>OW052235.1:6387500-7630000 GCA_932527175.1 Operophtera brumata | reverse complement strand
GCTGAATTAGAACCACGTCTTGACATCAGATTGAGCTGTAATTTTGCAGACCTGTCAAGTTCCAATGACAATTCAATATTATGATGGCAGCGAGCTGATCTGATGACGGAGGCAGAAGGTGTACAACGAAACTCCTCGGTAGTTAATAGTAGACTGGCCGTGTTTGGGCTCATTTTCATCAGCTCACGGTTCTGTTTAATAATTTCAGCATCATAATTATCATTCGGATTTAGGTACCTAAACTTCTTATAAACTAGTTTAGATTTCAAAAAAAAAAAGTATTGGGATTCTGAACTGACCGACTACAATTTTGCTGTCAATGACATGCGATGGATTTTTATCAACCGGCCATTCTTCGTCCTCTGGTGGCGGTACCATCTCCGTCAGAGACTCGTATCGACGAAACATCAGGAATCGTCTTCTGGTAGAGTCTAGTAAAGGGATTTGTAGCTCTATATGAAACGTCATCACTGACCCCTAAAATAAACAGGTCCCTACTCATTAAGGAGGTAACAAAGAAAGTTATGCCTTTTGATTAATTTATCAAAGAACTAATATATAGATGTACTTATACAGGCAATTTTTTTATTCCCACCTTTTCCAGTTTTGGTGGTTGTACTGCAGACATCACACGAAAGATTGTGAAGTTGAAGTACGCAGACCGTAAATCGTCTGGGTGAGGTACAAACGGTTCTACCGATCTGTCCGTGCTAAGAATCTCACGGGAATCTAGCCATTTTAATCGTGTTAATCTCATCAATGTTATACGAGCATACCCTGCACATACCTAAGAAAAAAATAAATGAAAGGTCAATGTACAAAATCCCTGTTTCAGGATTGCGCCATCTATACGTGGTGTCACAAACTATGTATGCTGAGAGCGTACCGAACATGGGTTTCCCGCCAGTTGCAGAGAAGTTAGGTTCGGCAGCCTGACTAAAGCTTCTAGTAGAGGATCCAAATTATAGATGTCGTTGTCAGAGAGGTCTAGCACTGAAATATAATGTGGCAGTCGTGCTAAGCCTTCAACACCATCTGTATGATATTCAAAATACAAGATTAATATTTCTATTAGGTATTCAGTAAAAATAGATACCTGCATTATTAAATGCCGGATCATTCTCTACCATCATTCAAAAGATTCCTGGCTAGTCCAAAGTAGAGAACATCAGGTGATAAATTCTCCACAAATGCTTCGACACTTCTTATCCGATTCGCTTGAAGCTCTATAGCTCGCACACTGGCGGGAACGAACGTTGCGTCTATATTTTCTATGAAGTTTCCACATAAATTCAGAGTAACCAGTTTCTGAAACTCCATTAGGCCTTCGTCGAGATCTGTCACCTAAAACACAAGCTTTGGTCATTGCTTACCTACCTACTTACTTAAGTTTTATCTATCCTATCACAGCTAATGGGTTATGTATGTTTTTCGTAACATTTTACCTGAGAATCATGAACCCTCAAAACATTGACCATTTTAATATCTTGTCTTAGAACTTCTCGATCTTCCAGCATCACGGCTCTCTTGATAAGCTTCACCATATCGTCAGTAATGCAGTTGGCACTGTGAAAGCAGATCTTGCCTTCTTCGTTTTGAAACTTTTCAATATCCCACAAAGTTATAGGCAAAATTAACTCCCACTGCTGGGCAAGGGTTATCCCAGATTCTGCGTTAAGGAAGCCTCCGAATATGCTGTTCTCTATTTTGGTTTGAAGGCCTTCCGAAAATGTTATTGTTGGTATTTCTTCTCTCAAACAAAGTTCTTTGTGGAGCCGAGCAGCCCGCTCTATGAGTGTCCAGTCGATGCCGGTTTCTACGCGCTTCTGAAAACCTGACGAGTCCACAAAAAAGGCAAATAAATAGGATATGAAGCAGATAGATAAGTATAGCGGAAAAGTCGTAATTACCTTCAATTACATCATCGGGAGTGAAAAGGAGACTCGCATCGCTAATAGGGGGTCTAATAGCTTGTGCCGCCGCTTTTTTGGCAGTTTCTTTGGGAGGCATTTTATATCAAAGATAAATAAATTCTTACATACTTTTATTTTAAAATATGTAGGTAGGTATGTATTTGGAATTGAGTTGTAATTTGTTTAGCAATACCGTTGCTCAATCTCATCTATAGAGTTTTTATTTATATCTGATCCTAAACGGACATTAAAATAATTAGTAATTTTGACGAACTAATCATAGAATAAATAATATTATTAATTACGTATGTCAAAAAGTTTTCCAAGGAGATTTACCTACTATAAAAAAGTTTACTACCTACTTGGTCTTGTGAACTTTTGACACAGTAAATATAATATGCCTTGGACTTTGATTACTATTAAAAACATTATCAATAGGCCTTGGACCTTTGAAAATTTCAAATTGAATAAGTATTTATGTGAGTGGGTAGGTAGTATGTAGGTAGTTGGCATGCCATACAAGGCAGGTGCCATCTTACGGTGAATGAGCTGTAGTCGCCATATTACGGAAGCCATACAATAAAGCAATAAAATAATAATTATATACATTTATTTACTGAAAGAATAATACAACTAATACAAGGAGTAGGAAAGAAAAATAAAAAATAAAAAAAGTAACAATTGGACCTGAAGACCGCTGTTAGAGACCTAAAGGTACCTAACTCAACTGATCTAAAAAACAAATGGTTTCGTTTGTTATGAGCTGCAAAAAACGTAGCGAAGCTAGTAGAAAACATGAAGAAGTAGACGAAAAGTTTTTTGTAGCGTCAAATGCAGTAGATTGTGTAGTATTATGTTATCTGTGGCAGTACGCTGATTCTATAAGATTATGGTGATCGCCGCTAGATGCCGCAACGGTAAATGGTAGTTGCTTATGTCACTGTGGTAGTGAGCTGTGTGTGTACCATGGACGTAGTATGTGTGTACCTATATAATCTATCTGTGACGAGGTTTCATTCATTCAAGACCTTTCAATTCAAGACAGTCAGTCAGCTGTGTGCGTGACAGCTGCCAACTGCTCCTAATGTGCAAGTCGCTGTAAAATGAACAACATAGATTATTCGTATAATTCTTTGCGAGTATAAAATAATATCGTTTTAATGATTCTAAACTTGAACGCAAATCTTTGGGAACGCCTTCCTGTTTATAAATAGGTGTTCATGCCTATATTGATTCACATGTGCTATTTTTCAGGATCTTTTGGTTTTCATAGTGAAATTATTTTGAATGACTTTGATATGGTGTGCGCGGGAGTTTTGAGTAAAGTTTTGGAGTGTTCCTAGATCGCGTACCGCGTAGTGACCGTGGTGTATTGTGATGAACAGCATGTGGAGTGAAAGTAAAGTTTGTAATGTGGCTAAGCTGGTTTGGTGACGTCGTCTTCATTGCCAATACCTAGTCTCACGCGTCCATGCCCTTGCGCGATTGCCAATATCCCATACATGCGGACAACTGAACTTTGTTTACTTCCGCCTGAGCTATCGGCTGTGAACCTTTTATTGAATTGAAAGTAAAGGTAATCTTTCTCCTTATTCTTTTTACCTTTAGTATATTTTTTCCAAACTGAATCTACCTATGTAAGAAGGCAAGTAGTAGATATTCTTCGCCTAATTAATTAAACAAAGTAGTTCCTCATAAGGTCTATCTATATTATATACCTACCTATTTTAGGACTTCGCCTTTGAAAGTTGATTTTCCTATAAGTCAAAACTTTGCCCACCAGTCAGAAAATTGCAATAAAATCAATACTCGATATTCGATCCAAATTATTTCACATGGTTACAATTACTTGTTACATAATAGGTAGGTAGTAGGTAGAGTACCTACGTATGAACCTTGTGATTATGGTATAGAAACAGTGAGGCAGAGCAAGGTTCTCTATTAGGTAAACTAATTTCAGACCCATTTGTGGGACAAATTGGTTCAGTAATTTAAAATAAACTAAAAAAAATGAGGATTAAAATGGTACCTATTCAACCAATACTGGAGTAGTACCTACAACATATCAAATAAAAGCACAAGTAGTAGTTGTGGTAGTATCGAAATAGGTACCTACATAACGCGCGACCGCCGCGGCCGGCCGCGCTCTCTTGATTTACCGTAACTTTAAACCTACGTCAAGACGTTTGGTTTTCGAACAGATTAAAGCTGTACCTAAAAGAAAATTTAATACTCATACATTTATTTTTTGGTTTGTTCATTTTATTTTGGTAACTTTCGGGAATAGTCGGCAAGCCAGGCGATGATAGTTGAACGTGAGAATGTGGGGCGAGGCGCTGCCGAGGACCACACCTGGTTGTGGCCAAGGCATGTGCGCGTAGTAAAAGGTGGGCAATTAGTTGATAATAAACCCTCAGAACCGTCTCTAGCTTATCTTGTGCCCGGGTGCGAATAATTCAGCTCTGGTGCCCCGTGTACGGCAAGGACCATTTATCTCGAAGAAGGTCATCGAAAAAAGCTTTTTTTTAACTGCTTTTATGACGGAACAAGCAGATGGCCCACCTGATGTTAAGCGGTAACATCATTACCACATCGGTCACGTCCACCTAAGATGCGCCCTATGTGGCATTACACTGCGCCCGTCACCCTGAGACGTAAAGATCAAAAGTCTCATGTGCCTGTAATTTCGTGTAAGTTTCGTTGTGCTAATCCAACCACTTCATAATAACAACACAATTTTACGTGGGCCATAGGAATTGATCCAATTTTGACAATAATAATAATGTATAGTTTAGGAGTACCTATTATGATTATTTTTGTTTTAAAAATTTACTAACTTAATGGACTAGCACAACGAAACTAACACGATAGGTTCACGAAGTTTGTGGTATTGGAAGTAAAAATTATTATCTGTGATGTATTTAAGAAAACTGGTATCATTCCTTTTAACTATTAACTTTATGTCAATGTTTTCGTTTTTTTTAATAACAATTTAACGTCATTACTGTAATACTTAATTAAGCGTACGATATTCTCAAATTTATCTGATCATTACCATACTTAAAACCCTAAAAGTAACCATTATAGGTACCACAGAATATATTATATTTAGTACTCTGATTCATAAGAAAAATATTCTGAGACCCATTTGAAGATGCAACGATGTACCTAGATAATTCATTCGTTAAAGTTCAGTAGCTATCGTATCGACAGTCATCTACTGTAGATGTCTGTCGATACGATAGCTACTGAACTTTCTATGGATCTTCCGTGACCTGTAACAGATTTGGGAAGATCCATAGAACCTATGAGTAGATATGCAAAATCTATATTAGTATTATGAGCGCGATGAGGCGTGACGTTGTCGTGGCGTGCCCTCGTATGACGATAGAGTAAAGAAATATATCTAAGTCCTCGAAGCCTTTTCTTTCGAAGAAACACTTCAAAAAACATCAAACATTCCATGACCGCTTACGGATTACAGATCAATCAATCAACGTCGTTGGTTGTATGATTTTAATGCTATGTTTTTTGTAATAGGTAGTTTAAAAATACCCAGTTTAGTAAACGTTAGTAACTAACAGCAGCGATTTTAAAACCAGGTAGGTATGTTCTATGGACCAACTATCGCTGTTTTTTTAGTAAACAACGCAGGAAAGTACCAAACACAATTATGTTTTGAAACAAGGTAGAAACGGAAGTGGTATGATTTCTCTGGCCATCATTTTGACAATTCTTCTAACCTACTATGATACTATACGTACCTATAGATTATCTACCCCTAATAAGCGTGCTCTACCTCCAGACTACAGTTTGACACTATTTAATGAGACTCCCTGTATAGGTAGTACATAATCGTGTAGACCCCAAAGTTGAATGGTTCTATTAGTAAGATCTAGGCCACAGGATCATAGCCAAGGGATCTAAATTACTCTGTCGTGAAGGCGTAGGATCTCACTGGATGTGATTGGCGCAGGATCGAAAAGAGTGGCGTGCGTTAGATATATACCTAGATATACTAAGTTTTTTAATAAAAAATATCTATCTATGTAATGATTGTATTATGTATATCAGTTACCTAGTACCCATAACACAAGCTCTGGCTTAGCTTGGGGCTAGATAATGTTGTGTGAACTTGTCCAGCATTATTTATTTTATTTTATTTTATTTTTTGTTCATGGATAGTTTTATTTTGGTATCCGATATTGCTTAATTAATCGTTAATTCGACTACAAGAAACGAGATTCCAAGGTTAGTCTGCCAAGTCTTATCACACAGAGGCTGCATGATTCAATCTAGATAAAAAACATTTGTCAGGCAACCATTGCATAATACTACTGCAGATTAATTAATGTGCATAGTGCAGATATCAGTAATTAGAATTAAGGCCTTCCTAGAGCGACGTAATCTCGTACAAACGTAGATCTTCAAGTTTTAGCTACCTAGAGCTTATTCAGCTAGTTCCCCACATTAGCTATTCTAAATGTCACGGAACCACAGATTACGAACCAAAGTTGCTCCAGACTGACCCCCTTTTCGGGAAATATACAGGTATTTTCAGTGTCTTCATATCGATACATACGTACGTAAAAATGTATGTAGGAACCGCATCGATAATAATGATGCTTTTTCACTACTAAATACGTACCTTGTACCTAGTTAACTATTATGACAGTAGGTTATGTTGGTAAGTAAGAACTTTACTTTTTTCTTGTTGTTTGACCCCGACGCAAAAATGACGGGGTGTTATAAGTTTGATGTGGCTGTGTGTGTATCTGTGTGGGCCTGTGTGTGTGTCTGTCTGTGGCATCGTAGCTCCCGAACGGATGAACCGAAATCGTTATTTTTTTTGTTTGAAAGGTGAATTTGTCGGGAGTGTTCTTAGCTATGTTTGATCAAAATCGGTTCAACCGTTTCGATGCGATGAGGATTTTTTTAATTTTTACAAAATTACTTACTTTTCTTTTTGAATGCTGGTACCGAAGTTTCTAAATGATGATATTTGTACCAGTTGTATGTTATTGTTATTTATTTTTATTTATTTCGTTCTGTAACCCATCTCTTCTGTTTGCTCTATTTGTTTTCGTAATTGTGTGCCAATTTTTTTTTTTTAATTTCATTTTAATTTGTATGTATATCACGCTCTATCAAAGTCACCTCTACGATCTTTTCTATTGAACCGACTTCACAAAATGGAGGTCAACCTCCTCTCATTCGATTTTATTACCTATTAGTTCCATCCTAGATTTCTTATGTTAGTGCCCTATAGTTTTTTCTTTTCCCTCAGGCACAAATAAACCAAGATGGGGTTCACCATGACAGAGACTGGCTTGGGCGTGAGCGATTACGCGGTGTTTGGATTTCTCTGCATCACATCGTGTGCTGGCGGCTTATGGTACAGTGCTACGGCCTCCCGAAAAAAAGCCGTTGTGAACGTCAACGACTACCTGCTCGGAGGAAAATCCATGTCAACGTTCCCAGTGGCACTGTCACTCATCGCCAGGTAAAAATATATTTTTGGCAGACGCTGCCGAATTATAATCACAAGCCCAGTTATCTTAATATAAAATAGTCAAAACATAGATTGGATTATGTTCCGATCAAGTGTCTATGTAAATTATGTAGTGTTAATGTATATTTATTTTGACGACCTCTGTGACGCGGCGGGCGAACGTTTGCCTGCGACGCAGGAGGTTGCGGGTTCGATTCCCGCCTCGGAACAAATATTTGTGCGATCTGCAGATATTTGTTTAGGGTGTTCTGGGTATTTTCTATATATAATAAAAAATATCTATCTATGTAATATATTGTATTAAGTATATCAGTTCGTTCGTTCGTTTCGTATGAGGTAGTGCTGGCCTCTGGTGTCGGAGTTTGTCAAGTATATCAGTTGTTTAGTACCCATAACACAAGCTCTGCTTAGCTTGGGGCTAGACAATGTTGTGTGAACTGTCCAGCATTATTTATTTATTTATTTATATTTATATATAAATATCACAAATGTTTCATATGGTTACTAGTAGTATTATTTTATCTGGTGATATGGTATTCTTCTCAACTGACAATACAACGCGGAAATATGGATATATATACCTATATCGTAACGTGGCAGAAACTTGAACGAAGCTAAACCACTTTTACCATTTTCGCCATTCTTTAAAGATTTTTTTATGTAATTTCACTTTATTGTGTTTTTTTAAAGTAACATCCTGTAATTTTCAGTGTCAGTCTCAACGAACAGTTTCAGTAAAATAACTATGAGTACCTATAAAATTGTTCGTATGCTTAAAACACAAAACATGCATATGCTGTAGTGCTTGCATTGCTGTGTTCCGGTTTGAAGGGTTTGGTTGCCGGTGAAATTACAGGCACATGAGGCTTTTCATATTTATGTCTCAGGGTGGCGGGCGCAGTGCAATGCCACATAGGGCGCATCCTAGTTGGACGTGGCCTGCGTGGTAATGCATTGTTATAGGCAGAGGTTACCGCGTAACATCAGGTGGGCCATCTGCTTCATTCACGTTCTAGAGCTCATTGTAGACATTTCGTGAAACTATAGCGTATTATTAAAATACTTTAAATAAATAATCTAACCTACTGGGGAATCAACGTGGAAGTTATAAATTTAGTACTGTTTCATACCTTTGTTTAGGGGATCGTATTTGAACGCCCCGAATCCAAAAGTGTTAAAATCTTGTTTTGTAATTACCCGCAGCAGTATATGGAGCACCAACAAGTGCTAGAACAAACCTATTGACATAACCTCCTTCCTTCCCTTGTTGACAAACATTTCAATCGTAGCTACGTATCAGGCGTGACGATACTGGGTACCCCCGCGGAGATATACAACTACGGCGCGCAGTACTGGCTGGTGGTCGTCGGGGTCAGCCTCAGCTGTCTGATCGTGTCCGTCGTCTACCTCCCCGTGTTCTGCACCCTGAGCCTCTCTTCGTCCTATGAGGTATGTTTAAATACGTACAGCTGGCTTACCATGAGCGCTTATTGCCGTTCAGTTCAAAATATCGGTTCTGTGATATCCGCAATTATATTTTACAGACACAGCCGTAGAAGGTCTATGGTGGATGCTTTCGCCTGATACGCGAAATTCTAATTTTGTCGTGTTTTTTGGTAATCACAGCTCATCAACACTTCTTCAGATAGCAAAAACAAATTTGCCGGTAATTATATAACCTAACTTACAAGTTTTAATTTATAGTATCACATAAATATCATTAGTTTGGCTATGAATGTGCCTGAAACAAAAAACAATGTAAAAACCAATGAAGCATAATCGTAGCAAAACTAATGACATTTATGTGATACTATGCATTAAAACTTGTGTGTTAGGTCATATAATTACCGGCAAATCAGTTATCGCTATCTGAATAAGTGTTGATGAGATGTGATGAGCAAAAACTCGTTTTTTTTTTAATTTCACGCCACAAGCGAAAGCAACCACCTTATAAAGTTATTCTACGATGGTGAATGTCAACGACGAAACTATATTTTGTACTGAATTGTTTTTGTACTGAATAGCTATAAGAGCTCATGGTAACTCCCTGTATACTTGCCTATTAACCTAGTTATATGATACGAGTCTAACCTATAGTTAGGTCACTTTTTTTTACCTGAAACCTTTTCTCAAGAACGTCTCACGCTCATGATGCTATTGTCCTTTGTGGGTTTTTATTTCTTACGGGTATTATTACTAATGTAACTGCTTGCCTTTGCATTTTTAGTTCTAGTTATGAAGTAGTAAATTTGATTAATTACAAATACAATAACTTTTTGTTACTACAAAATATATTGTTCCACAACGTTAACGATGCACAATGGGACGCAGTGTCAGAGTGTCATCCTACGATCTACGAATAGTTTCGTGATCAGCTGTGGTGTGTTCGGCATGAAAATAGACCCTTCCGTCTCCTCCAGTGGATGTCGTAAAAGCCGACGAAGGTTTACCCGGACTTGTTGATATATAAGATTCGTTGGTATAAGATTAATTCTGGCTGCTAGATTATTATGGAATGTGTTATTACTAGAAGAAAGCGTCAGCCGAGTCAGTCGTGGGAAGCAATGGCGGCGATGAGCTCACCGCTTGTCACGTCTATATTCCACGATGGTGCAACCCACTGTGAAAAGATGCCCATTGAGGCTCTGCCTACCCCTTCGGGGAAAAAGGCGTGTATCTACGTATGTATGTATGTATGTATGTATGTATGTATGTATGTTCTTCAGCTATATTCAGCCAACAGAGTACAAATAGCATCCAAATAACTGATCAGTTACCTATAAATTTTACTTCTAAATTATAAAGTTTATGTTTGCATTCGTGGTTCAATGCTCTCCGTAGAGAGTAGTATGTTCCTTGGGTTGGTGAAATTCTATTAACTGATAACAAAAACTATATATTGTATTTTGTCGTTGGATTTGTTACCGAGGCGTATCAAACTATATTGTGATATATTATAATTACAAATCCGAATAATAGTAAAGCTATGCCTGGACATACGCCTACTGATTGCTTTTCAGTTGTATGCTGGTTCAAAGCGTAAGATCAACATGCATTTAGAAATTATCAAAAACCCAGTCTAGGAAACCTATAATGAATTGGATGACCACATTCGTAGAGTTTTTTAAAGTTTATGTGTTGAACGTAATTTTATTATTAACTGTATTTCATGGTAAATAAAATCATAGAATCTTCTCTTTTTTTTACTACTTGGAATGACGGATCAATCAGATGGCCCATAATACCCTCTGCCTATGAACAGTGCATTACCTCATAGGGCACGTCCAACTAGGACGCACTCTATGTGGCATTGCACTGTGCCCACCACCCTGAGACATAGAGATGAAAAGTCTCATGTGCCTGTAATTTCAGCGGCACCCTTACCCTTCAAATCGGAACTCAGCAATGCGAGCACTACTGCAATGTTCTGCAAAGTTCGAGTCCCGATGCTGTATTCCCAAGAAGCTGAGTAAAAAATACTGCTGCTATGGCCAAGAATAGGATACTGGTATCTATTGCATATGCAATACATGCTAGTATCCTATTCTTGGCATATGCCAATCATGGTCTTATGAAATTGCATCCAAGAATCGGAATAGGTAGCTAATATTCATCGTACATCTGAAGCCAACACTGAACAAATGAGGACAGATGAAAATAGACGCTCTAGCTTAACTCTTTCACTCGATGTTTAGTGTAAATACGGCTTCATATCAACTTGTACAAATATTTAATTGTTTATCTGAAAGGATTTTGCACATCCTCAAATTGCGCGAACTATTTATGTTCGCCAAATTAAAGCATATAAATCAAACCGTCATAGCGCTTGCACAATAATTATGACTACGGATGAATTCACTGTTGACAAAGTTGCAATAGATGCTTTAGGGTTGATAGATGCTTTGTTTTGTGATAAAAATACATGATATTATCACATCAAAACTAATACGAGTACATAAGTTCGACTCTGTCTGTTTGTTGTTTTTTCACGACTAAGCGGCTAAACCGATCTTGATGTTTGCCAAAGTTATAATACTTACTAGGATAGTTAGGGTACTTCATTCAGGAAAAAAATGATGATGTCATGAATTCTGAAAATTAACCTAACGCTGATGAGCAGAGGGAATTACAGTTTCACCGTTGCGAAGCACGGGTATTCGGATATACCTACAGTTTCACCGTAGCGAAGCACGGATATTCAGAGTTACCTACAGTTTCACCGTAGCGAAGCAAGTTACCTATAGTTTCACCGTAATTAAACACGAGTATTCAAAGTTACCTACAGTTTCTACTATTCTAAATGATAGTAATAATTTAAATTTTGTTTGATCATTGCGTTTTTTGTTTCAGTATCTTGAGATGAGGTTTAACCGAAATGTCCGAGCAGTTGCTTCAATCCTGTTTTTGCTTGATGAGGTAAGATATATCAGTAACTGCCTGCAAAAATATATTGTGGCCGATACTTGTAAATATTAACCCTGTCACTATTTGTCATACATTCTCCGATAATTTTATCATCGTTAATTAATCTATATATGAAAGTATCTTTAGCACTCGCTTTCCAGTATATCGTCAACATTTATAAACAGACTGTATTTAATTCGTCTCTAAACTATGAAACTCTGCCTCATATATTTCCGGTTTTACTAAACATTTATATAACAGCGAATCAATTATCTAGTTTACATAATCATCGCAATTTAGAGATTATAATAAGTAAATATAGGCTTACTGACAACAGCCTTAGATAATATATGAAGTCATTCAGGGGACAAAAGTGTTTATTCTAAGATCTGTATATATCTTTTTAATACAATTATTATAATAATTGTTTTCTTAACAAGTCTAGACAGACAAATAAGATATACCAAATGTTGAGACAAGGATCTCGTATCATAATGTTGTGAGAAGAATTTATCAATGCAAATGTCACAACTCAATGTAAATTAGGTAAAGATGTAGCAGTAGGTAGCTTGTTTGATTTTATTTGAATAAGTGATGGAACTAGCTGGTGGCTCGTAGGATGTTAACCAATACTTGTTAAGTCACATCCTCATAGGACGTACCTAAGAGTGACGTAGGAACAATATAGGTAGCGGTGGTTACAGTAGTTATTACATCACAATGTTGAATCACTACGTTGTTTTTTTTGGTTTCATTAGCTTAAAAGCAAACAGCCCAATGGCCATGACAAACGCATAGTTCATTGGAGTGTTGATCAGCAATTTTAATTACGTAGCTATGCTATAGTTTTTGTACCAAACCACAACTCGCGGTCGTTCGCATCAATACCTATACGGCGAAACTTAGAAGTTTTTCTGTCGTATTTTCTAGTCGTAGAGTCTATAATAATAAATGTGGTTTCTTGGTAGACTGTACAATGTTGGACTTTGACCACTCTGTTCATTCATTTATAAAGAAAATCAACATCAATTGACGTAAGCGAAGCAAAGACGGTTAGCAGGAAAATTACGGCAGTGCTTGTCTTGTTAGGACGATTATTATCTTTTGATGGGTGTATTATGGGAATCGAACATAGTTTATTTAATAAAGATAATGCTGGTTTTGCTCGAAGATGATTTGTGTAAGAATTATGAAGAATAGCTTATTCTTAACATTGTGGTAGCACTTCACCATAAAAACAATGATGGAGATTGGCATAACTTGCAATGCTTCTAAAATGGTTACCTATATCTTTATCAAATAGTTATAGAAACTCTTTTGAACTCTACTTTATTGTTTGTTTACATTGGCACAATCGTAGCGAGTATCCACTACGCTCAGAAAAAAAAACGGACCTTGTAATTCTTTTAATTGCAAGCGGACTTATAATTGTATCTATTTTTAAACAAATTGTCGTGCAAGGTTGTTTGTACTTCAGTACTTATAGTTTTGGACATTGGACTACTAATTTGCGAGATAAGAATGTAAACAATAAATTAATTGAATTGGTCAATTTACCAAGTCAATTGTACCTACCGTTGGATCAATGAAGAGATGGATAATTGATAAAATACCTTCAAGGTTTTTACGGTTTATTGCTTGTAACGTCATGATTGGCGAGCCAATACGAGCTGCGAAAATGCTGTGTTTCGGATGTGAAAAACAGACGTATAAGCAAAGATTTAGTCTTATATTTTACAATACAGTTGCTCGAAAAGTGTGCTTACAAGGCCAGTAAAAATAGGCTGAAAGTTAATAATTCCAGTCCAATAAAAAATTTACTAGCAAAGAGTTTTATAAACAAATTAGAATAAAATGAAGATGACTTTTTACGTAGAAAAAAATATTAATAGATAAAGCAAATAGTCTAAGCAATTAATTTAGAAAGTTGATTGAAATTATTATAATATGTACCCATATAATTACAGCATAATTAAAAGAGAGTTTAGACTTTTTATTTATATTAAACATTGTAAATGCTGAATGTCTATATTTCATGATGGTGCAATCCACTGTGAAAAGAGGTCCATTGAGGCTCTGCTTACCCTTTCGGGGAAAAAGGCGTGTGTCTGTATGTATGTATGTAAATGCTGAATATCCAAAACTCTCTTTGCCAATAGAGACAAATTGATTGATTTTTGAATTAAAAACTCCTTAATAATTTCTTTGGCAGTATTTTCTTTCAGTTCAATAAAAAAGTAAACTAGCAAGGAGTTGAATAAAATGAGAAAGACTTGGAATGACTGATCAAGCAGATGACCCTCCTGATGTTAAGCGGTACCCTCTGCTTATGAACAGTGCGTTATCACACAGGTCACGCCCACCAAGGACGCACCCTATGTGGCATTGCAACGCGCCCGCCACCCTGAGACATAAAGAATAAAATGATGTTGAAAAAAGACGAAGAAAAAGTAAAGCCGGGATAGGTATTTGGCGGCTTAAGATTTTATGTAGAGTCCGCGCCACGACTGAAGTCCGACGGCCTTTGTGGAACTAACGGATAACAGAGGTAGATTTTCGCTTTTGCGAATAGAAACTAGGGCTCCAGTCACTGGATTTCAGTCATGGCGCGGACTTTATGTAACTGTTTTCTTACAACTGTTTTCTTACAACTGTTTTGGAAACGTCGTACTACACGGCCGTAATTATTGCAAACTCGTGACGATGTTAAACCCTCGCCGTCTCGTTTGCAATAACCTATTTACGACCCTCGCATCACAATGTACTAACAATATCGCCTATAACCTAGAAGACTTTCTTGACATATTCTTCACTACAAAAAAAGTCGGCGGTATTGGTGAGAGGAGCGAGCTGATTTTACTGAATAGATAACCATTATAAATTCATAAGGGATATCGGTATTATACATACATACATACATAGACACACGCCTTTTTCCCCGAAAGGGTAGGCAGAGCCTCAAATGGGCCTCGCTTCACTGTGGGTTGCACCATCGGGGGATATAGACGTGACAAGTTGTGAGCTCATCACCGCCATTGCTTCCCACGACTGACTCTGCTAACGCTTTCTTCCAGTAATAACACATTCCAGCAGCCAGGACAAATCTTATACCAACGAATCATACAAACAAGTGCGAGTATTCCCTTAGTCGGCTTTTACGACATCCACGGGAGGAGATGGAGGGGTCTATTCTTGGGCAGGGCACACCACGGCATTCATATATTGTAAATGGTTAACCGCTCACATTTACATAGTTATTTGATGTCATATTTGATCATAATGATTAAGTGTACGTTTATTTGCATTTCAGGTGTTATTCTTGCCCATGGTTATCTATGTTCCTGCTCTAGCGTTTAATCAACGTGAGTACCAAATGGCTACATTAAAAACTACAATTACGAGTAGAACTTACAATACACGAGAATTCCAATAACAGGGTCCAAGAATGTCATTGTTATTAATAATACCCACCCATATAAGGGGTGAAGTTCCGACGGTTCAAGGGCCGCCTGTCACGTGGTCCCCCGGGCCGCGACGGGTCGGCGATCACCCGTGTGTTAGATTAGGTTATAAACAAGTAATTAATTTTGTAAAAATTAAAAAAGTCCCTCATCGCAATGAAACAGCTGAACCGATTTTGATCAAACATAGCTAAGAACCTACCTTCTTTTTAAACGAACTGTGTACATAATGTGGATTTAAATTGGTTTCAGAATAGCATATAGTGTATAGCTTATAAGTAACTATAAGATAACTGTAAATCCTGGATTAATAAAATAAAATAAAATAATAAATAAAATGAACACTCCTGAAAAATTAACCATTAAAAAAAACTAAAAAAACTAAATTGGTTCATCCTTTCGGTGGCTACGATGCCACAGACAGACACACACACAAACACACACACACACACACACACACACACACACACAGACACGTCAAACTTATAAAACCCCTTCGTTTTTGCGTCGGGGGTTAATAAAGTGTTTTGTATGTTGTATATATGTTAGTTAGTAAGTTAGTATGTTAGTTTGTAAGGTATTTATGTTGATATGGGCTTACTGTTTAAGTTTCGTGCATTTCTCAGTAAGCCTGAAATAAAGATTTTGAATTTGAATGAAATGGTATTCTTGGACCCTGTTATTGGAATTCTCAAGTATTGCAATTTCTATTATAGTTGGCCCTTTTATGGATGTAATGGTTACCTACTTTTCCTTAAGTGATTGTACGCTATAGGACAATCTTGACGCCTTCGAAACACAAATAAATAGTTGGATGTCCTAGAGCACGGTTTCACAATCATTTTCACTTCACGCCTCCCTAATTGGATAATTAAAAAGCGCGTTTAAAGCGCAGATGGTAAGCTGTGTGGTAAGCACAGAATAAATAATAGTACAAGACCTTACTAAGGGATTACACAAGGGGATGGGCAGCAGCATATACCTGGGTACCAGCAAACTGTAACAGGGTCACAACTACCTGCAATCTGCCTGCTAAGCGTAGTGATTATGGAAAATCCCTCTGTTGTATTCAAAGGGGGAGGCTTCGCCCTGTAGTTGAGGTATAGAGGCTGGTGTTGATGATGATGATGACCATGATGACGGTAAGGTACTTCACAACGTTATGAATGCATTGATTCATGCCTTTATTATTCACATGTAATTAATTAAGTAAGTAGCGACAATTAAACAAAGAGGTTACTAACGACTGACGGTAGCGATATCTAACGAATAGCATTCATAAACTGGCTATTTTTTTTAAATACACCACGGGTTTGAAACGGGATAAAAAGTATATAATCCCATTTCAATTTCTACTCTAATTTTTCCCATTTCAATTCTCGTAGATTGTCCAATTTTTAAGTGACATTCAAAAAATATAATACTGAAAAAAAAAAAACAAAAAAAAAAACCTGCCAAGTGCGAGTCGGACTCGCGCACGAAGGGTTCCGAACCATTACCTATAAAAACGACAAAAAAAACACGTTTGTTGTACGGGAGCCCCCTTAAATATTTTTTTGATTATATTTTTTTGTATTTGTTGTTATAGCGGCAACAGAAATACATCATCTGTGAAAATTTCAACTGTCTAACTATCACGGTTCATGAGATACAGCCTGGTGACAGACGGACAGACGGACAGCGGAGTCTTAGTAATAGGGTCCCGTTTTACCCTTTGGGTACGGAACCCTAAAAATAAAACTTTTTGCTTTTTGGTAAATATTGTATTTTCATCCTGAGCTATGTTTAAAGTTTAAATTCTCTTCCAGATGAGCTAATCCGGAATTTAGTTCAAAATCGAATGCAGTTTGCAAACATGGTAAAAAACTCTGGGACCGTGGGATACAGGGGCCCTTCGCGTTTTCAAAATTCTTTCAGGGCGTCTGGTCGAAGCGACGCGTGACCCGAGAGCTGGCTCTTATCTGGCTCAACGCAATATAATTGCAATTCAGCATGGCAATGCAGCCAGCATGTTAGGGACGGTTCCGACTGGTTGTGATTTGGATCAGTTGAGCTACCTTTAGATCGTTAGCAGCGGTCTTCAGGTAGTACAACTGTTTCACTTATGTTTTTTAAATTTTGTGCATACCCAGTTGTATTAGTTGTATTATTCATTCTGTAAGTAAAAAAATCAATATATTTAGTCAGTCATTTAAATTTATTTATTTTTATGTTAATTTCAGTGTCCGGGGTCAGTGTTTTTACGGTGGCTTCTATTATGGTTGTAATATGTGGCCTCTACACTGTGTTAGTGAGTATTTTTTGTTTGACAGATTTTTATTTAATATGTTCTGTTGATTTTAACCTTAATTTTTTTAAATTTAAATTTAAATTAATTTCATTTTATATTTTAGAAATTTTGGTAGGGTCATCACTGATCGTAAAAAAAACTAGCAGCTTTGTTTAATTTGTTCTCAGGGTGGTCTTCGCGCGGTGGTGTGGACGGACTCAGTGCAAACTGGGGTGATGTTCATAGGGGTGTTCCTGGTCACCGTCGCGGGGACTATAGCTGTTGGAGGCGTGAGCAATATCTTCTATATCGGAAATCAGTCTGGCAGAATGGAGCTTACAAAGTGAGTAATAAAAATATTCCTAGAATATTTTAAATATCCTCAGCCACTATTAATAAAAAACGGCAAAGACCTTATAATTTGAAAGACGCTATTATTCAAGTCATTGTACCAGACCACGCAGAAAGTTTTGCGGTTTTTTTATGTATGAGACACTGGCCATGGCCAGTTATAATTTATTTTAAAAACACAATTATTTACAAGTTAAAATACAAACATTTCAAAATTTCCATCCATACATTTTTTGTTTTTTTTTGTTTCTGTTTCTTTTTTCAGTACAAGCTTTTTTAATATTAGTGATCGGAGCCGCTGATCGCTGATCAAAATGAGCCTAAACACGGCCAGTCTACTATTATCCATCGCGGACTGCCGTTTTCCACCTTCCGTCTCCATCATCAGATCAGCTCGCTGCGTGCAACTTTCTGAGTGCCCCACGTACATACATATATACATACATACAATACATACATAGACACACGCCTTTTTCCCCAAAAGGGTAGGCAGTCTCGATGGACCCCTTTTCACCGTGGGTTGCACCATCGTACACTGTAACAATATGATGAGGACCGTTATTAACGAAATTGAGAATTTTCAAAAAAATTTTTTTGGTGTTGCAGGTTTGATTCCCGGCTCGGAACAAATATTTGTGCGATCGCAGATATTTATTCAGGGTGTTCTGGGTATTTTCTATGTATAATAAAAAATATCTATCCATGTAATATATTGTATTAAGTATATCAGTTATCTAGTACCCATAACACAAGCTCTGCTTAGCTTGGGGCTAGATAATGTTGTGTGAACTGTCCAGCATTATTTATTTATTTATTATAATTTATAATATAATATTAATTATAAATATTAGTGTAATTTCAAGCTCCATTATAAAATGTAACTCGCCATTTTGTTTTGTTGCAGCTGGGATTTCTCTCCGTACGAGAGACAGACGGGCTGGGGCGCGATCGTCGGAGGGTTCCTTTACTGGACGTGCTTCAACTCGGTCAACCAAACTATGGTACAGCGATACATGGCGCTACCCAATAAGAATAAGGCTAGAGTGTATGTACTTTTAATTTGTATACGTTTAAACAATTTAACTAGGTAACTAGGTAGGCCCAACTTCGATAAACAGGTCAGCCAACGAATCCAACTCTAATAACGTCCAGAAACCTAGTAACGTAAGTAAGTAAAATGTTTATTTTGATACACTATACACAAAGTTATTTTTTAACCCTGACGCAAAAACGACGGGGTGTTATAAGTTTGACGTGTCTGTGTGTGTGTGTGTGTGTGTGTGTCTGTCTGTGGCATCGTAGATCCCGAACGGATGAATCGATTTATTTATTTTTTTGTTTGAAATGTGAATTAGTCGGGAATGTTCTTAGCTATGTTTGATCAAAATCGGTTCAGTCGTTTCATTGCGTTGAGGGTTTTTTTAATTTTTACAAATGTAATTACTTGTATATAGTTTTAATTATAATTAGTTTTTTTATACTACTTTCAATGACGGGTCAAGCAGATGGCCCACCTGATGTTAAGTGGTATCCTCTGGCTATGAACAGTGCATTACCTCATAGGTCACGTCCACCTAGGACGCGCCCTATGTGGCATTGCACTGCGCCCGCCACCCTGAGACGTAAAGATGAAAAGTCTCATGTGCCTGTAATTTCACCGGCACCCTTACCCTTCGAACCGGAACACAGAAATGCGAGCATTACTGCTTTTCGACAGAAATAGTTATGGTGGTAGTACTTCCCCGGACGAACTCTTTCACAAAAAAGCTCTGCTAC
This sequence comes from Operophtera brumata, assembly GCA_932527175.1. Classification (NCBI taxonomy): domain Eukaryota; kingdom Metazoa; phylum Arthropoda; class Insecta; order Lepidoptera; family Geometridae; genus Operophtera; species Operophtera brumata. The sequence goes on along the minus strand of OW052235.1, from coordinate 7,610,314 downwards.
TACTAAAACTATACTATACTATTACTACTATATACTATTTTTAAATAGTTTTAATTATAATACGAGCATATGATAGATATGTATAGTGCTGTCAAAAAAGGTCCGTTCTCAGCATAATGCTGCAGCGCTGATTTTCAGCACGGCCGCGGTAGCACGGCAGCACGGACTTCTCGTCACAGATACCGCAGAGTCTCAAGACGAAAGTAATCAAGTGCGTGACGTGTGTGAATCAGTGCGTGTTGCCAGCGATGACTTACGGCACTGAGACGTGGCCGTTAACTGAGCCTCGAGTCTGCAAAGGACCATGCCCATATTAGTATGGAGCTGAAAGTCAGCAATGCCCAGCAATGCCATGCAATGCCCAAATTGCAGTTCTATGTCATATGATAACTTTTTAACAGTATTTATATGATACCCAGATGTAATGACATATAAAGCACCGGTTCAAAAGATATTGGACATTAAACATGATAACTTTCTACTGGTTTTTTATACATTTTATCTTTTACTGACAGCATTGTTATTCGTTTTTCACTAGGAACTTCATGATCATCACATAAGCTAAGCCAGATCAGTGTTTTATATACTTATCTGTATGTTATCAGATAAACATGTAATATGCTTTATCTGGGCATTTCTGGGGCACAGATGGGCATTGTCCTTTGACAAGCAAACTACACGGGCGTGTTGTGTACACTACACGGATTTTAGTATGGAGCACCTTGAGAACCTCAAATTCCGTACTAAAATCCGTGTAGTGTACACCTCACGCCCGTGTAAGTTGCTTGTCAAATTTGCAGACTAGTCTGGTGGCTTATACACAACACACTCATACTCATACTCACTCATACTGGCTCATACTCTAGATTCATATACAAGCTCAAAATCGCACAGCGTGTATAGACAGAGCTTTAATTTGCAAATAATGTCCATTTACAAAATAATTGCCGTGTTGTGTACTGCCTAAGAATATACCCCTCCATCACCTCCCGTGGAGGTCGTAAAAGCTGACTAAGGATTACAGGGGATCGCAGCGTTTATCGAGTGCCTACAATTAATACTGCGATCACCACTCAGCCAGCCAAGCGTGGTGATTATTTCAAATCCCTCCATTGTATTTTATACAGGAGGCTTCATCCAGCGGTGCACGTTGCCGATGGTGATGGTAGTGATGACTTAATAACTAATTTTCAGCGCTCTGGGCATATTCTGCATCGGAGCAATCGTCGCGATATCGCTATGCGTTTGGTGTGGGTTCGCTGCGTGGACCGCCTGGGTCATCGGCGGATGTCACCCAGAGGGGAAGCCGCTGGTCAATGATAGGCTACTGCCAGCCTTTGTGATTTGGGTGGCTTCAGTGCAACGCCTCCCAGGACTGACCGGGGTCTTCCTTGCTGGTGTCTTCGGAGCTGGTCTTAGGTATTTGAAAGATTTACTATTTCTTTAGATATCACTGTGCGTTTGGTATGACCTGGCTGTCTCATGGGTCACCGGTGGATATAATCCAGTGATCGATAACAATCTTATACCAGAAGCCCAATTCTCGTATTAAAAAATAGTCAAAATATAGTTCGGATCTTGTTGCGATCTAGTGTCGATGTCACAAATGGTATTCTGCTCAACATATCACGCGTATACATCGCGGAAATTATGTAATTTTATTAAAATGAGACAAAAACTTGAAACATTCAAAGTTTATCCGAGAATTATGGCAAGGATTTTAGATTAAGATGACGCCTTGGAAATTTTCGTAGGATCTAGATTTTTAACAGCTTCTACAAAAAATATTAAAGTGTTATTTGAAAGAAAGAAAAATATTTATTTTGTATTTAGAAGCCAAAAATATTTAAACTAATAATAAATAAGAGCAAAATGGGTCAGCAATGTGCTCTAGCAGAGATGACGCTGCTGTAGCGCAGGTTTTCTGTGCTGCCGTGGTTTGGTGACCTAATTCTTCATAACACAGCCTTTTTTTTGAAGTTACATCTCACGATTGGTTAACTTTTATAACCGAGAAAAAATATTAAAATAACCTCTTCTAAAACAGATATTTACATTTTACATGAAAACTGAGCTAGTAAATATGTTTTGCCCAACAGTTCACTCTCCGTGGTGCTAAACGCGTGTGCCCTCGTGGTGATAGAGGACATTCTACACGGCTGGCTGCGATTGCATCTAAAACCTATGACTGAAGGCATCCTCGCGCGAACCGTAACAGCGATTTTGGCTGTCACCTCAGTGTTGATGCTTTTCGTCGTTGAGAAACTAGGAGGTGTCCTCGGTAAGTTTATTTTTTTCTTAATTTTCATTCGAATACAATAATGAACTATTTCTGTTGTTGTGGACCATGTTAAAGGTCCCATGTTGGGTCCATGCCCCTTCTTTGCCTTGTCTAACTCCTCTTATCTATCCTGTTTTGAGCTACAATGAATAGTTCATTTAAATCTTTAAAAAATTGCCATTGCACGTGTAAAATGTTTATTTTTGGATATGCCTTCCACCTTCCCTACATTATTTTTTGTTTTCTTCCTCGCGCACTGTATTTCTTGTAAGCGAGGTTCTAATGTAGTGTAACAGAAAGCTCTTTGTTCAATGTTATTTATTTTCATGTTAAGGTGTCGCCACAGCGCTGTCAGCTATCGCAGCAAGCGCCACCTGTGGCATATTCACTCTTGGCATGGTATGCTGGTGGGTGGGGCCCCGTGGTGCCATTGTGGGGGGTGCTGCTGGCGCCCTCGTAGCTGGAACCCTATCTCTTGGGACCCAGGCCGCAGCGGCTAAGGGCCTCCGAGCACCGCCACTGCCCATAACTATGGAGTGCGCCGCAAACGCAACTTATGTCGCCTTGGATTTTCTGGTAATTAATACATACATACATAGACACACGCCTTTTTCCCCGAAAGGGTAGGCAGAGCCACAAACGGGCCTTTTTTCACGTGGGTTGCAACATCGTGGGAAATAGACGTGACAAGTGGTGAGCTCATGCTGCCGAATAATGATAAATTAATTCGATTCTTACTGGACCTGAGGTTAGGAAAATCTTGCAGATCCAATTAAAATTATATTAGGAGATACTCTCTCGTTTCAGGAACCAGAAACGATCTTCCCGCTCTTCCGCATATCCTACCACTGGATCGCGCCTATGGGTCTCTTCACGACGCTATTTGTCGGGGCTCTGGTTGGCTGGCTCTTTGACGATAAGGACAGCATTATTATGGACGTCGAATTATTTACTCCGTTTATGCATCGGTGGTTACCGAGCAAAGCCCACCATAACAGCGGGATGGCGAGGAGGAGCCGGGACTCCGGAGAGAACTCTGCGCCAACCGCCATGCCTCTTATACTAGCCAGAATTAATAAGGTAAGCTAAGTCTCACTGATTTTTATATTAGACAGTTTTTGTTTTCTTAGATAGATCACATCCGCAAAGTCCTCTCTCGTATGCCAACGAGCTATGGAGCGTAGTATCCTAGGAGTGAAACTCACGGACCGAATAACTCGAGAATACGCTACCAAACACAGATAGCTGACGTCGCTCTAAAAGCTGCTAAGACTGGGCTGGACATGTGTGCCGTATGTCAAAAGAACTATGGGCGAAGACCACGACAGATTAGATCCCAAACAGACGGCGGCCGCGTGGAAGGCCCAGACGGAGATGGCGGGTTGAGCTAGACTCCTACTTGAAGGATTGGTCCCAAATATCTAACAATAGAGACGAATGGGAGGAAGGAAGGGAGATCTTTGCCCTGCACTGGGACAACACAGGCTCATAATAATAAAACAATAATAGATAGATCACAGCTCTGTTATTGATATGTTCTTAGTAAATCAACTATTCTACTAATTATGGTAAAGCAATACTAGTGGAGTTACGCCTGAGGTTATTCTCTCTGCAATGCCGCTCTATGTTTGCGGAGTGTAAGGTAGCAGGGCGCGTAAGCCCTTTTGCACCCGAACTAAGTTTGCTTCTATTTTACAAGCTTGCAATGTTTGTATGTATGTTCGGGTCAAATCTTGCAACTGAATTTTAAAGTAGTTTTCCTCAACCGACTGAGATGTAATTTTGCATACCTGTCAAGTTCCGATGACAATACAATATTATGGTGTCAGCGAGCTGATCTGATGATGGAGACGGACGGTGGACAACGGAACTCCTCGATGGATAATATTAGATTGGCCGTGTTTAGGCTCATTTCGATCAGCACACGATTCCGATCACTAATTTTATAAGAGCTTTTTCAAAAACTTATTCAAACTGTCATCAAACTCCGGGAAATTTTGTACACATGATCATTATATTATTATTTTCACTAGAAACGGGATAATTACCATGATTTTTGAGTTTTGATTGTCGTCGATGTACATAACCATGATAGTTTCAAAAGTTATATTATACTAATATGCGGGGGTGCGGTGGTTATACCGCAGTATTTAAAATACTCCATGCCATATGTTATCGCTTGTGTGTTGTATTATAAAAGAACCAAGTATTTAGACAAAACTAATACAGGTTTTAAGATACTTCTAACCAGATTATATACTGAGATCAGTTTGTTTGATAAAAAAATAAGTATAAGTTTTAATTTTTATGATTTTATTATTTTATAAGAAACCACGGGTCTAGATATAAGTGTACTGCACATGTATACAACATTTCATTTTTTTTATACTACTTGGATGACGGAACAAGCAGATGGCCCACCTGATGTTAAGCGGTAACCTCTGCCTATGAACAGTGCGTTACCTCATAGGTCACGTCCACCTAGGACGCACCCTATGTGGCATTGCACTGCGCCCGCCACCCTGAGACATAAAGATGAAAAGTCTCATGTGCCTGTAATTTCACCGGCACCCTTACCCTTCAAACCAGAACACAGCAATGCGAGCACTACTACTTTGCGGCAGAAATAGATATGGTGGTAGTACTTCCCCGGACGAACTCTTTCACAAAAAAGCTAAAATAGAATCAAACATCGTTCGCGTACATTAGCGTAAACTTAATTGAGTCCTATTTGATGTTATTTGAAAATATTTTTCTTTCTAGATTGAAAGCAGCGCCGATGAAAGTAGATGAGGTGAGATTATCAATTACAATTAAGACGAAGATTTTGTGATTGAACTTGTAGGTACAAAGTCAACTGACGATGAATAACAATGTTACTTGAATAACAGTATTCCAGTGGTGGGTAAATAAGTATTGATTAAACATGCTAGATATTTTATTTCTTTACATACTGTATAAACTTATTTGTAAATATAAATGTTAGGTACCTATTTACTAGGTAGTATATAGGAAATAAAACTAATAAATTATATTTATTTATTAAAGTAGGTAATCCTTTATTGGGGGTCCTTATAATAACGGGAAAAAAATTGTAGGTAATTCCGAATACTGGGGTTTTTTGTAAAACACCAAATTCACACTGTGATTCGTATAACATAGGTAAGTTCTTTTTGACTCTTTTAATTTTTGAAGTAATTTTTTGACACAAAGTTGTTAAAGGGACCAACTTCTCATTTTATTTTTGGTAAATATATTTACATATCTCAAAAATACTAAAATATAAAGTGACCAATAATCAATTAATTATTTATTCAGAGTGGCAATGCAGCCAGCGTCTTAGGGACGCTTCCATCTATCTCGTAGTGATTTTGATCGGTATCTTTATATCGTTTGCAACAGTCTGTAGATTGCTCAACTGTTTAATATATATTTTTTAAATATTGTACAAACATACTTGTATTAGTTGTATTTATAATAATGTTACGAGCTAGGGTACGGCATAAAAAGTCAGACTTAATACCGGTTACCAAAATTACACTTGAATAAAGTTACCAGAAAACACTACTTAACTTTTTACTAAGACTGTATTTCACTGTACTGTTCACAATTTATCAGTTTTAAGTCAGCTGATTTATTCGCACTCAAATCCCTGACGTTCTATTTTTTTTAACCCCCGACTCAAACGTCGACGGGGTATTATACGTTTGTCGTGTCTGTGTGTGTGTGTCTGTCTGTGGCATCGTAGCTCCCGAACGGATGAACCGATTTAGTTTTTTTTTTGGTTGAAAGGTTAATTTTTCGGGAGTGTCCTTAGCTATGTTTGATCAAAATCGGTTCAGCCGTTTCATTGCGTTGATGGTTTTATAATTTTTACAAAATTAATTATTTGTTTTTGAATGGACTTAATGCAGCGGACGGGCTGCGGTCACTACTGCTTTACTGAGCTTTTGGCGAGCGTAGAGTTAAAATTAGGTTGGGGCAACGAGCGCAAGGGCACCTCTTAGGTACTTACGGACCTCGACTTGGGCTGTTGCCAGTGGATCGGGCAAAACGCCCCGGAACATGCTTGTACCGTTTTAGGCGTAAGGTACAAAAGGTATTTAGGAGGTTCGTCAGTGGGGTCGGTGTATTGGTAGAGTGTTTTCTCTGTCGTGACTGGATGACATCACTACCGCTTTAGCGGCCGTGATAGCGTTATCAGGATCACCAATAACATGTCTTGGTGCAAACTGACCGGGTTACCATATAGTTAAGAAAGTATGTTTTTTAAAATTGAAATGTATCTCATACCTACATATAAAGATCGGTAGACGTTTTATTGCACAAATAAAATAAGAATAAAAAAGCCTAAAGAATAATTCAAGCATAATTAATATTATTGATTGTTATTTTTATTGAATGAAGCCCTTTATCATACAATTAAGCTTGTGAAACGTGTCTACGTGAGCCTGTCACAATACCCATACCCTCATTACGTGACATTATAAGTGAAACTCAAGTTTTAAATATCTTCCCATCTCTTAAAGATAAATGCACCTTAGCTTCGTTTAAAAAACTTCATGGATTGTGTTTTTTACGGAGTGGTTCCTGTATAATAGCTGATTTATTGATTTAATGGTGCTAATAAGTAATGTCTAACATCACATTATAACACGTTACAGAAATTGGATTTCTTCCTTAGGTAGGCTCTAGGTTCTAAAAAATTATCGACTCCAATATTTTCGGTTGGGACATATGTGATGGTCATTCATGACCAAAGTGACCATAGATTATATTTTTTATAGCTCATTAAGTTATTATTCCTACACATTTCCTTATTCGTCACTCGTGGCCCAAAGTGACCTAACCTATACTCTTGTCCTAGCTTGACAACCTCCGTAGCCGGCTGAAATGCGTAAGGTTGCGGGTTCGATTCCTGCTGCGGAACAAATGTTTGTATGATCTGCAAATATTTGTTCCGGGTCTGGGTGTTATAGTACGTACCATGGTACTCGTAGTTCTGATACCCACGACACAGGGAATCCTAGTGTGGGGTCAGGACTATGTGTGTGACTGATGGGTGTTATGTTATGTTATATAATTATATATGGTTTATTTATAAACGCTAATAGCTATAATAGTGGAATGAGACGTATGTACCTAAATATTTATTTATATTTTATATTTATTTATTAGAGTCACCAACGTAGTATACACCGATACAAGTAAATACACACAAGATAATTGTGTTATGTATGCCAAGTGCTACCACAATTAATGCTATTAAATAATGGAGAGCGAGAACAGATTAAATATAAAAATAAAACATTATCACAAATTAATTAAAAATCACAACATGTCCTACAAATTGAATTAAATTTTAACAAAACAAATATAATTATAAAACCTAAAAATATAAATAAATAAAAATACACAGAAAAAAATAAACAGTCCCATAGTCATCAATTTATCTACAAAAATAAAAAAATAAAAAATATAACCTACCAAGAAATTCTAAGTGAAAACATTACTTAGCGAGATTTTTCTTAAAGTTGGGTGAGCTTCCGGAGAACAAATCAATACCTTCGACCTTAGCCACGCAGTTATACTGCCCAACCATCCTGTTCAAAGGAGCATTAAGCCATCTTTTAGCAATAGATATAGGTCTTTATTAACAACATGTACGAGCAGCGATGTTGTGATTGAACATTAAATACCTAATAGCTGTAGAAACGGGTATCTAGTTCCATAGATACATTATATCTTACGTAGCAATACAGATGTCCCAATAAAAAGTGTCACATTGAATTTCAGTGCTAGAGACCTCTAGGGGTGGTCTCCATACCCATGGGTGGAGATCGTAGTTTGATCTTAAATTGCTACGTCAAAGTTAAATATGCCATAGTCAGTAAACACAAGGATCATTTTGAAACGTCAGCTTTGTGTCAAGTAAAAGTTCAGCGAGTAAAAGCGTTCGATTACACTACCTGAATCACCTTCATGTATGTTCAGTATTTATCTTTGTATTAGTTTTGTATGTAATTTTTGACCAGTTCCTAAGGGAAATGAGTTTCTTGGGAGCACCACACCACACCGTCACCGATCTGAGGAAGGGTGACAGGAACCAGTGACACAACGAGTGAACGAAGTATAATAGAAGGCATCAGTCGAGATCTGGCGGGCGTACCACGTGACTTGCGCAGTAGCAATTTCTAATGCAAAATTCTCAGTGTGTGTGAATTCCAACAGTGGATTTATATAAGCTGATGATGATGATGTTGATACAAATTATGAAAAAATATTAAATAAGCATGATTTTTCAAGGCGTTTTGACTGAAAAGCAACAAATTATTTTCAATGAAGTTTTAGACAAAAAAAGCACTGTTTTTATCTAGTTTTCACTCATAAACTTTCTCATTTCATTAGTTTTTTTCCTGTTTCATGACGCTCCTTCAAAGGCTTCATCTTAAAAACTAGATTATAATAAAAATAACTTTCCTTGGGAATTGGTAATAAAAATGGCGTATTTAAATATAAATTGCTACAACTTAGAAATAAAAGAACCCTACCCCTATCCCGTATTCCTTCTCACCGTTCCTGCACCGCGTAATCACCGCTTCATCACCGTTTCATCGTACCTATTTGTAAGTCACTCAAATCAAGTCGACCAAAATTATATTTTACTGAAGTAGTCTAGTGAAATGGCCATTTCCCTAGGGAAATAGAAAACGAATCGAAAACACTATGCTTGAGACGTACTAGGGAAAAGGCCATCTCCCTGATTTGACTATCTTACGGCGACATATACATAGAGATTGATTTTCTACTTACACTTTCATGTATTTCTATATGTGAGGTCATGAATATAAATATTATATTATGTACTAATGCGTGAAAAATTGATGTACGATTTTATTCGTTGTAAAATAAATGTACTTATGCCAACAGCGGACGTGTTTCATTTAAAATTCAGGAGTTGTGTCTTAGGTGGTATTTAGAGGAATTATTTCTCCAACTGCCGCAATTTCGCGTAAAGTTTGGAAAGTTATAAAATTGCGGGAGATTGTGGAGACGCAGTAACGTAAATAGTCAGGTGTTGCCAGCCACGGAACACAGAACGTATTTTGACTCTACCGTGGAAGTGGAAAGAGGGATATTCGCATGTTCTACTAATAGCATAGTACGCACGATTGAGTTTATATTTGAAAGTTATTATTGAGTAATTAGATATCAAATAATTATTTTCGAAAAAAAACCGACTTCGAAGCTAGGTATTTATCCCCAATACAAAATTTTCCCATCTCTGGCCTTCTTCATCAGTTCCATTACACTAAATGGCACTTTCTGAATTGCCTGCCTCATGCCTGACTTGTTGTTGAAAATACCGAAATCGCTATATGTGTGCCTATAATATTTGAGGAGTTCCCTCAATTCCTCATGGATCCCATCATCAGAACCAGATTTTGATAAAAATGGGACGAATCTGGAAGTATATAGAGTCAACTAAAAAGACAAATTTCCAAATCGGTTCATAAATGACGGAAATATGAGGTAACAAACATAAAACAAAACGAATTGAGAACATCCTCCTTTTTAACCCCCGACGCAAAAACGACGGGATGTTATAAGTTTGACGTGTCTGTGTGTGTGTGTGTGTGTGTGTGTGTGTGTCTGTCTGTGGCATCGTAGCTCCTGAACGGATGAACCGATTTCGTTTTTTTTTTTGAAAGGTGTATTTGTCGGGATTGTTCTCAGCTATGTTTGATCAAAATCGGTTCAGCCGGTTCATTGCGTCGAGGGTTTTTTAATTTTTTACAAAATAAATTTCTTGTTTATGAAGTCGGTTAAAAAGTTGCTGCAAATCACCCATTTCCAGGAGTTCAACTGCACTTGTATTCAAATCATTTTGATAATTTTTACAACCATTAAACCATTACCCAAAAGGAAAATGGTTATAACGGCCATTTTGTATTGTTCAATTGTTGCAATTGACTTGTATAAAGAATGGTGGCACTTCCTCGTGTTATATCTGTGTTACCAACTGTTGGTGTGAATGTGGCGGGAGATTTACATTCTGTGCGCGCTGCGCTATTAAAAGTGGCACAGAACAAGATTGCGGAGTCTTGAGGGATGTTCGTGGTGAATAATGCCTTAAGGAGGGATGTTTTAAGCTTTGTGCTGGTTTTAATTATGTGGGTAGACGGAGACCGAGGAAGACTGATGTGATAAGCCATGTGAGAGTGATCACCATTACTTATATTACTAGCAATACAGGGTTTCCCAGACCAGTATCCATTTTTGAACAGAGTTAGCGAAGCGATCGATGTCTTTGCAACAACTTGCAAAAATTTCTTTCATCAGTCAGGATGTATGTATGTACTTATGTATGTATGTGTGCTGGTACTCGCGCGCAGGTCGCATTTTTTTATCGAATCTTAACAAAATTTGATGACTTGGTTCTAAAATGTCTTAGTTTTTTTTTATCGTGTGTGATTTTTACTGGACGGTTATTTCCCTCAGAAAGAGGGGAAATGACTGTGGTGCCATTTACTGGCCGATTTTGATAATATTTGGCACTCAATCCCAAACAATGAACTTTGAATATGAGCAAAATCCGTCAAGAGGTTGTCAAGATATACAGCATGAGTTTTTTTAGGGCACTTAGGCGAAGTCTGAAACCTTGAGAGTTATCTAAAGTGATGTTACGCGTTACAGGCTCGACTTTGAAAATAATAAGTTCTGCAACAAAAACAGTTAAAATGTTATATGAATTATTCTGTTTTTTTTTAGATTAAAATTGTCTATTTGGATTCATTGTTTGATCATTATGGATCGACATGATGCATAGTTTTATACAAGTTTGTGCTCACGAAGTCTACTGTTCGTAGAATTACTAGTTTAAAATAGACAAACTAGCTTACGGCCCACCTTCTGTCATCGTCGCGTACAGACACTGACTACACCGGGGGCATTGTTTAGACGTCCACTGCTGGACGAGGCCTCCCATAGCACGCAATGGGGGGACTTGCCATAATCAACACGCTTGGCAGGCGGATTGGTGATCTGATCACAGTATCGTGTTGAGTATTCAGGTGGATGCTGCTGCCAATCCCGCATTATCCCATAGTCAACTTTTTTGACATCCACGGGAGGAGAAGGAAGGGTCTATTCTTAGCACAACGGCTCTATCAGTACTAATAGTTGTCATTACAGAACATTCTGAGCTCTGCTGATATATCCAACGGCAGTAAAATTGAGTAGTTCCTGATAGATCCCTTGACTTTGATCCCTTGTCCTGATAGATCCCTTATACCTATAATTGAGTAGTTCCTGATAGATCCCTTATACCTATAATTAAGTAGCTCCTGATAGATCCCTTGACTTTGATCCCTTGTCCTGATAGATCCCTTATACGTATAATTGAGTAGTTCCTGATAGATCCCTTATACCTATAATTAAGTAGTTCCCGATAGATCCCTTGACTTTGATCCCTTGTCCTGATAGATCCCTTATACCTATAATTTTGTTCCTAATAAGATCCTGTCTCTATTGTGTAGATTATTTTAATTAGTTTTTTTCTGATTGATCCTATAAGGCCTTTTCAAAGAAGTTTGGTACAGTAAAGCAACAAATATCTATCTGTATACATTATTAAGTCAATAAAAAAACTAAAAAAAATTACAATGTACCCAACAAAGAATAGCGTAGCATCGTACCATCCACAACTTTCTGTAGTACCTACTCGATATTTAACTTCTTAGTCCTGAAACAGTTTTATTACGCTAATACTTTGAATTCGCGCACCAATCAGCCTTTAATAAAATAGCAAGTCTCCTTCAAAAAGCCTCATAAAACTGATTGAGGCGCTGAAAAGCCTTCAAAACCTTCTGCCTGGAAAGTCGTAAACTGAATCGGCCTAGAAACTGTTTAATTGCGTACAGTATTGTACTTAAATATGCGTAAAGCGAGAGCGTGTACATCTCGAGTTTGAAGTGAGGTAGGTACTTGCTGTTTTATTTGCTTTGTAGGTAAGAACAGCTTTAAGAGCTGCTCAACTTTTGCATACATTAACTCCGAAATATGTTAAATAATTTGAAGTTTTAGTAAGTCAACGAAATGCAGAAGAATAATAGTTATTAGGTAGTCATTTTCATTGACGTGAGTGCCATCTGACACATAAATGATGCGGGAATCTGGTTTGAGAGGAGTGCACCGCTGGAGCTTTGTACACAAAGGAAGGTGGACCACGGGCAATACATTCTTAAAACCATATAGTAATAACTACAAAGTTGAACCACAGAAAGAAATAAAAACCCTTGGTACATCCAGTTATCTTGAGGTGAACCACGGGAAGAAAAAGTTGCCCCTGGTACAGCCAGGTGAACTATGTGGGTGGACCACGGGTAGGGACTGGAAGTTTGCTACTATTTTAGATATCATCTCGTAAAATTCTATGAAATGTTGTACACATGATTAGTACACTAATATCACCACAGACCTATAATTACACGATACATGGTCTGTGACCATGGTTTATCAGTTTCTTATAAAAAATATTTTGGAGTTTACTCCTTAAGAATCGATTTTTATACGCAAATAGGTGGGGAGTAAAATAGAGCGTTATCAAAAAGTCAAGTCGTTTTGTTTTCCCTCATATTCGTGCATCTTATACTGACTGACTGGAGTAAACTCTAATCGCGCGTCGAAGCTGCCACACATTTTTTTAATGATTTGGTACTATATCACTTTATGAGAAACTGACACACCACTACCTAGGTACGTCACTACCTATTAGGTAGTGCACTGATCATGTCGACAAAATTTAATGGAGTTCGATGAGACCTTTTTCGAAAATAGAAGCAAGCTTCGTTCGTTTACCAAAGGACTCAAGCGCCTAGCGGTAGACATCTTTGTTTTTAGGCCTACGATGATGATGAGTATAATTTGTGTAACAGTTTAGGCAGATACAGTACGATATCTCAGCATGCGCGTGTCGTGATAGGCTCGTTCAAATTATTAGGGTCAATGAAAATAAAATATCTAAATAATTGAGACGTTAAACCCAGAGGCTGCGCCTGATAATGAAGCCTCCCGCGGCGACGAACGCAACAAAACTTGTGTAAAGTCTTTATTATTGTCGTAAAAAGCACGCGGTCCATCGCGGTAGACGCACAATTAAATAACGAGCCAACTTCAAAACGAATTACCCATCGGGACGCCGAATAATGTCTCGTACCGTACCTACCTATCTTTTGTGAGTCTTAAGAGTAAAGTCACATTTAAATTCAGACTATTTATTCATCATGGTTATTTTTTTTACTAAAATTGTACTTTATTCGTTCTCTTTTATTTGCCATCCCACTAGATACTATCAAAAAAAAAAACCTAACGCAATGAAAATGCTGAACATATTTTGATAAAACATGCCTAAAAACCAACGCTAGACAACCTGCTTTCAAATTAAAAAACCGCATTCAAATCGGTTCACCCGTTTAAAAGCTACGGTGCCACAGACAAACATACAGACAAACAAAAATAGCGGTCAAACTTATAACACCCCTCTTTTTGCGTTGGCTGTTAAAAATGTAGCCTGTGTCACACGGACCATAATAAACTATGATTATATCAGGCAATTTTTTTTAATTCTCTAATATAGCAACTAAACAATTGAAACTTAGGCCAAAAAAAATAAAAAATAGAAAAAAGGCCTCATCGTCACTTCCCATCAGGTGAGATGTAGCCAAACGCAAGCCTATTTCTAGGTAAAAAAAAAAAAAAAAAAAAACTTCATTTATTAAAATCGGAAGAGTAGTTTAGGCTATGGTGGAACTACGTAGTATGTGACTGTTAAGTTACACAAACATATGATTGTGGTAAGTTATACAAAATAAATAAAATAAATAAAATAAATAAAATAAATAAAATAAATAAAATAAAATAAATAAAATAAATAAAATAAATAAAATAAATAAAATAAATAAAATAAATAAAATAAATAAAATAAATAAAATAAATAAAATAAATAAAATAAATAAAATAAATAAAATAAATAAAATAAATAAAATAAATAAAATAAATAAAATAAATAAAATAAATAAAATAAATAAAATAAATAAAATAAATAAAATAAATAAAATAAATAAAATAAATAAAATAAATAAAATAAATAAAATAAATAAAATAAATAAAATAAATAAAATAAATAAAATAAACAAAATAAACAAAATAAATAAAATAAACAAAATAAACAAAATAAACAAAATAAATAAAATGAACAAAATGAACAAAATGAACAAAATGAACAAAATGAACAAAATGAACAAAATAAACAAAATAAACAAAATAAACAAAATAAATAAAATAAATAAAATAAATAAAATAAATAAAATAAATAAAATAAATAAAATAAATAAAATAAATAAAATAAATAAAATAAATAAAATAAATAAAATAAATAAAATAAATAAAATAAATAAAATAAATAAAATAAATAAAATAAATAAAATAAATAAAATAAATAAAATAAATAAAATAAATAAAATAAATAAAATAAATAAAATAAATAAAATAAATAAAATAAATAAAATAAATAAAATAAATAAAATAAATAAAATAAATAAAATAAATAAATAAATATTGCTGGACAGCTCACACAACATTATCTAGCCCCAAGCTAAGCAGAGCTTGTGTTATGGGTACTAGATAACTGATATATTTAATACAATATATATTACACAGATAGATATTTTTTATTACAAACATATAACCCATCATTTTTGCTTTGCTGTAGTCGGGTAAAAAGCCTCGTAAATCACACTGTTCACTCTGATTCGACAACGGGCATTGACATCCATTGATTCAAGATAAAAAGCTCCTTATTTCCGAGATCGAAGAGCTGAGACACCCATTTATTTTATTGTTATTATACTGTGACTTCGCAAGGATTTGGGAGAGAGTTTAGCGCGCTATCATGACTTCTTATCAGCGAAGTATCCTCCCCACAAAGCCGGCCATTGGCCAGGACCTCGTCATTTACGCCCCTCGGCCGTCAAGTGCAGATAATGAATGCTGTGTGAGATGCGAAGCTTCTTCATTGTCTCATTCTGGATAAGGGTTTTTTGAAGGTTTTTTTTGATGGTATAGGCAATGATCTTCTATAGGGTATTATATATATTCTATCTTTCTCTGGGGATAGGTAGTAAGAGTGGGTATATAGGACATAGCGTATCCGCAAAAGTTTTTTTCATCCCATCTATTCGAAAAGGACGACTGGGTTCGCCTTTAAGTGCACCCAACGGTGGTGTTTTCTATGAGAAACTTTTAGCGGGCAGTAATGAGTTTTCCGGCGCACTTATTAAGTTCCTAATTCAAAAAGTGCGCGGCAAAGATAATTGCGGCGCACTTATTGAATTTGGAACCAGCGCCAAATAATTCGAATGCAAATATTGTTTGAATAAATACTGGCTGGTACGACGGCCCAAAACCGAAAACAAAAAAACCCAAAACACACAAAAAACACAAAACACAAAAAAAACACAAAAAAACACAAAACACAAAAATCACAAAAAAAACACAATACACACAAAAAACACAAAAACACAAAAAACACAAAAAACCAAAACACACAAAAAACACAAAACACAAAAAAAAACACAAAAACACATAAAAAACACAAAACACAAAAAATCACAAAACAAAAAATAACACAAAAAACACAAAAAACACAAAACACAAAAAAAAACACAAAAACAAAAAAAAACACAAAAACACAAAAAAAACACAAAAAAACCAAAACACACAAAAAACACAAAACACAAAAAAAACAAAAAAAAACAAAAAAACACAAAACACAAAAACACAAAACACAATAAATCACAAAACACAAAAAAATACACAAAAAACACAAAACACAAAAACACAAAAAAAACACAAAAAACACAACACAAAAAAAAAATACAAAAAAACACAAAAAAGCACAATACACACAAAAAACGCAAAACAAAAAAAAAACAAAAAAGCACAAAACACAAAAAAACACCCAAAAAAACACAAAAACACAACAAAAAAAAAACACAAAAACACAAAAAAACAACCATTTGTTTTATTAAATAATAATATTACAATAACATATGAGGCGCCTTTTATTTTCTCATAGTGGGTGATGAAAAGCAGAGTGTATCACACGGGCGCAACATATATTTTTGGCTCGGGCGACGTACTTTGAATCCCTCGCTACGTTCAGGATTCTACTAAAGAATCCCTCGTTACGCTCGGGATTCTACTCTAGAATCCCTCACTTCGCTCTGGATTCAAAAAAGCGCCCTCGCCGTAAAAATATTATGTTGCTCCCTTATGATACAATCTACTATTTTTTAGTATAACTGTTTGACGACCTCTGTGGCGCGGCGGGCGTAGGTTGGTCTGCGACGCAGGAGGTTGCGGGTTCGATTCCCGCCTCGGAACAAATATTAGTGCGTTCGCAGATATTTGTTCAGGGTGTTTTCTATGTATAATAAAAAATATCTATCTATGTATTATATTGTATTAAGTATATCAGTTATCTAGTACCCATAACACAAGGTCTGTTTAGCTTGGGGCTAGATAATGTTGTGTGAACTGTGTCCAGCATTATTTATTGTTTATTAATGACTGAACAAGCAGATGGCCCACCTGATGGTAAGCGGTAACCTCTGCCTTTAACAATGCATTGCCTCATAGATCACGCCCTATGTGGCATTGCACTGCGCCCACCACCCTGAGACATAAAGATGAAAAGTCTCATGTGCCTGTAATTTCACCGGCACCCGTACCTTTCAAACCGGAACACAGCAATGGAAGCACTACTGCTTTGCGGCATAAATAGTAGTAGTAGTACTTCCCCGGACAAACTCTTTCACAAAAAAGCTCTACTACAAAAAAATACGCTTAATTGTACACAAGCCGTTTCATTTCATTTCATTACGCAAGTCAACCCCATGTTTTTTTTATGTAGAAAGGCTAATTAACCTAACCTACCTACAATATCACGATGATAATATTATAGTTATTTTCTATCGTCCCGGGATTTTTTAAGTAGAGAATGGCTTTGTTCAATGTTACGATCAGTCGAGAAATTGGTATAGTACGCGTCATGTAAAAAGGACGCTGGAACGCCTGAAGAAGCATGAACGCCAGCGTTCTTTTTACATGACGCGCATTATACAGTTGGCTGCAAGAGCATCGAGATCTCATCCAAACTCCTTAGATATTTTTTTTTATCATGAAATGCAGTTTATGAATGTGTAGTTTCAGTCATACATTCCTTCAAGTAAATATTACGTAGAGGACATCATGCTGCTGCCTATCCTAGAAGCTCTCCAAGTCCAATTTCAAACAAAAACATTACCGAACCGGTTCTAAACTACCTAATGTATGCTCTATTTGACTTGCATGTGTCTAAAGAGCTGCATGGAGCTTAATCGTCTGGTAATATGATTCGGTCGAGTGGAGCTGTGGAGGTTGTTTTAATTGAGTTTTCCCTTTGCACCTTTGTGGAGACGTGTCACCCTCAAACGGGGACATGGAGAGAAAAATGGAGGATGGAGGTGTCAATACTTGTTTCTTTTGTGGGATTTATTTGGAATTGATGGGAGCTTTTGAAAGGGTAATTTGGATGGGCAAATTGATGTGAACGACAGACTTAAATAAAACCCTTAGTTCGTATTCGTGAAATTAATGTTTTTAGGAAGGCTGGTAATACTTGAGGGCTTGTAAATCGTAGAACATATCAAGGTTATAGATCCTATAGGTATACAGTGCTTCAAGGGCGGATCCAGGATTTTTTTCTGGGAGCGACAAAGGGCCGACGATCAAAAAAATCACCCCCTTGCAGTGCTTATCTAGAAGTTTAACTATTGTAGGTACAGATATTCTTAGATAGACACTCTACCAATTTTACTAGAATATCTTAATAGCCGGTTTTTTAAGTGTCTGGCCTAAGAACAGACCCCTCCGTCTCCTCCCATGGATGTCGTAAAACCGGCTAAGGGATTACCCGGACTTATTGATAAGATTTAGTTGGTATAATATTTGTCCTGCTTGCTAGCTTATTAAGGAATGTGTTATTACTAGAAGAAAGCGCTAGCCGAGTCAGTCGTGGGAAGGAATGGCGGCGATGAGCTCACCATTTGTCACCTCTATATTCCACGATGTTGCATCCCGCTGAGAAGACGCCCATTGAAGCTCTGCCTACCCCTTCGGGGAAAAAGGCGTGTGTCTATGTATGTATGTAGATAACAAAAGCTCATTCAAAATGGAAAGTAATGATATCAGATTAGGTATTTTAGATAAAATATTGTCCTAGATATTGGACAGCACCTACATGCACTATCTGCTTATAACATAGCTAATTTAAGTTAACTTTCTAGTTGAAACACTAAAAATGTTTGTTTACCGCTTAGTACTCCGTACACTAGTTCATAATCGCTACACAACATGCAAAGTGCATCTCTTACATGTAAAACAGCGGCGGGTATTTAAATTTTCACCTTTCCCCATAATTCGTTCGGCAGACAGACTTTTTTTAACTTCGTAAATGACGGAACAAGCAGATGGCCCACCTGATGTTAACCTTTGACTTTAACAATGCATTACCTAATAGGTCACGTCCACCTAGGACGCGCTATATGCGGCATTGCACTGCGCTCACAACCAAGAGAGACATACCAAGATGTCATTTTTTCAAGGTCGGGTAATGTTATGTTTGCGCAGAAGTGTATTATCACGAAACACAATTCCTATCAAACAAATTACCCGACCAACTGACTGCAGCCCACTTTTAATCCTGACAAAAAAAAACAATTGCGGTCAAGTTAGACATTTGAAAATGGCTGCGATGAGTCAACAAACGAATTTCCGACACGTCAAAGTAAATCTCTGGCCGACAATACGAATGGCAATAAAATCCGCAGAGGGTTACCGGCGATCGGTAAGCTCTCCGCCCCTACTCTTGGATAATGGTAAAATCGCACTAACTTTGTGCGCGCGATGAAAGCGCGCCTCTATTATTCTCTTAGCAACCGTTTTGTAGCATGAGTTTTGATTGCTGTAGTGTCCTGCTATTGCTCGATTAGTAGGGGTATTTAGTTTCTTTCTATCATACAGACTGTCCCAGAATATGTGCAATCTGGAAAGGGGTAATTCTACACATAATGAGGAACACAACTTTTGTTTCACGACTGTTGGGAATCCGCCTTATTTTTACAAGCTTTTAATTAACTTGCTTTATGTTAGATTGTTTGTTTAGGTCAAATCTTGCAAGCATTAGGGAAGTACTTCTTGACGTCAGATTGAGTTTTTTTGCATAACTGTCAGGGTCCCAACAATACAATTGTATGGTGACCTGATGATGGAGACACACAACGATGTGTGTGATGGTGGACAACGGCACTCCTCTATGGGTAATAGTAGACTAGCTCGTTTTGATCAGCACACCGTTCTGACCACTAATTTCATAAAACATTGTTATGAAAAAAATATTTTTCAACAAAAAACATGTTTTCCAATCAGCTGGTTTAGGAAAATAGCACCTTATCAGCTATTAGGTACCTACTAGCCTTGGAGTCATCTTCGACTCCAAAGTTACGGTGAAGGCTTTGACGATACGTTTCATACTATACTTAGGGCACGAACAAAGTCTATGTAAGTTTTTAGTTACAAACGTGTTTTTAAAAATAAACTTTATTGAAACTTCAAATCTCAAGCTTTTATGATGTGTCCGACTAATGATGATGATGAAATGCGAAATTAATAATTGTCGTGTTCTATTTTCCATCGAGGAGTACCGTAGTCTCCATCATCAGATCAGCTCGCTGTCACCATAATATTGGACTGTCATCAAAACTTGATACGCAAAATTTTAGAAAAATCGACAGACCCACCCAAGAACTAACATTAACAAAATTTTACTTTTTTGTACGATCACCTCTTCTGGTGTAACGAAACGCTTTACCTACCCTGAGTAATTTTCATATATTGGGAAAATAAGAGAATCTAGTGTCTAGAGCTGTTGTATACTGTGTATTTAATTTCAACACTGTTTACCGAAGTTTCAAAAGCATGTGCGTGAGTATCTAATGTTATCTTCCCTCCCCTCAATAATAAATGGTAAAGTCTCAACTAAGCCGCACAAAAAGGTCCACTTTTCGCAGTTTTCGAAAGATCCCGGTAATTTGAGATAAGCGGCAATTTAACACGGCATGGACCGTACTAACATGGTCTGCGACACGATAGAGATCTGCCAATGAGGGGGTGATCGAGCGGGAACAAGCGTTTTTAGATAAGAGGAGATTAGTAGGGAATAAATTAGTCAATACTTTGAGTCGATGTCCTTTTTAGAGAATTTTATCAACAAGTTACTTAACTCCTAACTAATTCTTCGTAACACTGTGTCACATGTTTGAATTTAGACAATAGAGACTTGAAGTTAGGTAGGTGTCGGATGAAACAAGAACAGAAATTTAGTAAAAAGGGTTGAAACGGTAAAATACCTAAATGGGTAGTTTTTTTGGGTATAACCAAGAAGCACTCAAAAAGAGGAGTGTTATCATAACTTTGAGGCCATAGTGTATCTTTCTGTCTGTCTATATACCTATATGTATGTTTCTTTGTTGCCACGTAGCTGCGGAACGGGTGATTTCAATGTGTTTTTTAACCGACTTCAGAAAACAAAAAGGAGATGTTTTTTTTCGTGAGAATGTTTTTTTTAACGTTTGTTTCCTCATATCTTCGTCATTTATGAACTGATTTGGAAAATTATTTGAGAATTATTGAGATTATTTTTATTTGAAAGGATATAACTTCCAGATAGGTTCAGGTTATCAGCCATGTTGCTTATTACCAAGGAGTCAAATGTTACACATAATATGCGAATACTGTCAGAATCACGTTAAAAAAAAAACATGTTCTCTTTTATAGGAAGTAAGTATAATAAATCTTGTACTGTCATTTGGCTTTTCAGATTTGTTAGAGGGATTGTACATTAGAACTTTGTACCAGCCGCTGCTGGTAGAGACAAATTGACGCAACGTTCCCTCCCATCGTCACAAAATACCGAAACGAAAAAAAGTTTGGCACCTTATCTTCTCGTGTAGCTTAGCAAAGGGTCACTAGCCTATCTTTAGACTATCTTGTTTGTTGTAGTAGTAACACGGGTAGTCTCTCTCGTAGAACTACCAAGCGATCCAGTAGTACCACGGGAAGTTTTTTTTACCCGTGTTACACTCTTAGTAGATAGGTAGATATATTACTTCATCGCTAGACCTGAACAGTTGAGCTTGCGATACTTTGCGAGAGTCAAACGCCTTGCGGGCATTAATTGAACTCTGCACCCACTTATTTTACAGAGGCACCCGCCGGCTCGCCAGGTGGACGCTTTGTGAGCTCTTGTTTGCTAAAGTCCTCGTATTTATTTTAGATTCCATTGTATCCACTCCAGCGCTTTGTCGGGAAATAGCCGTCTCGCCTACTACCGCTTTGTTAATTTTATTAATACGTGAAACATTTATGAAACGGCACCGCACGAGTGAATTAATGAGTTTTATTGTTGTACGGAGAGTAATGTTCTCGAAATACGGCTGAGCTTAGATATCCAAAAACGCGGGAGCCTTTCCACGCCCTCCATATGCATCTCATGTTGCGTTTTCATGTGATATGTACTTGTCAGGATTGTGATTGTGACGAGTAGCGTAGCGAATGAGATTGTAGGTTTTTAATACACCTGTTACTATTATATGTAAGATTCGTTGGTTTAAGATTAATTTTGGGTTGCTAGCTTATTAAGGAATGTGTTATTACCGCAAGAAAGCGTTAGCCGAGTAAGTCGTGGGAAGCAATGGCGGCGATGAGCTCACCACTTGTCACTTCTATATTCGTAATAAGGTGCAACCCACGGTGAAGAGGCCCATTGACGCTCTGCCTACCCTTTCGGGGAAAAAGGCGTGCGTCTACGTATAAAATAAAAGCATTCATCAGAATTTATTGGAGAGCGCTGACCCCGAGATTTATATTTGGAAAAACAAAGACATTCAAGCAATCTCCTTTTATCCCGCATATTAGGTGAGTTCATAGACATACGAGATATTTACGTTGATCCCGCGGACCGCACGTAAATAACTGGGCATTTCGCCGGTGGTGGCCGACAAAAGAATTTAATAACAGCGCGAGGCGGGCCAGGGCGGGCGGGCCCGCCCTCGGCCAGTGCTCAGTAAGCTAAGCTTATTATCGTGACCTCACCAAGAACATATTTGCATTGCCAAATGTCAACCAGCCGTTGCCGGTGCCCTCCAGTTTGCGCTCAAACATTAAAGAGAGGCAATGTTTAGCGACGGCGCAAATTAAAATAGGCTTTATGCAAAATCTAATTTGCGAAGAAGGGTGCCTCGAAGCGACCTGGAGGTGGATGTTTGTATTGGTAATGGAATTAATTCCGCTTTGAATTACCTGCCTTCTGGTTATTATTTGGCGACTTGCTCTGTTGACATTATAATGGTATTATTGACGCAATAAATCCTAATTCTACAAGGTATCATTCAAAAGAGATAGCGATTAGGAATGTTAAATTATGAAGATGGTTTATTCGGAGGTAAAATGATGACTCATTTCCGTTTCATAAGTATACTTTTTGCAGTTTAAATTATTGAACACCACCCAAGTACATTTCAAGCTGAGTCTAAGGGACGTAGATGATTTAATAACTATACAGGGCGTCCCAAGACTATGCGACATGAAGGGAAAGTACCTTAAATATTGTAGATAGGATATTTTGCGGCAAGGAGACTTTGTTTTATTTTAAAAAGTTAGTAAATCTGCATTCAAAGTTTTTCTAAAAATTACTAGCTTCGTCTGAGAATCGAACAGACTTAAATGTGAAAAAAAGCCTGTATTTTTATGATGCCAATCAAAACAATGTAAATTTTTTAAAATAATAATTCCTCTTGAGTATAATTGAGGAAAAAAGTAAAATTAAGCATTTTCATTTTAGTTTTTCATTTAAGTCGGTTTGATTCCCAGACGAAGCAAGTAACTTTTAGAAAATCTTTGAATGCAGTATTACTAAGTTTTAAAAATAAAATAAAGTCTCCTTTCAGCTAAATACACTATCATCAATATTTAAGGTTTAATGTCGTGTAGTCTTGTGACGCCCTGTATTATTTGAATACTAGATTGATATTTAAATGAATAACTTGAGTACAGTATTAAGTACATCATCATTAATTAATCCGTTGGTTTCCTAACATTATGGGCAAAAGTTTGAGCCTTTCAAAATAAACATGAACCCTCGAAAGTTGGCAACTAGCTTACATTAAATGAAACTATATTAAAGATTCAGAGAGGGTTCGTTAAGTTACACCTAACCGCAGGTAGAGTGAGCCTTTGCTAGCCCCTGAATAAGTCAGCAGCACACAAATGATGTAGATACGTATTTGTCTTACTGGATAGGCATGCACCGTACGATTTGTGTTATTTGTTACATACTCAATCAATAACAAAATAGATGAAGTCAGTTGCTTTTATTGTTTTAATCAGCCTTTTTCAATTGACTTTCTTTATTTTAAGAAATTAATTTCTTAAAATAAACACACAGGTTGTGTTAACACAGCAACCTTAATTCTCGCAGGGAGTATTTAATCGACTCAAATTGACACACTTTTGGGAAAAGGTATCGCTCGCCAGATTTTTTCTTTCCACCTTTTTGGATCCACTTTTGTATAAAGCTATAGAATATGTACCAATGTATAATAATAAAATGAGTTTATAACATAGATAATATGTCTATGGTTTATAAGATATTTTCCACCTGGTCCATTCTAGGCATCTTAACATCATTGTAAACTCTCGTGTAGGCATTCCTGCATTCCGCATGTTAAAGCAGCATGGGATGTTTTGACGGATAACAATTTTATTTGATACATTTTACTGTCAGTCAGCCGTAAAAGTAGATGTTAACTTTGTATGCCATCAACTTTATTTTATTTCGAAACGGTTTCTGTGAGAGTCTAGGATCGTTTGAGGTTGTTTTAGTTTTGAGGAAACTAGGAATAGAGTTTCTTAATAAAAATACTTTTATTTACAGAAATAATTATAAAACTAATACACATAGGAAAGTACAAAATTAAAAAAAAAATGTAACAGTTGAGTGTATGAAGACCGTTGCAAATGATCTAAAGGTAGCTCAACTGATCCAAATCACTACCAGACGGAAGCGTCCCTAAGATCCTGGCTGCATTGCTACGCTGAATGGCAATACTAATGCGTTAGCCAGATAAGAACCAGCTCTCGGGTCACGCGTCGCTTCGACCAGACGCCCTGAAAGAATTCCCGCTAAGGTCCCGGTACCCACGGACCCAGAGTCTCGACCTCGAAAGGCTCAAATAAGTAAGCTCTATCGAGACTTGCATATTTGTGCCTTTTAAGGTCCTCAGCCGAATATGCCGCTGGATCGGCCCAAACTGTTAGTTTGTTTCAATTATAGGTACCTAAATAAAATGACGCTGATCCATCGAGTTCTATCCTGCATTGTATTGTCCGGTTCGTGATCGTCACACAAGAACCTTTATTCTTCGACGGCTACGAGCTACGTTGTCGATTCTACGAGCTTACGAGCTTGTCCATTGTAATTTCAACTTCTGAGCTGGTTCAGAGCTAAGTCGGTGATCTTGGTTCTTTTACAGATGAGCTTGTGTATGAGGTCAATACGACGGCTAAGTGCCGTATGTAATCAAAGGCAACAAGTAAACTTGTAAACTTTTGCCTAAATAGTTAGTATACAAGACACGAGAGGTTTAAGCCCAAATAAAACTAAATAATAAATAATGCTCACACAACATTATCTAGCCCAAAGCTAAGCAGAGCTTGTGTTATGGGTACTAGATAATTGATATACTTAATACAATATATTACGTAGGTAGATATTTTTTATAATACACATAAAATACCCAGAACACCCTGAACAAATATCTGCAGATCGCACAAATATTTGTTCCGAGGTGGGAATTGAACCCACAACCTACTGCGTCGCAGGCGAACCGTCGCCCGCCGCGCCACAGAGGTCTTCAAATATATGATATCAGATCTCATTGCCTCTGCATTCTGCAAACCGGGTTACTTCAGTATTTCTTGGAGTTTTCCGTTTCCTAGACAAGTTTTAGCTCAACATAATGAGAACTGTCTCCTCGATAAATATAAAAACCAAAAACTTAAAAGATTTTCAAATACAATACAAATTCTCCTAAAATGAACGAAACGAATCACAATAATTATTGAATGTTGTCTTGCGATATCTCTTGTACCAATTGGACATTGGTAATTTAATATATTAATTATATTATTCCTCAAAATGTTTGTTGGAGAAACTACATTGGAGCAGCCAGCACCGGCCGGTAATCGGGTTACCTGACCGCAAACCACGGCCAGCTCAAAGGACCTTCGCAAAAAGCCACCCTTTGAACACGTCTTCAAATATTTGCACCGAACGCCGCAACCGCGCATTATTTTCAGTATAAACATCATAATCCGTCGTCGAAACTCTGAGACGGGTCAAACAAAGGTGATTTTATTTCAGTAGAGTAAAGCGTTTTGAAACAAATCAGATCGCTTACGTGGCGCTGAATTAGAAGACGCATTTCTACAATCTTTAGCAGTACAACGTTTTCTTTACGCTACCAAATACCTACGTCATGTGAAAATACGCTATATCGTACCTGAAAAAAAACCGGGTGTGTAGAAGTCCGGGCTACTTGCTGCTAGTTTTTTCTTGAATTCGATTATTTCCTAGTCCCGAAGTTAATTACTCTATTCACGACTAGATGTCGCGACTGACTTCCTTTTTCCTCTTCTTTATCAGGGATAAAATCTTTTTTATTTTGCTGATGATTTTATTTTTACTTTATTTTATTTATTAGGATTTCCAATGAGTAATACACATAACTTAAAAATATAATAAACTAATGGATGGATGCGTTCCCTGTGCTTACTCTGTAAAGGAAACCACAGCTAACGCAGGTATAATAAACAAAGAGTAAGTGCATATTGACAACATTTTGAAAAAGTACACCAGAAGATTATACATTGACTAAGAGAAGAAGATTATCGGGACTGTAGATAAATCACAATTATTAACAAAACAAAATCAAAGAAAATAATTAAAATAATTTTAAATATATCGACACAGTACAGGACATACATAAATTAATATTAATATTGATACTGAGTAATAATTAAAATATATATATGGCAATTGATAAAATAAAATAACAATTGAACAATGTGCCAGAAATATGAAAAAAAATCAATAATAATGACAACACTAATTTCATGATATTATTATGATGACTGAGTATATTAAAAGTAACACCATCAAGTTTCTCTGAACGAAAACACGAATTTATAATCACCAGTAAATGAGTATGCTCTCCTGATTGAATGTCTGATTAAACCTATGCGTTTGCATTCGCGAACATGTTTATCCGAACGTCGATTTAATATTGATGCCGTTTGAGCCCGCATGTCTTAGAATGTTGCCGCAACTATGTCAACGAATTTACGACACCGACACAGCAACTACGTCTGCTGTGCACCAACAAATAAAGCAATAGCAACGATTCGAGTAAAGCCCTTCTCCCATTACGATACGCACAGGCGATTCAAGTATCCTGCAAGTCTCGGAGACTAGTTGCCGCCAAGTATCTCACATACATTTTAATGCAGGCTAGTGTGCGAGCATTACGATACGCACAGGCGATTCATGTATCCTGCAAGTCTCGGAGACTAGTTGCCGCCAAGTATCTCACATACATTTTAATGCAGGCTAGTGTGCGAGCATTACGATACGCACAGGCGATTCAAGTATCCTGCAAGTCTCGGGGACTAGTTGCCGCCAAGTATCTCACATACATTTTAATGCAGGCTAGTGTGCGAGCCTGCATTCAAATGTATGTGAGATACTTGGCGGCGACTAGTCTCCGAGACTTGCAGGATACTTGAATCGCCTGTGCGTATCTTAATGGGAGAAGGGCCTAATTCAATTGAAATTGCGCGATATGTATTACGGCGGGACATCAACGGACGCTATTTTTAACCCCCGACGAAAAAACAACGGGGTGCTATAAGTTTGACGTGTTTGTGTGTGTGTCTGTTTGTGGCATCGTAGCACCCGAACGGATGAAGTGATTTCGTTTTTTTTTTATTTGAAAAGTGAATTTGTCGGGAGTTTTCTTAGCTATGTTTGATCAAAATCGGGTTTTTTTAATTTTTACAAAATTAATTACTTGAATTGATTTTTTTACAGTCTTAGGTGGATTGGCTCTGAAATGGACTTAGTAACAAATCGACGTTTATAGCTCTCATTTGGTCTGTGTTGCTGGCTTATCCCAATATGCGGAATGTAGACCTACGAAAAAAAAGGTAGATAAATAGAAGTCAGTTATTTTTAGTGAATTCGAGATATCCAAGGAGGTTTATCAGGTTTATTAGGGGATCTCTTTGGATGGTGCAGAGGCACTGGATGACCTCCTCGTGATGAGCCTCCTATACCTCGTGTCTCGTGTCCCGCAATCCTTAGACCCGGTAGAGACAGCCCTGACTTCCCTTGAGTTCCCTTGTCCACCTTCCTTCTGTCTCCATCATCAGACCAGCTCGCTGACACCATTTACACCATTTTTTTCGCTTACTTATTTGTGTTGTGTATAGTTTTTTGTCAAAATAAAAGTTTTACTTACTTACTTACTTACCATAATATTGTATTGTCATTTGAACTTGATAAGTATGCCAAATTTCAGCTCAATCGGTTGGGTGAAACTGGTTTCAAATCAGTGCTCACTCCCGTGGTCTATGACGTCATCGTTGTGGGCAGAGAAGGGATCAAATATACATTTTTGTCTTGTTCACAGATGGATCTTCGCAACTATATTACTATCACTTTTGTAACATTAAAACTTTAGGAGATAAAAACTCTCAAATGTACACGCTTTTGGTAACGCTGTTTCTGGAATGCCCGCTGGGATCACAAGGAAGACATTCATCGAATTCACGTCAAAACCATGGCTACCTGAAAGAAATTATGCTGGATAGAGTATCCGGGGAATCCTAAAATCCACCGCGTATACCCTTCACTCAAACTCCTACACGCCAACTTTCATAAATATCAAAGCAGCCAAAAACAATTTCTCTGGAATCCACGGACGGCGTTCACACGTCGCTCCGGCGCTGGCTAACACAATTTTATTCAAGCATAAAAAACGAGCTCATCATGCAAACGCCACTCAGACAAGGTAATAGTAGCGTATAGAAACGCAAGTAGTAGTAGAGCTTTTTTGTGAAAGAGTTCGTCCGGGGAAGTACTACCACCATATCTATTTCTGCCGCAAAGCAGTAGTGCTCGCATTGCTGTGTTCCGGTTTGAAGGGTAAGGGTGCCGGTGAAATTAAAGGCACATGAGACTTTTCACCTTTATGTCTCAGGTTGGCGGGCGCAGTGCAATGTCATATAGGGCGCGTCCTAGGTGGACGTGACCTATGAGGTAATGCATTGTTCATAGGCAGAGGTTACCGCTTAACATCAGGTGGGCCATCTGCTTGTTACGTCATACTAGTAGTACAAAAAAAAAAAAAAAGTTACTGTTCCAAAACTACTTTCATGCCGCTGCCTGTCCCCTGCACGCCTGCGCGAAGTGCAGACATTACACGCTTCAGAGATGTATCATGATTTGCGGGTCGGTGTGTCACTTCTATGCTGTAGTACCTATTTATTATACTACGTGGGACGTGGCTGCTCCCGCGGTAAAACAATTTATCTGCATCGACGGAATTACGACGGTGCGTCGTGAATAAAATATGTCGGCGACTGTCACTCGGAAGAAGACGTTGTCTGTAAGTCAACTTTTAGCCAGGGGTGGTGGAGGTTGTAGCGCAGACCACATAGTAAAGAAAATTCATTAGGTACCTATTTATTTATTTTATTTTTATTTATCATACAAACTGTTTATGTTTTTGTCTCAGGGTGGCGGGCGCAGTGCAATGCCACATAGGGCGCGTCCTAGGTGGACGTGACCTATGGGGTAATGCACTGTTCATAGGCAGAGGTTACCGCTTAACATTAGGTGGGCCATCTGCTTGTACCGTCATTAAAGTAGTATAAAAAAATAAAATAAAAATATTTTGGTTATCTAAAAACCCATGTAAGGTTTGTCTAAATACTAGGTTCTCTTACAATACAAGACACGAGTGATAACAAATGACATAGAATATTTCACAAGTACTACAGCGAGCAAGCGCCCGACATTAAGGACAAAATTAACGATAGTGGTAGTGGTAGTGGTATTACTCGAGTACTATTCAAGAACAAATTACCAGTGATTTTTAAAGTTCCGTATCATAAGGGTACGACACGGAACGCATAAACCAGCCAAATTCAGTCAATTTCTAACTCATTATAGTTCAGAAGCCCAATTCTCTTATTTATTTTATAACCACACTGCAAGTTGACCGAAACGAGATTGTATTGTAAATTGACTGAAAAATTTGTATTCTGCTCCCTCATAACAACAATATAATCTACTTTCGGTTCTTACGACCATATATTATAGTAGGATAGTGCTATATAATAATTGTAAAGAGTGAAAGAGAGAATTCTCAGAACTTTGAAACATTCAAGTTACAGTCACATTTCGATATAATCACATTCCGCGTTGTATTGTCAGGTGAGCAGAATACCATTTTTGACGTTTGTGACATCGACACTAGATCGTAACATGATCCGAACTTTAATTTGACTATTTTTTATTCCGAGAATTGGGCTTCAGATTGCGTCGAAAAGACGCATGGAATAAACGATCGTTAGGCGTAGGATACTTTGTCTAGCAATTCAACTTCGCTATCGCTAATGCAAATGTACAACGGCACTTTTAGATGTATAATAGTAGACTGGCAGTGTTTGGGAATATGTATATTTTTTATACATATGGTTTGGACGCGTTTTGTTCAGCATACCGTTCCGATCACTAATTTGATAAAAGCTTGTTTTAAAATAAAAAAAAATTAAGTTATATAACGAGTCTCTGGTTGGAAGCAAATGCTGTAGGTACCAATTTTTTACAACAACTGTTCTGATATTTTTCCGATCATGTTTGCGGTAACCCTGTTCGCAAATTTGACGGCCGAAGAGCGACGTGCGGCAGGCGCCAGGAATTAGGTAGATTCCGTATACATTTGTTTGTATTTTATGAAAGTTATTCGCCATGATCGGCGCCGGCTCTGGACGTCTGACGTGACATCTCGACTTGTATCTAAAGAGATCCTCTGGGATCTATGAGGAGAAATATTACGGAAAAAATTGTATACCTGCGTGAAATGACGGCTTAAGGAAATAATATTAGAAATAATTTAGAAACAAATTGCTATAAACTCTTGTACCTAGACTTTTTTTTAAGATTCCCCCTTTTTATGGGGAAGTTCTACCACCATACCTTTTATGTCGCAAAGTAGTAGTGCTGTGTTCCGGTTTGGAGGGTGTGGGTGCCGGTGAAATTACAGGCACATGAGGCTTTCCATCTTTATGTCTCAGTGTCGCCATGCGATGCTACATAGGGCGCGTCCTAGGTGGGCGTGACCTGCATTGTTATAGGCAGAGGGTGGGCCGTATGCATGTTCCGTAATTTATTAAAATAGTTAAAAACTACAGCTAGGTACGTCATTCGATTCGTAAATGACGACGTACTTTAGGTTTAAATATTAATAAAATATTAACTTATTCAATTTCTTCCACAAATCAACAAATCACAACCATCACTCAATCAGTCACCTCTGCTCAAATAAAGCTACATTCTTTTAGCAGTAAAATATTAAAAAGGCCACGTTAAATGTATGACAAGTGTATTTTCCGTTCGATCGCATCGCCGCTGAATACCAATTGCTACAGGCCTCTACAGAAGGCCCGATTTTTCACACTATCTGTTGGGGAATTTCGGTATACCTACTTAGTAAGGGGCTTTAACTTTTATTTTGCATAGCCTATTCCTGATCTACGCTTCTTCATCTGCTGGTAGACGTGCACTCCTGGATGAGGCCTCTTCATAGAAAATGGGGTATTTTCCATAATCACGCTTGGCGGGCAGATTTGTGATCGCAGTAATGGTGTTAAGTTCTCAGGTGGATGCTGATGCGCATCCCCTGGCGTAATTGCTTAGTCTTTTACTACATCCACGGGAGTAGTCGGTGGAGTCCTATACTTAAGCCGAGACCACCCCGGTACCATGACTACATTATGCTATGTTGAAAGGTCGGTAGATACTGGCTCTTATAGTTTCTGATTTTGTAAAAGTGCTTTTTGTAACCAATTTTATGTTTGCAAAGAACTACATAGAATTGATTGAATATAAACTCTAGTCCAATAAGCCTAATAATCTTCTGCCAAGCTAATTCAGGTGCCTATGTAATTCTTTCGATTGCATTGTAGACCTAATTTGATCATACGACTGAATTGTATGGTTCGCAGCGCCTTTGAGGCTCGAATGGTTAGCATTCCGGTGAGCGGAGATGGAAGAAAATAAACCCACTGAGCGCTCTCGTTAAAGCATTAACGTGTTTGACACGATCGTACTTTGGTGTTCAAATGGAATCTTTTCTTTTTCAGGTAAGGATGGTTTTATGTCCGCTATTGAAGTCTCATTTACGCACATCTGCCTTTTGTAAGATAGATTACAATTAGAGTTCTTGTTCACGACAGAATGAAAATAATTACCATACGAAGTTTTTTTTTGAACATTGTTAGACCTTTGTTTTACCACGATCTCACCTGTTGGTAAGTGACGATGTGGCCGAAGGTGGAGCACAAAAGTCTAGAAGGCACCTATTCACTCTAGCCTTTAAGAGACCCAGATTATAGTTTGCAGGATAGACAGACGATGGTAGTGTATTCCATTCCTTAAGCAGTTCGCATTATAAAGGTAGAACTGAAACGTGAGGGTATACTAATGAGGTAAGAGTGGTACCAACTGTGCGCCTGCTCGTCCTATGATGAAAAGGAGATGGTGGGGTCAGATGATGAAGTTCCTGGGAGCATTCCCCGAAATGTAACCTATATAAGATCAAAAGGCAAGCGACCATACGGCGGTGTTCGAGACTCTGGATCTTAGTCTCCGCAATATGTTGCTCACCTATAAGCCTGAAAGCTCTGCGTTCAATCGAGTCCATGGCAGCAAGCTAGTGTTTGGCCGAGCCATGCCAAACGTGGCAGCAGTACTCCATACCAGCCCGGACTAGTGCTTTGTACAGACTTAGAAGCTGTCCTGGTGTGAAGTAACGCTTAACTTTATTCAGGATAATCATCTAGTTTCTGTGAACAAATTCATGACCACAATTTGTTTTTTTAACTTTTTTTCATCCAAACATCATCTTTTAAAGCATCCACTTAGGTAAGTAACATTTACCTACCTACCCCTTTTACAAATAACATCTTTATGATAAAAAGGCACTCATTTAAATTCACAGACCCAAAAATGCGCATCACACAAAACTTATCAACACTTCTCAATTTACACTTACATATCTTGTAGTAGACCATACTAATGTATGTGGTTGTATTATAATATAAGTTTTTTGTGAAAAATATTTTTTTCAATACAAGGTTTTATAAAATTAGTGATCGTAACCGTGTGCTGATCAAAATGAGCCTAAACACGGCCAGTCTAATATTATCCATCGCGGAGTTCCGTTGTCCACCTTCCGTCTCCATCATCATCAGCTCGGTGTCACCATCATATTGTATTGTCATCGGAACTTGACAGTTATGCCAAATTTCAGCTCAATCGGTTGAGGATAACTGCTTTAAAATTCAGCTGTAAGATTCCACCCAGACAAACATACATTGCAAGTTAAATAAAAGCTTGTAAAAATATAAGCCTTATCGACGTTCATATTTGTCTTTGAAATTTAAAAGCCTTAAATTCAGAGGCATTTTGTAAAGAGAAGAATAATACTTTCCACAACCCTACCAGAACAAAACGCGACAATTTGAAACGTTTGAATATTGATAAAATAAATATTGGAGCACGTGACCGTAGCCCCAGCTCCACTTCAGCTCGTGTTTGCCTTTCTGACAATTCATTGGAATTACGACTCGACATGACTATTGAAGTGGTAAATAATGGAGTTATTGGATGGCAGGTTCTATTCTAAGCCTTGGATAACTTACATACAAAATGTTCTTGTGACTATAATAAGTCACAGACGGAATTTAGATTTTTTCTGCCGTTTTTCACTACTTTCCTTTTCAAATATCATTCCCATGCTACGGCTAGCCATTTCCATGGCCATTTCCTGTCATTTAATTGGACGGTAAGCCATTTCATTAAACTACGCCATTACAATTTCAAGTTTTTTTATGTAAAGCAGAATATCCTTAGAATAGCTACACCGTGTTTTGTCTCTTTCGATCAAATTTGAGAATTTGCGTTGAGTTTGATCGGAGTTAAGATACAAATATAGACCCTACATCACAATTGGAGCAGACAGGAATGCTCAAAAATTTATTGAAATAAATTTTGAAGTTATTTTATGTCTTTCGCAGCCAACTGGTTGAATTCAGTCGTTTAATCGGACGGCTAGCCATATCATTGAACAACGCCATCAGTACATAAAAATCGTGGGACCTCGAGAAAATAGCTATAATATTATCATCGTGAAATTGTAGGTTTTTTTTTTTAAATTATATTAGCCTATCGCTAAATTTGTATCTTAACTCCGATCAAACTCAACGCAAATTCTCAAATTTGATCGAAAGAGACAAAACACGGTGTAGCTATTCTAAGGATATTCTGCTTTTATTAATAGCACGGTAAGAGTAAAATAGCTCTGACTACGGACGGACAGACGGACAGATCGACATGGCGAAACTAATGAGGGTTCCTTCTCGAACTTCGGAACCCTAATAAGGCTTACAATAGAGTTTTAGTGTGATTAGTGTTTTACAAATGATACTTATGCTATTGCCTTAATAATTTAACGGAATAACAAAACTACGCAAGTATAAAAAAACGAGCGAGCACAGTAGTCGCATATGATGTGTGACATCTGACATCTGTTCACCTCCTTGGTAATAAGCTCTCAACAAATATGGCTGGAAAAGGCTGATAGAACCAACCTCTCTAAAAAATGCGCGCTTCCTGTTACAAACTTCTGTCCCTCTTCACGAAATCATTCCAACAGATTGCAGGAAAGCGAGAGGAAAGATGTTGCACATCAGAAACATGTGGAACTTGAAAATTATATTAACTTAAATATAACTTATCATACTTAGATGTAGGTAACTAAGTAGTAAATAATCATACGATTATTGGCTCCTATACATCGAGTATAAGGCAAAAACTGCTTCCATGAAGCTAGGCATCCTGAATAAGGTAAAGCGTTACTTCACACCAGGACAGCTTCTCAGTTTATATAAAGCACAAGTCCGGGCTGGTATGGAGTAATGCTGCCACGTTTGGGATGGCTTGTCAGAACGCCTGCTGTCTTGGACTCGATCGAACGCAGAGCTTTCAGGCTTATTGGTGAGCAACATAATGGCGGAGACTAAGATCCAGAGTCTCTAGCACCGCCGTAAGGTCGTATGCCTTTCGATCTCCTATAGGTTACATTTCGGGGAATGCTCCCAGGAATTTCATGATCTGATCCCACCATATCCTTTTCATCATAGGACTATTTAAAACTTATTTCTTAAAAATTTGGACAAAAGCTACATACATAGACACACGCCTTTTTCACCGAAGGGGTAGGCAGAACCTCAATAGGCCTATTTTCACTGTGGGTTGCACCATCGTGGAATATAGACTTGACCAGTGGTGAGCTGATCACCGCCATTGCTTCCCACGACTGACTCGTCTAACGCTTTCTTCCAGTAATAACACATTCCATAATAAGTTAGCAGCCATAGGACAAATCTTATATCAACGAATCTTATCAACATGTCCAGGTAATCCCATAATCGGCTTTTACGACATCCACGGAAGGAGACGGAGGGGTTTATTCTTAGGCCAGACACAGCACAAAATCTATGTTTTTTTTAATACTATTTGAATGACGGAACAAGCTGCATAGCCCACCTGATGTTAAGCGGTAACTTCTGCCTATGAACAGTGCATTACCTCATAGGTCTCGTCCACCTAGGACGCACACTATGTGGCATTGCACTGCGCCCGCCACCCTGAGACATAAAGATGAAAAGTCTCATGTGCCTGTAATTTCACCGGCACCCTTACCCTTCAAACCGGAACACAGCAAAACGAGCATTACTACTTTGCGGCAGAAATAGGTATGGTGGTAGTACTTCCCCGGACGAACTCTTTCACAAAAAAGCTCTACTACTAAAAAAGTAAAAGTAATGTTAGAGTATCCGAATGAAATCGAAACAACCACCTCCCTAGAACTATTGAGACAGTCAAAACGTAAGAAGCGTTTGTTCTTTGCACTTCACCACTTCCGACGACATTCTCCGATCTTCGTCTATTTACTCAGGCGAATCCTTTGGTCAGTAAGCAAACGGATTCACCTGAACGTTACTTATTGGCAACGGGCCGATGGACACAGATCCGTGATCCGTGAGTGGACACCTTCAGTAAATCAGTTAGATCCGCTCCGGTGGTCTCATAAATATTACAGTTTGCTTATCGCTTCAGGTTTTCTTACACTTGAGTTTGATTTCTGAAAATAGAAATATTTTCCCATAACTTTTCCAGAACAAACAAGTATTTTTAAGTTTCAGAGATTGGTCTTTTCGAATTTATTACGTTTTTTGGACGCTTTTTCTGATGGATTTCTGGATTCCCAAATAGAACTACAAAACAATTAACAATGTATCAGAGCATTTGGCTAACTAGCTTATTTTTTGGGTTCCTTACCCTTTGGGTACGGGACCCTATTACTAAGGCTTGGCTGTCCGTCTGTCTGTCCGCCTGTCACCAGGCTGTATCTCATGAACTGTGATAGTTAGACAGTTGAAATTTTCACATATGATGTATTTTTGTAGCTACTAAAACAACAAATACTAAACAAGTAATTAATTTTGTATATATTAAAAAAACCCTCAACGCAATGAAACGGCTGAACCGATTTTGATCAAACATAGCTAAGAACACTCCCGACAAATTAAACTTTCAAATAAATAAAAAAAATCTATATCGGTTCATCCGTTCGGGAGCTACGATGCGACAGACAGACACACACACACACACACACACACACACACACACACACACACCTATACGTGTCCTGACGTCCTTAAGAGGACTATAGTGGAATGTCACCAACCGAGGACCCTCTGAAAAACTAGGTTAGCGACCTCTTAGGGAACTGTGAGTGCGCCAGAAAGAGAAAGAAAAAAAAAACATGACTGATGAGCCAAGTCTTATAGCTCTATCTCAACATTTTTTCGTTTGAATTTCTGTGAACAACGTGGGGTCTTAATTACACGCGAAAACGTTTATAGCGACATCCTTTCGAGGACTTTTGTGTGAGCCAAGCGAGGACCATATCATTTGACCAGGGATGACCATCTGAGGACTCAGTTTAACACGTTTTTTCTTGATCCTTGTACAAAGTGAGGACGTTGTGCTAGATTTTACATGAACAAACTGAGGACGTTTTTCCAGGTAGGGCGTGTACAAAACGAGGACCTTGTAATTTTATTTTAGTTTTTCTTCCTACACTGTTCATAAACAATGTACATTGCGAGGACGTTTCTTTTTTAAATTCCAACGTCCAATTTAAGTTTGTTTTTACTATTAACCCAATAATCAATTAACCAATTTTTTCAAAAACAATTTACCGGTTAAACTAAAAACAAAGGTTATGGAAATGTGTTTGTTGCCGTGCCTCACGTATGCATGTCAGACATGGCCACTCACGAAGAAGACACTGGAAAAATAAGAGCATGCCAAAGACTCGAGAGAAGCTACACCTGGTCATAAGCTGAAGGAAAAAAAACAAAAATGCCGTAATTAGAAAAAAAGATAAAGTTTGCCTTTATCTTTTTTCTGACGCTGTGAAAAAAGTTCTTCAGCTAAAGTGGAAATGGGCTGGACATGTACAGCGAGCGACAGACGATAGGTGGTCGAGAACTATAACTAACTGGTACCCCATGGACAAAAAGAGACGGCCTGGAAGACAGCATAAACGTTGGAGCGATGACATCGCTAAAGTGGCAGGCATTACCTGGAGCAGAGCAGCTAGAGATAGAGAGAGATGGGGGCAGATGGTGGAGGCTTTTACCGCTCAAAGTGATATTTGCACTGGTTGAGAAACCCGAAAAACGGATTAACTAATTATTTACAACATATTAAGATAAGTCAATAAATTGTTATATTTAAATATTAGAGTGTAAGAGTAATTAAAGCTTATATTATATTATATTATATATTAACTCAATACACATAATGTACAATACCTCGTCTAGGTTACGAGGTAAAATGATGCTTTATTATATCATCTTAATTATTATTTATAGATGCCCTACCTAAAATGATGTGTTACCTAATACACATCATTTTAGGTAGGGCATCTTTGCAACCCTACCTACCTAAAATGATGTGTCACCTAATACACATCATTTTAGGTAGGGCATCTTTATTATACTTTCAGCCACTTGACGACATAGGCCTTCCCCATAGAATTCCACGATTAATGGGCTTGTGCCGCCGCCATCCACTGAATTCCCGCAAAGTTATCAGTGTCAAAGATTCATCGAGTGGGGTCTATTAGTAAAACTAAACAATAATACAAATAAGTTGGTTACAAAATATTTACAATATATTTATTAACCAAAGTTATTCACAAATATGAGGCACTATTTCCTCACTTTCAATATTGTCACAAGAAAGACAAAAATCTGTCTATCTGTCACATCGTTTTTTTTTTCTTTATATTTGGCGTCGCACGTCTTGTACATTTACCATTTACTCACAGGGAATAATCAAGGAATAATCAATTTATTTGTAAATATAAATTTAAAGGTCAGACAAATAAAATTTCATACGAAAAATCATGAAAAAAATAACTAAAAATGTAGTCAATAATTCAAATTGTAAACATAAACTAATTAATTATTACTCATTGCAGATGCCATGTTAAAATTAAATATACTAAGTAGCAATTACCTTAGATTTTATTAAATCTAATCTAATTTTAAATTATTTAATTTTGCCCGATGTTTGCTCGCTTCAGTGAACCGGCTACGTTTCGGTGACCTCTTTGGGGCAACCGATGGTTTTGTCTGTGTGATTATGGATGAGGTTATCAAGACGAACAACTATCGAAAGTATATCATGAAGGATGGGACGGTTGATATCTGTAGAGCATGTCACCGTCCCGGAGAGTCCCTCAGGCATGTGCTTTCGGTACGCATAGTCAGGAGGTTCCTCTCTCTGCAGCCCTAGCCTACGACCGTTTGGGCCTAGCTCCGCGGTCGGTGGTTCCCCGTTTACATTTATATTTTTACTATAATGTTTCTATACTATTTATTTTTTGTGGATAGTATTCCTTTATAGTGAAAAATATATTTTTTTACGAGTATTTTGTATAAATGAGTGAGATAATAATAACATAGCCTTATTATTTCCTAAACTAACTATTTACATAAATAACTAAACAACTATATAGTAGACTTTTTTTTAATATAGCTAAGGCCCCTTTCGGGTATAGGTCTCTTTGTGTTTCTTTGTTATTATTGCCTCACTTCTTTGATTATTTTTCAACTTGATATTAAATAGGCTTTTTTCCACTGAGCGCAGTTTGTTTGTATTTTTTGCCTCGTGGTATCGTTAAAAATCGGAGTAGACATAACCAGGACCTTATTTTTACTTCATACACATTTCAAGTTATGTGGAGAGAAGCAAAGACACTTTAACATAATACCTCTACAACAAGTAAATCCCTTGTCCAAAGAGAGAACGGTTTATTCCGGATGTCCATGTTATCTTGCCCACGTCAACGTGGACAGCGGGAAGTCAAAAATCGTTGTCCACGTTAGCTGTCCCCGCTAACGTGGACAGCGGGAAGTCACTAAATCCCTTCCCGTTGTCCATCTTATGTAAAGCGCAATCTCCATAGGTTTCAACTACACAAAACTTAAATAAGACATACAAAACATACAAATCAATTACTGAATCAAATTCAATAACATTGATTAGTACGGTAAAAAGTAAAAAAAAAAACGTTAATTGCAGTATTCAAGTTATTTTCTCTCATAATTATGTTATAAAATTGCACGTATCACAGAATCATCTTGCAAGGAGTAAGTTCTTTAGTCTCATAGTATTACATTATCAGCAGTCAGTCTAATTGTAATAATGTAATGTATCAATATTGTAAGCAGTCTGAAATTCAGACAACACAGGAGCACATGTTTTTAATACTACAGCTGAGATGCCGTCTGGCCCGCTATTTTATCCACATCCAGGCTATGTAGCCGCTACATAGAACATACAACTACACACGCTACATACTTTTTGCTGTATGCAAATGAGATGTTCAAATTTGGTATAATATTCCGAGAAAATTCTTACAGTTATAAAGTATATCTCAAAAAAAAAGCTTATTTATTGGGCTACTCGATTATATAAACTTTATATTTTATAAAACCTCCGTTTCCGAGAAAATAATAAAAATGTTCTTGGAGGGAAAACATAATGAAACAAACATGCCCCGCCCCAACCACACGTGTTTGATAAATAAATAAATAATGTTGGACAGTTCACACAACATTATCTAGCCCCAAGCTTAGCAGAGCTTGTGTTATGGGTACTAGATAACTGATATACTTAATACAATATATTACATAGATGTATATTTTTAATTATACATAGAAAATACCCAGAACACCCTGAACAAATATCTGCGATCGCACAAATATTTGTTCCGAGGCGGGAATTTAAACCGCAACCTCCTGCGTCGCAGGCCAACCTTCGCCCGCCGCGCCACAGAGGTCGTGAAATTGTATGTGCCACTGGTCGTAATTGTGTAGTCTATGCAATACAATAGTAGTAGAGCTTTTTTGTGGTTGTAGTAGTAGAGCTTTTTTGTGGTTGTAGTAGTAGAGCTTTTTTGTGAAAGAGTTCGTCCGGGGAAGTACTACCACCATTACCACCTATTTGTACTACATATTTCTGCCGCAAAGCAGTAGTGCTCGCTCTGCTGTGTTCCGGTTTGAAGGGTAAGGGTGCCGGTGAAATTATAGGCACATGAGACTTTCATCTTTATGTCTCAGGGTGGCGGCGGGCGCAGTGGATTGCCTCATAGGGTGCGTCCTAGGTGGACGTGACCTATGAGGTAATGCACTGTTCATAGGCAGAGGGTACCAACTTAACATCAGGTGGGCCATCTGCTTGATCCGCCATTCCAAGTAGTATTAAAAAAAAACAATACCAACCTTGTTAATAAATAAATAATAATAAATAACATATTCTGTGTTTTTACTAAAACGAACTACGGAAAAAGCAGGCAAATCCTTTACAAACTCAACCAAAACATAACTATCCTCCATGTGTCACTGTCAGTAACGTTCTATTGCTATTTAATAATGTGTCTTGTAAACTTGTTCAAGAAATGAACTGAACTGAACTTAAAATTATTATTTATACCTGATATAAAATGTTATTTATAACATGATTGGAAATATGTAAAATGTAGAGGAGGACATACATTGCCATCTCTTGGGCACGGAAACAAGTTGATAGTGCTATCCCTATCTATTATTCAACACGCAAATATGCCATTTTGTCTTCTTCTGCCTGTTCCCAAAGTTATGATGACTAAAATATTCTCCTTGAATGGAATACGTGCTTATACACAATTTACAATCAATTTATCTGTGCCCTGAGCTACCTGAAAAATACAAATGTTAATAAGGAGGCGAGGAATGTAGGTACCTATGCGTATTGCTATAGGTACTATTATCACTATAGGCAGCTCCTATATATTAGTGAACTCTCCAACAGTGTAGGTAGGTACCTACTCAAAATGTTTCCTGAACCTACACAGAACGGATAAACTAATAAGTGAAGTATTAGTAATAACGTGACAACACGGAACGAAGGTAGGATAATCCTATGAAAAATTGTCTGTGGTTTTCTGTCTGCCATCTGTCTCGCTAGCTAGAGAGTATCAAAATTCCTTAGTCTGCCTGCCAAAGAGCATCAAGTTCACCTTTTGGGAGTGTTGCAACTTCTAAACTTTATTTTGAAAAAAACAACATATAAATAAAGTTTTAAAAAAAACGGAGGTACATTTATTATTTTTCATTAGGTTAAAAATAGCTAAATAATATGCCTTTTCTCCGTAAATAAATATTATATTGCTAAGAATTTCTAGTTATTTTTATACCGGCCTCCATATATTTTTTGGACATCTCCTTTCCTGCATTGAAACTTCGCAACGAGGACAGCTGAATGGAGTTTCGCCAGAAGTGTTCAGACGCGAGGTTTCCGCAAATTGAGTTGCAAATTTGCTTTATCAACGGCGGCGTGAGCTAGGGTTCCATTTGCTATCAGCAGTGGGGGAGTGAAGTACGGCTGAAATTAGCTTCAACCGATTTAGCCAGAGTCCAGAGTGCTTTACTTCCCAGAGGATATGCGGCAAGCTTAGCCCCCAAACGGCCAATCCGATCGAAGCGACCCTTTTGTTTCACCTAAACGTAACGTTTCCCTTTTTAAACATTTCAGTTCCACCTTTATAATGCGAACTGCTAAGGAGTGGAATACACTACCGTCGTCTGTCTTTCCTGAAAACTATAATCTGGGTCTCTTCAAGGCTAGAGTGAATAGGTGCCTTCTAGACCTTTGTGCTCCATCTTCGGCCACATCGTCACTTTCCAACAGGTGAGATCGTGGTCAAACATAGGTCTATCAAAGTTAAAAAAAAAAAAAAAAACCTTATTGCAGGACTTGGCGGCTATGTTAGGCCTTCTTCTAATCCCATGCATCCGAGGCTTTTATGTTTCTTGCGTCAACCTAGGCTAGATATGCCACATGTTTTTGCGCTTCTGCGCTGGCACACGCGGGACTGAACCATGGGCAAGCATAACCTGAAGGTTAATCATCGGAGAATGGCATAAAGTATTCCATTGTTCTTTTGATCACCTCTGTAATGGCATCAGCACAGACCGTTGGGTCACAAGAAGAAAAGCTGGTTTGGCGCCATGGATAAGAAGCGAAGAAGTGTCACATCTCATTCCAATCTGCCTACACGTAACGCCACACTCACCTACTTCCTTTGTGGAAGGAATCGGGTGGCGAGTATGACGATGCAGACCACAGTGATCTGGGGAGGCAGCACTGAGTGGCGGTCCGGTGCGTTGCCAGCAGAAGTTCCAAAGTTGACTGTGTGGTCCTCTACGTTTGGAATTCTTGTTGATTAAGCAAAATTGCAAGTTTCCACAGCTCTCTCCGATCATGGTCCGTGATCTGGTATGGGAACAGCCACTTTTGGTGAGCGTTAAAGTCCTCCAAAAGCACTAGTTGTGCATCAGGGTACCGTTGTTGGGTCACATCCGCCGCATGCAGTTAAATAACCTGGTTGTCACGTGATCTCTAGAGTGTGAACGATATAGACTGGCATAGATGATGTTATTTGAGACTTTATCCACCAAAATCCACAAAGATAATAAATCGGGATCTTCAAGATCATGCAGGCGCACAAAACAAATGTCGTCCCAGGCATAAATACAGATACCAGCTTTTTGTTTCAAATTGTGCTCCAGAGCATAGCCTGGGTATGTCAGGTATGCTGTTGCGGGAGGATATATCTGCGTCTCCGTGAGCGTCACTTATTAAAGTATGGCTTAGTGGGCTCTAGATTCGAGCAGTCGTTGACGGCTGCTCGACTGGGACGATGCTAATCTGGTTAAATCCAACGCGTTACTTCACACAGCACTAAGGGAAAGCTTTACTTCACACAGGGACAGCTGCTCAGTTTGTACAAAGCGCAAGTCCGGTATGGTATGGAGTACTGCGGCCATGTTTGGGATGGCTCAGCCAAACACCAGCTCGCTGCCTTAGACTCGATCTAACGCAGAGCTTTCAGGCTTATAGGAGAGCAACATATGGCGGAGACTAGGATCCAGAGTTTCGAGCACCGCCGCAAAGTAGCATGCCTTTCGATCTTCTATTATAGGTTACATTTCGGGGAATGTGGCCAGGAGCTACATGATCTGATCCCACCATCTCGTTTTCATCATACGACAAGCAGGCGCCCGGCTCAGTTACATCATTATACC
The DNA here is from genome assembly GCA_932527175.1 of Operophtera brumata. Taxonomy (NCBI): domain Eukaryota; kingdom Metazoa; phylum Arthropoda; class Insecta; order Lepidoptera; family Geometridae; genus Operophtera; species Operophtera brumata. The sequence goes on along the minus strand of OW052235.1, from coordinate 7,566,759 downwards.
CGCAATTCGCACTAAGCGTTTCGGTTCCACCTTTGTAATGCGTACAGCTAAGGAACAGATAGAACAAGTTGCCGTCGTCTGTCTTTCCTGAAAACTATAATATGGGTATATTATGGTGAATAGGTGCCTTCTAGACCTTCGTGCTACAACGTAGGCCGCATCGTCACTTACCAACAGGTGAGATCGCGGTCAATCGAGGGTCTATCACAGTTAAACAAAAACAATCACAGTTAAATTCATATTTTTCCTGTTCGTTTAGTTTTGAGATTTGAGTGATTTGAGTGATTTGAGTGGTTTGTGGGAAGACGAAAGTTGAGCGTGGCACTGGACAGCGAGCCAAAAGACATACGGCAGGCTGCTGTGCCAGTAGGGGACTAGATTGGAGACTGCAGGGACTCCCGAACCCCCAAGCATGGCCATCGGGTCTTCTCATACATTATCCAGCCCAAAGTCCTTTATTTCCGAGAATGTTGCATTAAAGGCTGTCGGAATGCAGGGGACATCGCTTGTAATTTTTTTTAAATTACATTTTTACATGAAATAGTATATTATAGGAGGAGGTATACATAGGTGGTTTTGATTAACATTTTGTATACAAATGATTCGGTCTATGCTATCATAATAATGATAACGTGGACATCGGGAACGTTTTTTAATTATTTTATTTTATTCCCGTTGTCAACGTTAACGTGGAAAAGCTGAACGTGAACAACAGGAATAAACCGAGAGAACGTGTGTCAGACTTTTTCAATTAGTTTTACTAACCGAGGACCTTATATTTTCTTCATACCTATGTCAAGTTATGTAGGAACTAAGCGTGGACTTTTTTGAACACGGTACACATCACCCTACAGCAGACTTGTCCGAAGTGAGGACATTAGACTTTTTGGAGTTGATAAGAATAAATAGTTGAACCAAAACCCTGTACTATTATTTATTCTGTGCCAAAACGTTATATTTTCTTCATACACAGTTCAAGTTACGTGAATACAAGCGAGGACATTTTAACATTGCCCTACAACAGACAAATCTATGTTAAGAAATCACGTACGCACATTATAATGTGGGTCTGGGTACCCATGTATATGTAATTTACCTTCTACCGGCTCCAGAGACAGAATTTAATTTAATTATTTTTGATTTTTATTTTAAGCTCATTTATTTGTATAGGATGGGCAGCGTTCAGGAAACAACCCCATATTGACGAACTCTGTAGTGCGTCGGGCGAGTAGCTGGCTGAGATGCGAGAGGTTGCGGGTTCGATTCCCGCTGCGATACAAATGTATGTATGATCTACAAATATTTGCTCCAGGTCTGGGTGTTATGGTGATACTCGTAGTTCCTGATACTTACACACGACACAGGAAATCCTAGTGTGGGATCAGCCTAGGTATTCGGGGTACAGTGAGGTGGTTAAGTGAAGTGAAGTGTCAACTTGCACGCGTCGATGCCAAAGGCCGGTCATCATCGGGATAAGAATACCAGAAATAGTTGCATAGAAGAATGAAGCCAAAGAGAAATACTTATTTTTAGCTTTCGTTTCTTGACCGTGTTTATTTAATGTGGATCACACAAGCGTAGGAATATAGACGTGAGCTGACTCGGCTTACGCTTTTTATATCGAATGTTAGCCCAGGTGAAAAAAAAAGAATTTAAAATTCCTACAATAAAATTCACAGCTTTTGACAAACAGATCAAATCACCCATAGATAATGCTGTCATCATAGACGTAGAATTTTTGCTACGCTGAATAGACAAACGAAGCGTGGGAGAGAGAAGTCATTTTTAAATGTACCCCGTGCAAGAAGAAATGATACAGCAACAATTGTATTGAATTTGACATGTTTTTGCTTGAGTAGATGTCCATAGCGTCCGGTCTCTTGTGCAGTTTAACTAATTTTGTAATTTTTTTAGTAATCTTACTATTAAATAACAAATATTACTTTGTATGACAATGGTGTCGTGTTCAGTTTGTGACTGTGAAGATACAAGATGTAAAATCCGGGAAAATACAAGTTTCTCAGGTAAATAAGAGATTATTGGTAGTTCGGTTGTATTGCTTATTTTATCAATTCTGCTTTAGTGAATGACCTAAAAACTAGTTTCTTTCGTAGATTAGGACTTTCCCTTATATTTTTTAATAATATTTCGTTGCTGCACCTAGAAATAAACAATATTATAAGTAAAATATAAAAATGTTTGATTACGATAGGGCTTGACCAAGTGATGACGTCAGAAATATCGATAGTCCTGTTGCAGTCTATATCGTAGTACCTACCTATAAATTAAATTTTTGTCCATCCTCGAATGGAGGTTTAATTTTGTTTGGAGTAAATATGTGTGCTCTGTTAACATTTTACCGTTTTTTTTTTAAATCTAAAATAACCAGGTGGACATTGAGGTGTGTGATTTTGTATTGACTATTGAAAAGGTAACTTAAAGCACCACGTTTTTACGGTTCCGTAGTCAAAGACAAGGAACCCTTATAGATTCGTCATGTCTGTCTGTCTGTCTGTCCGTGTATGTCACAGCCTTTTTTTTCCGAAACTATAAGACCTATACTGTTGAAACTTGGTAGGTAGATGTATTCTGTAAGCCGCATTAAGATTTATACACAAAAATTGAGAAAAAAAAACAATTATTTTTGGGGTTCCCCATAATTTTTTTTTTCATCAAACCTATACGTGTGGGATATCTATGGATAGGTCTTCAAAAATGATGTTGAGGTTTCTAATATCATTTTTTTCTAAACTGAATAGTTTGCGCGAGAGACACTTCCAAAGTGGTAAAAAGTGTACCCCCCCCCCGTAACTTCTAAAATAAGAGAATGATAAAACTAAAAAAAAATATTATATTACCATGTAAACTTTCACTCAAAATTGGTTTGAACGAGATCTAGTAAGTAGTTTTTTATTTTTGGGGTTCCCCAAACTTAGAAATGAAACTCAAAAATTTTTTTTTCATCATACCCATACGTGTGTGATGTCTATGGATAGGTCTTCAAAAATGATTTTGAGGTTTTTTATGTAATTTTTTTCTAAACTGAATAGTTTGCACGAGAGACGCTTCCAAGTGGTAAAAAGTGTGCCCCCCCCCCATAACTTCTAAAATAAGAAAATGGTAAAACTAAAAAAAAAATATGATGTACATTACCATGTAAACTTTCACTCAAAATTGGTTTGAACGAGATCTAGTAAGTAGTTTTTTTTTAATACGTCATTAATCGTAATCCATCCAAGAACTTTTATATTATGTTACTTGCTGCTACGGAACCCTTCATGGGCGAGTCCGACTCGCACTTGGCCGCTTTTTTATTTTTTATTGCAGTTTGTGTAGTAGATATTTTGGAGTAAATATTTACGTTGTAGATTATTAAACACGCCTTTTTCCCCAAAAGGGTTTTTTTTTTAACAAAAAATATTGTTTCTTTCTCCTTGATAAAGTAATAGGTAACAAATTACATTTAAATATACCCCAAAAATTCCGTTCCAGCGGGACTCAAACCTGCACCTTCGAAAAAAGTTATTATCGGTTATAAGAAGAGTGGGATGGACTCAAATAAGAACTCCACTAGGTATCTGCAGCAAAGATTTTGAGTTTAAATTTAATAGGGAAATTCTAAGATCCCACCTAAATAAAACCATAATATTTAGGGGTCAATAAATAATGAAGGTTTATTTATTAACTGTTGTATTTCTCCAAACGATCCCTTTAAAATAAGAATAAAAATTAGTTTATTCAAAATTGGAATAAGAACCTTATTCTCTTTATGACGTCATATCTGCCAAACTGTGTTATTCATGAAAGACTTAATCTGCATTAAGATGTATTTATCTACCATACACATCACGGACGGATGATGAATTCTATCGACAATGTAAAAGTGTTGATCGAGGACAACACTATTTATAACTTACACATAGACTTTTTTGCACGTGCACATTTTTTTTGTTTCTTCTTCGATCTCTCATTGTTTATCTTGTACATACTAGATCTATGACTGTCATCGAGACAGCCATTAATTTTTGACACACCTAACATTACCGAAGTCAAATATTATCTTACTGCGCAACGCGTGACTTCACCCCGTGACTCGCTCAGCAAGTTCACCGAGCCCCGAATACGAGGGCAGGACTATGTATGTGACTGTTGGGTGTGTGTTTATGTTTATATCTTCACGTCACAGATACTGCAGAGCCATAAAATTAAAGTTTGAATGTTGGAAGTGATAACTCACGGGACTAAAACTTTTTTTTTTTAATACTGGATACTTAAAATGACGGAACAAGCAGATGGCCAACCTGATGATAAGGGGTACCCTTTGCCTATGAACAGTGCATTTTTATATAGGTCACGTCCACCTGGGACGCGCCCTATGTGGTCATTGCACTGCGCCCGCGCACACTGGGACATGTAGATGAAAAGTCTCATTTGCCTGTAATTTCACCGGCAACCCTTCAAACCAGAACACAGCAATGCGAATACTACTGCTTTGCGGCAGAAATAGGTATGGTGGTAGTACTCCCCAGACAAACTCTTTCACAAAAAAGCTCCACTACTACTTAAACGTCAACCTCAACACAAGCCCAAATACGCGCAACGGGCTTTGGAGAGAGCTATGCACACAGATTCTGTATCCGTACCGTAAACGATCCGTAGATCCGTAGAAGAACCGAGATCCCTGACATAGGTCTCAAAATTAGCAAGTTTAAATTGTAATGGGCAGGTCGTATATATAGCTCGCAGAACCAACAACCATAACATAACATAACACCCAACAGTCACATACATAGTCCTCATCCCACACTAGGATTCCTAGGGTCGTGGGTATAAGGAACTACGAGTACCATGGTACCTTAGCACTCAGAACAAACATTTGCAGATCATACAAACATTTGTCCCGCAGCGGGAATCGAACCCGCAACCTCTCGCATCTCAGCCGGCTACTCGCCCGACGCGCTAAAGTGGTCGTCAACCACTGGGGAATAATGGTTCTCGAATGGCCAACCTCGAACCGGAATACGCACAGTAGAAAGCCTATCCCTTTTCAATGGGCCAACGATATTTTAAAAGTCACATGAAGTCGTTGCATGCAGGCAACTCAGGACGTTCATTGAGGCATTCTTATTTTAATAGCCAATAGTCTGATATTTATACCACCATCCATTTAGAATGCGTATTACGAGTAGGTGTACTCTATGTAAATATAGACGAAGCCGAGAGCGGGTCAGCTAGTAATACAATAAAAGAGCGAATGAGGATCTGATGATTGACCTGGACGGTAGATTACGGAACCCTTGAATGCCTACTTTGTGCTTATCAAATTTGTCTAAATGGGGCAAGATAATCGACCTGGAAGGCGGTATTCGATCACCTCCCAAGCAAAGGTAGGAAGCGTGCAATGCGAAGTTTCAGCACAAAGGTATGGGAAACTTATTTCTATAACTTTTTATTTATTTAGTGAAATAGTTATTTGTTTTAAAGTTTTAATTTTAACCTTAAAATCATATATTTTCAGAGACGTATCAATAGAGCCGGAGGTTACCTACTTTAAAACTCACAAAGTTTATATACCTAGGTATAATACAAAAAGTGTGCGTTAGCCAAACGAGGACAGAAAATTTATATAACACACTTGGAAAATTCACTGTTGTAGTATTACTGATCAAAGCGAGGTCGTTAATACACATTGTCCGGAAAAGCTACCATTACGAGGTCTTGTGTGTTAAATTCACACATAAGGCCTCGGAAGGTACAAAGAACATGACAAAGTGTGAAATGGAGTGTATAGAAGGCGATAGTGGCGCCGCCTGGTGGTCACACACTGTCGGGGTGTGAGCATGACTTATCGTGACCAAAACGAGGTTAGGCCAATATTTCCGTTTCAAATGTACAATAAGACTCAAAATCGCGCATAAAATACGATGCAATGGTCCGATCGATACGAGGACCCATGAAAAAGACCTCGCTTTGAAAATGTCCTCGGGTGTGCCTTGTGTATTCAATAGCAAGTCCTCGCTTGGTACTTAAGGTCAACACACACACACACACACACACACACACACACTCACAGACACGTCAAACTTATAACAAACCGTCGTTTTTGCGTCGGGGGTTAAAAATAGAATAAAATAAATATTTAAGGGGGCTCCCATACAACAAACGGGTTTTGTTTGCCTTTTTTATAGATAATGTTACGGAACCCTTCGTGTGCGAGTCCAACTAGCACTTGGCCGGTTTTTTTAAAACCTCTAATTTGCCTTAAATGTTGTGAAAGAATCATAAAAATCGCGTTGGGAGTTTGGAAGGTTCTTTAGGTTTTTTTTGCGTAAATCAATGGAAACTTTGGATTTACTTTCTGTAAAAAGAAAAAATCAATCAATAAAAATAATTATAAATACTTTTTTTTACTATATTTACAACATTTTTTTTAATGTATTTTGGATAATCCTTTTATAAAAATTAAGATTTCAAAAGGAGGTCTTTATTGTAGTTTGGGGTTTATTATCGCCTTAAGTAACTTAGAAATATTTACTGCAATATCCATAATTACAAGTTCCTTAATTGTAGTGCAGAAAAAGTTTGGATTGTCTTTCCCACTTGTGTGAAAGAATGCACTCATAAAAAAAGTTCGACAATTCTGCTACACCAGAGGGCACAAGCAAATTCTGAGATATTTAAGAGTTTTCATAAGATTCAATCAATTATCTATCACTTTCCTATGATCTATTTATCTACCTATTATTATTGCAAAACTTTCCACTACTTCATTTGTAAGGCAGCAAGAAAAAACAGGGATTGGATGGTATTTAAGAAAGAAAGGAAAGGTTTATTACTATATAACTAGGACAGAAAATAGCCCATGCTCTGAAAGCAACATTCCAGAACTCTAATCTAACTTTGACTAAGTGACAATGTTTGTTGGTTTATATTGGCGTTGTCGCGACAAATTGGCAGCTCATCGATAGTTTTGTATGCGGTTTTCACTAATCGGCCGTGAACGATCCGTCGGCGGGCGCTTTTGTTCCTTGCCTCGATTCTAATTGAAACTATTTTGGACGCAGGACAATGCTGCATTGTCCGCGTGTCCGGCAGTGGTGTTTGCCGCCTTTATTAATTCAGGTGGGCGTGGTGGCGGGTGGGCGCGGCTACAGGCGGGGCCGGGGAGAGACCGCCCAGCCGCGCAGCGCGCTCATCGCAGTCACAACCTCGTTCAGTCGGCTTGCTGACGCGACGCCGCGTGTCTGACTCTCAACTTCGCGCGAAAGTATCTTCTAACTTTCCCACTTACGATATTGATGAGTAAAGTTTGAACTAGAGACTTGGACGGTGGTTGTCGTGAGTCCGGAGACTATCGCAACACGCGTTCGGTGCTGCACCACTCCACACGCACGCCAAGTAAGTTCTTAGTAAACTTTTCAGGGACTTCAACTTATCTGCATACTGTAAAGTATTTTTTAACACAAAATGAGTAAGAAATATAATTTTAATTTACAGAAGATTAAAGATTAACTAAAATAACGGTGAATTTTATAATTTTCATAAAACCAAACTGATTTCATATTTTTATAAATTTTATATTAAACTAGCAGCCTGCTTGCGACTCTGTTCGCGATGTCTCTGTAAAACCTGACTGCAGCCCACCTACCGAATCCAGTTGTGAATCTAAGCCATTCAGGTCCACTCAAACACACACAAAAAAAACATCAAAATCGGTACAGCCGTTTATAGGAGGAATTCAGTGTCAAGAACACGAACAGAACAATTATATATATATTAGGAAGATGACCTATATAATTTCCTGTGTAACTTCTTTTAGTACCTTTTACAAAGTTGCCAAAAGTTATAAACTTTGATATGCTCGAACAAGATTTTATTTCGAAAGTAATTAATTAAAAAATACCTAACAAAATACGACACTAATAAAGCAGCCTTAATCAACACTGCATGGCTTTGCATAGTGTATGGTGAACTCTGAGGTTAGTTTGCACACTCTCTCGTCTACACTCTCGATGTGTGATGGCCTCCCACGAGTTTGTGCCTAACTTCACCTTGTTTCAGCAATGCGAATCAAATGAATAAAGTAGATTTTGGTCATCTCCTGGAAATTGAATATGAGACTTTTTACACGACTGCTCCAAAAAAGGAGTGTATTGTTTTCAGGGTTCATGTATGTATGTATGTTTCTTTATTCTAATATATCTTCCGATTTAGATGATTGAGTTATTAGTTTACTTTAAAAACATGGCAGTCGTATTTTTTAATGTTTATAATGAATGTAGGTACTTCTTAGGTACTTTTTCAAAATCGTATCTCATTTATAAACATACTCGTAATTATTATTTTTTAATAAGGAAAAATACCTTTATAAATTTAAAACCCTCTACAAATGAAAAAACCAAAGATTTCAAAATGTTTTTGAGGTCAATGGAAATAACCAAAGGTTTCATACACAGCACAATCTGTACATGTCTATCTATGTTTGCATACGCCATTACGGTCCTGAGGTGAGTTCCTACTATGTACACTGTGCCTTCGATTCGATGGCCGAGACATGCAATGCGAATATCGTTTCAACAACGTGACTTGAGTCGCATACAGAGTTTCAAAAACACTATTCTCGTATTTCCAAAAATAGGTAGAATAAGAAAAAAAAAGCTTCTAAACAAGTTCACAAACAAAAACATAAACGAAATTGAAAACGATTAACATTACTATTATTACTGTTACTATTAGCCCATAGTGTCCCATTGTTGGGCAAAGGCCTCCCCCACATTTCCGCCAGTCACTACGGTTTTGTGCAACCGCCTCCCATTCCCTCTCATAGGCGTCCAGTTCATCCCGCCATCTCATGAGTGGTCTGCCGCGACGCCGCCTGGCTGTATTAGGGCTCCATGCCTTGGTAATTATGGCCCAAAGTGACATATGATTTAAAAAAAATTGTTTAGTTATATTTCGTATAAAAAGGTATCTTTACTTTTTTGAAGCGTTAGTCCTTCCATATGTACAATGTGAAAAGAAAAGCCATCGGAAACCCAATTCATTCACCCAATCAATCGTCATCGAGACGAAATCGTTTCGAGTTTATCCCGTCTCTGTATAAAAATGTCCGCCCGCCCAAACCGTGTTGCCTTCTCTCCCCGCCAACCAACCCCCTTCCAAATCATCGCTGACATTGTCAGTTCAGTTTTATTGCCCAAGATTAGGGTTATCGCTTAAAAATCAGGAAAAGACGGAAAAAATCTAGCAGGGTCGTTAAACTTAAACCGAACGCCTCTTCGCTAGTCAGAGAGCTATTTTGACGTTTTAGTAGCCAGGCCAAAATTTTGCAACGCATTCATAATACTCGTAATGACTTAGGATTCTAGGGATCGGAAACACTGAGCTTACATTTCATTAGCTTAGTTTACATTTTTTATGCAGAATATGGTGGACCTTTTCAGTAAATCCCATTTGTTATATAGGACTGTTACATCATAGAACTCTTAAAACTTTTTTATCCCTGTAGTTCAATGGTAGGACTATTGAAACGAAAACTAGCCCATTTGTTCTAAAGAACTAAGAATATCCTGGTAACTTCTATTAAGTAATTTAATGATTTTGCTCGTGATATTTTGAGATTTGGGTGTTTTTACTGAAAAATCAGGTATAAAGATATTTCAGAACGTTTGTTTTCTTTCTTCATCTTCATCAGCTGGTAGTCGTCCACAGCTGGAAGCCATATAACATGCCATTTTCCATAATTACCACGCTTTAGGTAGGTGGATTGGTGAGTACTTAATGGATGCTGCTGCCCACCCCATCATCTTTTATGTCGCCTTACTACATCCACAAGAGGAGTTGGAGTCTTATTTGTAGGCAGAGAAAACAACGGCGGTTTGTCACCTCCAAAAAAATAATACTCCGACGAGAAATAACGTTACCGGCTAAAAAAGGTCGGTTTCTAAGAAGTCGGAGTGTGACAGCCCTAACCTCGATCTTTTACGGCAATCTGCGATCGTTTTTCCATTTCCATTAGGATACTTTGGTTCGAAGTGTTCTTTATCGGTTTCTTTTTGTTGCGTTTGCGGATAGTGAATTTCGATGAGAAAAGCTTTGGTGACTAGCTTTTATTGTTTTCTTGATTTAATTTAGGTATCGACACAGATAAAATAATACTATACGTATCGGCTAAGGGTTGACAGCATGTCTTTTATTGTTATACCACATGGTACTTTATAACCATCGATATAATATACTAGATATCGATGTTTATAACTATCACTTAAAATGGGAGGTTGTATTTTTGACCAAGTGTCACTGCGCTTCATTTGCATTATTTTCGTTGAAGATGTTCCCCACAAAATTGGGACATGGTTTCAGTAGCCAAAATAAATAGTTTTTGGAGGTTACTCCTAAGGAATCGATTTTCATATAGAGCGCACGGTACACCAATAGGGGGAAATTTAACAAAATTGATCTCGTTAAGTTGTCTAAACTGGACTGGAGTAAACTCTAGTCGTGAGTCAGAGGTGACACATGGCATTTTTGGTTAACTTTGTGGCTCATTCTATTTTGTGGGAACAAATGTGTATTATAAGTAAACAGATGAAAAAAATATTGCATTTGAAATTAATTTAATTTATAGCTTTATTATAATTTGTGGAACTACTGTCATGTAATGACATGCACTCAATAGAAAATATACTATTCTTGTAATTATAGAAGTCTGGCAAAATAAAACCCTTATGATCAGACTCCCTTGTTCGTCCGTCTCTCAGTCCTCAGTGAGTGTTTCTCATCAACAACCACTTTCGACTTAAAATATAGGACAGTTAGAGACAGTTTGTCTAATTTTTCAATTCATAAAATATCGAAAGAGGGTTGGAAAATTTAAAAGCAAAACCTCCAGTAATTATAAGTAAAAACAGATCTAAGTAATATAAAAATACTTTGAACATTATCATAACCAACAGTCACATACATAGTCGTCATCCCACTTCACAGTGTCGTGAGTATCAGACACTGCGAGTATCATGGTACTACAACACAAATATGGACAAATATTTGGAGATCATGCAAGTTTGTCTCGCAGCGAGAATCGAACCAACAACCTCCGCATCTCAGCCGGCTACTCGCCTGCCACGCCATACATGTCATCAAAGGCCGGCCGTCGACATGGTTTGAGCGTGCTCACATAGTTTTTTAATAAAGTATAATAAATAATAAAATAAAATATAATGATAATATTTTATGAATAAGAAGGTCTCCTTGAACCTATTTAATAAAGGTCACAGGAAGGCGGAAGACCATCCGTAATGGCATTCTATGAGGTGGCCTATGTCCAGTATTGGACTGATGATGGTGGTATTTTTTTTAAATCAACCTTTATTATGACGAAACTCAAACATGCCCCGATTTATTTATTATTATTACGCATTAGTATTGCCATTCAGCGTGGCAATGCAGCTCGCATCTTAGGGACGCATCCGTCTGGTAGTGATTTGGATCAGTTAAGCTACCTTTAGATCGCTAGCAGCGGTCTTCAGGTATATAGCACATCTGTTTCATATGTATTTTGTACATACCTTGTATTAGTTGTATTATTATTTCTGTAAATAAATGTATCAAAAATTTATTTATTTATTGCTATGTTTTTTCTGTATTTTTTTCCATAGCAAAATAATGAGTAAATATTAGTGATTTTTGATCCGTTACTTGTGGTAATTACAAAGCATTTTTTACTTTTTAAATGCACTATATCACAGTTTACCTGTTACAATAAGCAAATTCTTCACCATACATCTTACAAATCCCACACCTCAACAAAATAAGTAGACTAGAATTTCATATATTTTCCATAACGATGGAGCCACGGCGATATCGCTTCGCATCGCATCTCGTAATGAGGCGGCCGCAGCGTTAGCGATAACGAGCCGGCGCCGTTACCTACTCGTTACGAACGCTTTACTGAGCCGTTAGGGATTAGGGCGCGCGACACGACGACGTTCCTCGCTATTGTGCGTACCCAGCAGCATCTCTGAGCGCGGAATAGATAATGGCTTACTAATATTTAAATAGGATAATATTCTGAAGACACAAAACATATTTCTAGTTAAGTATTTATTTACGTTAAATAAAATAAAATAAATAAAGCTGGACAGTTCACACAACATTATCTAGCCCCAAGCTAAGCAGAGCTTGTGTTATGGGTACTAGATAACTGAAATACTTAATACAATATATTACATAGACAGATATTTTTTATTACACATAGAAAATACCCAGAACACCTTGAACACAAATCTGCGATCACACAAATATTTGTTGTTGTAATCGAACCCGCAACCTCCTGCGTCGCAGGCCAACTTTCGCCTGCCGCGCCACAGAGGTAGTCAAAGGTTAGTTATTAATTAAGATATTCCAATATGGTATCATTTAAAATTTTCCAAAATATCAGAAAAAGTAACACTATCAGTGTTACTTTTGGGGTGATCTCGCTGACGATCAATGCAAGCACTACTGTTTTGCGGCACAAATAGGTGGTAGTATTATCCCGGACGATCTCTTTCACAAAAAAGCTCAACTGCTAACGAACTCTGCCAAAATTAGGTCGACTTAGTCTTTTTCACTTCTATCTCGTGAAGGAAGATTTCGTTTCATCATTACAGTAAAATACCAATTATTCGAAATGCACCACCCTGGTTGTTGAAAGTGTAACACTTGCATGCCAGTGGAACAGGTTTCCGGTTTCTACCGGCTCGATGTTGCAGCCATTAATTACAGAATAGATAAACTGACCACAAGACACGTCTTGTGCTGTTCTTGAAAGTAAATTGCAGGAAAACCGAACAGTGGAATAAATTACACATATTTATTCTTTATAGAGTTTGTATTGTAGAGATGTATTTAGGACAGGAAATTATTCTAGACTGCGTAAAAGAGGGATTCGTTTTTTAAACTCAGTAATAAACCAGACATGCGTCTCCTCTCGAACCACGCACAGTGTAGGGTTGCGAAGTTTAAACAACTTAAGACTAGATGTCGCCACTGTCGTTTGGTTTATGCCCAAACAACACTAATCTGCGAAAACTGACTACCTCTTACGGCTGCCGAGATATACACCGGTGACAGAATACAGACACACTATAGAAAACTGACTACCTCTTACGGCTGCCGAGATATACACCGGTGACAGAATACAGACACACTATAGAAAACTGACTACCTCTTACGGCTGCCGAGATATACACCGGTGACAGAATACAGACACACTATAGAAAACTGACTACCTCTTACGGCTGCCGAGATATACACCGGTGACAGAATACAGACACACTATAGAAAACTGACTACCTCTTACGGCTGCCGAGATATACACCGGTGACAGAATACAGACACACTATAGATAGAAGACGTCTAGCGACTGATGAGCATGAAGTAAAAGAAGTCAAATAATAAAAAAAAAACATTTTAAACAAATTTTTCATACGAAATACTTAGCTTTAAAAGTACAATTTATTTTTATAAAAGAATAAAAACGCGGAGTATTTTTGGTGTTCCAAAGGAACACTTATGGACAAACGTCGATATCTAGCACGCATAATGTAGGGCCCTTTAATTAATCTATTCACGACAAGATGTTGCCATATAAAAAAATTTTGCGCGCTATCAGCTTGCGAGCTGATGATTCTGCAATGGAAACGGTTGAACCAATTTCCAACAAAAATAGCTAAGAACCATTTCGCAAGCACCATCTTTCGTATTAAGAAACAAAAGAGGACCGATTAGATAAGTCTAATCGGTCAAACCGCATTGGAGATGAATGGGAAGATTCGTTTGCACACACAAAGACAACTTCTCACCCTAAACATATAAACCTTCTCCACTACGTCGTGGGTAATAAACGATAGAAAATATCGGTACAGTTACCAAGGAAGATATCAATCGCTGTGAGCCCTTTTAACTACACAGGAGACACCTAAAATCACGAAGCATTGTTTCCGAGTAACAAGCAGTGGCGAAAGGATTCTGAAGGCGCATTAAAAACAGATGAGGTTTAAAAAGCAGTTCCCGCAAATGATGCTAAACGGTCACGGCAGACGGGCGCTCACAACGCGCAATCGAGACACGGCTGATTTAAAAACGCAATGAGTCAGAGCTCTAACTACTTACTTACTACTTACTTTGTATGCTAACTAACATTAATTATAAGATTTAATTTATTAACAAAATGGATGACATGTGAATTTTTTAATGTGTGAAATCTGAAAATAAACAATTATCTTATCTTATCTTATCTAAGCACAGTTTTGAAGCACAACGCTATATTTTTGGAAAATATTTAAACAGACCGGCTAAATGCGTATGGACGCATAGTGTAAGGTTCCGTTTTCAGGCCAGTTTACACTACGTAACTTAACTCCAAAAGTTTTCATCACAGGATATCTTTATCATTTGCTTAGTGTTCATGCCCCAACAACACGTGAACTGCCGCGGCTGCCGAGATAGTTGCCGGCTACTTGCAGGCTTACCCCTGTGACAGAATACTGACAGATGGATAGATGGACGGACGGACGGCGTAGTCTAATAGGGTCTCGTCAAAACCCTGATAAGAAAAGCACATACAAATTACTTTATAAAATTTAAAACCCCTGACTCTTTTCAGTGTTCCGATACCAGTTTTCATACAAGTAAAACCGTTGCGAGCAGATTATTCTGGAAAATAGCTGCACCAATTTCAATCAAACATAGCTAAAAACTATCTCCCAAAAACCATCTTATATATAGAAGAAGCCGAATTGCAATCTGAACACGGGTGTTCCGGAGCTACGTGGCAACAAAGAAATACGCCATACACATAGACAGACCTCACTATGACCACAGAATAAATATTATAACCTCAAATTTATAACACTCCTCTTTTTAGCCGGGTTAGTTTCAGTTCACCCCGAATAAGATTACCAAATAGATTCTATGCACAAAATAAAATCCGGTACTGTTCCGGAAAAAAGTTACAGTACTGTTGAAAAATACTATATTCGTGTACGTAGCTGTACGTTTATTTTACTTTGGTCGAAGGCTGTACGTACCTATTACGTGCGTACCTACTCAATAATAATTTAAGATGCATTTTTCATCTCTGAGTAGGTACTTAAACTATTTATTTTTAAAATGTAATTAATATTTTTCGTGAAGGATTAATAAATAATTGGGCAATGGCATGAGCACACATGCCTGAAAAATACAGGATTTACAATATACCTACATTTACCTATATTTTAAAAAAATGCATAAAAAAAATGTCCAGTGAATAATTTTAATGGAGATCGTTATTTAGAGCTATATTCCGATGGTTTTAATATCGGTCCGTCGCGTCCAAGAATAGTATTATTTTATCTGTGGCGTCGGTCTGCACAGCCCGCACGGACGATTGGTTTAGTTAGCAGCGAGCGTTGTGCCTCATTTACTTGCCGCCCGCGCCGAGTCGGCGCGCCGCAACGAGACTGTCACCACTCTTTTCATTCTGATACGTCTCTATTAGAGAAACCGATCGGTGCCGAGAGAATTGCCATTTATTTATACACGGTATTTTTAAATAAACCAGAAAAAAACAGCAAACTTTATCACAAAGATATATAGGAAAAAATAAGAAATAAAACTCGTGGTGCGTCCGGCCTAAGAATAGACCCCTCCATCTCCTCTCGTGGATGTCGTAAAAGCCGACTAAGGGATTACCCAGACTTGTTAGTAAGATTCGTAGGTATAAAATTTGTCCTCGCTGCTAGTTAGCTTAATATGGAATGTGTTATTACTGGAAGAAAGTGTCAGCCAAGTCAGTCGTGGTAAGCAATAGCGGCGATTAGCTCACCACTTGTCACGTCTATATTCCACGATGGTGCAACCCACTGTGAAAAGAGGCCCATCGAAACTCTGCCTACCCCTTCGGGGAAAAAGGCGTGTGTCTATGTACGTGTGTGAAACTGGACAATATCACAGATAAAATAATCAATATGCAAAATTTTGGTAACAATAAAATTCTTTAATTTTCTACGCTAGTCGTACCGCGCCTCGCATCAGTTGGTTTTGTGAAATAGTTTGCATTGCTAAGTGTCGGCAAACTCACGTCAACACCGGAGAGTTTCAGCAGGTTCAAGATAGACAATAGCTAGAGCAACCCAGTTGAAAATGCTTAGAAAATACCATAAAAGGTTGCACCTTAGCAGGCATCCATTTTGTCAAGGTTTAAAAAAAAATACCGGAATTACACAATGAGCGAAAGCCCAGAAATACATACTAATTTAAACGAAGCAATTTGTGTATGAAAGGAGCCTCTGCGAGCCTCATCCTTTCACCACACTGATTCTTTCATTGGTCACTAGGCCCTTTTCAGGAGCATAATACCTGAAGCTGGTCACTCACCTACCGTATGGTGACCAGGAAATAACCCGTGACACGAAGTAATAGTATTATGAAGATCAATTTGCAAATAACTTTTTAAAATATGACGAGAATATAAGTTCATTCCGCTTCAATATCACCAAGGCACTCCCATTTAAATCAAATGCAAATATCGCCTAGGCCTCAAAAAGAAATAGCATAAAAGTGGAGAAAGGGCATCGGTTGAGCGCCCAACAGGTTGACGGCGGACTTTTAATGATCCCTTAATGATTGAGCCCGGGGCAAGTGGCGACACCATGCGTTCCCGCTCCGATAAATAACAACCTGTATGTCTAGTAGGTACCAACGACGTTTATAATGACGGAGTACAGAGGTTGTTAAATGCAAATCTTTTTATTGTGGTGTCTTAACACTATATATTTAAATGATTTAATTTATAATTTAATGTGATGTGTCCGGCGTAAGAAAAGTCCCTCCGTCTCCTCCCGTGCTGTAGTTTTTCTGTTGGCATATCGGAAAAGAATTCACGTTCATTGAAATCACGGGGATCATTTTGAAACGTCTATGTATAACTAAAATGACTCCAGTTCTAACGTGACCAAATCTAGAAGAATCAAGGCAACATACACGGCTTATCTTTAGTTTTATGATCATTTACTAGTAGGTTGAAAGCGCTTATGTGGTGCCCATTACCTAAGTTCAGTATTCCTCCCATTCTCCTACAAAATTGCTTGTCGTACTCGTTAATTTAGTTAGGTACCATCCAGTTTGCCCTCAAACACGTCTTACGATCAAATTACTTCTAGGCGCACTAGGATGAGCGTGCAATGTCTCCGTCGAGCCATTAAAAATAATCGATGCTTGCGAAAATATCGAGGGTCTAGCTTCGCTGTGCTTTGGCCTGGCTCTGGCTTTCCACTAATGACATGGCGCGGGAAAACAAAGCGAATGGTAGAGCGACGAATATTGGACGAGTGCACGCTTCGCAGTGATCGCTTGATTTCAGCTCAAGACGACCAACACTCGACAGTCCAAGCTTGAGCACTCAAGGAGTTCCGCGAGTCGAGATGATCGATTGCTTAGTCGTGATAGGTTGGCTAAAGGAACGTAGTGCTAAGAGTGCATTTCCTAGTTTCACTACAATTTACCACCCTACTGTCACCAGATTACGTAGAATATTACTATATAATATTCTGAAACAGTTTTTTTTTTTATACTACTTGAATGACGGAACTGGCAGATGGCCCACCTGATAATAAGCGGTAACCTCTGCCTATGAACAGTGCATTACCTCATAGGTCACGTCCACCTAGGACGCGCCCTATGTGGTATTGCACTGCGCCCGCCACCCTGAAACATAAAGATGAGTCTCATGTGCCTGAAATTTCACCGGCACCCTTCAAACCGGAACACAGCAACGAGAGCACTACTGCTTTGCGGCAGAAATAGGTATGGTGGTAGTACTTCCCCGGACGAGCTCTTTCACAAAAAAGCTCTACTACTACTAAATACAATTAACAATTACTAATTAGATGTAAACTGTGGAAGGAAAATAACCCTCCGCCACCTGACTTTATCACTGCAAAGTGTCAGCTACCATCAAGACACTGCATTGGCCCGTGAGGAAGTCGCTAAATCGAAACTGTACTCAGGTTGGCTGCTGCATACCCAATATGTACAAATTGGGATTCAGGGACCCGAGTCTTATCTAATGCGATTGCAGTGCTCCAACACAGTCCATGCCACATTGGTGTACGCACACCTGTACGAGGGAAGACCTCAACGCGGTCACAGATGATGCGATTGAGGTGGCAACTTACTCGTAAAACTATTCCAAGTAAAACAACGACGCGCCATGAAGAAGACCACATTTTAAGGAATATTCATTTTTCTAATGACTTTTAATTCACAGCAAATGAATTATTTAATACGAGAGTAAATTGCGTCTGTAACTTCAGGTCATTAGAGGACTTAGGCTGACTTTCCTGACATCCCTGACTTTGTTTTATTCGAGACGAGATACGATTTTAACGACACCAAAACGGCACGATTTTACGAGCCAGCACAGAACTGAAGTTTACTCTGAAAGCTCTTTAATAGGTTAATTCACGTGAAAGATATTTGCAGAGGGCGCACCGCGTCTTGTTTTTCTTCCAAATGAAATTATTGCGCGAATAAAATATTTTACAGTCTGTCAATTTGCTCGGTTCTTCAGCGAAACGTACCGCCAGATATTAAGCAGAGGTTTAAATTTTATTTGTTTGGAGTTATAGCCCGAATTCTCTCGGCGAGATGTTGTACATATCTTGGGCCGTTACTGCTTGAAATAAGACAAAGCGTACAAATAAAACAAATATCTTCTCTTATTTATTGCTATATAAACTTTGTAGTCATCATCATCATCATCATAAGCCTATAGAAGTCCACTGCTGGACATAGGCCTCCCCCATAGAATGTCACGACGAACACTCTTGAGCCGTCTCCATCCACCGCCTTCCTGCGGCCTATAATAACATATTTGGTCCATCGATACCACAAAAGTTTGAGGTAGCCACTCGAGAAACTTTTCTTCCCCAACGGTTATCAGTAACTTAGTTACCTTAACTAGTTAGTTAACTTTGTGTATAAAGTATCGAAGGGTCGTATATTCAAACGACTGTTTTGACAAAACGATACAGAAAGCTGTGAAAAGAAAAACTAGGATGATATTTTTGTTGTTGTCAGTGGATTTTGCCTAACGAGAACACTCCAACATGGATTAATGTTGTCTCTCGTATGATGCTCTTCAAATAATATCCTCACAACAAAGCTGGTGTAATTGGTGCATTGCTGGCGGCCGCGGGCGGCGGGTGGGCATCGTTAGCCTTTCTTTCGTAGACGCGGTTTTGTGCCGCTTGCTAATTAACTATGAAATTAATTGACGTGGCAAAGTTTCCGAGTGAAACTTGAATTAATTGGCACGTCCGACTTCAGCCTAATTAGGAGCCTGGGGCTTTCAGCGGGGCTCGTTGATGCCGTGAAAACACACAGTGTTGTGCACGACTGTGTGTGGATCTCTGCGAGAATTAAAATACCTATGCAGCTAATTGCAGAGGTTGTTAAAAAGCTAGCTGGCCCGGAAGCCTTCATCATCATCATCAGCTTACAGAAGCCCACTGCTGGACACAGGCCTCCCTCAGTGAATGCCACGACTAATGGCCTTGTTCCGCCTCCATTCATCCACTTCCTATGAGTTTTATAATATCATTGGCCATCGAGAGGGGGTTTTCCTCTATTGCGTTGTCAAGTTTGTGGCCACCACTCGCAACTTCCAAACGGATAACAGTTCTGCGAGCTTGCGAGCTATATGAACTGCGCATTGCCACTTCAACTTGATAATTTTGAGAGCTACGTCGGTGATCTTGGTTCTTCTAGATCCTGTAAGTGTCTTTAAGCTATAGGTAGTTTTTAATTTCTATGTTTACTGAAATATAATCAGGAAAATTAATGTATTTTTAATGCCTGTCTGGTTGTAGGACAAAGCTACCACGGCATTGAGCCCTGATACAGCGAGCAGCGTCAAGATAAGATAAAAGTGATTTTTTTTTGGATCTTTTATTATATATATATTGCGATACCGAATGCATTTAGCGTATTTAGCTTTAATACTAATTTAATCTTCATTATAATCATAGGTTTTATTATTATAGGAATTATTATTATAATATATTATGCAGTAAAAACTTGGACAACTGGAATAGACCACTTTATTGATATGAGGCAGCACCAACCGTGGGAATATTGCAAGTGGATAAAACAATAATGTTTGTAAAAAGATATCAAAATCACATTTACATTAGAATTTGCTTTATAAAATCATTGCCCACTGTTATTACAGCACCAATTCTCCAATTCATAATAACAATGCACAACTATCACTTAGTTGTTTGAAATTCACTCTGTTACCAATTATTATTTATTTATAGGCACAACAGAGTATAAACACTGGCCGAGGGCCGAAGGGTTTATAGACATGGAGCCTATTTGAAACGTAAATCGTAAAAAAGCTTTTTGTTGAAAATATATTTTTCAAAACTAGCTTTTATGAAGATTTTATAAGAGTACCATCAAACTGAATTTAAGTACTATATTGTCTTCAAAACCAAAGATGTGTGCAAAATTTCAGCACGATCAGGTAAGCATTAAGATTGAAATTGATAGACTTTCGTTTGACCGCAATCTCACCTGTTGGTAAACGATGTGGCCGACGATGGAGCACATAGGTCTAAAAGGCACCTATTCACTCTAGCCTTTTAACCCAGAATATAGTTTTCAGGAAAGACAGATGACGGTAGTGTGTTCCACTCCTTAGCAGTTTGCATTATGAAGGTAGAACCTAAACGTTTAGTACAAATAAAAGGTATACTAATGAGGTAAGAATGGTACTAAGCCGCGCGTCTACTCGTACTATAATGGAGATGGTGGGATCAAATCGTAAAGTTCCTCGGCGCACTCCCTGAAATGTAACCTAAAGAAGATCGAAAGGCATGCAACTTTACGGCGGTGCTCGAGACTCTGGATTTTAGCTTCCACCATATGTTGCTCTCCTATAAGCCTGAAAGCTTTGCGTTCGATCAAGTCCAAGACAGCAAGCTGGTGTTTGGCCGAGGCATCCCAAACGTGACAGCAGTACTCCATACCAGTCCGGGCTTGTGATTTATATAGACAGTGGTAGCGATTTGAGATTGTTTTCTGTAAAGTTAAAACTAAAAATAGACTCCCGTCCTTTGTTTTTTAGATACAAAAGAAAAGGATGGTGATACGTTTAGTTAGCTTTAGCTTGAGATAATGCAATTTCAAATCGCTTCCAGTAGCTGTCCTGGTGTGAAATAACGCTTTACCTTATTCAATGTAGGAGCCGAAGATGAGAGTAGGCTCACAGAGCGAGCCGATGTCTCGGCCGGCGCAGGCTCAGTGGCTCTCGTGTACTTGTGAGTTTGTGGTCATTCTAACGGCTCTTCTCTGAAGGGCGTAAAAGCGAAGCAGCTGGTACTTGGGCGCCCCGTGGCATAGGTGGAAATAGTCAATAAATTCCATCCTATAGTTAATAAAATCTATAATTTTAAATTCATAATTTATAAAGTAAATTTAATAAATATTAGTCAATTATAAGTAAAAATAAATCTTAATTTGATTTAAAAACATCTTAGATATTCACCACTGGCTCTTGCACTACCCATACCCACGTTTTATCCCGGGGCGAGGGGCCTCCATAATTAACATACATTATGAATTATCGAAAATGACCCCTCCAATACTCCTAATTACACGTTGCTGTGCCGAAGAAGGAACCCAACCTCTAATGAATAGCTTTCTGTAAAGGTCGCATTTACATAGTACGCTGACTATATTCCTTGAAAAAAACATCAATCTCCAATTAATCAATCTAATTACGTACAAATTGATGAAATAATAAAAATATGCAGAGTGAAAACGTTTTCTTAATTTTATAAAACACCCTACGGTCTCATTCATAACATTTAGATGTCATCACAACAAATCGAATCTAGCTGGATTCGACGATCAGCGATGCCTTGACCAATTCGACCATGAGTCAGGGGTACACTGACGGTTGGTACAAAGTTTGTGGGCACTATGAAATCAGAGATATGCAGATTTTCATTGGGATTCCTTGCTCAATGTCCGAATCTTTGTTTTACTGATTGTCAAGAAATGGCACCACAGATTTTTCCCAAAGTTTGTATTTAAACACTTTAAACACGTATGGAGAACATTTTTGTTTCACAGAATGTTTGGGTCATATATGAATGTAGCATTCTTAATAAATGTGGCACACACTTTAACAAAAAAAAAAACAACTAATTCTTGTGTTATGGGTCACCTATGAGTACCAACTCGTATAATTGCAGCATTCACTTTTTAATAAATATATGTCAAAGTATTCATTGTTGCCGTAAGAAATAAAAAACTACATATTTGCGCACGACATCCGTTGGCGCAAGCGAGATAGCAAACGGATTAAAGCGTGCGTTTTTTTTTAAAACTATTATAGACCTTTGTTTGACCACGATCTCACCTGTTGGTAAGTGACGATGTGGCCGAAGATGAAGCACAAAGGTCTAGAAGGCACCTATTCACTCTAGCCTTGAAGAGACCCAGATTATAGTTTTCAGGAAAGACAGACTACGGTAGGGTATTCCACTCCTTAGCAGCGTGCTTGAAAAGGAAGCCTAAGTCGTCGTCCTATAGAATCTTAATGCATGTATAATTGACAGGTTTCTATAAAAAAACTGTTAAATTTGACATTCGATGAGGGTCTCGAAGGCGTGAAAGCGTAAAGTGAGGATTAGTCTCATACATGCACTATTTTGACCACACACTTGGGTTCTCTGTGAAGTAGGTGCGAGCCTTGTTTGCTAACATGGTATATTAAATGGGATCCTGAATACCGGCTGCTTGTGCTTCTGCTATGCACCTAGGGCAGTGGTAGGTTCCGGTAGGCTCCGATATACATGCGCCGGCGCCGGCAGCCTGCTTTCTGTATAAATTCGCCATAACATTAATACGTGTTGCCGACCTTTATTAGATATCTTTGTTGGACGAATCATATTTTTTGAGCCCTATTATGTGTTAATTGGGTTTACTAAAGACTTTGTTTTATTTTAATCTAATTTGGGAATTTAAATTAACTGTTAGAATGGTTTGTATCACAACTGTAACTAAATCAATTAGTATTGGTTAATTGAGTTACATGCAAGTTATTACATGTGTTAATCGGTTTGTCAAGAATTAAAACATTTATGTCATTTCTAGTGTCCACACGCGTCTTGACTCGCATTTTACCAGAATAATAAGAGATAGATTATGACCTAGATTGTTTTTTTTTGAATTTTGATAAACCCTCTGTTGACCGCAATCTCACCTGTTGGTAAGTGACGATGCGGCCAACGTTGGAGCACGAAAGTCTACAAGGCACCTGCTCACTCTTACTTCACGTTTCGTTTCGTTTCGTATGAGGTAGTGCTGGCCTCTGGTGTCGGAGTTTGTCAAGCCGCCCGAGCGCCTCTGACATGGCTTATCGACTGCTATTAATCAATTACAGCCGGGACCGACAGCTTAACTCTTACTTCACGCTTTACGCTCAATCCAGGTCATAATCTATCTGCGTACCAAATTTCACTGAAGTCGGTTCAGCCGTTTGGGCGTGATTGAGTAACAAACATACCAACATCGAAACAAACATCAAAACTTTGGCATGTGGAATAACTGGCAAAAACTAATAAAATAGAAAACAAGAATTAAGACAGGTAATCGATACATGTCTTGTCTTTGCAAAATGTTTATCAAAAACTTTGAGTAAATTCAATATTTATCGAAAAATTTATATAAGCTCGCCATTCATTTCGTATGTTCGTCTCGAAAATATCTTCTCTGTTGATAAAACCTTTCGATTGAGATTTTTATTTCTGCTTGGTTAAGTTTGAGCTTCACCGTGACGAACAGCGCGAACGAAATAAGCTTTTGGGTGCTATCGTGAAAGTGCGAAAACAACGCCAGTTCAGTGCCACTGTTAAAGTAGTAAAGCTTTTTACTGAAAGAGTTCATCCGGGGCAGAACCTACAACCACCATACCTAATTCTGCCGCAAAGAAGAATTGTGAAGAGGCCTAGGTCCAGCAGTGGACTTCTATGGGCTGATGATGGCCATCAAATGATGACATTCAAAGTTTAGAGGTGAATAGTAAAAGCTGAATATAACATTCCATTTGAGGCTCTGCCTACCCTTTCGGGAAAAAGGCGTGTGTCTATGTATGTATGTATTACGCTTCTTCAATCAATCTCTTCTTATATCTAGAACTCGTCGCCTGCCTAACAGTGTATCCAGGACACGATACAACTATCGTTCTTTCACAGTACCACCCTGTTTTTCGGAATCTGTTGGTTGCACAAACTGAATGGTTGTTACCTGCCTACTCCAAAGCTCCTATCGAATTGTAAACGATGGTTATTGAATCACTTTCCTGAAAGCTACAACTCCATATAATGTTTCAAGGTAGATAAATGTTAAAAAAAATATTATTAATAGCGACTCGCCCCGGCTTCGCACAGAATGAGAATCAGATAATTATATATTTTTCAACTGTTGTCATAAACATACAATGTAAAAGTTCAAACAGTTTGTCCATCTAGGACGTGCAATATATAAATTTGTAAAAACACTCAAACCAAGAACCGGGCCCATCGCGTTTAAAAAAAATATTTTAGGGCGTCTGGTCGAAGCGACGCGTGCCGCGTGACCCGAGAGCTGGCTCTTATCTGGCTCAACGTATTAGTATTGCCATTCAGCGTGGCAATGCAGCCAGCATCTTACAAACGTTTCCGTCTGGTAGTGATTTGGATCAGTTGAGCTACCGTTAGACCATTTGCAACGGCCTTCGGATAGTTCAACTGTTTCCTTTGT
The DNA here is from genome assembly GCA_932527175.1 of Operophtera brumata. Classification (NCBI taxonomy): domain Eukaryota; kingdom Metazoa; phylum Arthropoda; class Insecta; order Lepidoptera; family Geometridae; genus Operophtera; species Operophtera brumata. The sequence goes on along the minus strand of OW052235.1, from coordinate 7,541,919 downwards.
ATTCTTAAATTTTGTACATACAGTTTTATTATTATTATTGTAAATAAATGTATTTTCTCTTAAAACAATAACCTAGTGCAAAGAATATATGCAAAGCTACTATTTATCATTTTCACTATCTCTCTCAAAATACTCGCTTTGGTTATAGAACACATTTAATACAAGCCTTTTCCTAAAATAATTTTTAAACTAGGTAAAGTAAAGTAAAGTAAAGTAATCGTTTATTATCTTAAACAGTGTATACGTGGAACATTTCTTGACAGTTAAATGTGTATTGTAACAAAAAAAATATAAAAATTTGAAATGACCATAGGTTAGGCTCTATTCCCCACACTAAGTCTGTAAAGCCTGTTGTTCGGTTCCTTCAAGATGATTGTAAAACTCTAAATTAAGTAATTTTAAACAGATTAATCGCGTATTTATTTTAGATTATAAAGGTAAACAATGGTAGGTTTTTTAGGTTTCGTCTTCCGAGATTAGGATAATTCGTAGTAATACGTATTACGTATAGAGCTTTTTTGTGAAAGAGTTCGTCCGGGGAAGTACTTCCACCATACCTATTTCTGCCGCAAAGCAGTAGTGCTCGCATTGCTGTGTTCCGGTTTGAAGGGTAAGGGTGCCAGTGAAATTACAGGCACATGAGACTTTTCATCTTTATGTCTCAGGGTGGCGGGCGCACTGCAATGCCACATAGGGTGCGTCCTAGGTGGACGTGACCTGTGAGGTAATGCACTGTTCATAGGCAGAGGTTATAGCTTAACATCAGGTGGGCCATCTACTAGTTCCGTCATTCAAGAAGTACAACAAAAAAAGAAAAATAATGTATAGTCTCGACAATAGTAAAAAAAAACCTAGATTATGTTGCTTATTTGTGCCACAGACTATCCATAATCCTAGTTCATGGATCTACCAGTAGGTAAAAACTACAATATACATATACCTACCGGCTAGTATTAGGTCCCAGGCTCCACTTATTCATTCGCGGTTTAGTGCTCCGCCATTCTTCGTAAACAAGTAATTAATTTTGTAAATATTTAAAAAAACCTCCAACGCAATGAAACGGCTGAACCGATTTTGATCAAACATAGCTAAGAACACGCCCGACAAATACAAATAAAAAAAAAAAAAAACTGTTCATCCGTTTGGGATCTACGATGGGACAGACAGACTCACACACACACACACACACACACACACAGACACGTCAAACTTATAACACCCCTTTTTTTACATCGGGGGTTAAAAAACAGTTTTTCTGGGTCATTTAATCTGTTTAAAATTGTTAAATTTACAAGTAGACAATTATTTACCTAACGTGCAATTCATTCCTGTGTGCAAGGGTGTCGTCATCTTGTTGGCTCGAGAACTCTTTAACGACAATGGGCCCCGCTAACGAAGAGGTCATTAGCGGTCACTTCAGCGTCTTGTACCAACTACTTCAAATCACAAGGCGGAAAAACAACATTATTATTTTAATGATATAATAACTGTCGCCAACCGCTACATACATATATATATATATATATATATAGACTTACGCTTTTTCCACGAAAGGGTAGTTACAGGAACATGAGACTTTTCATCTTTATGTCTGAGGGTGGCGGGCGCAGTGCAATGCCATGCCGCATAGGGTGCGTCCTAGGTGGACGTGACCTATGAGGTAATGCACTGTTCATAGGCAGAGGGTACCACTTAACATCAGGTGGGCCATCTGCTTGATCCGTCATTCCAAGTAGTATAAAAAGTTAGAGCTTCAGTAAGCCTCAAGGTTACATCATCGTGGGAATATAGATGTGAAAAGTGGTGAGCTCATTGCCGCCGTTGCTTTCCACGACTGACTCGGCTAACGTTTTTTTCTAGTAATATGACACACATTCCACACATTCCACTTCACACATTACTTGATAACCTAGCAGCTAGGATAAATAGTATATCAACGAATCTTACTTATAACAAGTCCGGATAATCCTTTAGTCTGTTGTTACGAAATCCAAGGAAAGAGACTTCGCCGGCCGCGCCACAGCCCACAGAAGTCGTCAATGGAATAATGAATGCAGTGTGGGGCATTTTATTTGCTTTAGGCGCTAACAACACATAATAATAATAAGTTTCATCGAGATTGGATCAACGGTTCTGCAGTTATAGTCGGACAAACATACAACCATAAAACAGACACATAAACACCGCATCCTGCAATTTGACTGAAACCTCGCTCTGTTCGGTTAACGAAACAGGCATCGAATTTAACAGACACTATTCTAAAAGGCAATGACACGCTATGGTTACATAGTATATGCACTTACCCTGCCCGTCCTGTGGAAACTGCGAGATAGTATCATAATAATAAACGCTATATTCTCCACTAAACTATTTCTCCAATAGAGAGCTCCGCTCTAATTAATTATTAATATATTCATAATGTATGTTTGCACGAGTGGGGAGTTTTAGACAGAGACCAGTAAGAACAGCCACACCAGTCTCTACTAGCAGGCAAACATACATTGACACATGTTAAGTAGTAGTAGACCTTTTTTGTGAAAGAGTTTGTCCGAGGAAGTACTACCACCATACCTATTTCTGCCACAAAGCAGTAGTGCTCGCATTGCTGTGTTCCGGTTTGAAGGGTAAGGGAGCCGGTGAAGTTACAGGCACATGAGACTTTTCATCTTTATGTCTCTGGATGGCGGGCACAGTGCAATGCTGCATAGGGCTCGTCCTAGGTGGGCGTGACCTGTAAGGTAATGCATTGTTCATAGGCAGAGGGTACAACTTAACATCAGGTGGGCCATCTGCTTGACCAGTCATTCCAAGTAGTATAAAAAAAAGAAGAAAGAAAAAGTATTTTTCCCTGAAAGGGTAGGCAGTCAAAACGCTTCTTTTCAATGTGTTTTTTTTAATCAATGTGAATAACGGAACAGTCAGATGGCCCACCTGATGTTAAGCGGCAACTGCCTTTAACAACGCATGACCTCATAGGTCACGTCTACCTAGGACGCACCCTATGTGGCATTGTACTGCGCCCGCCACCCTGAGAAATAAAGATGAAAAGTCTCATGTGACTGTAATTTCACCGGCACCCATACCCTTCAAACCGGAACACAGCAATGCGAGCACTACGCTTTGCGGCAGAAATAAGTATGGAGGTAGTACTTCCCCGGACAAACTCTTTCACAAAAAAGCTCTACTACTACAAGGGTTAATTGCAGCATCTTGGGAATATAGACAAGTGGTGAGCTCATCGCCGCCATTGCTTCCCACGACTGACACTGAACACTTTCTTCCAGAATCTAGAAATTTAGGAAATAGAATGAAATTGATTATTGTATTATGCATTATTAAGCCCCCCATCTATTCACACATCAAATACTTTCAAAATCTACTAAAGCAGTTTCACCCCCAGCCTATTACAAACAAACCAACAAAGTTTACCTCTGTATAATATAAATAAAATAATTAAAAATAAACAATGCTGGACAGTTCGCGAACCGTCGCAGGCGAACCTTCGCCTGCCGCGCCACACAGGTCGTATAAGTGTAGATAGCGCGTAGAGAAACTGCAAAGTAGACTGATCTAGCTATTCAGTTAGTGCTCTGCCATAGACCAGCCCGCTCGCTAACAAACTGCACTAATTTATGCACTCGATGATCGAGCCGCGAAGTTGATTGCTTTTCTTTCCATCTTGTTAGCATACGCGTATTCAGTTCAATTATGTTTGGTAATTTAATTAACTTCATTCCATAACGCTTGAGTTTAAAGCGATGTGAGGTCTCAGAGTCTAATTGCAGGGTGCGGCGTTTGTATGTACTTATGTTTAAATGTTTGTAGGTAAGTATGTGCGACGATAACTGCAGTTTTTTTTAACTGCGTGATTGTCGGATCAAGCCGGTGGCCCACCTGATGTTAAGCGGTAACCTCTGCCTTTAACAATGCAATACCTCATAGGTCAGATCCTCCTAAGACGCATTCCATGCGGCATTGCACTGCGCCCGTTACCCTCAGACATAAGAATGAAAATTCGGCACATGAGACTTTTCATCTTTATGTCTCAGGATGGCGAGCGCAGTGCAATGCCACATAAAGTGCGTCCTAGGTGGTCATGACCTGTGAGGTAATGCGTTGTTAAAGGTAGAGGTTACCGCTTAACAACAGGTGAGCCATCTGCTTGTTCCGTCATTCACACAGTTATAGGCCTCATCGTCGCTTTCCATCAGGTGAGATGTCGACAAATGCAAGCCTATTTTAGATTTTTTTTAAATCTTTGTAATGTCCATCGCGAGGGGGCGTTTGCGTCGTCCGGTTCGTTGCCACTCATGAACCATTATTCCCCAAACCATTGCTACTTCAACTTGATAATTTTGACAGCTATGTTGCTGATTGATTCATCTCCTCAGTTCGTTTTTTTTAGGCAGTTGGCCCACCTGATGTTAAGCAGTAACCTCTGCCTTTAACAATGCATTGTCTGGGTGTTGTGGTAGCATGGTACTCGTTGTTCCTGATACCCACAACACAGGGGATCCTAGTGTAGATCAGAATTATGAATGTGACTCCTGGGTTCTGCAATCTGCATGGCATAGCCATTGAAACTTCAGCCAGCTAATTCTGAGAGCTATATCGGTGATCTCTCTAAATAAGTAACATTTAAACATCGCCGTCGCAGCAATTTGTTGTCCGCGACAATAACACAACAATCGTACAACAATAAGCCATTAGACAAGTTGTGGAAATTTTCCGGTTATTTCCGATTCACACCGATTGTTGCATGAAGTCGGCTCGCCCATTCGAAGGGCTATAACTCGACCCGGGCTCAGGGCTGTATCCAGGGCCGGTGGGCCTTATCCAATCACCATTATCAACGAATTGAAATTACCGTGGCTTGGTATTATTTTAGAAAAATTACGACTATACACCATGTACAGACCGTTCACCGTAAGTCGGCACCTGCCATGGAGTATTTACAAGTGCCTTCTTACTGTGAACGAGCCGGACCGTTCACCGTAAGTTGGCACCTGCCATGGAGTATTTATAAGTGCCTTTTTTTTGTGAACGACCCGGACCGTTCACCGTAAGTTGGCACCTGTCATGGAGTATTTACAAGTGCCATCTTACTGTGAACGAGCCGGACCGTTCACCGTAAGTTGGCACGTGCCATGGAGTATTTACAAGTGCCATCTTACTGTGAACGAGCCGGACCGTTCACCGTAAGTTGGCACCTGCCATGGAGTATTTACAGGTGCCATCTTACATTTAAAGGAGCACCGAAAGCGACCACGCTCGAAAAAAAGAGTATACGTGGTGTATAGTCGTAACTTTTCTAAAATAATTATCAGCCTTTCGATATCTGCTGTTGGACGAGGCCTCTCCGGTTTTATGCAAAGGGGGGTTTGGCCATAATCACCATGCTTGGCTTGCGGATTGGTGATCGCAGTATTAGTGTTACCTTAAGGTAGATTATGCTGCCCATCCCCTTGTGTAATCTCTTAGTCGGCTATTATGACATCCACGGGAGGAGATGGAGGGCGTCTGTTCTTAGGCCGGATACACGGCGTTTGTTTTTTTATTTCATTATAGTTCATTATTATTATTATTATATATTATTAGTATTATTCATTATGGGGTTATCTATAATGAATAAAAAAAAAAAAAAAAAAAATTGAGTATCATGTGCCTAGCATACATAGTTTTTTTTAGTGATAAGGCATTTCCATTGTTTTACAATCATTTTTTTTTATTTATGTTTGGAGTCTTGATATTTATTTGTAGTTATTTATCTATATTCTAGCTAGCGAATTTAGATCTTATGGTAACCACAGTAGAGATAATTATATTTGTGTGATAAAGGATTATTTTCGTGAATTGTACACATACCATCAGCAAACAAAAACTATAATAATAATTTTAAAAAACATGCCAGCTAAGCTTTTCTTTGATATTAAAATTTCTTTGATATACTATAGGTTATTTTTAAGCTATGACCTCAATGATTTAGCTTATTAGTCTGTATGCTTATACAGTCTATACTGCCCCAAAATTTAAGACTGCGCCAACCACAGGCAAGATATCTTCATACAAATAAAAACTCCATGCGCCGCTCGAAAAAGCGTTTTTTATTGAATATCTCGTGAAATATATATAATTTTAAAAAACCCCGTGGGTTATTATATTGTAGCTTAGTTTTATTGTATAGATCTTATTTTTTTTTAAATTGGCCCAATAATCTGCCCCATATTGACAAACAATCGAATCTAGCCAAAAGTTAGACTTCACTTTGAGATTTTTGTCTATCTAGAAAATGTTGTCCTATCGTGTTTCTGTCTAGGTGATTCCTCGCTGTTATAATGTAGTATCCATGCATATTTTTAATTTGAATATTGTACTTGATTTAGTCAGTTAAAAATCTAATCTAAGATTGGTAATTTTGTGTTATACGGTATAACGCAAAACAACATATAACATAAGAACTCCCCAAACTCTCAGTCCTAGCTACGAGCCACGCCAGCCGCATCGGGTGAGGTCTTCGGCCTACAACTATACTATGTTTTATGGTACTCTCGTGGTATATTTACGGCCTATATAATGCGAGAGATTTATAGGGTGTGGCGTAATTAGCACGCCTCAGATTTATAATCAGAGTTAAACGAGGCCATATAATGAGGTGATTGAAATGCGTGGTATTCTTTATTAGTTTGCATAGTTTTGCTAAGAAAATATGTAGAAACGTGTTGGACATGAATTTGAGTGATATTTTTTTTTTAGAATGTCGCTAAATGAATCATTGTCCAACCTAATAATTTGTGTTGTATAATTTGCTATGTAAGAATGTATAATAAAATTTGAATCGATGTTTATCTGTCGTATATTAGTATAAATAAGGTAGGGTGAGTGCGCAGGCGCGGCGCCGCGGGCGCACGGCGCGCGTAAATCACGAACAACTGCTTATTAAGTTGTTATGGCCCCATGTCCAAGGCCCACGCGCTTAGTGTGTCCACGCCCTTATATTTGCACTGGAATGCGCGTTGTTTCCAGACCATATACTCATAGGTATATTCCAGTGATCAGAGTTCTTGCGCCATGAATTTCTGTTCTCATGCATCATCACAATTTGGAGATATAAAAACCTTTTGGTCATCTATCTGAGTACTCAACACCAATGGCCTAGCAAACGCTGAGTTGAGGACCCTTTTGTGGCTTGCGTCAGGCACACACACAAATTGCCTTTATTATATCTGTGTTATTTGTTTTTGTTTTAGTTTTTATATAGTTCATATCTTGTTTGTTTGTTTTTTTCTTGGTGTGTGTTTGTATAGTCATAAATAAACTTTTATTTCTTTCTTTCTTTCAATACCGTGATCACCAATCCACCTGCCAAGCGTGGTGATTATGGCAAATCCTCCCATTGCATTATATAGGAAAGGCTTCGACCAAAAGTAAACGTCATAATGATGGTAACAAAACATGACACCCAACAGTCACACACATAGTCCTGACCCCACACTAGGATTCCCTTTCTTGTGGGTATCAAGAACTACGAGTACCATGTTACCATGTGGTGACACTCTTTAGCCCTAAGCTCTGTTCCCTTGGGGGAAATCACGAGTAAACCGTGGGCCACCGCTAAAAACCGTTTTTCACCGTTGTGAAGCCCAAAGCGGTGGTGGAGTACCTCAAGCAGAAGACAAAGCTAACCATGAGGGTCGAGCAGTTGGAGTCTCGCCATGATGTAAATTTTATTTCCTTTATGGTGAGGGTGCCGACTGACCGTCTATCGACCTTCATGAATGGAGAGTTCTTTTCGTTCGTTTTTTTTTTTTATACTACTTGGATGACGGATCAAGCAAGAGGCCCACCTGATGTTAAGCGGTAACCTCTGCCTATGAACAGTGCATTACCTCATAGATCACGTCCACCTAGGACGCAACCTATGTGGCATTGCACTGCGCCCGCCACCCTGAGACATAAAGATGAAAAGTCTCATGTGCCTGTAATTTCACCGGCACCCTTACCCTTCAAACCGGAACACAGAAATACGAGCACTACTGCTTTGCGGCAGAAATAGGTATGGTGGTAGTACTTCCCCGGACGAACTCTTTCACAAAAAAGCTCTACTACTACTAAAAAACCTGGCCGAGAGGTGTCAAGTTCAGGAGGTTCTTCGGAAGCCTGACACGAGACACCGCGCAGTTGCGTTATACGTCGCCGTCTACACGTGTGCACTAAAATAAAGTGTTTTATTTATGTATGTTAGTTTTTAAGGTATTTATTGGTATGGGCTTATTGTTTAGGTTTAGTACATTTTCCATTAAGCCTAAAATAAATGTATTGGTTGGTAAGTATCAAATAAAATACGTACTTCGTGAGTACCAACTTTCCCGCCCGCACTTATAGCATCATTTGTGTGTGATCGTAGAATGCGCGAGCTGTGCTCAGCCCCGCTATGCCATTACACTGCGTTTTACTGCCGGCAGTAGGTATTGTGCAACGGCAATATGAAAGTTGTGTTCCTTTGTATAATGCGACAACAATGAGCCATTTCAAATTAGCTATCGATTTATCTATGAATAGTTTTCACGACGCTTTAGACCCGCCCAGAGCCAGACACAAGCCGATAGATATGAGTCCAGCGTGAGCCGCTAGCTTAGCGACAAATATAAAAATAAATAAATAATGCAGGACAGTTCACACAACATTAGCCCCAAGCTAAGCAGAGCTTGTGTTATGGGTACTAGATAACTGATGTACTTAATACAATACATTACATAGTTTTTTTTTATTATACATAGAAAATACCCAGAACACTCTGAACAAATATCTGCAGATCGCACAAATATTTGTTCCGAGGCAGGAATCGAACCCGGACCTCCTGCGTCGCAGGCGAACCGTCGCCCGCCGCGCCACAGAGGTCGTCAATATGTACGGCTTTAATGGAAAGAAGGGACGGTGATCTGTGTTTATTCATAGCCTATGTTATTTCGTATCATATAACATAACATAACACCCAATACAGTCATATACATAGTCCTGATCCCACACTAGGATTCCCTGCGTCGTGGGTACGCAAACTTGCGCATGGTCAATTTGTCTACGACCCAGGTAGGTATAGTCTATTGGGGAAAGCCACGACACCGAGGAAAATATAGTTATGTTATTCCCACTATTGAGAATAGTTTTACCGTCTTTGGTGTTGCGAGGCTTTTATTAAAGAGTAATAGCCAAGCAAGAGATCGAAGTACAAAACAGAAATAAAAGCACGGTCTGCAGTTAACGAAACAGGCTGAACGTGGCTAAGGGCGTGAACACACGAGCCACGAGCCGTGAGCTACGGCCTCTGATGATACATCCGGCGCGTGAGAAGCGCACAGCTATCATTTCTCAGGACGAAGCAAAAAAAACTGTATGGGTTTACCCTTGCTGGGCTATTTTAAGCACCTTGCACGTAGCTGTGTTAATTCTTAAGTAGCCAGTTACAATGAGGGGTTTTCACGGCCGTTTCAAATCATGCTTAGCCTTGAAAATAGATTGCGCCAGCCATTTGACTTAACTTTCAAAATAAAGAGAAATGCCAAAGTGAACGACGTAGTATATTTTCGTGGTATTTTGTTACTATCACGGTTGAAATCTTCCATTTTTGAAAGAAACGTCGTCATTTTTATTTTATTACATTTTAATGTGTTTTTTAGAGTTATTTCGTGTAATTTTAGTGGCATTTTAACCGGTGTAACTTGGATAAATGGCACATGTGTGATGTAGTGAAATTTAAGTGTATTGCGAGTCTTTTCGAAATGGCGGATTTTTCCCTGTAAAAACTCAGCTTTTCTGCCACCATTTAAACTGGGTTAGGACTTGACGGAGACTCTTGACGACTTGACTATAAAACTATAATAATTATATCACTTGAAATTGGCTAAATTGTTGCAAATAATACACAGAAGCTATTACCTAAGCTAAGAAGAAGATGTTACTATCACACAGAAGCACAGACAATGCATTTGTTAATTTTGACAACCATATTTGAGTCAGCGCCATCTATCGAGCCAAATCGAACTTTTTTAAATTCGGAAATGAAAAGCCCTTATTGTATGAAAACAATTGTAACCATGATATATTATACAACATGTTTCGGTAGTTTATTATAGAACCGCACCGAGTTTCCTGCAATAATTAATGAGTTACATCATATAATAATAACCCTTTTTCTTTACAAGCTTCTGTACTTCGGTTGTCATCGCTTAAAAGACACCCTGATGACTCTACATTATAATAATCAGTGTAATATTATGAACATGGTATACCAGTTACCCCAAACAATACAGGTGTCTACCTACAACTGTGTATGACGTCATTACTCGTTTTTTTTTACAATTTGTTAGGAAAAATTAATTAAAATCCTCCCCCGGTATTTGTAATTGCACCGGCCAGATAAAAGCCGTTCCAATCTGAAAATGAATTTGTAAAATGCATTGCAATGCAAATCTTTGCTTGATTTTATTGACTGGCAATTGAGACAATTAATTAATTGTAATGTAGGTACCTATGTATTATACAATGCATTTACTATACTATACAGACATATTAGGGGGTAGTCAGAGGCCAGTCCAAATGTATTTGGCACTGCCTACATTTGCGTAGATTATTATGTGACGGGTTGCATATTTGGGGGTTCGCATTTCGGGTTGCATAATACTAAACGGCATTCCATCCCCAGCCAAATATAATCTTTAATAATAATAATCTTTATAATCTTTATTTTTTTCCATTCCAGCCATTCTAGAACCGAATGGTCTGCTACGTGACGATGGTAAGCGGCCTGACGGCATGACTCTTGTTCCGTGGGAGAAGGGTAGGCCTTTGGTGTGGGACGCTACATGCGTTGATACCCTTGCGCCATCTCATCTGTCCGGGACATCGGTTAGGGCCGGTGCGGCGGCAGATTCCGCTGAGGACCACAAAAGACTCAAATATGGAAGTCTCGACAGAGCTTACTTATTTGAGCCTTTCGGGGTCGAGACTCTGGGTCAGTGGGGTTCCGGGGCCCTTCGCGTTTTCAAAATTCTTTCAGGGCATCTGGTCGAAGCGACGCGTGACCCAAGAGCTGGCTCTTATCTGGCTCAACGCATTAGTATTGCCATTCAGCGTGGCAATGCAGCCAGCATCTTAGGGACGCTTCCGTCTGGTAGTGATTTGGATCAGTTGAGCTACCTTTAGATCGCTTGCAGCGGTCTTCAGGTAGCACAACTGTTTCATATGTATTTTGTACATACCTTTTATTATTCTTTCTGTAAATAAATATATCTTTAAAAATAATTCCATATAACAATACAAAATAACTGAAAATAATAAAAATGGTAATTTATTGTATGTATGTCTAAATTAAACTTTCCTTTTTTGGAAGCTCTATAGTTCTCGGATGCAATATCGCAGCTAAGGAACGGGAGACGAATCGTGTCAAATGAAAACGCCAAGGTTTTGTGTTCTAGAATTTTTAATAAAGCGTAAAGTTTGTTTGTAGTGATATTTGTTTCTCGGCTCATTCCGAGAGCCGCGTTCCACGGGCGGCCGCGCTGGAAGGGCAGCACGCCGCTTGCTGCTTTGCACGTCGTCATTTCCTCGAAAGTAATTCAAATAAAATCGTGTGCGCTGTTATTAAATATTTCATAACTTACCTCCTCTCACCCCGCATCCCCACGACCGCATATTAAAGTCATAAAAAAGGGTTGTTTGATCTATCCCCTAAAACAATTTACATATCTCGGCTCAGCCCGCCGCTAAATTATTTAATTAAGAGAGGCATAAGTTTTTATTATTTTAATATGTCGGTTATAAAATTGTGTTAATGGAACAATGCCGCCACTGTGGACTGAATTTCAGCCCTTGAAAGCGGGAGATTATGAGCATCGGCTTAAATATACGAAGCGCTGAGTGCTCTAATTTAGTTTTTGAAGTAATATTATCATTTTATGCTACAACTGGGTTATCATCTTTTGCCTTTTAGGAAGCCACACTTATATTCTCAAAAATTAAAGTCCTTGCTGATATTTTCTGATCTGTAGGCGCAAGGAATTTTAATCTGAAACATTTGGAAAAATAATGTGTCTAGATTCCCCTATTATTTTTATTTCCCCAAGTAATTAAAAACAACGCCCCTAAATTACAGGGCAAAATGTTTGCCTTTTAGCAAAATTAAAAGCGTATTTGAGCAATAAACACTAGGTGGACACTTGGACACTGTAAAAAGTGGACACGAGCCCAGGAATGCCTTCTGCTGGTATGTTGAGCAGCCGGTAATGAAACAGTGGTGAACTCACTGCGATATTTTAAAGAACATGCTGTATGTTGGATTGTGGATAGAAAATGCAGTGAGGTGAGTCAAAAGTTTTTATTGAAAAATATGTTTTATCTTCCAACTACTAAGTAATTTCATAATTGTTCAAATGAAATGCCCGCACAAAGCAGCCTTTATATGCATTTTTATGAACTCTGCATGAATGTTTAAAAACAGTGCAGGAATATGAAAATCCATTATTGCCGCATCACCACATATTGTAATCGCAATCACATGTGTGATTATTTTTAAAGAATCGTCGTGTGTTTTCTTCAACGCATTCTAGGGACGGACATATTTTGCAGCGATATCTAGTTATGGAAAATGAACTAAAGCTCCTTTATAAAGTTTTCAAATAGAACCTCATTTTCAACATCGGCCTATCGGTCTGCTGGGCATAGGCCTCCCAATACCACGACGGTCTTGAGCCACCTTTATCCACCGACTTCCTGCGACTTTTATAATGTCTTTGGTCCATCGAGAGGGCACCTCCTACAGTGCATCGTCTGGCTTGTGGTCGCCATTCAAGAACTTTTATTGCCCAACAGTTCTGCATAGTTCTGCAAGGTATATGGCCTGCCCATTGCCACTTCAACTTGCTAATTCAGAACTATGTTGGTTATAGTATAATGACCTATGTAATCACCTTTATTAAACCCTTTGGTTCAAGAAACGTTCACTAGGTACCAACGTACAAAGTTCTGAAAGTAGTTCTTTCATTTGCAGTGTCTTATCACAAAGATTCTCTATGCGAACATTTCCCAAAAATGTTGCATACCCCTTCTGTTCGGATCCCTCACATTCCTAGTAGGGGCAGTTAACAGGGTGGTTGTTTTTGACCGTCCAGGTTAATGAGAGCATTTTTATGTGCTCTCTAGCAATGAGGAATGCAAATTTTGGGTGGTTTTGCTACCCTGCCGTTTAATACCCCTGGACTTTATAGTCTTTATACCTTTTATCTGACTATAAAGCCTTTAGCACTTGACTATTGTTATGTTTATTTTACGGTTTTTAATAACGAGTGTAATCTCCGTACGAGGCTCTCGTACGGTGTTTTTGTTTGTTTAACTTTTTAATGTAGGAAGGAGGTTGCACCTATTTAGCAAAAAATAGAGCGAACGGTAACTTATTATTTTTAAATCTCTAAGGGTAATCCAAACGTTCACTTTAAGAAAAGTTTAATTTTTTAAATACAGAAATCAAAATATAAAAAAAACATAGAATTTCAGGGTATTAACTAATGCTTGTAGGAGCCAGTAAAGTATAATATTATCTGGTCTTGTAAACACGGTTTGTATTATTTCGCTCGATCGAAAAAACAACCTAAACATGGCTAATTTTGTGGGTCATACAGATTTTAAATGATAAATAAATAAAATTGAGAATTATCTCGCATTGGAGTAAATTTAGTTCACAAGAAGTTTTAAAATGAACCTTGTGATTTCAATTAATCTATATAATCTATACTTTGAACAGCAAGAGAGGAAACATGCCAATGCTATCAGTAAAAAATAATTAATTTTTAAAAATTAAAAAACCTTCAACGCAATGAAACGGCTGGACCGATTTTGATCAAACATAGCTAAGAACACTCCCGACTAATTCCCATTTAAAAAAAAAAAGGGTCATCCGTTCGGAGCTACGATGCCACACACACACACACACACACACACACACACACACACACACACACACACACACACCGACACGTCAAACTTATAACACCCCGTCGTTTTTGCGTCGGGGGTTAAAAAGAGCTGGGTTGAAATATGGTTGAAATATAGACCGCGCAGCGTGGTGTGACGTCAGGGAATGTGGATATAATCTGCACGCGGACGAGTTCGACACAAACCGCCCAAATTGCGAACTTTATATCGAATGAACCATGTTTTTATTCATTTTTTTACCAACAGTGACGTTGTAAATGGTGTCGTGCAATTTATTTCATTTGCTTCTGATTGCTTATGATGTGATTGTTAACAGAGTTCCGAACTCAAGGTTTTTAAATGAAATTGTATCAATCAGGGTGATTGTTTTCAAATCGATTCTACTGAACATTTTCATGTATTTTGTAATATTTTTTTATGTAATGGCTTGGCAAACTGGGATACGGCCCGCCTGATGGTAAGCGGTTACCGTCTCCTATTGACATCTGCAACACCAGAGGCATTGCCAATGCGTTGCCTGCCCTGAAGGACTCTTTTTTTTTTGAAGCGGCTTATGTTGTAGTTTAGCGGATACACCTCATTCCACAACTTGCACGTATGGGGGAGAAAAGATCTCGTACAGTTCGCTTTATGCATCTGACAAAAATGTTCGAGTGATTTTTCTGATAAGATTTCAGTTGTGCAATTAGGCGGCTAGCGTTAATGGGGGTAACTTTTTCACTGTGGCTTCTGTCGTCGGAGTTCGCAACTGCCTGGAGGCAGGTTCAATTACGGGGTTGCACCGTGCAGCCAATAATTGGCGTCAGGGCCCGCGACAAAGCACCCACAATGGGCCCTGATTAATTTCCGAACTACTCCCGAATTCTAACTAGCAAACACGCGACGAGCGCTGTGAAACCTGCACGGGGAAATTACTTGGTCGCTGTTTTGTGCCTCGGACGAGCCGGGCCGGAGTATTGTCTCGCCGGTATGTCCTCGGTTTTATGTCGAGCCTTTCATTCCTATTGGCGTTGGATGTTTTCATGTTTATTTGAAATCAGTTGCGGTTTTGATAAAAATCCAAAAATCTCTAAAAAAAACACACAGCTTACAACAAACTTCCTTTTCAATGTCATGAATTCTGAGTACAACGAAAGGACGGAACCATATTGAACTCTGGCCATTCATGGCATAAATTAGATTACAGACACCTTCCTTCTTTCAGATACTCTATCAGCTTGAATAAAAATATGCGTTAGTCTCTGATGTCTTTGAGTAAGTTTAAATATGGCTGCAACATCCAAGAGCTAAATCTCAAGGTTCCAAACTAATAGCAAGTCCATAAGCAACGTAATTGAGTGACATAGACAGCCCGTTGGTGTCGAGGTTTAATTTCCTGATGGTCGGAGTAGATGCAAGCGTGTGTCACTTCAACTTGGCTTGCAATGTTAAATAAGGTTTCACTAGGTTAGGCATGAAACTGTGGTGGTAATGGTCTAAAAATAGGACTCCCCCACCTCCTCCTATGGATATCGTAAAAAGGCGATTTCGTTTCGTTTCGTATGAGGTAGTGCTGGCCTCTAGTGTCGGAGTTTGTCAAGCCGCCCGAGGGCCTCTGAGGCGATTAATTACTCATTATAGGGGATGAGCAGCAGCTTCTATCTTAATTCTTAACACAATTACTGCGATCATCAATCCACTTGGCAGCCATCTGATAATGGCAAATCCTATTCTTTGGAGGAGGCTCCGTCCAGCAGTGGACATCTACGAGCTGGTGGGGTCGAAGATTCACTAGGCGACAAATATCCTAGGAGACGTGCCAGCAACATCGCACTGTGGGACATCGCGCCCTCGCCATACACGACATCGCGTGTCTTCGTCAGAATTCGCACAACATCGCGCGTCTTGTCTCATGACATGATTGAAACGATTGAGATATTGATGAAAAGGTTCGCGGGTTCAATGGTGACCGTGTGATGTCTCAAAATACAAGGCTTTAAGTAATCGCGCTTACTAAGATTTAACAACCGCTCTACGCTAGCATTTCCTATCTTGAAAATTGAGTATAACTCAGGTGCATTTTGATTGGTGTATTTTTGTAGAATTGAGCTGGGTTCCATATTGATTTTACATTAGTTTATGTGCAGATTCGAACATAGTGATTGTTTTCGTGTCGTTGAAGTGCTTAGAGCATTGCAGGCCTCCGTGCCGTTGAAGTGAGACTTTCGTAGTGGACTATTCTTTCTTCTGTCGTATGCTCGGAGTGCGTTCCGATTCGACGTCATGTGCATGTGCAACCAAGTTAAGCCTTTATGGTTTTGATACGTAATTTAGTGTAGTTGATTATGATTAAATTAAGATAAGAAGTTAGTAAGTTATAACACTGAACTAAACGATGGATCAAAAGACTTTTTGTTTGAAGTGTTTCTACCCTGATAATACAAAACTGAAAGACTAACTCATTTGATTTGTACCAAACAAACAAACAAACAAACCAAACTTATTGCTGAGAACACTACTAAAACACTTCTACTAAAAGTTTACACTTTTACACTTTTAGTAAAAGTGCTAAAACACTTTTAGTAGGTACCTACCTACCCCTCATTCTCTGTATATTTCAATAATCGAAGAGTATAAAAATAATTTCCTCCATAATGAATCCCGTCAGATAAAGCCGGCAGTCGCGTATTGTTACCGCGAAGAAAGTGACCGAATGACGTTTAATTTCCTTCGTAAGGCCCATACCCACTCTCACTGACTACAACCCGCCGTGTGCGTTATCCTAGCTAAATCTTGTCTCTTGAATAGCACGAATAATTAGAGCGTAGTCTCCTCTAAATGTGCCCAGGATCTGAAATTTGAGCCTTCAGCCATTTTTGAGTTAGCCATGAAAACCAATGCTGGATTAAATAACAAAAAAAAAATCCCTGGTGGTGCCAGCTTGGTACAAAAAAGCTAGAAAGATAGATTATCATTTGAAATAGATGTGCAGGTTATCCTTGAATTTGAGGACCCTAGGATTTTAGAGTTATTTTAGTTTTTGCGGGGGTAACATTTAAAAAATTGCTGTATTTCCAAGTCTACCTACCACACAAATATGAATTTCGGTATCCATGTAAGTACCTATACAGTTTGACCAGCTTATTTTTCAATAAAACTTCTCCTTTCAATAATTAAAGGGTATTTAAAAAAAATAGCTTCTTTCACTCAAACAAAGGCAGCTAGGAACTTTATGCTTATAATGTCTTGTTTATATTTATATTTATTTGAAGGAAAACCAAAATATCAGAAAGCTTATTGAAGGTTTTCACGGATAGGTAGCGGAACAGTACAACAAAAAAAAGATTATGAACATAATGTGACTAATAAACATGCATCGTCTATACAATATAGTTATTTAAATATTTAATGTTACAATGTTTTAAAGTAAACATTTGTCATCATCATTGTTCATTTATTCATTCCACATCATTTGGTAAAATTTAATGAGCCTATACGCCACGTAATTTAATGAGCCTATACGCCACGTAATTTAATGAGCCTATACGCCACGTAATTTAATGAGCCTATACGCCACGTAATTTAATGAGCCTATACGCCACGTAATTTACGAAATATAGTCATTTAATATTATTACTTTTGTCGATTTACATGTTTAGCTATAATTTAGTAACTCTAAATATTGACTGAACAGTGGTTACCTTGAATTATGAAATAACTGGCCAAGTGCGAGTCAGATTCGCGCACGAAGGGTTCCGTAACATTATCTATAAAAACGGCAAAAAAAAACATGTCTGTTATACAACAGACATGATTTTTTTGCCGTTTTAGGGAGCACCCTTATTCTGTTTTTTAGTATTTGTTGTCGGCAACAGAAACATCATCTGTGAAAATTTCAACTGTCTAGCTATCACGGTTCATGTGATACAGCGTGTTGACAGACGGACGGACAGCGAAGTCTTAGTAATTGGGTGCCGTTTTACCCTTTGGGTACGGAACCCTAATAACCACTTTTTTTTAGTCATTCGAAATTAATAATCTAGGTTCATTTCCGTTATTTTGTATTATTATGGTAATTTTAAGGTGAATGCTAAAATTTGGTGTATGTAGAGACACACCACGGCAGATTCGGAATTTTCTTAATTGGATAGTACATGAGTCGCATCAGGAGAGATTCACTGATGGATTTCGACCTCAAAAGAATTGTCACAGCGCACTCTGCATCTATGCCACAAGCGTCGCCACTGAGCAGGTAAATCGACGCTTGAATGACGTGACGATTGCTTGCTGGCCGTTTAATTTCCTGCTGACGCCGCGTGATTGTGCTGCTGAGCTGGCCTAACAGCCTTTATAGGCTTCAAAGGTTCTGGAAAGACTATGGAGCGCGGGTGACGTTTTAAGAGAGGTCAATGAATGCATATTTTAATACGTTTAAAGGATGTGCGGCACCCATAAGAACATACAATAACTGTTACCTACTATTGAAATCATAGTTAATAAAATTCGATGGCAACAGGTAATTTAAATTTTTGTTTGTCCTTTAATCCAGATTCGGGGACAGACAGGAATTTGTAATTCCTGTTTGTCCCCGAATGAGGATATATAGATAGAACATTCTTTATTGCACATAAAACAAAGAAGTACAAAGGCGAATTTAATGCTCGAAAGCATTCTCTTCCAGATAACATTGGTGTATTGCGGAAAAAATATGAATCGGTAGTGCACAAGAAGGGAAATATTGGTTAAGTTTAAGAAAATTAACAAAATATAATAATAATAATAAATGAATACTTAAACTACTGCCTAAAATATAAAATATACTAATAAATATAATAAATATAATATAATAATATACATACCATTAATATAATTCTAAAATGAAATGTTAATAATAAAATAAAATTAATCATTTAATAAAAATTTAATTGAGGACAGATTCGGGGACAGACAGGTACTACTCAGTTATTGGGAGTTTATAATAAAATTGTTCTGCAGTACCCAATCACGAATAAGATACATAGATAGATGATAAGAACCACTTTAATGTACAAAACAGAAAATAAACTATTTACAAAATTAAAATACAAAGTCATCACGGAAGTACAATGGGTGGTCTTATCGCTATAAGCAATATCTGCCAGACAAGTGTCTGAAATCTGATTATACAATTTCCTAATTGAAAGAAAGAAAAGAATAAAAAAAAGTAAATAAGAAAGTTAATAATTTTACCATCAGAACCTTACGTTAATCATATTTTTACAAAAGCTTGTATGTATATTTTTCAGTTTTAAATAAATACTGAATAAATTAAATAAATAAATTATTAAATAAATAATGCTGGACAGTTTACACAACATTATCTAGCCCCAAGCTAAGCAGAGCTTGTGTTATGGGTACTAGATAACTGATATACTTAATACAATATATAACATAGATAGATATTTTTTATTATACATAGAAAATACCCAGAACACCCTGAACAAATATCTGCATATCGCACAAATATTTGTTCTGAGGCGGGAATCGAACCCGCAACCTCCGGCGTCGCAGGCGAACGTTCACCCGCCCCGCCACAAAGGTCGTCAAACGAAGGTCGTGAAACGCTTTTAACTATAGCTATCCCTAATTGAAGACACATAAATAAAATAACTAATAAAAAAACAATAAAATAAAGTAACATGAATTCTTAGCCTTCAAAACCTAGGTGTGTCCGGCCCTCCCTTAATAGACCCCTCCTTCTCCTCCCGCGGAGGTCGTAAGAGATGACTAAGGATGATAAGGGATTAGGCACCAGCATATAGGTAGCAGCATCCACCTGAGTAGGTACTCAACACACAAGTAGGGTACCTTACTACTAACTAACCTTTTAGCAGGACCCTAGTTTTATGCTACTAAATCTTTCGGCCAATAGATGTTTGTGAGCGATGGGCGGTGGGTAACGAGTGTTAATGGGCCATTAGCCGTCGTGCTCGCCGCTGTAATTGGCGTGCGCGAGCTGCACGCCGCTAGATACGAGATACCATGCACGACAACTGCATTCAGTTCGGTTGTAATGAGTAGAAGCCCAAAAGTACATGATTACTATACCTTGGCTACTTACTCATTTTTACCGACAGTTTAAAATACATACTCGTAAATCTTAGAGCATTGCAGGCCTCCGTACTGGAGTGCTCGATGTCGTACATACATCAAAGACGTCCTTTTACAAGCATTTAATTAAGTCCATCATCATTGATGTTTTAAATAATAATTTATATAAATTTAAAAAAGCTATTTTATCCGCTCTTGAAAAAGAGTGAGTTTTCTACACCTTCTGTTTTAAATGTTAATTTAGTTTTATGTAAAATGTTTGTTAGATTATGATCTTCTTTACTCTTTGTTCCCCCAAAAAAAGTGCCCCGAACTTTGCCCCACCAAGGCACTGGTAGGGATTTTATTTTATTTAGTTACACCACGAAGTACTCGCAGATTAGTTAGCAGTTACTCGGCGTCATAAATATCGAACTCGGCATTTCGTAGTAAGCACTGCTAATGTGCAATCGAACTTATTTATGGCATAAATTTAGCAAATTTATGGCTCTGTCGTGATCAGGAGGAGAACCGACACGATGGACTAAGGTTTCACGCAGTACAATGTACGGACGTTCCGCTTATCTTAGAAAATATATTAAAACGTCACACTAAATTGAACATGGTAGAAATTTACACAATTTTTCCACCTAGAAAAAAATATACTACATATTATAATGGATTTAGTTTTGAATGAGTAAATTCAAACATACTAATATTATTCAAGAATTTACACACATAGGATACATACATACCTCTTCTCCGAAAGGGTTGGAAGAGCTTCAAATGGGCCTCTTTTCACCGTGGGTTGCGCACCATCGTGCTGTTTTTAAACATTCAGTAATTAAAAAGGTTTAAAAACAATTTATATACACATTCAACATTTAAAAACTAAAACTTGACTACGCGAATACTGTTATCTAGTAAATAAATGAATAAATAAATAAATAATGCAGCACAGTTGACACAACATTATCTAGCCCCAAGCTAAGCAGAGCTTGTGTTATGGGTACTAGACAACTGATATACTTAATACAATATATTACATAGATCGTTTTTTTTATTATGTATAGAAAGTACCCAGAACACCCTAAACAAATATCTGCAGATCCCACAAATATTTGTTCCGAGGCGGGAATCGAACCCGCAACCTCTTGCGTCGCAGGCGAACCTTCGCCCGCCGCGCCACTGAGGTGTAGTAGGTATACAAATGTAAAGTAAGTCCGAATCAGGGACCTTTTTTTTTTTTTATACTACTTGGATGACGGATCAAGCAAGAGGCCCACCTGATGTTAAGCGGTAACCTCTGCCTATGAACAGTGCATTACCTCATAGATCACCTCATAGACCTATAACTACACTAGATAACGCAAGTGCACCTACTTTGCGTGTCTCTTTGCCTGTCCGAAGTAGGTACATGCACCTATTAGCAAGCCTCAAATCAGTTCGCTCCCGGCCGTCTTCGCGATAGTAGTAGGTATATCATAAATATCATGTTACTGCTACGAAAGTCCTTGGACTAAAAATTAACTAAAAATCATTGAATGACTTTCATAACTAGCTAAACAAAATTGATGTTGATGAAACTATCTCTTAATTAAAACATCTCTGTTATGTCTCCTAGTTTTTGCAAGTTCAGTTTCCGCTGTCTCATGAGATGTGATGAGCAAAAACACAATAACATATAAACTTCGCGCTATTTTAGAAACGTTCCAACTTAAAAGCAGGTCAAGCTAGATATAGAAGTTTATGAGTTGATTTTTTCTGGCTGCTAGTTTATTAAGGAATGTGTTATTACTGGAAGAAAGCGTTAGCCGAGTCAGTCGTGGGAGCAATGGCGGAGATGAGCTTAACACTTGTCACGTCTATATTCCACGATGGTCAACCCACGTGAAAAGAGGCCCATATGAGGCTCTGCCTATCCCTTTCGGGGATAAAGGCGTATGTCTATGGATGTATGTATGTATGAGTGTAAAGTTTTTGAATGAACGAATAATGCAATGGCAACTCAGTAGCGATAGTGTGAGGCTTGAGCACGCGAGGAGCGATGGCCTCCGATCAGGTGAACGGTTCGCGTTAATTAATTGGGTATTTTCACACGTCAGCGGCTAGATCTTTCCAAATAGATCGGTGCGCGCGGCCCTTAATTAGCTATATCGGGGCGACCGATCGGCTGCGCCAGCGCACTCCGCCACGCCAATTTGGTGCTAGTCCCCGCTTCAGAATAGCCGTAGATAAGCCGACTAGAATGCTCGGTAATAACCTCATTATAAGATATAAGGACCTCTGCTGTTTGTACTATTCCAGGATAAGTGTACTCCTTATTTCATTTGTTTTGTTAACATTGCGATAATATTTCATGGCTACAGCATCGGATGTATTCTAACAACATGAACCGAGTTTACAACTTATAAGTTGTAAACTCCAATAAAAAGATAACATAACCTTATGTATAGGTTTTCCTATAAGGCCCACGCGGTACGCAAATAGATGGGGAGTAAAATCGTATGATAGAACGTTCACAAAAAGTTAAGTTCGTTATGTTTTCCCTTAACGCAACATATTCGCGCATCTTATACTGAATTGGACTGGAGAAAACTCCAGTCACGCGTTGAAGCTGACACACACTATTTTTACTAATATAGCATTTATTTTGTGTAGCACACTAAGATCAAGGAAAAAATAAGGGATTTGTAAAAGATGATTTTCGTATCAGTTTTAGGATGAAACCCTAGTACCCGCGCGTACCAATTATCATGTGTACGGCGAGGATTTTTTTCCCAGTGTCTGTATTTGCTACAACTTTTAATTTGGGAGTCTTCAAAAGAAGAGTTAATAGGCATCTTCTAGTTTAGTGTCTCCATCTGCGCTTACCATCAGAAGGCCTATTAGTCTGTTATGTATTCGTTATTCTGACTCTCAAATTGCGAGTTGAAATTCGTTTTTGTATGGTGAAAATAACGATCGCCCATAACGGACTTGTATCGAATTGTGCAACACCATACAACAATTCAAATATCGACTCACTATTCTGCAGTTGAGAGAAACAAATGGCAAACCTAGACTAGGCCCTCTGGGGTGTAGTCGCTTAGCACAAACCCATAAACATAACATATCACCCAAGAGTCACATACATAGTCATGTTCCCACACATGACATGTGCCGTGGTATATCAGGAATAAACAAATATTTGTCCCGCAGCGGGAATCGAACCTACAACCTCTCGCATGTCAGGCAAATGACTACTCACCCACCGCGTCAAAGAGGTCGGCATTTTTTTGAACTGCATGTATTACGGTACAAGCAGATCCCACATGGGCCCTTATTCGCTATAACCATAGGTGATTCCTTGCCAATAACGCGTGACGTCACAATGTATTCTGAACGATGATTCCACGCAGATATCGTATGGAGCCCGCGTTATGTCACGTTTGGTCATAGCGAATAAGCCGGCTGATGTTAAACGGTAACCTCTACCTTTAACAATGCATTACCTCATAGGTCACGTGAAGTCACGTCAACCTAGGACGCGCACTATGTGAGTTGTGCGATCGATGGCTCTCTACGGAGCACCCGTCTGGTCTCGAAGACTAGCGGGTGTTAGGCGCTATAGGCTATTATACTATAGCCTACAGCGTCCTATAGCCATCCGGATCGCACGGGGGTACCGAACGATATCCCTAGAGGCGGCCACCATCTTGGCGCGGTTCCCGCCCCTCGACATCTTGGCGGAGATGGACGCACGCGTGTATGTCCGTCTCAGACAGGGTGCCGCGGGCGACGCCGCGCCAGCTGAAGTGCGTGTGCAGGTGCGCCGACGTGCGCTCGTTGAATGGCGTGAGCGGCTCGATGAGCCACGAAGCTCACGCCAGCGCGTCGTCGGCGCCATTGCGCCAGACCTCGAAGACTGGCTGGGAAGGAAGCATGGGAACGTCACCTATAGACTTACCCAGGTACTCACCGGGCACGGGTGCTTCGGTGAGTATCTCAGTAGGATCGGACGCGAACCGACACCACAATGCCACCATTGTGGATGGGACTTGGATTCCGCGCAGCATACGTTGGAGCAGTGCTCAGCGTGGTGCGTGGAGCGCGGAATCCTGGTTAACAGGATCGGGCAGGATCTCTCTCTGCCAAGCGTAGTTGAGGCTATGCTGGCAGATGAGACATCGTGGAAGGCAGTGGCCTCCTTCTGTGAGAACGTCATGGTTCGGAAAGAGGCCGCCGAGCGAGATCGGGAGAGGGCCGATCCCGCTCGGAGAAGGAGGCGGCGGCGGGGCGTTGGCAACGGCCAGCCCGCGCTGCCTGTCCCCCAGTAAAGGGGGTGTGCGGTAGCCCCTGCCGAGCAGGGGCCTTTTCGGGTCCGCGGGTGGTTGGAGAGAGGGCTCTGGCTGCCTGTATGCGGATCCCGGGAAGGCAGTGACAACTAGTGGCAAGTAGTCGCTGTGAGCACCAGCGAGGGTGTTGGGCGTGACTTTGGAAGTCATGCCCGGGACTGTGCTCTACAGGCAAATGCGAGAGGGGCACCGGTGCGTTCCGTATGGAGATCCCGGAGCCCCTTGACATGCATCGAGGCCGGCCACCGGGGTGTTTTTAGTGAGTCCACGAGTCCGTGAACCTCACATAACCCTACCACACCCTCAATGTGGTAGGGTATCTGTTAGCAGATTTTCACCTCGACACAAAAAAAAAAAAAAAAAAAAAAAAGGACGCGCACTATGTGGCATTGCACTGCGCCCTCCACCCTGAGACATAAAGATGAAAAGTCCCATGTTCCTGTAATTTCACAAGCACCCATACCCTTCAAACAGAATCACATCTATGGAAGCACTAAATCTATGGTAGTACTTCCCCTGACGAGAGCTCTATTACTAATACAAAAATCATAATATAGAGTTTTTTTAAATTTCTATTGTAATGTCAAACCTAATCACAATCACCTTTCTTTCACCAGAGATCCATATATCAAGTCGTCATTCGTTATAATGCCTCTTATAAAGGCGATAAGTCACGCTCACGCCTCGATGTGCCTCGCACGTGTTCCACTCTCCCATTCTCTCGGATTGATAGCCGTCAGAAAACAATTAGGTACCTTTTTGTCGGCGAGCCGATACTTGCTTCGCTAATTACAATAAGTGATCATTGACTTTTTTAATTACCACGTTCATTGAGGCGTCCGTCATCGCCTCTAATAGTTGCCAGTCAGTGAGTTTAATAACGAGTCGCTCGCTCCAATCTGCGCCATCTTCGGAATCTTCATAATTTGCTATCGCGGAATTTCTATTATATTGATATTGTAAGTTTTTAATCTATTTTTATTACAAGTTAATTTTATATTAGTTGTTTATGAAACTGTTGCATAACTGGGGTTATTAAAACACGAGCATGTTTAATAGTTTCACAGGAGTGGTTTAATACCTAGTTATGTGCAGTTTCATACACTACTCTATCTAACCTCATGCAATAAAACTTTTGTTTCACCAACAAAGCACATGAAAAATAATAACGTAAAAGGCGTCAAATGAATATGCGTAAAAAATAAACATCAGTCTCTATGACTAGGCGCAGTACATGGCATGCGCGGTACAATAGTGTTAGTTTTTTACCCTTATTAATTTGACGCCATTCACGTTATTATTTTTCATGTGCTAGTTAAATAAACGTTTTATTCAGTTTCGATAAAGTAGTGTATCAAACCTTTATCAAACTGTATTTATCTAGGTATTAAAACACTAGTGTAAAAATATAACTTTTGAAACTATCATGGTTATGTACATAATTTTCACTAGAAACGATGTGAAACGGTGTGATGTGTAGATGTGGAATCCCTCTTCACAAATGTCCCCTTAGCTGACTGTATGAAGGTGATTGAGAAGAGCATACAGGAAAATGACATCCCTGCAGAGTACGCCAAGCTTGTGCATCATATACTCTCCACAAATTATTTTGTATACAAGGGAAATTACTATCTCCAAATAGATGGGGTAGCTATGGGAAGTCCAGTTGCTCCCGTAGTGGCAAATATTTGGATGGAGTATTTCGAGAATATGGCTATCTCGACTGCCCCCTTACCGATTAAATTGTGGAAGAGGTATGTTGATGACATTTTTCGTATTTTGGAAGGAAGGAATGAAGAAATAGAACTACTTTTGGCACATCTTAATGGAGTACATACGAAGATGAGGTTTACGTATGAGATGGAATGTGATCGACGTTTGGCTTTCCTAGACGTATTGGTACAGGTCCGAGAAGATGGTGGGTTAGGCCAGTTAGTTAGCCAGTGGGTTAGTGTTGTGTGTCGAGTTGGTGTGAATTGTGACAATGAAACCGATGGTAGTGGTTCGTAATAAAAGAGTGAGAAAGAGGGTAGATCGATATATCTGCCAATAACATCTACTCGCAAAGACTTTAGTCAGTTCTCCCGTGATCATGGCGCATGCAACTGTGCCGAAATATCGGGAACATATAAAACTCAAAAATCATGGTAAATATCCCGTTTCTAGTGAAAATTAGTGTAAAAATATTAAAAACCTCGGCTATGTAACAGTTTTATAAACTACAATTTTGTCTTATGAGAAGAGAGTGAGACAGAGAGAGAGAGAGACAAAAGTAATATAAAACATGTAATTTAATAACACTATTTTTGATTTCTTAATCAAGATTTTAAGACATGAGTGTAGTTAAAAATTGTGAACGATTTTCAGTGCTCCATTTCAATTCTAAAATGGAATACTCATGGAAGCATATCGTTGTCCAGAACGCGTAATTTAGGCCCCCAAAGCATATTATCTATAAGGTAGTGATTTGGATCAGTTGAGCTACCTTTAGATTGTTAGCAGCGGTCTTCAGATAAATTAAAATAAATCTTCAAATAATTTTCATTTCGTTTCATTTCAGGTTTCATTCATGTTTTTTTTTTAATTTAATACATACCTTCATGTATTATTTGTATTATTCCTTCTGTAAATAAATGTATTACTATTACATTACTCTATTCACGACTAGATAGATGTTGCCAAAGAAAAAAGCAGTATCAGCTGTCATTCCTTCCAATTGTCTTCCAAAAGCATTTTTGCGAGCTGTGTTCCTAGAATGGAAAAGGCTGCACCAATTTCGAAAAACATAGATGTAAACCATCTTGCAAACACCATCTTTCATGTAAAGAAAACCCTAGGTATCTAAATTGGTCGAACCGTTTTGGAGCTAAATGGAAATATTCGATTTTGCACACACAAACGCAACCTCTGGGATGTTGACAGCCTGGCCCACGAATTCCTGTCTCGAATTTCACTCACCCTAAGTGCATATAGGTACCCGCTCCGTTCAGTAAAAAGGGGGTAAAAACTACTATAATAAAAGTATTTGATAACAGTTATCAATAAAGCACGAACATTGTAAGCATGAGGCAGATAAAAACTTAACAGCTATTTAAACGAGAATTTTAATGTTTCGGTCGAAGAAAATGTTTAATGCAGTATGACTTCACCGAATAACCTGTTTGTGCGAGCGTAGGTACGCGTTGCATTCCTTTCATAAAGTACGGGAGATGGCGCGCGGTATTGCACGGGCCGGGCGGTATCGCCCGCCTCCCCCGCGCGTGAGAAACAAATGTTCCCGACCTCTAATTACGTTTTATGCGATATCGCCATTTAATTAGCAACATGTTTCCCATTCCGAAACATTAATTAATATTTTCATCAGAGTTCTGCGTATTTAATTGTGCTTTTATTACTCTCTAGAGATTTTAATAAAGATTCTCGACCACCCTCGGTCGCGTATTGTTGTTTAAAAAATCGTGTTATGAAAATTTTATTGCGGTCGTTGCGAGCGATTAATTTCACTGTCGACGACTTTTCGATCGAACGCCATAAATGCGTATTTTAAGTAAGTGGGTGATTGTTTTTGTGAGATTACTTGGCATTATACGAAAGCGAGATCGCATTCGTCAGTTTTTGCGATAATAAAAATATCGCAACGAGTGTTTCTTGACAGCTCTGCAAGAAATATCTTGATAAGCCGAGTCGGCGAGTTAAGGGTTACAATTGGTGTAATTGTACCAACAGATTAATAGCCGATCCACGTACTGTTGGACAAATTACAGCTGCCCGCGAGTAATGAGACTAGAGGTGCGATGTGTCTCGAAGACATTTCAATTCGTATCTCATTTTGGTACATACTTTTTTAACTTGCTGACTTTTGCTGAGGCAAGTGCATGCCAACTACTGTTGCTGCTTTTACAATGTGACTTTAGTTTTGACCGTAAACCATGGGATCTATGTACTACTTATACGAGTATAGATCGCGTGTAGAACTTTGTTATTTTACATCATGAAGTTCTACGATAGTTATCGCCTCTGACTTTAATTGAGTAGCTCCTAATAGATCCCTTGGCTATGATTGCTTGGCTTAATAATATTTATTTATTACAATAAACAGCTACAATATCAATCTTAGGATATGAAAGAAGATATGTAACACAAATATAACAATATTGTAGCCCACTGATGGAAAAATACAAGAAAAGAAAAAGGCTTTTAAGTGATATTGTTTATAATAAACATATTATAGGTAATTTTTAGGGTAGTGATTCTCAAACAAATAAAGATTCAATACCTTTATTTACACAAATAATAATACAAGTGTAAGTATGTACATTTACAAAAATACAAATGTAACAGTTGTGCTACCTGAAGACAGCTGCTACGGAGGCCTGCAATGCTCTAAGGCTGCTAAGGTGAAACTTTCAACTTCAACAAGTAATTAATAATGTAAAAATTAAAAAAATCCTCAACGCAATGAAACGGCTGAACCGATTTTGATCAAACATACCTAAGGACAATCCCGACAAATTCAGCTTTAAAACAAAACAAAAGAACAAATCTGTTCGTCCGTTCGGGAGCTGCGATGCAACAGACACACACACACAGACACGCCAAACTTATAACACAAAAAATATATAAAATATAATATAAAAAAGGAGAAAGTTATTATTTAATTGGCTATGTTTTTTTTTGTTTCTATTTTGGGTCCCTAGAGTCCCTACACTGATTAAGCCGTGGTGGCTGGACCGATTTGAACGGACATTTTTTTTTTTGTTTTTTTATACTACTGAATGACGGAACAAGCAGATGACCCACCTGATGTTAAGCGGTAACCTCTGCCTATGAACAGTGCATTACCTCACAGGTCGCGTCCACCTAGGACGCACCCTATGTGGCATTGCACTGCGCCCGCCACCCTGAGACATAAAGATGAAAAGTCTCATGTGCCTGTAATTTCACCGGCACCCTTACCCTTCAAACCGGAACACAGCAATGCGAGCACTACTGCTTTGTGGCAGAAATAGGTATGGTGGTAGTACTTCCCCGCACGAACTCTTTCACAAAAAAGCTCTACTACTACTAAAACATTATACATATTTTCTTTGCTGAGAAGGCAGTGGTCCCTGGGAACAATATCGCCAAAAACAGTTTTTTTAAAATCTCATATCCTTAATTCCTCCTATGGAACAAGGAAGAAAAATGTTAGTTGATCCACATGGGATCAAAGAGACTGAAAAAAATTTCATGGATAGACATGTAGATCATAGAGGAAAAATAAATAAGAATAGTGTGGATCGAACAGGCGGAAAATGTATCTACAGATCCACATATCGTGCTTGATAGTGGATCCTAGTGAAAGGAGCGCAAAAAACTACTCATTAATAAAAATTCGAAAGCTAAACACTGTTCTGCGGGACGCCTGCAAGTTAAATTATTTTTACTTCGTTATAGCCAAATACTATGGCGTACGTTTGTTTTATTTAGTTTAAAAAGTGATTATGTACAGTTTTACCCAAAATATAAGTCCGATCGGCTGTTTTTGTTTGCGCAGAAAACCGCAGACTGATATCCGACAGTAGCCGAACGTATAGTATAGCTCTGTCCCACTCACATATAAGAGACCACGACCGGCTGCGATTTCGCCGAAAAATCGATTAACCAATAACAAACAAGATTAGTGCGCAAGATTTTAGCGCGCGATTGCTATTGGTAGAAAGAAGGCGCTATATAAATTGGTATACGGCGCAGGTACATCGGGCGACTTATATTTTGGGTAAAACTTAATAATCTTGCTATTTACATGATTAAAGACGACTAGGTACTATGGTCCGAGGGCGTGCGAACAGCCCTCGGAGGGAACTAATTACGCCGAATGTGGCTCGGGTCTTCGGTTAATTAGAGACAGAGTGGTTCAACCCTCTTAATTAATACTTGTGCCTAGAAGGCCCTCATGCTTACCTCCACCACAGCCTACGGGGAACAGCTCGCTTTCTCACACAGAATGTCAAGCGTTAGAGATTTTGATAGCAATGGCAAGGGACAAAGTTACACCTAATTGCTGAGAGTAAAACTCATACAAATTACATCCCTCTTGTACATTGGTTATTAATTGGTTTACAAAAGATTTACAAGACAAGTTTTTTTTTACATGCATACATACATAGACACACGCCTTTTTCCCTGAAAGGGTAGGCAAAGCCTCAAATGGGCCTCTTTTCACGTGGGTAAGAATTGACTCATCCGTCTCTTCCCGTGGATGTCGTAAAAGCTGACTAAGGGATTACCCGGACTTGTAATAGTAAGATTTGTAATAAAATTTGTCCCGTCTGCTAGCCCATTGAGGCTCTGCTTACCCTTTCGGAGAAAAAGGCGTGTGTCTATGTAAGTAGCGAACAGTCAGTCAAATGTTCAAAATGTTGTTCAGGATCTTTAATAATACATATATATCAAAATAGATGTGTTTATGTATGTTCCCTATGGACTCCAAAATGACTGAACCGTTTTTGATGAAATTTTCAGGTAATCTTCAGGTTAGGCCAGCAGGAAGGCGCTAGTGGGTAATATTCAAACGTCCGTACACCGGAAAGTAAAGTAAGCCAGCTCTATCCTTCGTGAGCTGTGTCTCCACTGTTTTGTTTGAATTGTTAATTCGTGATAAAACATGAGTGGGTATTGTGTTAACATTATAATTAAATTCTAAAAAAGCTCAACAGAATTTTCTGTTTTAATTAAAATGTTGAGTTGGTCCGGAATTTCATAGTGTATTTAATATTCCAATATTAACTCTACTTTCTCGGAGCAACTACGATTTTATAATTAATAAAACCAGAAAAGGTAGTTTAAAAGTATGAAGTTCAATTCGATGGAAAACCTTTTTTTCCGTAGTATCTTCAGTCATCTGGATTTACTCGTAAATTTACAAATATTTATAGCCTTAATAACACATACAATATTTTGGTATTCTCTTTTCTCTTCCCACACGATAGAATTACGTTACCATCATCATATTGATGATCGCATTGGCTGATTGCAGCCATCTGAGTTTACTTAGCTCAAAATTACACCATGGAATGAGCTTCCATCTGAGGTTTTCCCGCTTAGTTACGACATGTGTCGCTTCAAGAAAATGTTCATAAATTCCTTCAGGGTAGGCAGCGCATCGACAATACCCCTGGTGTTGCCGGTGGCTATAAGTGACGGTGACCACTTTACATCAGGTAGGCCGTAAGCAAGATTCCCTATTTGATTCATAAAAAAAAAGTTAATTCACGTTCTATAGTAGCAAGGTAAGATACCAAACTTCTACTAAGCAGCTGTGCCTTTTCCATCATCATCATAGACACACGCCTCCTTCTTCGAAGGGATAGGCAGAGCCTCATTAGGCCTCTTTTCATAGTGGGATGCACCATCGTGAAATATAGACGTGAAAAGATTTTTTTAGCTATGATAGACCTATGTTTGACCACTATCTCAGCTGTTGGTAAATGACGATGTGGCCGAATATGAAGCACAAAGGTCTAGAAGGCACCTATTCACTCTAGCCTCGAAGAGACCCAGATTATAGTTTTCAGGAAAGATCCGACACACAACGGTGAAGTGGTGAGCTCATCGCCGCCATTGCTTTCCACGACTGACCATCATGGAATATAGACGTACACAAGTAGTGATCTCATCGCCGCCATTGCTTCCCACGACTGACTCGGCTAACGCTTTCTTCCAGTAATAACACATTCCTTAATAAGCTAGCAGCCAGTACTAATCTTATACCAACGAATCTTACCTACAAGACAGGGTAAGTAGTTTTCGATATTAAAAAAAAAGTTTTGTCTTTACACTATACTAATAAACAAAGGATATAAGTACAAAAATAACATATTTATATTAAGTCTAGTATAAGAGAAAAGGTCGAGGGCTCAGCCATGCTGTTTTTCAGCCTCGCCTTAGAATGCTGTTGTCGTCACAGCAGCCATGATACTCGGTAGCTATCCGCTGTTCCCAAACAAAAGTGAAACTATGTAAAAATGACGATAAATATGATAAAATTATATTGTTACGCATCAACCTACCTACTATAACTTCACATATTGCCCAGTTTTTATGAACTTATTTCGTTTGCATTCATATTAAAATAAACTTAAATAAGGCCATACTCAGCAGTAATTTACGTCCAAATCTAAATAAATATATCGTTCTGAATGGGAACAAGTAGGAGTGCGCGTAGGTGAAAATGACATTTATTTATTTGTCCAGCACACGCTAGTATTGTAACGTCTTTATTAGAGAAAATGACTTTATTCATAACCTCATTTGAATGTAACCTTGTTGTATGAAATGTGGCTAGTCGAAGCAAACAAGTTGTCGCCGTCGCTGTGGAGAGACAACAAGCAGCCAACTAAAGTTTGACTTATTGAATAGTGTCACAGGAAAATGCTTTTAAAACAGTGAATAAAAAAAAAGCCCCAACGCAATGAAACGGCTGAACTGATTTTGATAAAAACCTGCTTTCAAATAAAAAAAACACATTCAAATCGGTTCACCCGTTTAAGAGGTAAGATGCGACAGACACACAGACAGACGGGCACGCACATAAAGCGGTTAAACTTATAACACCTCTTTTTGCGTCGGGGGTTAAAAACTGATTGTCATTTCCATTATCTTTCATTTTCATTGGTCTTTGAAGAAGTCCTCAAAAAACCTAGAGATTACCGACCAACGTGCCATGATTTTCACAATTCCACTGACGTGGTAATCTATTAGAGACACATTTTAAACCTCAAAACATTATAAATATTTCACGAATATTCGTACAAGATGATTTAATTTCAAATTTGAAGAGTATACTTAGCATTTAAATAGTTTAGAAATGTAAATAAGATACGTTAACAGTGTAACTAACACTTTTTGTAGAGGGCAAAATCACCTGAAAAATAATAGTAAAATAATAAATAATGCTGGACAGTTCACACAACATTATATAGCCCCAAGCTAAGCAGAGCTTGTGTCATGGGTACTAGATAACTGATATACTTAATACAATACATTACATAGAAATATATTTTTTATTATGCATAGAAAATACTCAGAACACCCTGAACAAATATCTGTGATCGCACAAATATTTGTTCCGAGGCGGGAATCGAACCCGCAATCTCCTGAGTCGCAGGCCAAGCTTGGCCCACCGCGCCACAGAGGTTGTCACAATGTGACTGACGTGGTAGTCTCATAGACACCTATGGACATTTTCGATTTTACTATCGAGTTTGTCTGGTATAAATTTCCTATTGTGTTTATGTACTTTTTTGTATGTATTTATGATAGAGCTTAAATCGGATTTCCATTTTAAACCTGGATTTGACACTATGAAAACATAATTTTTGAATGAAATAATTTTCTGACCTTAGTATTCTGGAAAAACACTAATAACACAGTGGCTGACAATAAATTAACGAACAGGATAGTACTGGGAGTTTGGGAGTCATCATTTAAATATATTTTTCGGAAAATATTTTTTTCAATGCAAGCTTTTATAAAATTAGTGAACGTTACCGTGTGCTGATCAAAATGAGCCTAAACACGGCCAGTCTACTATTATCCATCGAGGAGTTCCGTTATCCACCTTCCGTTTCCATCATCAGATCAGCTTGTTGTCAACATAATATTGTATTGTCATCGCAACTTGACAGGTATGCCAAATTTCAGCTCAATCGGTTGAGGATACTGCTTTAAAATTCAGTTGCAAGATTCCACCCCGACAAACATATTCCACCCGGACATACATTGCAAGTTAATATAAAGCTTGTAAAAATAGGGACTTTTCAGTTATGTGGTGTCAGTCAAACTATCACATCAGTCGCAGAGGGTTAAACTGCAACATACGAAAACTATCTCCATAATGTAAAACTAACTTGACTTGATTGACTCTTCAAAGCGTGAAAAATACACCACCATAAACGTCCGTGTCACAAAAAAAATGGTGAACAGTTAGATTTTTGACCAATGAAACGGGAATATCTGCTTCCTTGCTTAAAGCTAAGTACGCTTGATGTTCCCAGACAACCGGACTAGTTAGTTTCTCTCGTACTTAAATGCTTTTAAAATTCCGCTGTATAAAAAAGACGTGTCTCGCGAACGATGCACCTTACTTTATCTTCATGTTCAGTACAAGGCTTGTTGTAGTCACCTTACCTGCAAATAAAGATGCAATAGAAATGGTATAAACAGTATTTACGATCTGTCAGAGTAAAGCCGTAAATGTTAAATTGTGTGCTTAATGTGTTTTGTGTTGTTGCCTAACCGTGTCGTCCGTATACGTCGTTGTCCGTGGACATGGCTCTTCGATTAACATAAAATTGAGACGAGAGCGAATCTGCGTGGGCGCTCCAGCCCATCTGCCGTGTTGTACCGTCCAGTAATGCCTGTTCTGTCTACAAGCCATAGTACTAATTTACCTGTACTTAGTTGAAAACCACAATATTACCACGCCATAATTACTAAAACATTGCGTGATCACTAAACCGCGCTTAGTCAGTTATTCATCTTAAACCAGCGATGTCGCAACTACGGCAGTCAAAAAATAATTAGCAGTTGGTCGACCTCGCGGCCCAGCTCGAAGGAAAACCGCACGAGAGCTGACATTGACCCGCGCCGACTCCACTCAGACTGCGAAATACATCTTTACATTTTTTCTCGCTACATTTATGCGGTAGTTAAAATGTCAGCGGCTAAAAAATTCAAGATGTTTAACTACTTACACGGTCCGTATTCGTATATCAATTTGTCGGTGACAAACTGTCCACTTACGGTATCAATATTTCATATTATCCAATTAGTCAATTACCACAGGATTGTATAGGATTGCAGCTGTGATATTCACAAACACAGATGTGTTTTAATTAATTTACGCACTCAATTTAAAAGGTGGTACCTACGTACCATGTTTGATGCCGAGTGCCGATGCGATGCGCTGATAACATTCCGGTTCGGGGTATCGAACACGAAATTCTTGGCGCGGTCAAAGCTGAGCCGTGGTTGAGGCACGATTCGATCTAGACGTATGTTCGAATGCGTGGAATTTACGGACAATTGATGGAAGCACGTCATCGAATGTCCGTGTGCTAATCTAGTCTCGAGGTGGAGTCTCGGCATTCCGTCGGACAGGCTGGCATATCGGATGGCCCAACGAGAGGCCTCGTCATCGGCCGATAGGATCGTGACAGAGAATTCGTCGGTCGACTGCCGCCGGTGGAATGCGAGCTATAATTGATTTGTCCTGTGTAATCGACGGCCGGCAGGATTGACGGGAATATCGGAACGTCATGCTCCCCCACTGATTGTGGAGAAGATGCACAATCAACTTTTTGGGGTAACAAGGTAATGATTAAAGAAAAATTGCCGGAAGAGGCCAGTGCTTACAACGTTTTTCCAGTACTTAGGTATCTACGTACGTGTAGATATATAGCTTGGACTCCGATTTATGATATTTTTAGATTAGGAAAACCACCACAAGAAATTAATATTTACCCAGACTTATCCCTTTAATGGTGGAAGCTAGTATACCTTTGTGATATAACTCGACAGGACTCTGTGGCGCAGCGGGCGAGTAGCCGACTGAGATGCGATAGGTCGCGGGTTCAATTCCCGCTGTGGGACAAATGTAATGTTTGTATCGTGGTACCATGGTAAATCGGTAGGTTAGTAATATAGTTAATTAAGCAGGTATATTTTTTCGTGTTTTCGTTTGGTGATCAATAAAAAGTTATTTATTTATGTAAAGACATCAATAAATCGCACTTCTCTGTCATTTTGTGATTCATATTGGGCTCAAGTAATGTTAAAGTAATAGATCCCGTAATTTAAGAGATGTTAATAACAAAATGCCAATAATAATAATGTTTTGGGTTACATTTAAATTTAATGTCAATAACTCTCAAATGCAGTAGAAAAAATGGCGAGAGGTGGTAGGTAGTTACTAAAGTTTACGTCCGAGGCAACCCCAAAAAAACTGAATTGTAAGATTGCGATTTGCGAGCCCCTGAGGTTGTTCACAGGGGCTAGCAGATGATATTACCATTTAAATAAAAAAGCGGCCAAGTGCGAGTCGGACTCGCCCATGAAGGGTTCCGTAGCAGCAAGTAACATAATATAAAAGTTCTTGGATGGATTACGATTTATGACGTATAAAAAAAAACTACTAACTAGATCTCGTTCAAACCAATTTTCGTTGGAAGTTAACATGGTAATGTACATCATATATTTATTTTAGTTTTATCATTCTCTTATTTTAGAAGTAATAGGGGGGGGGGCACTCTTTTTACCACTTTGGAAGTGTCTCTCGCGCAAACTATTCAGTTTAGAAAAAAATATATTATAAACCTCAATATCATTTTTGAAGACCTATCCATAGATACCCCACACGTATGGGTTTGATGGTTTTTTTTTCGAGTTTCAGTTTTCAGTTCTAAGTATGGGGAACCCCAAAAATCAAAAACTACTTACTAGATCTCGTTCAAACCAATTTTCAGTGGAAGTTTACATGGTAATGTACATCATATTTTTTTTTAGTTTTATCTTTCTCTTATTTTAGAAGTTACGGGGGGGGGGGACACATACACTTATTACCACTTTGGAAGTGTCTCTCGTGCAAACTATTCAGTTTAGAAAAAAATTTATATTAGAAACCTCAGTATCATTTTTGAAGACCTATCCATAGATACCCCAAACGTATGGGTATGATAAAAAAAGTTTTTTGAGTTTCAGTTCTAAGTATGGGGAACCCCAAAAATTTATTGTTTTTTGTATATTTTTGTTTGAAAATCTTATTGCCGTTCACAGAATACATCTACTTACCAAGTTTCAAGAGCATAGCTCTTATAGTTTCGGAAAAAAGTGGCTGTGACATTCACGGACAGACAGACAGACAGACATGACGAATCCAAAAGGGTTCCGTAATTTTTGTTACGGAACTCTAAAAAGTTAAATAATCTGTATTCCTTTAAGTACATAATGAAACATCTTAACATCGTAGTGGATAGGTGCGTGGTAGGCTACGTACAAAAAATAACGTATAAAGTAAGAATCTTTAAGTAAGTATCCTATAATATTAAACGATGTATAATATATTGTATATATAAACATAATATATATATATATATATAAATATATATGTTTTGCTCTAACGATTTCGATCAAATTATATATATGGGGGGTTTTGGAGGCGAAAAATCGATCAAGAGTCATCTTTGAGAAAACGCGATTTTATACGATTTTGAATACGATTCGCATCACGCTAATCTGTGTCAGGTACAAAATAATGAATAGTTTGCTATTCAAATAGACAACGCTGGCTGAAGACGGACATTACAAATTGTAAGGGTAGACACATTAAACACGATAAGGGTAGCAATACAATTAGTAAAAACAATTTTACACAAACAAAAACGCCGGGCAAAGCTCTGTTATATAAGTAGTTAGTATCTATAATACCCGTAATCTATATTGAAGCCACTTTAAATAGCACGGTTTTAAATAAGTACTGAAAGATGCGAAAATGCTTGGAGATCCTTTAACTAACTTTGATAAAATTGTTGTTTATAGCTTTCGAGCATAGTCAATGACAAAGCCTCATCATCCAATTCAAGACAATTGTATTTACTAAGCACGTGATGCATAACAACGAGCTTAGTGTTTTTTTTATCTTTATGATATATAACATCTTTCCTCTCGCTTTCCTACAATCTGTGGTCCTGTAGAACCACAAACGAGCCCAGCATACACCGGCCCAATAATGCCGAATACAAATAAAATTAATATTCATAGCCGTTGTATTTATTGGCTTTCAATTAGTATAATCTTAATGGAGCATTAACATACGTGCGAGAGACGCGTCGGACCATTACAGCCGTGGTGTTGCCAGCGCGTCATTATTTACACCTGGGTTTTTTGGGCATTTAATTGTTCTGTTTAAGTTGGGTATTCATTATTTAATTACAGAAATAGTGGTTCTTCGATAGATAAAGTTGAAATAATCCGTTAGTTAAAGATTAAGTGTGGTTTTAATAGACTTGCCTTGCCTTCTAGACTCCGTGAACCATCATAAACTCCGGTTTGGGCCACCATCGTCGGCTAATTACGAGCTTAGTGATTCTTTCAACCTTTTCTAATATTAATGTATAACCGCTGTTGTTTTCCAGCTAGGTTATCAATATTGTGTACGCCTAGTTGTTAGCTGCTAGTTCTTGTGTGGATTTGAGTAATTAAAACGCTGGCATATAGCACAGTATTTCAGGAGCATATTGGATCTTATGTTATATAACTAGCTATATAACTATTTAAATCATAGATCCATCATCATCATTATCTGCCTATATCAGTCCACTGCTGGACATAGGCCTCTCCCAATGCACGCTATTTAGATCGATTTCCAGCTCTTCCCATTCACTTTCTACCAGCCGCCTTATGCAGATCGTCGCTCCACCTAGCCAGGGGGCGACCACACTACGTTTACCAAGACGTGGTCTCCACTCTAGAACACGTTTACCCCAGCGGTTGTCGGTTCTTCGGCATATATGCCCAGCTCATTGCCATTTCAGCTTGCTAATTCTCTGAGCTATGTCGATGACCTTCTTTGTCGGAAAACTTCGTTGCGGATTTTATCCCTCAGAGAAACTCCTAGCATAGCTAGTTCCATAGCACGCTAAGCGACCTTAGGCGCACCGATAGGCAGGCAGGCAGGCGCATAGGGCATAAATCCCTATAAGTAAGATAGATCAAATAACTTTATCAACAGCTACTATAATAGCACCTATTGGTTGTGCGTATTCATAAATATGTAGGTATTGTTTTCATTGGCAATTTGCCATGACCTTCGAAAAGCCTCTTTATTTTTAGCAGAGAACTCATTAATATTAATCAGCATCACAATGAGGACCATTGATTCTTGTTGAGCGGAAAACATGCTTGACGAACCTACATTGAAACATATAGAAAAATAGTATTTCGAGAAGAATATGCCTGCCCCAGCCAGTAATATTTGTAAGAGGATAGTTATGCTTAGGGGTTGAATACGTTGAATATAAAGTGAACAAAAATATGTAATGTACGTAAATGCTCAATGCTGGATGTTCATTTTCTCGTATATGCACATTGTTTTTATTTAGTCTGCATAAGCTCAGGAGCAATTAGTCTCGACCGTGACGCGGTCTGGGTCACTAGTGTTTATTGTGTTCACGTCAGATTTTGGCAGCGATTACAGTCAGCATAGCAACTAAGCGCAAAGAAGCAAAAAAATAGACAAAAAGAGCTGACTTCGTGAGATAGAACAACTGTATCCCGCAGATTCCAAGCAATTACCTGTAACTTGTTTGCTGATAATCCATTACTATCAATGCGTCCTCGGCAGTACGAGTAAGACTAATAGACGACTTATTTGGACATGAAAATGTTACGGGCTGTCCTACATAGGCTGAGCCAGTTCAAAAAACTAGATAAATGGGCAATTTCTAAGCTGGTAACACTGGTCGCGGAAGGCTCGCAGCCGATGACCTCCGCGGACCGGTTCCCGTGCGTCCCGCGTCCCTCCCCCGGACCCTCTCGCGAGACGTTTCATTACGTTATTATTATATTAAATGCTTTAATACACATTGTAGGCATTAGTCGGCTGGGACGACGACGGCGGCCGAGGACGCGTCCTAAAGGGTAATGGTACCCACATGTATTATTTTATTTATTTTCTGAGGATTAGCACGCTGAATCTTTATGGTCTTTTGAATGGCGGATTGTTGTATAGCGATTTCACGTTATTCTCGTGTATGTTTCTCGTTATTTTAGCCGGTGTACGAGGGCATTGTGTAAATCACGTATAAAATTATGGTCTTTGCGAAGGGAAAATTATGAATGGGCATATAAAATTTCGTAGAACGAATTTGTACTTATCTTTAGTTAAGTTAGAATGTCAGGGATTTAAAGACCATTGTTCAGGGGATATGTTATAATATTACCTCTGTCGTGTAGATACTTTACCAGACCTATTGTAGCATTACATCTCTACTCTCTCGTCTACTTCTCTCTGTCAACCTATGAAGTATATCCCGCAAACAATACATAAAAAACCTTACATATTTTAAAAGTTTTTGGTCAGGTCTCCATTGCATAAACCTCGTCGTCTTGCTTTCAATGATCGTAATTATATTTGGCATTCCTTGCCTTGGGTCGTGCAACGGACTGCCCCGTTCGGCCAATAATAATTAATATTCCATGAGCGGCACAAAACCCCTATAATAGCAATCGTCTTGTACCTTATACATTTAAGACGCTGACAACAGTCAAACTATGTCACTACCTAACTCAATTAAAGTTCAGGTAAGTTGGAAAGTGACAAAATAGCGCACGCGAAACAAAAAGTGAGCGAAATTCACAAAAAAAAACGGCGAAAATAAAAAAAACTACTCTTGTTTATTAATTGTTATAATATTTGTAACTCTTATTAGCTTTATCAACGTACCTTCGTTGATGTAAGACAAATTTAGGTTAGAACCTAGTTAAAAAAAAACAGAAAATTTATAGAAATCGTGCAATTCCTTAGAAATATAAAGTTTTTTTTTACGGTGTAGGTTTAAAGTTTATTCTGTTTCAAGTGTAAACCGCCCTTTATGGATACCATTAAACATTACATTTTTGTGTAGATTTACCTAAAGATGCGTTTAAGTGGAACAGACTTTAGTCATCGTCTTATAGACCATAGATTAAGAGCTAATTCAATCAACTTTATAATAATATATCATACACTATATATATACTATAGCCCCATACGTATGATAACAAAATGATAAAATAATTGAATTTGAATTTGAATTTCAAATGATTTTTCTCAGATTTTTATTTGCTACCAGTTGGATAAATTAACAACTCAAAAGGGCTGGTGTTTCGTGGTTACGTAAAAACGTATGTTTGATTGTAATTTTTTATAATTTATATTGAGTTGTTATCAAAACGTAGACTTAATATAAATAGGTGATACATAGCTGTAAATTAACATAAATACCAGGCAAGATATACCCATTGGGAAATTGGTCCTGAAAAAAGTACTATTTTAATAAATAAATAAATATTTACTTTTGTTTATGAATAAGGCCAAAGACCTGATAATCGGGTCGAAAATGTATAATTTATTTCAAAATCAGAGCTACAAGTTAATTATCCTGTTTAGTAATATTTATATGTCAGTATTTATTGGAATTATTGTTGCACATTAACAACTCGATAAGAATATTAAATAAATATGAATTTGTGTTATTTGTCTTCATATTTATTTACCTAATTAATATTTATTGAATGCCATTAATCCGTAATTTAGAATTTGTATATATAGCGTATTTAGTGTTAAATGTAGTTAGCGAAAAAAATACTTTATATTTCCAGGGGCACACAAGAACCCAAAACAAGATTTCGCCAAATTTTCTCCTCTAAAATGCGCAATTATCGTAAATATCTCTATTACCTACATAAGAGCATACCTCAATATTTTGCAGATTATTTGGTCAAATCTTTTATTAATAAAATCAGTACAATAAAATTTTAAGTTATCTATGTTTTACGTGATGTTCAATTAAAATGTTTTTTAAAGGAGCGCGATGTTTTTTTAATGAATGGTTCTGTTAGGGGTTAGCACAGCCTTAACCAGTCTCGATGAACGATATCTTCTTCGTAATAAAGCACGGTCAGAGGTATCCTATTACATCTTTCGGTGCACTTGATCATGGCGTTGTCTCAACTCTTTTATTTGTGTGTTTTGCTACGCTCTTTATTTTTATCGGAGCCGCTTTGAACGGCCGCGGAGACCACACCGCTTAGCGCTCGCCGCAACCCAACAGAATTAGCCGCACGACCACGAAACTCCATAATACTCCATAACTTGTGTGAAACCGTAGAATCAATACTGATTTCTCATAAACGGTTTGCGGTATCGCTAGAAATTAGACGCGAAACTCGTAACCGTCTATTAAATCCGTATTATTACGTATATACCCTTTTAAGCCAGGTTCGTCGATGTTTGAAACTTATTAGAGCTGTCGTTAAACTGAGTAGAGTCGGGGCATAAATCGAGATGGCACGGCAAAATATCAGAGCCTCTAGTCTGCAAAAACATGCAAACTACACGGGCGTGTTGACACTACACGGATTTTAGTACGGAGAATCGATTCCGTAAGAATATCGGGATAAAAATGTGCTTATGTGTTATTCCGGGAGTCCAGTTATCTCCATTCCAAATTTCATGCAAATCTGTCCAGCCGTTTCAGCGTGAAGAAGTAACAAACACAGACACAAACTTTCGCATTTATAATATTAGTAGGATTTGGACTCATACGCGGCTCGATAGCGCTAGAAGCTCGTGCTCAGTGTACAGCGGTAATAGAGCGAGTGGAGTGCGTGTGCCGAGCTGGCCCGGCCGACCAATTTATTCGCCGGGACGTCAGATTTGGAGGGCCTCGTTACGACTAAGCCTCCAATTAGACTTATCCCTAATTAAGAGATGCCAATAAATTACCCTCCATCACGGACTAACGAAGACGCGCCACACTAATAACGCTAATTGATTTTGAGTAATGAGCTCGAGTTTTGATGGAGCTGATTGCGAGGGTGCCATCGATCCGAGCGACTTGCCGCTTGCCAATACCTAGGACCTATTCATTCATCTGCTCTGGAAACTTTATAAAGCTTTCTCTTTTGCATGACGAAACTAAAACCTCTGTCATGGCTAATTCGTATAGCGTGGTTTCGTTTCAATAATAAGAATTGCCCTTTTTTTAATTTTACTTGGAATGACGGATCAAGCAGATGGCCCACCAGTTAAGCGGTACCCTCTGCTTTTGAATAGTGCATTACCCCATAGGTCACGTCCACCTAGGATGCACCCTATGTGGCATTGCACTGCGCCCGCCACCCTGAGACATACCTACTCGTAAACATGAAAAGTCTCATGGCTGCTAGCTTACTTAAGGAATGTATTATTACTCGAAGAAAGCATTAGCAGAGTCAGTCGTAGGAAGCAATGGCGGCGATGAGCTCACCACTTGTCACGTATATTTCCGACGATTGTGCTACCCACTGTGAAAAGAGGCCCATTTGGGGCTTTGCCTAACCTTTCGGGGAGAAAGTCGTGTGTAAGTTTTATTTAAAACTTCTGCGTTTATTATCGGACTCAATACACTGTAGCCATGTTTTTGTTCCAAATAAAGCATACAGTTCCAAATAGTATTTGTATTTTTGTAATGTACTCGTAATCCCTTGTGTTTATACGTGATCTTAGTAGTTATATACCTTCTAAATGAGCACGAGTTTTGATGGATTGCTCTGCCTTCAATCTGCGCTTGCCAATATCTCTATCTTCAGATCAGGTCCATTGAGGTTCTGCCTACCCCTTAGGGACAAAAGGCGTGGTTACCTAGATAGTCTTTATCAATAGGGATCGATAAACCTCCACTAAGCACTGGTCAGACATGTGAAAGCGCTAACTGGCACTATATACGTCTAAGGGCAAGACAAGACAAGACTAATCGGATGGCGTGGAATAATGAGATTGTGATAGTGGCCGATATATCGCCTGCGCTGATACCATCGCAGATGTGCCTAGTAGGAGCTTCCGCTGCTCAAATATTTACTCGACTCACTTTATAAATAAAATAGACATAATTTTCACTAAGAACGTGATCCATAATAGTTATAGAACAAAAACAATAATAATAAAAAAATAAAAAAAAATGTTGGACAGTTCACACAACATTATCTAGCCCCAAGCTAAGCAGAGCTTGTGTTATGGGTACTAG
This sequence comes from Operophtera brumata, assembly GCA_932527175.1. Lineage (NCBI taxonomy): Eukaryota > Metazoa > Arthropoda > Insecta > Lepidoptera > Geometridae > Operophtera > Operophtera brumata. Next base: position 7,497,746 of record OW052235.1, on the reverse strand, counting down.
ACAACTGATATACTTAAAACAATATATTACATAGGAAATACCCAGAACACCCTGAACGAATATCTGCAGATCGCACAAATATTTGTTCCAAGGCGGGAATCGAACCCGCAATCTCCTGCATCGCAGGCGAACGTTCACCCGCCGCGCCACAGAGGTCGTAAAAAAACATAATAAAGTCTTCGATCACAGATAAAGAATAAAATAGACAATTCAGGAATTGAATTTTTTAGATTTTTTAGAATTTTCATCCTAAGATTTACACATTTTCAAATTAGACTAAGTTACCATTTTAAGACTTGGTTTAAGACCTGTGTAAGACCCTGTTTAAGACTGATTAAGACCTGTTTAAGACCTGTTTGACGACCTCTGTGGCGCGGCGGGCGAACGTTCGCCTGCGACGACGGAGGTTGCGGGTTCGATTTCCGCCTCGGAACAAATATTTGTGCGATCTGCAGATATTTGTTCAGGGAGTTCTGGGTATTTTCTATATAAAATAAAAAATATCTATCTATGTTATATTTCTATTAAGTATATCAGTTATCTAGTACCCACAACACAAGTTCTGCTTAGCTCGGGGCTAGATAATATTGTGTAAGCTGTACAGCATTATTATTTATTTATTTATTGTTTAAGCCAATTTTTAACCCCCGAACAAAAACGAAGGGGTGTTATAAGTTTGACGTGTCTGTACCAACGTAGCTCCCGAACGGATGAACCGATTTAGTTTTTTTTTGTTTGTTTGGATGGTGTATTTGTCGTGAGTGTTCTTAGCTTTGTTTGATCAAAATCTGTTCAGCCACTCAGCGTTGGGGGTTTTTTAATTTTTACAAAATTAATAACTTGTAATAAATAAAATTATGGCTAAAAGGCTACGTAAAGCTATTGCCAAGTCACATCTATTACGCGTCACGAAAAGACTAATTGTATCGCGTGGTAGAGATTGTGATATAGGCCTGTGTATCGCCGATACCATCTCACATATAGTAGGAGCTCTCATTCTTTCGTTGAATCGAATGCAGAAGCTAAAATGTTGAATTCCTTTCAAAATTTGATAGCTTCTTACGTAGAGAAGGAAAACTATCAAGTACGAAAGTAGGATTGAATAATTTTTCAAGCTAGGTTTTGGGATAAAATTAAAAATCACAAGTCAGGTTTAGCCAAAAAAAAAGAAAGCCAATTTACGACTGATTCCTCTTCGAGCTCTTTGAGCAACACACGCCTATAATGTACTAAAATCGACGCCAGAAGGTTCAAAATATATGTGGAATGATCTAAATCATCATAGATTATTCCAGACTTTGGAGCTTTCGGTAATTTTGTAGAACATTCGCGAACTATCCCTAGACAGCTTAAGAGGAAACACCAAGAGCTAGATAATTAAAAAATAGGTATTTGTAAAATCTGTGGCTGTCGCGTAGACCTCAAACCTCCCCCCGCAGAGCGTGATAGAGACAACTGCAGCTTGGATCGAAGTACATAAAATCAACGATTAGTAGTCCCCTGGTTCCATCTCCAAAACTTAACCAATTTAACTATTTTTTCATTGAAAATAAAATAAAGTTTTAGCCGTGGTCCTATGATTTCATTTTTTTTATATAATCTAGTCAAATTTTTTTTCAGGATTTTTGAACACAGCGTAAAATCTGACCATTTTTTTAGGTTTTTGAATGTTCATATCTCTTTTAATAATTAATTTATAAAAATAAGGTAAACATTGGGACATGCCATGTTGACCATAAATTTTTGTAAAAAATAATTATGCTCTACTGGCTTTATCCAGGGAGAAAACAGGGGACTACGTTTGTAAAGGAAAACGGCCCTTGAGAGGCTTTCCTCTTAATAAAGAGTATATGCGTCGCTGTCTAACTGACAGCGGTGATCTCTAAATGCATAGGGGTAGGTTCATGTTGGCGCACTTGTTTATGCCTGGCTATTTCCTGTTTTATCCTATGTGGGGTTGATCGAGAGGACAGAGCTTGTACTTCCACAGCGAGTCACGTTGTTGCGCCCGCGCCGCGCTCGCCGTACAACTTCATCAACTCCACAATGCAACTATCGCACTGTGATAGAGATTTATAAGTGACTGAGAGATAAGTCAACTTGTGCCGTATATGGTTTGATTATATTGTGCTTACTTGGAAGGAAAACTCCTTAACTAATTTAACTAGTTAAACTCAATCAACTTCCTTATTATTATAATTGCATCTTAAACTTAAGCGGAATATGTCGGATAACATACGCCATATTTGGATATCTGTGGCACGGCGAGGGAGTAGCCGGCTGAGATGCGAGAGGTTGCGGGTTCGATTCCCGCTGTGGGACAAACGTTTGTGATCTGCAAATATTTGTTCTGGGTCTGTGGGTAACATTACTCGTAGTTCCTGATAACCACGACACAGGGGATCCTAGTGAGGGATCAGGACTATGTATGTGACTGTTGGGTGTTATGTTAACGACCTCTGTGGCGCGGCGAACGAGGGTTCGCCTACGACGCAGGAGGTTGCGGGTTCTATTCCCGCCTCGGAACAAATATTTGTATGATCCGCAGATATTTGTTCAGGGTGTTTTGGGTATTTTCTATGTATAATAAAAAATATCTGTCTATGTAAATAACACAAGCTCTACTTAGCTTGGGGCTAGATAATGTTGAGTGAGCTATCCAGCATTATTTATTTATTTATTTATGTTATGTGTTATGATAAACTAGTGTTCATCCGCGGCTTTACTTGCATGGTTCGGGATAAAAAGTTGGAAAATATAACAGTCTTTAAAAAGCCCTGACATTGATAAAATGTTGATACGCTGAAGTACTGAAGGCGTGCTTCAAAAATTCCTACTCTGTCACAGAGTGTCTCTTTAACGGTCCCAAACTTTTCAAGCATCGTGTGTGTACCTTTTAATGATTTAGTAAAATTAATTTTACATACTAGCCGTAAGGTTTAAAATTGAATAAATAAAATGGCTCCTGACGAGAACAAGTTTCGAGTGTCGCCAAGTGATGGGCGAGCGACGCTCCAATCTGTGACGGCAAATAATGTAGCTTCACTTACAAACACTTACAGTGCCATCGATATAATGAAGGCTGCGATAACAGTAATGTTTTTAATTGAAAGTGTTGTGACATGGAGCGCAGTCCATCAGAGATACTTCCAAGAGAGATATGCTCACAAGACCCTGAGAGCTTTTCTTTCGGCGGCCTAGTAACAGTTCCATCAAAGTTTATTATTATAATAATGTTTATTTCAGGCTACCTGGGAAATCCTACTAATATTATTAATGCGATAGTCTGTGAGTGTGTGCGTGTGTTTTTTACTTATTCACGCTAAAACGGCTGGACGGATTTGGATGAAATTTGGAAAGGAGATAGCTTGACTCCAGGAATAACACATAGGTACATTTTTATCCCGATATTCCCACGGAATCGAGACCTGTGTGGGTAACAGCGCGGGGCGCTGCTAGTGTACAATAAAATTATAGCTACATTATACTAAATTATTAAGCCCTTGTAAATATATACCATAGAGACTAATAATACATATTTTGACCTCAAAGTAAATGGACTTCGGGCAAGCGCTCAAAAAGTGTCCCCAAAAGATAGAAATCGCATAAAGAGGACAAGTCTGGCAAGTTTTATCTGTCCATTGCTGCTTGATTATTGAACACATTTGAACGACTAGAGTGTGAACCGGCAGTCTTTTTTTTCAATACTAATTGTACTGACGGGTCAAGCAGATGGAAGTTGATGATGCAAGATGCAAGCATGAAGTTAAGTGGTACCCTCTGCCTATGAACAGTGCATTACCTCACAGGTCACGCCCACCTAGGACGCACCCTGTGTGGCATTGCACTGCGCCTGCCAACCCTGAGACATAAAGATGATAAGTCTCATGTACCTGTAATTTCACCGGCAGCCTTGCCCTTCAAACCGCAACACAGCAATGCGAGCACTACTGCTTTGCGGCAGAAATAGTTATGGTGGTAGTACTTCCCCGGACGAACTCTTTCACAAAGAAGCTCTACTACTACTATCTCTATATCGAACCCATTTGTCATTCGTTTTTTCAAAGGTGTCACTTTGGCGTTCATAGTCTAAGGAATGCAACCCACAGTGAAAAGAGGCCCATTTGAGGCTCTGCCTACCCTTTCGGGGAAAAAGGCATGAATCTATGTATTTATGTATTCAATAAAAAAACATAAATAATCGGGTTAGGTTCATGTCACCCCAGGTTCAATTCACCCCGAAAAAGATTACAATATAGTTACTACGGCGCCAGTCGACGGTACTAGCAGCGACTAATGGGAATTATGGTGAGTAGGTTTTTTCATCTATTTATTTCACTGGTTTTTTCTTAGTCTATTGAAAGAAAAATGTCGAATGAAAAATGTCGAATGAAATATCTCGAACGAAAAATCTGGAAAAAAAATCTCAAATGAAAAATCTCGAATGAAATATCTCGAATGAAATATCTCGAATGAAATATCTCAAATGAAAAATCTCGATTGAAAAATGTCGAATGAAAAATCTCGCATGAAAAATCTCATATAAAAATGTCGAATGAAAAATGTCGATGAAATATCTCGAACGAAAAATCTCGAATGAAAAATTATGGAAAAAAAATCTCAAATGAAAAATCTCGAATGAAATATCTCGAATGAAATATCTCGAATGAAAATTCTCGATTGAAAAATGTCGAATGAAAAATGTCGAATGAAAAATCTCGCATGAAAAATCTCGAATAAAAATGTCGAATGAAAAATTTCGAATGAAATATCTCGAACAAAAAATCTCGAATGAAAAATCTGGAAAAAAATTCTCAAATGAAATATCTCGAATGAAAAATCTCGATTGAAAAATGTCGAATGAAAAATGTCGAATGAAAAATCTCGCATGAAAAATCTTGAATAAAAATCTCGAATGAAAAATCTGGAAAAAAAATCTCAAATAAAAAATCTCGAATGAAATATCTCGAATGTAATATTTCGAATGAAATATCTCGAATGAAAAATCTCGGTTGAAAAATGTCGAATAAAAATGACGAATGACAAATCTCGCATGAAAAATCTCGAATAAAAATCTCGAATGAAAAATCACGAATGAAATATCTCGAATGAAAAATCTCGAATGAAATATCTCGATTGAAAAATCTCGCATTAAAAATCTCGCATGAAAAATCTCGCATGAAAAATCTCGAACGAAAAATTTCAAATGCAAAATATCGCATGAAAAATCTCGAATGAAATAACTCGAAGGAAAATCACGAATGTTAAATCTCGCATGAAAAATCTCAAATGAAAAACCTTGAATGAAAAATCTCGAGCGATAAATCTATGACGAAAAATCTCAAATGAAAAAACTCGATTGAAAAATCTAGAATAGAAAATTTCGAAGGAAAAACCTCGATTTAAAAATCGCGAATCGAAAATCTCGAATAAAAAATCTTGAATTAAAAATCTATGTTTCTTACGGTTTCAAATTTCCTCGCACTGTTCCATTGAAAAAGAACGCACAAATATGTGCGTGAAGATATGATTGTGATATGAGTAAAATAAATGGTTTGAGTACTGATTAACATTGTAATTACTTACACAAAAATACAGATTTATGATACAAAAATCAAATCACATATATAAGAAATAAAATATAAACACCAATAAATCAACAAAAACTATCTCAAATCTCTATTTTTTACGGATCAACTTCCGAATACTTCCGATCCGTCAACTTTGATCTTAATTAAAAAACACTTTTATCCCGTAATTATTTATACAAACACCGGTTTAGATTAATCTATAGCTATACAAAAATATACTATACAAATCACACTAATATTATAAAGACGAAAGTTAGTGTGTGTGTAGTGTGTTTGTTACTTCTTCATGCTGAAACGGCGAAACGGATTTGCATAAAATTTGGCATGGAGATAACTGGACTCCAGAAATAACACAAAGGCACATTTTTATCCTGATATTCCTACGGGATCGAGACTTACGCGGGTGAAACCGCAAGGCGCTGCTAGTGACCAATATATATGAAAAACACTAGAAAATCAACAAGGCTTGCTCTTAAATTTAAATTTTGCATCGTTTTCTTATTAACGGACCAGCTAGTTTCAATTAATTCGTCGATCGTTTATTTATAATCAAATACACGATTCAAATAACAAATAGCAATCATAAATGATGTTTTCTATAAAATTTTAATATTTGGATAAAACTTGCCCCGTTTTCTAATTAACGATCGCATATTTTCAGTAAAATTGTTATTATTTTTTCCCAAAGTTAAACTTTTTAATTAAATACAGTATTTATTATAAAGGATATTATTAAAATAACAAACATAAAAAACACGAAAAGTATTTTTCTTAAATTTATATTTGATCGGCTAATTTGAGTGTTTCGTCGATCGTTTATTTATAATCAAATATACGATAAAAATAACAAATAGTTATCAGATACGATATTTTCCATAAAATTTAAATAGTTTCATAAATCATAAATCATTTATTTGTTTTTAGTTGGCTAAAACTTGCCCCGTTTTCCAATTAACGATCGCCTATTTTCAGTAATGTAGTTGTTTTTCCACAAAGTTAACCTTTTTCTATTAAATTAAGTATTTATTATAAAGATTATTATAAAAAATATAAATAATAAAAAGTAATATAAAACATTAAAAATCAACAAAAGTTTCAGTATTCATTACATTGGCTATAATTTACCTCTTAAAACTTAACAACACCCAAGAGTGATTTAGTCGTAGTCACTGAGTCCCAGGACCAGTCTGAGGGTCAGGACTATTCATGATCCTACAATAAGATCCTCTTTATCGTGGGGCTCAGGAACTACGAGTATTATCGTAAGTACTGTGTTACCATGATACTCGTAGCTTAAACCCGGAACAAATGTTTGCAGATCTTGTAAACAAATTTCTAACATGGGGAAAGTTTTACTAATTAAATACAGTAATTATTGTAAAACGTTTATATAACAAATAGATGTACAAACACTCATTAACAATTTTTTTTTACAAAAATTTAAATTTAGGCTATAATTTGCCTACATTAGAAACAAACTAGTTTTTAAAAAAAAGTTGGATTTATAATATCTTTGCTTATTTCACTTATTGTATAACATATTTTTTAACTACACAAACAAGAAATTTCACGAAGATTACAAAATTTTCCATGAATTTTAAATTTTGCTAATATGAGAGAGAGATTTGAGATTTTTCATTCGAGATTTTTTGTTTTAGATTTTTCATTCGAGATTTTAAATTTGAGATTTTTCATTTGAGATTTTTCATTTGAGACTTTTCAATAAGTAGAGATTTTTAATTCGAGATTTTTCATTCGAGATATTTCATTCGAGATTTTTCATTTGAGATTTTGCAATCGAGATTTTTCATTCGAGATTTTTCATTCGAGATATTTCATTCGAGATTTTCAAAGTCAAAGTCAAAGTCAAAAGTATTTTATTCATTGAAATCACAAGGATCATTTTGAATCGTCTTAAAAAATAAATTTACAGTTACTCCTGTTCCAACGCAACCAGACCTAGAAGAATCAGGCAACAAACACGGTCTGTTTTCCATTTGAGATTTTCCATTTGAGATTGTTCATTCGAGATTTTTCATTCGAGATTTTTCATTCGAGATATTTCATTCGAGATTTTTCATTTCAGATTTTTCAATCGAGATTTTTCATTCAAGATTTTTCATTCGAGATATTTCATTCGAGATTTTTCATTCAAATAATTTAAGTAGGTACCTACCTATAGAGTTTTTTTTTATGTTTGTAGTGTACGTATACGTAAATAGTTATCTTAACAGTACTGTAACGTTTTTTTCCGCGACAGTACTGAATTTGATTTCGCGCATAGAAACTATTTTGTAATCTTTTTCGGGGTGAATTGAACCTGGGGTGACATGAACCTAACCCAAATAATCATACTACATTATTATGATAGATGTTGAGATCATTTGATACTGTACATTAAATATAAAATACTTGTGCGTATCATTAGTTCGCGTTTGAGCAGTAAATCATACTCGATAAAATAATAAGTGAGCGATAAAGCACGACTATCTGCATGTGCCTGTAACGTATGGCCGCGGAGACCAGCGCGGACAGACTATATCTATTGCCGACGGCTCATAATTCTGCTTTATTCTGCTATTTACGTAGGTACTAGCTCTTTCTGCCTTTGTACTTACGAACAATCCATAAATTTTGTAACAAGTAAATTGTTTTAAATTTTTAAAACCCCCTACTATTTTAAATCTTCCAACACCAGTTTTCATACAAATAAAACAGCATTACACAGATACACACACATTTCAGGATTTTACAAGGTTTTTTTTTTTAATTCGCCTTTGTTTCTTGTAATCTGCCTTTCCGGGCATTGAGCAAGAGTTTTGTGCTTCTTTCGTACTTGACATGAATGGTATACGCCCAGTGGCATATCCACGACTCTAATTCAGTACATATTCTTTTAGATACTAGATGAGGTCATGAGGGGCTCTCTCTCTTTATCCTTCTGAAAGTTGTGGACTTTTTCATGAGACTGTTTGCAAGCTGGTTAGGGTGTTGCTCCATTCGTTTGGCATAGGATTTAAACTTGTTGCAAATATCTTATTTGACTGTTGGCATCTCAACTTGCAATGAACGTATGTTTCTCTGGGTGGAATCCGGGTGGAATCTTGCAACTGAATTTTAAAGCAGTTATCCTCAACCGATTGAGCTAAAATTTGGCATACCTGTCAAGCTCCGATGACAATACAATATGATGGTGACAGCGATCTGATCTGATGATGGAGGTGGACAACGGAACTCCTCGATGGATAATAGCTCATTTTGATCAGCACACGGCTACGATCACAAATTTTATAAAAGCTTGTATTGAAAAATATATTTTTCACAAATAACCCCTAAAGGGGGGGTCAAAGGATTTGGGCTTCCATCGTGGCGAAGCACGGGTATTAAGCTAGTATAATGTATGCTTATTGTTGGTTTATTTTCAAGAAGCTCTTATGAATAATGAAATAAGAAGAATAACCGTGGTGTTTCCAGCCTAAGTATAGACTCCGTCTCCTCCCGTGGATGTCGTATGAGCCGACTAAGGGATTACCCGGACTTATTTGTAAGATTCGTTAATATAAGATTTGTCCTGGCTGCTAGCTTATTTTTGGAATGTTTTGTTACTAACTTTGTTGTTAAAGCAATGGCGGTGATGAGCTCACCACTAGTCACGTCTATTTCCCACGATGGTGCAAACCACGTGAAAAGAGGCCCATTTGAGGCTCTGTTATATTCTGTTCCTTTTGGGGAATAAGGCGTATGTCTATGTAATAAAACAAAATCATTTATAGGTATTTCAAGGAAATCACAATTTGAGAAACGTGATCCGCAGAATCATCTACAAACTCTCAATATCTATTAATTAGGCATATAATTAGGGAGTAAACAAGAAATTCTTGTAAAACGAACTTTCGCAGGTACAAGGTGAGCCCGTGAGTAATTAGCGGCTAATTAGCGCGGAGTCAACTCATTAGTAAGCGTAATTGAAGCAAGCCAGCCAAGGACTTAAAAACAACATCCTTTTCATTTTATCTAGCCAGGCTTGTAAGGTCGTGCTAGAATATAATACCAAAAACTTGGTTCCAAATCAACTTAATACGTTTAACTGGACCAAGTTTTCCTGAGATTAAATTATTTTTTTAGAATAAAATGCTAGAAAATATTATTCAGGTTTTTCACTTTTTCCTTCAACCTGAAACAAACTACCTATGTGTTTTTTTTTATATTAACTTAGAAGTTCTAAATTATATCATGTATTTTGCAAACTGAATTATAAAACCCAATATGATAGAACTTGAACCAGTAACTTGTGCTCTAAATATTGCCAATTGAGCCACTATGCCTAGTAAGCCACACCAGTATTAAGGTTAAAGTAGTACTTTAAGTTATTCGCACAAATACCTTTTTAATTCGCTAAGTTCAAGCAGCTCCCAGGCCTTGTCGTCATTTGAATAGTCATTTATAAAATTATGCATAGAAGTAAGCCGGTTCAATATACATTATGCAATCGAACCATTATTTTTTGCATTAAAATTAAATTTAAAATAAGTGTTAAGATTGCGCCACCGCCAGGCAGAAATCTTCAAGCAAAAAAACGCCACGCACCTCTCGAAAAAGCAGTCTTTATTGAACATCTCATGAAATTTAGATAAATTTAAAAAACCCCTAGAGTGGATCCTTCAGTTTTATTGTAATGATCTTATTTATCAAATTTTTGATCCAATAATCTGTACTATATTGTCAAACAATCGAATCTAGCCAAAAGTTAGAGGTAACTTTGTTTATGTTTGTTTTTTTTATAGAGAAAATTTTGTCCTATCGTGTTTTCGTTCGGGTGATTCCTTGGGATTATAATATAGTATCCATGCATATTTTTAATTTGAATATTGTACTTGATTTAATCAGTTAAAAATTTAATCTAAGTTTGGTAATTTTGCGTTATTAGACCCCACCTTAACCGGGTCAGTCATGGGATGCAATGGCAACGATGAGCTCACCACTTGTCACGTTTTTATTCCCCGTAAAATCCATAAATACGCGACCAAGAAAAGAACTGAATAAGGGAGATAGGTACTTAAAATAATAAATATAAAATAATACCGTTTCCTTTCAAACCACGCATAGGGTTCCAGAATTTGTAGTAGTTTTCCATAATTCGAGAAGCATTAATCATAAGATATTAGGGAACAAAAAACCAGGTACAATAGGTACCAATAACTTTTAGATGTACGGATGATGATTTATTTGTTTTAAACGGATCAAAAGCTAGATAATGCAAACATATCCTTGAAATACTTCATTTGAGGTTGGTCCGAGAATCGAGTGCTACGGGGTGAAGGTACAAAAGCTTGTATCGTACCTGTACCAGTTCGTAATTCCTTGCCTAGGGTTGTTAACTGCAAGTTATATGTGTCGATGTTTATTATGTCGATATTTATATTTTATTAATTTTATGAAATTATGAATATTTTTTTACAAAAATATTCGTAAGATAATGCTACCTAAATATAAGGTTTTGGAATAATAAATAATCATTTATTTCGTAAGAGTATTACACGTACACGTTCATATATATACTATACTGCAGTATAGAGTACAAATAAATTAACAATGAGTAAATCATATTAAACAAATAATAGAACAATAAAATAAATATTTGAATATAACTGAAATTAGAAATTTAAAAATTTAATTTTAATTAAAAATAAAATCTAAAAATTACGAGAAAATAAAAATAGTAAATTACAATAAGTATATGTCAGAAAGTTATGATGTTATGTCAATGAATAAAGGTACCAAACCCATGTTCCGTTGGGGAATAAAGTGAAGTGGCAACCACAAACCGGATGATGCAGAAGAGGAAGCTCGATGGACTAAAGACATTAAAGAGGTCACTGGAAGACGGTGGATGGAGGCGACTCAAGATTGTTTGTCGTGGAATTCTAAGGAGGAAGCCTATTTCCAGCTGTGGACTTCTGTAGGCTGTTGATGATGTTTTTTAGGTTTTTAAACAATTTTCGGGGGCAAAGTGATGAAATAATTACTTGTGTCATTATGAGCAATGGACAGGAACTCAGCAATAGGGGGCAATATAGGAATAATACAGGGACCCAGGGTATGACAGGGCCCTAGAGCACCACAGAGCACCGAGGTCTCTAAGTCACGTTATTTTTTTTTAAATTGTTGATGTTTTCAAATAGGTATAAAAAAGTTACAATTTATGCTAAACTATAAAACAAGTTGTGCTATGAGCATGGAATGAGCAGGAGGTACATAAAACTAGTGAAGGTAGTTCAAATAAAAAACTAATGCCTGGTTTTGCAGGTATTAGTTGTTAATATTTACAACGATTCTTTCTAAAACACATCCTATCTCTGAACGGTTATCTTTATATCTGAAGACTTAAAAAAACAAATTATTTATGAATTGCCTTTCAGCCCTATACCTAATTCAAAATGTTCGTGACTCGCTGTCCTCGCCCGTCAAATGGAGTTTTTCCTCCCTAGCTTGCTCGTTTCACCAACGCTGCGCTAGTTATAGGTAATAAGAAGGTTCTAAGAAAACAGCATAATTATATAAGTATGTTAAAACAACGTTAAAAAAAGCACCAATCTAAAATTTACCAATGGCTTTGCATTGCTTCGCCATTGGCAAAGGAGTACCTTGATGACTATCAACAGTAGCTTTAAGCCATGTATCACCACCGTTTGATTTATGATCTCCAGACAGTCAAAGTCATAGGCAAAAGTTAGAGACAAATCAATATTTCCTATTACGTTGCGACGGAGGTGGAGTTCACAATCAACATCGTATAAGTGACAGCCAGACAAGGTGGATTAATTCGACTAAACATCACCCGAATTCGAATCGGTTCAGAATCAATTTAGCGTGGCGTTTGCCCACTTATCGAGTATTGTTGGACTGAGATACTCGCTTTGTGAGGTGTCCCAACCCTATGGTCGCCCGGCGGGGGGTGTTCGATGATTGATGGCTGGCCGGGTGCACGGTGCTTGTGAGAGAGAGGGGTATATCGGATCTCCCGCTCGGCTGCACAGCGGTACAGAAGAAATAATAGAACTAATATACTGAAGTTTCACTCGGACTGTCCCATAACTATTATGCAGAAAGATGCAGTACGGTCTCATGCAAATCCGAAACATAAAGTCAGCGATAGACAGCTCAATTCTATTTGACAAAATCAGACGACCAGCGCAGTTCGGACTCCATGCTTCAAATTATTATCTACTCGCATCCAAACGTTATCGAATCTTAACTCAGCGCGATAAAGCTCATTTTATATTGAAAACCAATTAGGAGTGAGCGAGGTGTGCACACAGGGCCGGTCTCGTAATTGAATGGCAATTACCTGGGCTGTAAATATGACACAAGCGCGTAATTGCAGGAGTGGAACGCGTGAGGGCCGAGACCGCACTGTGAATGCGGCCTTTGAGATGAAATATTGAAATCACGTGCGAATCTGTCTTCACGTTTCGCGCTGAGAACATTTCAAATGTACGAACCTTTATTACTTAGCATCGCAATTAATTGCAAATTAGTAGGTGCGTATTGCCACTGACAGCTTGTTGTTTTTATAGCTGTTAGAGATTAATTACACTTATAGTAACTTTAGAAGGATTGTACAACTTGATACCGCTGTTTTACGGTCTGTAGTTCCAGTTTAAATTTGTGTGACTGGTATGGAGTTTCACCTGTTTCATTACTATATATTACCAACAATGTGTTGAGAATACTGATGGCAATAGAATACATTCATCTAAAAGTACCTAATCTGTGATTAAATTACATACTTTCTATTACTTATTTTAATAAATAGTTAATGCTTAGTGCTGGGTTGGCGAGCACTGATGCTCTAATGCAGGCTTTCCCAGGGTCTTTGGATTTCTTAACAAATGGTATTTTCAATAATGGTCATACTTTTCCATGAATATTTTCCATAGTTGGGTTTTAGTTCTTTTAACTTTTATTAAGAACGTCTTTGAAACATCCGTTTATTATAAAACAGTATATAGTTTGCAATTTTATAAGGTTAACACCAGGTTGGACCATTGTTTGGACCGTGTTGGAGCAAATTCAGTCCCAACCTTTATTATTATCATCTAAATAATCTGATAAATAGGACTAATTATGTGATTTTTAATTTTTAATCTAGAGTTATTTTTACTGATTTATGTATATTTTGCATGCGTTAAACGCCGATTATGGCTGAACATTTAATTGTAGCACTAACCACCAGTTACTAACCCATATATCGCAATAAATTAATTTGAATTTGAATTTTGAATTTGATGTTTTAGTAGTACGCATTTTTAGAAAGTTTATGTTTATATATGTTTAAATTTTAAATTTTTAGCTAGTCACTTGATTTCGCGTACACATTATCCTGTAAACGATTTACTAACTTTATGAAGTGGGAATATATAAGGTAGGTACTATAGCTAGTGGGCATTGAATTAGGACATGGTCAGCTACACATCTACTGCTCGACGACCTCTCCCCCTTTGAATGCAGTGCCCGCTTAGAGTGGGGGGCATTTGCCATAAGCTCAATGTGGGATGATTCATAATCGCAGTATCGGTGTTGAGTGGGTACTCGCGTAGACCCTGCTGCCCATCCCCGTGTTTGTGGGAGTAGTTCCTGTTTGATCCATTGAGATTGATCCATTGTCCTATTCGAACCATTGTGGTTATGGCTAATCCCACCATTTTTCATTGCTTTCTATGGAGCAGGCCTCGTCTATCAGTGGATGTATATGGGCTGTTGATAGTGAATAGCAAATATCTAGCAAACACATTGAAACTCAGAAGCACTCAAACAAAAACGCCTCTACCTAAAGCCTCAGTGAAAGGAAGTTGGAATAATATTCCAACTTATTCCAACATATTATGTACCTAATTAATTGCAGGTTAAGGTCCAATACGACCGCAAGATTATTAATCCATTTTACAACCAGCTGACACGGAACTCATTTTTGTATTTATAGTCCGGGAGCCAGCAGTGATTTGTTGACGTCATGCTTCCTTTGGACCACGTGAGTACTTAGGTCAATGAGCTGTATAAAGACAAAAGATGAAGGTTCGTGTCGTGGCAATTTTCGAAAAAGAAAGTTATATCTAATGGACGTCTTCAAATGATGGATGATGCTTCTGTCTATGTGTTGGTTGCAGAGAGCATGGATTTCTCCTAACCGGTATGCTCAGGATAGTGAAGGCAAGTTGCACGCTATTTAATAGTTTTTCTAGTAAGGAACACATTGTGCACTTACACAATGTAAGACAACTTCAATCAATACGTTTTGATAGATTATTGGAAAGTCAGGCGTAGATGGACGAATTGCACTTTAATCCCAGATTCTATTCAATCAGAACTTTGGTTTCTGATTTTCGTACACTTCAGATATGGATTTTCATACCAATATAGCCAGCAGCCAACAAGGTCGATTTAAAATAAAAAAGTATGAAGCTCCTGCTTGTTTGAGAGAAGGAAGCAAATCTCTCCGCTCATTATCTGTCCGTCAATATTTTATAGGCCATTATAAACATAACACCCAACAGTCACTTACATAGTCGATCGACTATGTAAGTGTGTAGTGTGACACTAGGATTCTCTGTGTCGTGGGTATCAGGAACTACGATTACCATAGTATTACATCACTCAGACTTGGAATAAATATTTGCAGATCAATCCAAGTTGGTCTCGGAACGGGAATAGAACCCGTACCTCTTGCTTCTCAGCCGTTACCCGGCCTTGTTTGTAAGATTTGTTGGTATAAGATTTGTCCTGGCTGCTATCTTATTATGGAATGTGTTATTACTGTAAAAAAGCGTTAGCCAAGTCAGTCGTGGGAAGCAATGGCGGCGATGAGCTAACCACTTGGAACGTCTATATTCCCACGGTGAAAAGAGGCCCATTGAGGCTCTGCCTGCCCTTTCGGGGAAAAAGACGTGTGTATGTATTATTTAGACATTATTTGTTACATAGTTAGGTTATCGACTTGAGGGTCAATTTAACCACCACGAGCTTCCAATCTAACACACATATTTAAAGCTGTTAATTAAATTTATAATTTTAAACTTGGGGTATGCATATGGCATGTTACGGCCACCACAAAGTCTGCCTTTGTGCCTTGGGCGACTCACCACCTGCCCTTCTGACACCAATCCCTAGAAACAGTTGGATAAACTGTGACAAAGGGCCCGTTTACTCTGTACACATATGTTATATAGACCCTAATAGTAGACAGAGTCAGGTGCAAATCCTTGGCAAATAAGGTAACAGCTGCATGCAGTAATATCCAGTGAGGTACCGCTAGGTAACTTTTGCGGTGGTATTTACCAAAGGTTCTTCATAGTGCATAAATTTAATAGAGAAATAATCAAAAAACGTAACAGCAAACCTACTTGATGACCTCTGTGGCTTGGCGGGCCTGTGGCTGAGATGCGAGGTTGCGAGTTCGATTACAGCAGTGGAACAAATGATTGTATGATCTGCAAATATTTGTTCCGAGTCTTTGTGTTATTGTACCATGGTAGATACATGATACCTCGTCACGTCCTGATACCCACGACACATTTTTAATAGAATTAACATTTTGACCATGACATCTCTGTACATTTATTTAAATATATTACATACAAGGGAACATTTAAAGAATTATACTAGAAACTGTGATAACCACATCTATGAGACTCTAAGTAAAACTAAGCTTGTGTTGCCGCATACTAGACTATCAAAAATCATGAACTGTGTCAGATTTTACAATGTGTTACCACCTTGTATAACTAGATTAAATGAGAGAAAATTTAAAAATACAATTAAAAAACAACTGGTATTCAAAGCATATTATGACATAGATGAGTTTCTCACTGATCACAAATCATGGAAAATTATTAATTTATAAAATTGTACATTATTGTGCATGCTGTACCTACATAAGTACATACTATTAGGTATATCGATTTAATTATACAAAATATTTTTATTTAAGTAGGTTCTAAGTTTTTCTTAGTAATTTTTTTTTTGAAAATTAATTTTATAAATTTTGCCTTTGTTTTGTTCTCTGTTCTTTTATGATTATTATTGTATGTATCTGTTTTTATTAATTTTTGTTTAACCAAAGACTGATGATGTAATTACTTTTCTAAGTGCAATATTAATATGTGCCTCCTGAAATAAACGAAATTGAAATTGAAATTGACAGGGGATCATAGTGACCTATCAGGACTATGTAGGTATGTGACTGTTGTATGTACACAATAAACAAACAACTAAACCAATTTATCCTTCGAGTACTTCATCATCTCGATTAAATTTGACTCAACCGAAAACTCATCATCATCATCATAACCTGTAGCACAGGTCCACTGCAGGACAAAGGCTCCTATACAATGCGACGACGACCGGTCCTGAGCCGCCTCTATCCACCGCCTTCCTGCGCCCTCTATAATGCCCTTGGTCCATCGAGGCTTGGCCTTCATACTCCGCGTCAACCGGTTTGTGATCGCCACTCGATGAGCCAACGGTTCTCAGTTCTGCGAGCTGCACATGGTACTTCAACTTGCTGATTCTTAGGGTTAAGTCGATGATTTATGTTCTCTTATGGATTGCTGAGAACTGTTCGCACCTATAGAGAATCCATTACGGACTTATTTTGACTTGCCAATATATTCAAACCTTGCTTTTAGTCGACAGAATTCAAAAAAAGTTTACAGGTGTTTTTTTTTTCAATATCAGCATTCAATATTAGCGAGGATACCTGAAAGACGGCGACCTCGAGGTCGGCCGAGAAAGCGTTGGCGGGACGATGTTGTGAACTTTGAGAATGAGTGGTGGGAGGCTGCCAAAGACAGGGACAAGTGGAAGAATTTGGGGGAGACCTTCGCCCAGCAGTGGGAAAATACAGGTTAAGGAAAAAATATATATAAAATTAATGATTAAAATGAGCGTAAACACGGCTAGTGCAATATTATCTATCGAGGAGTTCCGTCGTCCATCTTCCGTCATCATCAGATCAGCTCGCTGTCACCATGATATTGTATTGTCATCGGAACTTGATAGGTATGCAAAATCTTGCAGGTTCAAGTTTTGTCCCACACTTACTAACATGCCAAGTTAATTTCTATAAAGTCTTGTAAAAAGATAAATCATAAGAAAATCCTCCTCTTGTATTATATTTTAGTATCCCACCTTATCAAATTATTTAAGTCGTATTAAATATAGCCACGGGTGGTTGCTAGTATACCTAATTACCTTTTTGCTTTGCATAATTAACCAGCGCTACGCATAATCTGCATATTTAACGAAATATCTGTGGTTTTATTCTATTTGCACGCTACCGTAGTTGTTGCCAATTAAAAATATTTCCAGAACATTAAATCTAACGTAACTACGCCGTAGTTAGGAACGTACATGACAAAACGCTACGAGTCACGTTTTAATTGGCTTGGGTGTCGAGTTCGGCTGATGCTACGGCCGCGGGGATTCCACTCGACGCTCAGTTTTTCTCCCACCCTCTATAAAGCAACAAGTGGTTCGATGAACTGCCAAATTCCGAAATTATCCATCATTTCCTGAGCAAAGATTTATGAGCAGTTTAGAGTACTTTAGAGGATGGTCCCGCTAGAGCTTGAGTCCTTTTTTATGCCGACGAAGTTTGCTAATATTTTGGATATTATCATCATTTTTTTTATGTTCTATTTGGAATGACGGGTTAAGCAGATGGCCCACCTGATGTTAAGTGGTACCCTCGCCTATGAACAGTGCATTACCTCACAGGTCACGCCTTCCTAGGACGCACCCTATGTGGCATTGCACTGCGCCCGCCACCCTGAGACATAAAGATGAAAAGTCTCATTTGTCTGTAATTTCACCGGCACCCTTACCCTTCAAACCGGAACAAAGCAATGCGAGCACTACTGCTTTGCAGAAGAAATAGGTATGGTGGTAGTACTTCCCCGGACGAACTCTTTCACAAAGAAGCACTACCAATACTAAATTGTAATTTTGTCATGATCAATACAAGTCCAGTGGTTTGTCAGAATCTGATAAAATTATATGGTTTACCAATTAAGAAAAACATGTACTATATAAGTGCATTAATCATGTGTACAAAACTAAAGAGAACTGTACCGGTATGGCGCTTACAAAAGGGCTCAAGCGCCTGAACGATAAAATCCTCATAACTGTTTTTATCTCGAGACAATACGTCATGATTCGCGCTAATGAATGCCACTTTAGTGTAGGTGTCAAAAGGGCTCAAGAGCCTGAACGATAAAATCCTCATTGCAGTTTATCTCGAGACAATACGTCATGATTCGTGCTAATGAATGCCACTTTAGTGTAGGTATTAAAACGCCTCAAGCGTCTGAACGGTAAAATCCTCATAGCTGTTTATCGCGAGACAGTCGCTAAGGAATGCCAATTTAGTGTAGGTATCAAAAGGGCTCAAGCACCTGAACGATAAAGTCCTCATAGCTGTTTTTATCTCGAGACAATACGTCATGATACGCGCTAATGAATGCCACTTTAGTGTAGGTGTCAAAAGGGCTCAAGAGCCTGAACGATAAATCCTCATTGCTGTTTATCTCGAGACAATACGTCATGATTCGCGCTAATGAATGCCACTTTAGTGTAGGAATCAAAAGGGCTCAAGCGCCTGAACGGTAAAGTCCTCATAGCTGTTTATCGCGAAACAATACGTCATGATTTGTGCTAATGAATGCCACTTTAGTGTAGGTATCAAAAGGGCTCAAGCGCCTGAACAATAAAGTCCTCATAACTGTTTATCTCGAGACTATACGTCATGATTTGCGCTAATGAATGCCACTTTAGTGTAGGTATCAAAAGGGCTCAATCACCTGAACGATAAAGTCCTCATAACTGTTTATCTCGAGACAATACCTCATGATTTGCGCTAATAAATGCCACTTTAGTGTAGGTATCAAAAGGGCTCAACGCCTGAACGGTAAAGTCCTCATAGCTGTTTATCTCGAGACAATACGTCATGATTCGCGCTAATGAATGCCACTTTAGTGTAGATATCAAAAGGGCTCAAGCGCCTGAACGGTAAAGTCCTCATAGCTGTTTATCGCGAGATGATACGTCATGATTCGCGCTAATGAATGCCACTTTAGTGTTGGTATCAAAAGGGCTCAAGCGCCTGAACGATAAAGTCCTCATAGCTGTTTATCGTGAGACAATACGTCATGATTCGCGCTAATGAATGCCACTTTAGTGTAGGTATCAAAAGCTTCTGGTGCACAATCGTTCATTTAGTGCTTTCTCACGCCTCATTAGTCTTTTTCGTTTGGGCGACCGCGTCTACCGTTTCCCGAAGTACAATGAGCGAGTGATTCGGCGGCGTATAACGAGGGCATTTTGTCGGCCGCCTCTCACGTCCGACGCCTTCCGACGCTCAATGAAAGTTTACCTGCAGCCGTAACGAGCGATTTGTCCCCTGCCCCCGGCCCCCCGCCCGGGCCCAAATCAAAGCCCATTCACATCTGCATGCCGACACAATGCTGGCAATTAGGGCGACTCGCCCTACAATCGAACGTAATGCGCGCTCGTTCGATGGCTATGCTCCTTCGTTCCCGTCTCTTCATTCCACTGCCTTGCCTGCTACTCTGCCACTCTGGTTATGTCACCTGTTATTGTTTCTAAATAATATAAAAACGGTGATATTCATGTTTTGATATTTTATTTAACAATATTTTTGAGTTGATATTTCATAATAAGACCCATGGTGCGCAAATAGATGGAAAGTAAAATCGTAAAATCAAGCATTAATTACACAAAGGTTAGCTGGTAGAGATTGCTTCTTAGCATTAAGTTCGTCTATGTACATTGTTTGTTTTGAGCAATAAAGAATATTCTATTCTATTCTATTAATAAACAGTGAAGTCGTTTTATTTCCTCGCGTTAACAACAAGTGAAGTCGTTATGTATTCTGGACAGGACTGGAGTAAACTCCATGTGTGGACTGACACAGCATTTTTTCTTGGTCGTGGACTCGTGGTATGTCCGTCTTGGTCATGGGGTGTTCGCCCCCTCTCCGTCTCCTACCATGGATGTCGTAAAAGCTGACTAAGGGATTACACAAGGAAATGGGCAGAAGCATTCACCTGAGTACTTTACACCAATACTGCGATCACCAATCCGCCTGCCAAGCGTGGTGTGAACAGTGAACGTCAACTGTTGGTGATGATGATGATGATGATGATTTATTAATAAAGCCGCCTTCTCTAAGCTCCTAGCTATAAGTAGTCCATTCTCAAATACCTACCTACATATCAGACATTGTAGTATTAGAGAGAGGTTGCAGGGAAGATCAACTCGACTTGCTCAGGATCGTATAAAGATTGGAATTGCATGGAGGAGGCCTACACTTATTTTTGGGTGCCCAAGTATTATTTATTTATTATTTTATTTATCATACAAACTGATCAAAATATATTTTGGTTAGTAGTATCTTAAAGACTATGTTAGGTGTGTCTTTGTTGTTGTTGTTTATTTATTTATCTCAGAAAATTAAATACAAATTTACATTTATTTAAATACCATAAAACCATGCATAAATAAAAGTAAAAATAAAAATAAAAATAAAACAAGCCTGATTCTAAGTAAACATGGGTAGTATACACTAGCGTAGTTACTTATATATAATCTGCGACACTAGTACATCTTTTATTAATAGATCAATTACGTACCACCTAAGGATCATTAAGACCGCCCATTGTACTTTTAATTATATAGTTACATTTTGTTTCTTTTCGTTCGTTTTATTAGCTAATAAGATATAAAAATACTAATAAAAATATTAGATAATAAATACTAGGTTCTCTTACAATACAACACACGAGCGATAACAAATGACATGGAATATTTTACAACTACTACGGTGCTACTACTATTAGTTTTATAATTTAATTTAATTTATATTGAATACTGTAATTTAAAAGTGTAATTCTTTTAATTTTATGAAATGATGCGTTAAATTGGGATATAAAGGCTTTATTTATTTAATTATTATAATTAGAGAAACAAAAATCTTTCTGTCTTTGTTTTAAATGTAAAGTGTCTTTGATTATATACCAGACAAAAAAAAACTCTAAGTGTATTCGATATGCTCAGAAATTGCTTGTATCATGGCGTCTCTTGCATTCTATAGACGCCATTGGCAATTCCCCTCAGTAAACCCAAGGTTGTAGGGTCAAGTAAGCGTCTGGCACCTCGTCATCGCTTTCTTTGTGAAGCCGATTGCTGGCAATGGTCTGGGTTATCTATTAAACTTGTCAGGAGAACCCGACCCGTTCGATGACGTATTAGCGTTATAACTGATAAAGATGATAGGACTTGACCTTACAACAGATGAAATAGTAAACTAACGTAACCTTACATCGGTGTTGGGTGTCGATGAGCGTTTACATTTGTTTACTGTCTGAAGTAGTCACCGGCTATAGTATTGAGAAATGCTTTAGACATTTTTACTGCTGACTGTTGTATTCGCTAGATATAATTATGACATGAGCAGATGGTAATATGAGTTTCTGAGATACTTTCCGCCATTTTTAACCCCTGACGCAAAAACGACGGGGTGTTATAAGTTTGACGTGTCTGTGTGTTTGTGCGCGTGTGTGTGTGTGTGTGTGTGTGTGTGTGTATCTGTCTGTGGCATCGTAGCTCCCGAACGGATAAACAGTTTTTTATTTTTGAAAGTTGTATTTGTCGGGATTGTTATTAGCTATGTTTGATTAAAATCGGTTCAGCCGATTCATTGCGTTGAGGGATTTTAAAATTTAAAAATAAAAATAACTTTGGAAAATTAGACGACGTCTACTTTAATTTTATTTCATTTGCTAGTGATTATGTTATTTTGTTTAATTTTGGTGGAATTTTAACTAACAGCAATGTAGTGTATTGCGTGACATTTAATATTGGTGGAAATTGTATACCAAAGTTTTAGTAAAACTGCCACCATTTACTAAATTCATTTTCAAAGTTTTTTATTAATTCTTGTGTGAAAACAGATTAATGGTAATTAGTTTTTATAATTTTGATTTACTAGATATATATAACGGCACAGTAGTTTTTGATTTTATTCATTATAAACATACACACACACAAAAATACAAATCTTTCCTGTTTATTATATTAGTTGAGAAATACTTGAAAACGGCAAATGCACAAGCTGTGCGGCGCCAATTATAAAAAAAAAAGTGTTTCTAATGACAAAAAAAAACATCGGACTGGGGAACAAAAGTCGTGAAATTTATTAAACCTATTAGGTTAGGTTCAATTAATAGTATTATAATAGTAGGTTGTATTCTATTGGGATAACTCGTCCAGCGGTGGACGTCTAAAGACTGCTGAATATAATGATATAAATTCGTAACTATCTGCATATCTACATACAACTTCTTATGAAAGACTTCAACGCGCACGTGCCTCTACGCAAGTGCTACGAGGAACATGGACTGAGTTCAACCAGAGACCAGTGGGGTAAATGCGCAATTCCATTGAACTCCACTGAACATCGGTAAATTTTTTTTTTTTTTTTCGAATTGAATTTAATGCATTTGACCGCCTGGGGCCATGACTGCTTTACCGGGCTTTTGGTGAGCGCAGATGGCGCTCAACCTGTAAAGTTAGGTTGGGGCAACGAGCACAAGGGCACCACTTAGGTACGAACCTCGGCTTGGGCTGTTGCAAGGTTGGGAGGATCGAACAGAAGGGAGGATCGTGGCTACTGTGGCTTTAGTTTCCACAATTTTGCCAATGTCAATGTCGACAGGATATAAAACGGTAAGACGATGGAGATCTGAGAATATGAAAGTGGTCGGTCTTTGAAAAAGGGAGATATTTATAGCCCAGTATGGAAACTTTTCAGTCAGTTTCGTATTGTGTAACTACTTGACAGCGGCAAATTTGTGACGTCCCACTATGAGCCAGTTTCAAGCCCAGTGACTAGTGTCATTCGTACCAAAACCAAAGCTCAGTCTGACGTCACTGGACATCGAAAAAATCCTTCGGCCATTCCTCGAGATGGTAGTCTGGCATGAACACTGGTGTTCGATTTGAGTACTCTGACAGTAGGTTTGAAATTACGCAATAAAGGGGCAGGTGTCATATTGTCTAATCGATGTCGATTACTAGTTTGCTGTTCATTGTGTTGCGTGTTTTAGCTTTTTTTCAAGAGCAGTAATATTTAAAAGACGCAGCGCAATGAGTATTAAACTGGACATCGAAATCGAACTTATTACGCAATACGACCCCAGTTTTACTTACCCTGTCTCTGGTTCAACACTACCCCACTCATATCATAAATATCAAAGTTACGATGTTTGGATGTTTGTTACTCAATCACGCCGAAACGGCTGAACCGATTTCGATGAAATTTGGTACCCAGATAGATTATAATCTGGATTGAGCTATAGGCTACTTTTTATCTTGGTAAAACGCGAGCGAAGCCGCGGGCGGATACTAGTGATCCAATAAAACAAGGAATTCTTATCTGAGATCCGATGGTCACGTGATTAAACACATGACAACACCTTTGTAATGCCAACTGCTAAGAAATGGAACTCGTTGCCGTCGTCTATCTTTCCTGAAAACTAATAATATATGGCAAGAGTGAATAGGTGCCTTCTAGAACTTTTTATTTTTTTTATTTTTTATACGACTTGAGTGAAGGAACAAGCTGATGGACCACCTGATGTTAAGCGGTAACCTCTGCCTATGAACAATGCATTACCTCATAGGTCACGTCCACCTAGGACGCACCCTAAGTGGCATTACACTGCGCCCGCCACCCTGAGACATAAAGATGAAAAGTCTCATGTGCCTGTAATTTCACCGGCACTCTTACCCTTCAAACCGGAACACAGCAATGCGAGCACTAGGTGGTAGTACTTCCCCGGACGAACTCTTTTACAAAAAAGCTCTACTACTACTAAAGTACTACCTTCGTGCTCCATCGTCGGCCGCATCGTCACTTACCAACAGGAGAGATCGCGGTCAAACGAGGGTCAGTCAACGATAAAATAAAAAAATAAGACCTTCTCTGTGCTAACAGTAGCTGTAATTTAACACCCCTTTAAATTCTAAAACCTAAAAAGGCTAAAAAACCGTTGAAAAGTCTTGCACCGGAAACCAAAGTAAAATATTGAATTGAATTATTAAATAACTGGCCTGCCTACCACTAGGTAATAATAAAGTGTGCAACCACAATATTCCACCACTATCTTCAAAGTCGCCTCATAATTTCCCCTACACATTACCTAATACTAAATGCCTCAAGAATCAATTAAATTTGATCCCGTTAAAACCCTCAATCTTCAATTATGGAGATGACAATTAACTCACTCGCTCAGGTAGACCTGTGTCTCTGTAACTCAGTAACATTCTAAAATGAGCTTTATCATTACTATTTTTAACCCCCGACGAAAGACGAAGGGGTGTTATAAGTTTGACGTGTCTGTGTGTCTGTCTGTCCCATCGTAGCTCCCGAACGGATGAACCGTTTTTTTGTTTTTTTTTTGGTGTTTTAAAGGTGTATTTGTCGGGAGTGTTGTTAGCTTAGTTAGAACAAAATCGGTTCAGCTATTCAGAGTTGGTGGTTTTTTTAATTTTTACAAAATTAATTACTTGTTAAGTTATTGAACGAGCGAAGCGTGTTCTTTTTGAAGTGTCTGATAACTATCTAGTTATCAGAGAGATAACTGTAAGTAGGGATTGCAATCTGGTCCGGTGGATCCGGTAAACCGGCTGATCTGGTAAACCAGCGGATCCGGTAAACCGGCGGATCCGGCATCATGAACATATATAACAAATACGTATGGACAAGTATGGACCTCCTTCTTTTCTGAAATCGGTAAAAAAATGTGGTTATATCAACATGTCGAGGTATACATAGTATTTTATTACAATAAATAAATATTTATTCAGGTTACTAATTAGTTACATTTAATGGAGAATAATAAAAACATATAACCGATATTAATTTCTAAAATCGGCCAAGTGCGAGTCGGACTCGTACACGAAAGTTTCCGTACCATTGTTCTAGATTTAACTTTTTTATTATTATTTATTGTTATAGAGCCTATAGTAATACTCACTCTGTGAAAATTTCAAGTATCTCTATTACAAAACAAAAGTTTACTATGAGGAAAACCTCTTTAATTTTATAATTAATTTTATTTTCATTGTTTTTTTGTTATAGCAGCAATATAAATATACAATCTGTAAACATTTTAACTGTCTACCTATTACGGTTCAAGAGATACAGCCCGTTTACAGACAGACGGACGGACAGACAGCAGAGATTTAGCAAAACCACCCCGTTGGCACCCTTTCGGTACGGTACCATAAAATATACTACAATTAAAACAGATTACTCTACCGTCGTCTTTATCTTTCCTGAAAACTATAATCTGGGTCTCTTTAAGGCTAGAGTGAATAGGTGCCTTCTAGACCTTTGTGCTTCATCTTCGGCCGCATCGTCACTTACCAACAGGTGAGATCGTAGTAAAACAAAGGTCTATCAATGTTAAAAAAATAATAAAAAAGTGGTTTTTGAGTAATAGGTATGTGGCATAGATAATACGCCAAGTTAGGTAAATGTGTGCACAGTACGCTGTATGGGCTCATTTTGCGCTCTCGTGCCTTCAGAATACGGCTGAAAGTAAGTTGGATTGAAACTTCTGTAGATACATCTTTGTTAGTTATTAATTATTCTGTGACTCAGGTATAATACAGCCTTCAACAATGATCCGATAATTAACAGTTGACAATTGCGCAAATGCCGTGTGGGTGCGGGTCCCGGGTACAATCGCCGTCAGAAGTACCTGAACAACTTAGGTGTCCATATTTGTCCTAAGGTTAGCATGGAAACAGCGCCACAGTGGTTCCAAAATTAATATATTTTAAATTAAATTTCAAAACTACTACAATTCTATGGATCTAACTAAGTACTTTATAACCCCCGACGCAAAAACGACGGGGTGTTATAAGTTCCGCGACCGACTCACCTTCACACCGCTCTGTCACAATGGTGTGATGGTTTGGAAGAAAACTTTCTCCACGTAACACTGGTATTAAAGATAGGAAAACGCTTTCCTAACCTCAACACCGACGCTTCTCTGTCACACTGGTGTGATGGTGAGGAAGGAAATTTCTTCTGCGTAACATTAGTATGACGTGTCTGTGTATGTGTGTGTCTGTGTGTATGTCTGTCTGTGGCATCATAGCTCCCGAACGGATGAACCAATTTCATTTTTTTTTTGTTTGAAAGGTAAATTTGTCGTGGGTGTTCTTAGCTATGTTTGATCAAAATCGGTTCAGCCGTTTCATTGCGTTGAGGGTTTTTTATTTTTTACAAAATTAATTACTTGTGGATATTTTATTTGATATTTCACCAGTGGGTTGCGGCTCTGCCTATCCCTTCGGGGCAAAAAGGTGTGTGTCTATGTATGTATGTATTTCACCAGTATTTCATATTTCAAGCTAAAACGGCGAGCGTGCGAAATTTGACGGTTGAAAATTATCCTTGTGATTACTGAAAATAAGGAAAAAATGATTTGACGTAGGCAATGAAATACAGTGTCACGCAATTTTAGCTTTCTCAACAACCAAAAACATATTACTATTTTAATTCTAGAGAACTGAGAATTTCTAAGTAACCATCCAGAGAACTAGATAGATAGATATAAAATTATTTATTGCACAAGACAAAAAGCAGTACATAGGCGAACTTAATGCTAATTAGCATATCCTTACAGCTAACCTTTGTGTAATGTAGAAGTGGATGGGTTCCTACAAATCGTAGGAAATTAAGGAAGTCGTGTTAAAACAATGCCCGTTGATACAATGTTTACCTACTATTACTTACTAGGCCGGCTTTTAATGGATCCTCAGAGAAATTTTTACAAGCTTTTATTTAACTTGCAATGTATTCTTGCAACTGAATATTAAAGCAGTTATCCTCAACCGACTGACCTTAAATTTGGCATACCTCTCAAGTTCCGATAACAATACAATATGATGGTGACAGCGAGCTGATCTGATGATGGAGACAGAAGGTGGACAACGGAACTCCTCGATGGAAAATAGTAGACTGGCCGTGTTTCGGCTCATTCTGATCAGCGGTGACAATCACAAATTTTATAAAAGCTTGGAATATATATTTTTCACAAAAAACTTATGAACATTTTCAAATTCAAATTCAAATTCATAATCTTTATTTCAGGCTTACTGAGAAATGCACTAAACCTAAACAGTAAGCCCATATCAACATAAATACCTTAGAAACGAACATACACATAAAAACACTTTATTTATAACTTAATCTAACACGGTCACGGGCCGGGGATCACGTGACAGGCGGCCCTTGAATTTGGTTGGAAAGGTGTCATAGCTCCATGAACACTTTAGTTGCCTAGCTACTTCTGCCGGTCTGTAGATCAGAGAGGCCGGGAGTGCCCGGGTGCTGTGGGTGACAAGTCTAGCACACGGCGGGTCGTCATTAAGGAGCATTCAGGGCGTCCGACAATATTCTTCATTTGCGTTACCGGTCGTCATTTGGCGCATTGTGACGGTCGCAGTGGACACCCGCCTTTGCATCCGTGCACCCTTAATTGTAACCCTTGTTCTACATTGCATGCATTCTACGCTCTGTGGGATGTGAGACTAATAAAGTAAAGCTGTTGTACTTATACTTACTGCTGCACTCAGAAACATATTTTATTTTTTTATGCTTTATTGCAAAATAACACAAGGAAATTGTACAAACGGAGGACTTAATGCTAAGCAGCATTTTCTGCCAGTTATCCATGAGGATGATACATAAAGGTTGATACATAAACATTATTTAATGATTCACTATATATATAAAACAAAGGCGTGTTAGTAACACCACTTATAACTCAAGATTGGCTAGACCGATGTTAGTTATCTCTTTTTTGGTGGATTCTTCTCCGCTTCGAATAGCAGAATAAGTAATAAATGTCGGGGGGGGCTGTTTTTCACCGGGGGCTACCCGTGCGAAGCCGGGGCGAGTCGCTAGTATCAAATAAATAATAATAGTTCCGAACAACAAATTGAATTGCAGCGAACTGTAGTACAAAATACTAATTAATTTGCGTTAAAAATAAACACAGAATGTAGCATATTTATCAAAAGAAACAAGAGCTTACTGAATCTACGATTACACGAAAATAAAGGTTTACTTCAGAATAATATACACTAAACTTCCGAATAATATGCTAAACCGAAAGAAATACTGATATTAAATTCTAAGGAGAAAACAGCTAATCACCGGCCATAGTACGACTATAGATACTGCTGTATACCAGTTTAAGGGGTACATAGGTGCCGGTGAAATTACAGGCACAAGAGACTTCTTTATGTCTCAGGGTGGCGGGCGCAGTGCAATGCCATTTAGGGCGCGTCCTACTTAGACGTGACCTATGTGATAATGCAGTGTTAAAGGCAGAGGTTACCGCTTAACATCAGGTGGGCTATCTGCTTGCTCAGCCATGCATGCAGTTAAAAAATATATAAAAAAAGTTTAAGTTTCATTAACAATGTAAGGTGAACGCAGACCGATGAAAAACACCATTTGGTACTAGACTCACCGATTTTATCAAAAGGTGCATTCGATATGCTAATTAAAGCAATGCCACAGAAGAAGTAACAGTCGATTTCATTACACTCACCTGCCTCTAATCTATTGCTTAAACCACAACTTAAACTGAACCTTATCTGTTGATCCTACAGTTTATTTTCAAGTGGTCGTCAATATAATTAGAGTATAAAGTGGGTTGTGTAAGTGCATTTGTTTTCGTAATAAAAGCCTCGATATCTCTATAGCGTATAGTGAAATGAGTCACAGATTATCGCGTTAAATTCATCTAGGTAGACGTAATAGCCATGATTAATAAGGTCCATTACCTTTAAACAAAGATTAATA
Organism: Operophtera brumata; assembly: GCA_932527175.1. Classification (NCBI taxonomy): domain Eukaryota; kingdom Metazoa; phylum Arthropoda; class Insecta; order Lepidoptera; family Geometridae; genus Operophtera; species Operophtera brumata. The sequence continues at coordinate 7,468,190 of OW052235.1, read as the reverse complement.
TAAGAGCCCGGTATGGCCCGTACTACGAAACTCGATCACTATTTTATACTCAAAAGAGATTCGACAATTTAAATATATTTCGTAATAATCTCTTTTCAAAAACAAGTGGAAGATTAAAATAAGTTTTTGATGAAAATAAAATATTCAACAGAAGTTTCTAAAGTTAGTGTTTGGAACCGTGTGCTGATCGAAATGAGGCTAAACACGGCCAGTCTACTATTATCCATCGAGGAGTTCCGCTGTCCACCTTCCGTCTCCATCATCAGGTCAGCTCGTCACCATAAAATTGTATTGTCATTGGAACTTGACAGGTATGCAAAATTTCAGCTCAATCGGATGTCAAGAAGTGGTTCTAATTCAGCTTCCAAGATTTGACCTATCTACACATACATTGTAAGTTAAATAAAACCTTGTAAAATCTCCAACCGTGCAGCTATGAGAGTGCAAATGTACCAGTGTAAAGATGTTGTACAGCTCGATGTGGGTCTGTTTCAGAGCATGTTGTCTGCGCAAACATCAGACGCAGCCATCATGCTCTATCAGTCCATATATGGGCTGGTTCAATAAATTTGATGAGTGATTTAGGAGAGAGACCAATAGAACTGGCATAGTCGTCAAACGACAAAATTTCCGGAAAAAAAAAATACCCCTCAGATATCGTTGAAATTATTAAAATAATTAAATATTTTAAAAAGGCATCGTTACTTAATTGTCTCGCTCTATGGATAGATAACCCATATACTAACCAAAAATATTATGAACGATATATAATTTTACTAAATAAAAATAAAGTGTCCTAAAGCATCATGTTCCTGAGTTATAAGGAGGAGTACATCCTTAAAACCCTTCACTCCAAACAAAAATGTTCGAACCCCTTTTAAAATATTAGTTTTTTTTTATATCAAAATCAAAACAAAACACAAAGGTTAGCTGGTAGAAAATGTTTCTTAGCATTAAGTACGCCATGTACATTGTTTGTTTTGGGCAATAAAGAATATTCTATCTATCTATCTATCTATGCAATTATTATTTTTTATTTATGTAACTTGGCTCTTTAATCCCTGCTTAATTATGAATAATGTAAGTATGTATTAACTCGCCCAAAGATTCTACGTACCAAAAGGGCTATTTCAGTCCAGTTTCTCTTAGTAGGGGCGTGTGCACTAAAAGCTCATCTGCGGCCGCCGAGATGATCGATGGAGCCTCGACCGAATTAGCCGATATCCATAGAATTATTGAATTAACCCGAAATTGGGCCGAGTGGACCTACCTTTTTCTTGTAACCCGACGCTGTATTTAACGAGTTTCCTGTTGAATAAATTGTACATTTATTAAAGGGTCGTATTGTATTGAAAATTGCACAATCGAAGGTGCATTCTGGCTTATACAACCTTGCTGGGCTCATTAACCTTTTAAATTGTTCTAGGTTCAGTATTATGTATACCATATAAGAGCTTAACCTGACTGACTGACTGACTTATTGATTCATCATCGCCGAGCCGAAACCGGCTGGACTTAGAAAGCTGAAACTTGGAGCGTAGGTTCCTTTTATAGCAAAACCGAACTTTAGTCTGTTTTAAAATAAGACCCCAGGTTTGATGTTCTTCTGTTGTAGGTGTTATCAAATCAAATGATTAATTAAACGACTCTATGTGTCCGAGGCGTAGATTCTTTGTTTTTATAGGATTCCGTACACAAAGGGTAAAACGGGACCCTATTACTAAGACTCCGTTTTCCGTCCGTCTGGACGTCTGTCACCAGGCTGTATCTCATGAACCGTGTTAGTTAGATAGTTGAAATTTTACCAGATGATGTATTTCTGTTGCCGATATGACAACAAATACCAAAAACATGATAAAATAAATATTTAAGGGGACTCCCATGCAACAAACCTGTTTTTTTGCCGTTTTTATATATAATGGAACAGAACCCTTTGTGCGCGAGTCTGACATGCACTTGGCCGGTTTTTTAAAAGTAATTTAATTGCATCCGTTGCATCAAATATTTTGCTAGCCAGAGCAAAATATTAACAACCAAAAACCCATTCCAACCCAAAATTACAGCGATCCAAAAAAAAAACTCTCACCGCGTTCGAGGCATCGTTGTATACATTTTTTTTTTAATTTGATATGATAATATAAGTCTTGTAGACCATGGTGTGAATACAGTGGATTTAGTATGAAGTTATACCTAGTTGATCTAAGCTGTAAGCACCAGAATCTCCGCTGGTAAGCTTCGAATTGAACCCCATCCGGGCCCTTGATGCCTTCGGCCTTTCGTGGGAACTAAGAAATGAACTCACAGATTCGGTTCAATAGTTAACGTCTAATTATAAGCTTTTGTTGTACTAATTGGTAATCCGATATTTATTAGATAATGCCGCTAGCTCGAAGCTGTGGAGAGTTGGTTAATTAGATAGGTTTTTGTCGTCTTGTACAAAAATGTGAACTAAGGGTAGAAAGCAAGTGAAAACTATTACACAATCAAGCTATTAGTTGTCATTAAATGTCTGTATTTTTTTATGTTTTGTTTTATATTTGAGTGTTTTTTTTATTATTACTGTAACAGAAAGCGTCACCGTTCACCTTATTTTAAGAACAAGAAACCCATATGGTATCAATATATACCTAATATAACACAAAGTAGCTATCCACGTCTGTCTGTCTATTTTTCCGCTTAGTTCTTCTAAACCACGCAACGGATTTTGATGCGGTTTTCACTCTCATTTAGATAATTTATTCCGGAAGGTTTGTATAAAATATTTCTTCGTGCGAAGCCGGAGTGGGTCGCTAGTATAATATAATAAACTCCGTTGTCCGTCTGTCCGCAGTGTGGCTTTTTTACGTCCTACTCCAGCAGAAAGGCACAGTTGTAGAAATCGTTATTCTACATAATATTCCAGGTAAAATAATTTGCAATCGTACAATTTTCGATGAAATTTTGCATTTTAATATCGATTTCATACAAAATCTCGTTGCGCAAGCCTGACTCGCACTTGTTCGAATTTATTTTAAATCATTTTCTTGTCGTCTTCCTATTGTTATACGCCCAACGGATCTTTCCACCACATAAATATGTAGGTACAAGCAAATAAATAACCTTCATTTAAGTAAACATTTCTTCACTAATTAAGCCTTAATCCAGAATGTCATTCGTCAGCAGTAAGTTGTTTTTTAGCAGCTGACATCGTCAAAATAACAGACTTTATTTTACTTGACTATGCAAATGCACTCCAATTAGCGGGTCCTGCGTTTCTCGGCAGTAGGTAGGTAATACTCATTATTTCAGGCCGGGATTTTTCCAAGCAGACCGCAGTAATTACCCCGGAACGGGACGGTTCTTCCAGAGCTTGCTTATTAACGTGTAATCTTCAGTCGAGCCCGTCGATCTTAATTAATTCAATTAAGGAGTAGGTGAAGGTTGCGGGCACCGCGGTCCTCTTACTGAAATTTAAAAACTTAACGTCGCCTTCTTCGTAACGACTCACCGAGTATACAAGGGGGAGGCGAATTAATCAAATAATACCGCGGAGGTGCTCGGCGCGGGGCCGGGCGGGGGGCAGGGGGGCAGGGGGGCGGCCCCGCGCCGCCGCGTGCTCAGTCGCGACCGAGGCGCCGCACGGGGAAGTGTCGTCAACCCCTACAAACGTGTATACTTTTTCCGAAGTTCTCAACCCAGTTTTGTTTTAAAGTTTCACAAGAAAGTTCATGAGTGCTCATTCATTAATTTAGCCAAACTCAAAGGTTGAAAGACTGCATTCGACAGTGCAGTTTCGGAGTTTATACGTTGATTGTGTTTTTTTGTTATTGTTAAGTTTTTTGTTTGGTGCATCTTGCCGGTCCGGAGACCGGCGCGGCAGCGGTCCCTTCGAGGCACCGAGCCTGGACACGCGGCTGACAGACCCCAGAGGACAAAGCCTTTAGGTAACTATTGAAAGGCTGGCTACTAGGAGCCGATCGGTTTACCGCCAAACTGTGTCTAACACCGGTATATTATGACATTGGAATCTTTAGAACAATGGATTTGTTTGTAGACAATTAAACTAAGATTAGCCCCATAGTTAGTTTAACTGCTGTCCGAGTGAATGGTGAACAGCAGGATATGAACAATACAATTGAAGACCACGTGGACACGTGTACAGCTGTCACGCTAACGTTGTTTACTGTCTAACAACATTGAAATAAGCAAATCGACTGTATTGAGGAACAGGATAATGTAGCAACTAATCTTAAAACTATTGGATAAAGATAAATTGAATAATGAATTTAACTCTTGACTACATAATTTAGACAAAGCTATCACAAAAAGTCGGTTTGTAAATTCTAATTAAACTACAGGAAATGGAAACTATGATAAGATGACGCTAAGCTCGCAGATGAGTTTTAGTGAAATTAAATTCCTCAAGAATTGTTTCCCACTTTCAATAGAACTGTAGCGATCCAACTTTTGGACTTAATTAAAACTTATCTGCAAGAAGATGTCAACAGAACCGAACAGCCAGCAGCCTGGTAGGTATCTCGAAATCTTTAATTAATAAGCACCAAGTAACTCGTGAGCACAACACTAATTATTTCTCCGTCAGGTGAAACTCAATTACGAAGAGATAATTAAACCATTAAGGATTTATTTACTTTGAACATCAATTTTCTTTAAAATAAACCTAATTTTAATTAAAGCTTTAACGAAAAACAAATAGAGGAGCGAACAACCCTTGCTCGTACGCGCTCCGTCACGCTGGCCCTAATTATTATTGAGGACTTAGTCCAATTATTACCAAAATTGTGTTGAATGATAATAAATTACTTATGATACATAGATTGAAAACCAAGCTTCCAGTTAAAGCAACGGCCACATGTGTTGATTACTACAACATGCCATTGACAATTACATGAAACACAAAATACATATTTATTCACTGATATCAAAAAGATTTTAAAAAAGAAAATTACCATCTGTGTATATAATAAAATCTCCTGTCCGAGATTAATTTGAAAAGGTGATTTTGGAATCAGTGATTAGGAAAGTTTGCGGCTAAAATTGATAAAACTTTCGATCCATTTTGAGATAAAATAACAATATGATTGAATGAACTCTTGGTATGGAAACAAGAAAAGTTACGATTCAGAAGCGCCTCAAAATAAATGAGAAATTAGCTTCAGGAAACCCCTTCCCGGCGCAAAATAGAATAAATAGAAACCTCGTCACACATTCCAAATTATTTCATCAAATCATTCGTAATAAGACGGGTTGAAATTAATTTAAAACATGTCTAAGCAATATTATACGGACCAGTTCATTTCATCGTCGGTTTAATTAAAAACGAGTGCCCGCACCCCTCCCTCGTTTTCGGGTTGGAGTGCCCCCTCAGTACCGCCGTCTCGCTCCGCTTATATTTAGATAATTGTACAATCATCTAAATTAATGAGTCCTCTCGTCCGGTGCTGGCCTCTATTGTATTATGTTTATGCTGGCCAGCCGGATACACAGTGACAATTTTAATTTGAAAATTTTAATTAATTTCATCCAGGCCAAAAGTGGAGACTTTTGTAATGGAGATTTCTTTATTCTCATTCATGTTACGGGTGCTATCACTTTTAATAGGGCAATAAATAAATCCTCTTGAACTTTAAAACTTGTTAATAAAGAAGATTTTTATTTAAAAGCTTAGAAACTCTGCTCGCAAGGAAGAGCACAACCCGTGGGTGTTCAGAACTCCCGGTTGACGACAGTGATAGAGCTCAATGCAATTAAAAGTTTCACTACGTGCGTGGACGAGGCGCTAGAGCTGCGCGAATCCACCTTAATTTATGCCAGCGATAAGCCCGAGTTATGAGAGCCAATTAATTACTTATTTTAAGTAAGATTCCCATTTAGATGGGATTCACGCTGCAGCGTTTTGAATAGAGACATCGATCAATCATGGATGCAAAAGATAATGGAAGCTCAAACGTGAAACCTGGAAGAGGCATAATTAAATTAGCGAGGCATCCATCATCGTATGGTATCGCCAAATGGAATACATCAAGCAATAGAAGTGCGGCGGATGGCGGGCCTGGCTCCCCGGAAGGCCGCGGGCGATCAGTCTAATGAAGTCGGCCCTCCCCCACAGCCTGATTTATTAACGAATTAAACGCATTCTGCTGCACCCTCATGCAAATTTACACGCTGGACCTATATGTTTTGATATTAGAAGCAAAATTACGTAGAGAAGATTTTGATTTGAAAATAATGGTTTGAAAGGGGACATAATAATACGGGCACTTTCAGTTAAACTGGCAAGTGCACCGTAATGGTGCTTACTGGATAAACTAGTGGTCAGCTTACGTTTATATATAGAATCTCTATGGAATCCTTCATTATGACTGCGCCAACCCCAGGCAGAAATCTTCATACAAAAAAATCGCCTCTCGCCGCTCGTAAAAGCGGTTTTTATTGAATATCTCGTAAAATATAGATAATTTTACAAAACCCTTACAGTAAAGCCTCGGCTTTGTTGCATTGATTTGATTTATCTAATTTTTTACCCAATAATATGCACCATTTTAATAAATAAAAGAATCTATGCAAGAAATAGACATAACTTTGTTTTTTTTTTCTATAGGGAAATATTGTCCTATTGTGTTTCTGGTACAGTAATCCATCGGAATTATAATAAAGTATATACATGTACATATTTATTATTTGAATTTCGTACTTGATTGAATCTTGCAACTGAATTTGAAAGCAGTTAATCCTCAACCGATTGAGCTGAAATTTGGCATACCTGTCAAGTTCCGACGACAATACTATATGATGGTGACAGCGAGCTGATCTGATGGTGGACAACGGAACTCCCTGATGGATAATAGTAGACTGGTCGTGTTTAGGCTCATTATGATCAGCACACGATTACTAATTTTATAAAAGCTTGTATTGAAAAATATATTTATCACAAAAAACTTCTTATAAACTGCATCCGCATCCGCATCAATCGTTAATAGTTGCATTTATATCAGTAATAATGCACTGTTCATAGGCAGAGGTTACCGCTTAACATCAGGTGGGCCATCTGCTTGTTCCGTCATTCATTAGTATAAAAAAAAAAAAAAAATGAAAATATCACATCACCCCTGAAAACCAAAATCACCAAGAAGTTGTAAAGATTTGAAATAGCTATCATTTTATTTGTCAACCTTTTCCAGTTGGTTTACTCTCTCTACCTACACATTAGATTTTATTGAAAGAGTATGTAAGCGAGTTGCTTACTATGCAAATACAACGCTCATATTAACAGGTTATTGCCCCAGAAGTATCCAAAGATCCAGATATCTTGAACTCTAAAGGACATTTTAGCTAATCGCCCGTAAAAATGGTTGGAGTTCTGCGCCTCGAAGAATTCTTTTTGAAAACGTGAATAAAATATAATGTATTATGCTCACTTATTTAGTTCTCTAGCCAGACGCTGCTCTAAATATGGGAAAGGTGTACGTTCCCATGTTTCAGTTATAAAAGCCTGATATAGAATATGCAACAGAAATTTAATTATTTTGGTAATTATTAACTTGGAATGATGGAATTTTGACGACCTCTGTGGCGGGGCGGGCGAACGTTCGCCTGCGACGCCGGAGGTTGCGGGTTCGATTCCCGCCTCGGAACAAATATTTGTGCGATATGCAGATATTTGTTCAGGGAGTTCTGGGTATTTTCTATCTATAATAAAAAAATATCTATCTATGTTATATATTGTATTAAGTATATCAGTTATCTAGTACCCATAACACAAGCTCTGCTTAGCTTGGGGCTAGATAATGTTGTGTAAACTGTACAGCATTATTTATTTATTTAATGTGAATAAAAATTATGATTTTGAGAGATAGGTACAAAATTTCAAACTCATTGGTGCAACTCGTAACATAGACGTATACCTAAGTCATATTATTGTTGCATCCATTATTCAGGGAACAGGACGGGAGGGAGACGCTGGCATCTCCTTAAATTATTAAACACGCGTTATAAACACGCCACCCCACCCCAAACTCATCTTCAAATGCCCATACGACATCTTGAGGGAAAAATAATTTGGTCCTGAACTCCCAAATGTCCCTAAACTTTAGGGCAAAATCGGACTTTCAATGACGAATCTCATTATCATGATGTTCGTTTACAAGAGGGGTAAAGAAACCACTGCGTTATATTCTGACAATTCTCGGCAAGGCTTTGACCGAATCGTTAAATAAAAATAACTGATCAAATGCGCAATTTAGACATCTAGTTGTTCTGGTATACTTGGCGACTTATCTGTTTTAACTTGCCTTATGGGGCCGTTGACTTAGTAAATCTGATGCAAACTATTTAAGGCTCGAATTGGAATTCTTATTGAGGCAGTAGGCTCATGGATCTCATGGAACACCTGCTTTGATACCGCGCATGCCCTCTCCCCTGCCCGTAAGTCCACATTGACCAAACCGGTTCCGATTACTGGTTATAGCTGCCTACTTATTCGTTTGGCGGAAACGAACCTCGCAATGTACGCTCTGCATATTCATAATTAAATCAAGATTGTTGTGGCCGAGAATTCGGACAATAAGGTTGTGAGCAAGTTCAAGAACCTCTTTCAAGGAGTAAGTTCATCTTCAGCCGTGGCGGTATATAGGATCGCCATTCTCAAACTACCAAAACCAGTCTCTATTAGGTATACTTGTGTTGTATGAGAAAGACAATTAATTTGTCTACCACAAGTACTATAGCCACGCGCACACTCTTTCTTCAGTTATACTCGTGTCTTACTTCAATAGTGTCTGTTGTTCTTTCTTCGATATGCTCAATTGAATCCATATTGTATGTGACCAAAGTTATTAGAAATTTACCAACGATGTTTACAGAGTGATTATGGGTGTAACCAGCGTTCCAGGAAGAGGCAATTCAACTACCATCTAAAAATAAACAAAGTCAACCGTAGTATTTGTTTTGTAGGTAAGGAGGGTCTCTCAGAATAATGATGTTTGAAGAATTTAGGAACAAGCATTTAGCTTCTATTTTTGTTATTACAAGACTTGCATTCTTCAAATCAAAGAATTTTAATATACAGGAGCTGAAGACGAGAGGAAATCCAACTTAGCTGTAATAACAAAGACTACAAGCGAGCCATCCCGTTTATTGCCTTATTATGAACACTTATAATTTGATATTTTACAGTCCATAAAGGTTAGGAGCTATTATAATAAAGAAATTTTAATGTCTGAAACGCTGCTTGATGCATGTTCTTATGTGTGTTTATTTCGTATTACTAACAATGTCTTTATCTTCAATAATCTTAATGTATGCTCGTCTCGGCAAGTTTATAGTTGTCTTGATGTCGATGATTGAATACTTATACCAAATTTGGAAACGCGTAAGTAAGAGACAGATGCAGTTTGGTCCGTTTGGAAAGAGATAGAGCATCTTAATTTCTCTCTGCGTGCGGCCACTCAAGTATTGCCAGTCATCTTATTTGATTGTTGAGGGATTTTTGTGGTTTAATTGGTGCTAATTACTGTTTAGAGGGCTGTCTTTGAATGGACTTGTGTCCTTAATGTTATTCGATAGGTAGTTTGCCTTTTTTTAAATCTGTTTTGTCTATGAAGCATTAAAAGCAAATCCTACAACCAACTACTAAATAATTACTAAATAGTGACTATTTAGTTTAATACGAAATAGTCATTAAGTCTGATACTATTCGTAAATCCTAGATAGTAACTATCCATATTAATTATAAAAGTTCCATGTAAGAAAACGTTATTGTAATAGCTTGGCCTAAACGTGACTTTACGTTTTATAGTGGCAACTTCTCGGAAGTTTTGAAAAGGTTTCAAAATTATAGCTTTCCATATCACCGGTCAGCAGAATATTAGCAAGAAAGCAGTTTCATGACGAGGAAAAGTTAGCCGTAAGTTACCGTATCAATTCCATGAACGGCTACTGATAAAACAGTGTAGTGCAATTGCACACATATTGTAATACTAGTTCAAATTAATAGGTATCCTTGGCTAATAACGGCAATAAGCGTGGTAAAGACGGGGCCATATTTCACCGGTTGCCATGGCGACGCGTGCCAAACAACAACGGCGAATAGCGGCGATACTACCCCTTGGCTAATTTATCATGGCCTAATATGATTGCATTGAAATGTTTTAATCTATTTAGCAATAAAGACTATCTAAGTATCTACTGAGGTGAGGGTTATTTTAAAGGATAACGAGAATTAAAGAATAAGAAGCATCTTGTGATGTCATTAGAGTTCATAATATCAATAAGTTGTTAATTAAATATATTTTTTACAAAATACGCTTTACTATTATTAATAATCGGAACCATGAGCTCATCAAAATAAGCCCAAACACTGCCAGGCTCCTACTAATCATGGATAAGTTCCGTTGTTCACCTTCCGTCTCAATCATCAGATCAGCCACACTTTCACTCAATATAATATACGATTCAATGCAAAAGATAAAAAGCTGTCTAACTTTTCTAAGGTTAATTCGAAATTCATAGTAACACGGCTTAGAATATTGAATAAACCAGAAGGTGCGTACGATGCTATTAGTACGGAGCGCTGTGTCGCCAAAACACAATGCCTCCCCCGCGCCTATCATCATACTTCCAGTAGGGGTAATATTTTGGTGATGTTGACAACAATGAAAAAACGGACGCATGACTTTTTTCCAAAGAAGAAATGATAAACAAAATTAATTATTCAAACCAAAATCATATTTAAATGCAATGAAATGTGATACTATCCATTTTCTTAATACGCCCAGCAGAATTTTTACATGTGATGTGGGAACGACACACGACGGCTTATTCACAAGAAAATCTTAAAAGTTCGACACTACTAGCCGCACGGCCGACCACAGACAGACTGGATGAAACTATTCTCATTGAGACTAGTTTGCGTGGTGACAGTTTTTACGCGTGACAAAGGTTCTGGTATATTCTAAATAGCACGGTAAGATTAAAACTTTTTAGGTCAATGTCTGCAATTTTTGATAAGCTATTTTTATAAACGAATACTACTGGGTAATCCCACTGGACATCAGATAACGAGTCAAAACAATGTTTCATACACTATCTGCGTGTGGTACTCATATTACCATGCTATCGCAATCATAACTTGACTTAGAACAATTTGTTGCTTCATTGTCGCGGCGTCCGGAGCGCTAACAGCAACTAAGTAGATAACAATCAAGTGAAGGCTTGTTCGAGACACGAAATTAATTAAAACAAGTTTGTTCGCGGATCCTATGCAGGGCGAACAAAGCTGTGCTGAATCACTAGGTAATTACACTACGGTAGACGCCGCCGAGGCGCCTCAAATCTAACATTATCTAGAGGCTCATTAATGTAAGCCTGTGACGATAGTACTCACCCGACCGAAATAGGGAACGAGGAAGCACTCATTAAGGTGGGGTATAAAGCAAAATTACCAATCTTAGATTAGATTTTTAACTGGCTAAATCATGTACAATATTCAAATTAAAAATACGCACGGATACTACATTATAATACCGAGGGATCACCCAGACAGAAAAACGATTAGACAACAATTTCTCGATAAAAAAAAAACACAATGTTACCTTTAACTTTTGGCTAGATTCGATTGTTTGTCAATATGGAACAGATTATTAGGTCAAAAATTGGATAAATAAGATCAATACAATAAAACGGAGGGATCACCCACGGGGTTTTTTTAAATTATCTATATTTCACGAGATATTCAATAAAAACCGCTTTTTTGGTGTTTTTTTTTGTATGAAGATTTATGCCTGGCTGTGGCGCAATCTTAATAGTATAACTATAACTTTTATGTTTTTATCTGCAAGAAACAGTTCTCCAATCGCAAGTCACGTCAGTCGCTAATTGAATACAGAAGAATCACTTTTTGATTAAAGACTCGTTGGGAAAGAGTTAAATTAAAATTTGTCCTTTCACAGGATTATTGTGATCAATATTCTTTTTAAATAATGCGGTGATAAAGCGTTGTCATCGTTTAATTATATTTCATGATTAATTTTGAGCTTAGTAAAGTCAGATGGCTGATTGATGATGATCCGTACGCTCTTCTTCACATTGTCTTGCGTTTTACTCGTTACTTTAAACGATATTTTGTCTTCATTGTTGCCCTCCCCGCAATGTAGACGATGTAATTTGATTTATTCTCACTGAGTCATTGTTGTTATTAATTTTATAATGGCGAAGACAATGCCCGTATTTCATGTTCATCTGCGGCTGACTCGTTGTTGGGTCCTAATTTATTTTATAAGGCTTAATTGCTCGTCAATTATGGCGGAATTCATCGAATAGTGCATTTAATGTGATGTTTTGTGTACTAATGGCTCTATGCTGTTTTGATTTTGTTTCGTAGGTATGGTGTTTTATTTGTCGCTCTTTACACGTTCTCTGGGTGTAACTTCTCATATTAATTCTTCTCGGGCATCAGTTAGGTCGAAGTCGACACTTCTATTGATACAAGATCTGACAGTTAGTTTTAACAGAACTTTGACACTAACTGTTATGAAAATGTAGGAAAATGTAGTTTGACACATGGCCGCATGGATTTAAACGTGATGCAACAGCTATTAGTAAGGATGATGGACTATACTATAGCGGGAGGGGTGTTAAAGTTACGTCAAAATGAAGCGTGGCTTCATGTTATCTGATAATTTGAGAGACGAAAACACCCATCCCGTACCGCTCCCATACCTCAGGGACTGACTTTGTTAAGCGCTGGATCTGTAGACCAAATTTGGCCGAATACTCTTGTTGTCAACGATCGATATGCCAGTAATTACACTATGCTGGATAAACAAATATGAATACTATGTTCCCTTGTCGTATTTGCTGTAAGGCCTGTAAACATGGCTTATCTCCTTTCTCAACACAATGAGCCATCTGTTGCCACGGTGATGAATGACGATACCCGCGACCCATTGCCAGGAATACCTTCACGTTATCGTGTTTCACCTAATTTACTACTGCTGCTAAATAGGTATGCATTTGACTTTAATTACATAAAAAAACATGTTTTGTTTGCTTGGTTTGACTTTCAACATTCATTGGTTTGGTAATTCATTTGAATGTGGTGTTTGAAGGTTGATTACGAACAATAGAGATAATAATTTAAAATTATTCCAAATCATAATGTGACGTTAATAATGAATACAATAGTTTATTAGCTGCTAATGAACTCAAGCACGTTTACAATATTTGTTGAATGAACCAAATAAAACAACCTATCATAACACCACAGCGTTAATATATAATTCTGGTCTAAATCGTGCGAATGTTCACTGCGGCATTTATTATTAAACGAGCGATTACTCTCTAAATTTAGATCTGCATAGATACCGGACGATCGGGGATTCGGTTGTTCTCGTTTCCTGCAAATCCGACAGTTTGTACAAATTATGCGCATTCATTTACACATGATGACATTAATTCCGCACACCAATTCAAACATTTCAAACGCATAGATACATGACTCAAATAAAACAAACAAGTCACATTGGACGACCTCGAATGTGCAGAAATGTTATTTATGATGCTGCAGACGTTGTTCTTGAGAGATTAATGGCGTCTAATAATTTGCACAAACGTTTTGTAATTAAAATGGTTGTTTACATCATAATTGTTGGTTTCTTCCCACGACGCCGGTCGAGTTTTCTGTGTTTTATCTAATCTTTGGAGGGCGGGATATTTGCACATTGATAGTGACGCGCCAACGGCCCTTAAATAGATCATTTTGCAACAATGCTCCACTTATAATGTTTAATGGGCTTGTCATACTGTTGCTTGCAGACAAGCCTGTGAGATTATATCAGATTAAAATTCCGTTCAACATATTGCATCTTATAATAATACTTCAAAATAGAAATGTAATACAAACAGGGTAGTCGGCCCCAGCCACTGGGGTGCCCGTCCAAATTGGCAACGGTTCACAAGGGCCCTTCCCATACGTTAAATATGCAATTGAAAGCTCTGTATGTACAATCAGTGGAATGAGCTCGCGTCGATGCAATCAATTACTCGCATTTTTGCTTGGGGCGAGCCGAGTTCAGTAGGTCATCCAGTTCGGCTCTGCGATAGTATTCTGTTAATAATTTAAATATACATTCTTCTTTTTAAATTAATAACGGCTAATTAGCACTATTTTCCGTCACTTTGCTGACGTTTCGAGACTGAGTTCAGAAGCCTCTTCATCATGAGCACCGTCCGCGACCGCGTTCGACGGTGGACCGGCGAATACCAATAGAACAATAGCGGTAATTAGCCGTTATTCATTTAAAATGATTCCTAACCACGATAGTTTCAATTCTATACATTATTCGCCTGCATATTATTCATACGTAACAGGCTCACAACGTATCAGCGGTTCATACAATATCCTTGATCTGGCATAAGACTTACCTGTATTTATATAATTGAATGAATGACTGTACCACTTAATTTAAAGCAGTTACCTCTGCATGTAACAATGCATTACCTCCAGATCACGTCCAATAAGGATAAGTCTTACATTGCATTACAATGCACCCGCCACCCTGAGACATAGATGAAGTCTCATGTCTTCAAACTGAAGCACAGCAATGCGAGCACATCTGCTATGCAGCAGAAATATGTACGGTGGTAGTACTTCCCTTCTTTATTAAACTGGAGCTTTCATTAACGCGTGCAAATTACATTTTCTGTGTAAGTTGGTACTCCGTGAAATGCGTTTCCGTGCGAATCTTATCATCCACAACTATCCGACTTCATACCATTGTATGCGAAACAACTTCCACTCTATCGCTTTCGTATCGTTAAGTCTACAGGAATTTGGGGTGATAAGTATCGTTAGTGATTTCATGGTACGATGGCCTTACACTACTACTTCGTATCACTGGTTCTTTCATGGTTACTATTATTTGGTACGCTCTTGATGACATTATTAATCAGAACTAGCGAGCCTAATACGACCAGTCTACTTTTTTCCATCAGTTCCGTTATCCACCTTCCGTCTCCATCATAATATTATATCGTCATAGGAACTTACAGCTCAATAGGTTTATTGTAACAGACGCCCAATTCCCTTATTTATTTGAAAGGCACACTGCATGTTGACCGAATCGACTGTATTGTGAATTGACAAAAAAATTGTTTTTCTGCTCCCTCATAGCAACAATATAATCTACTTTCGATTCTTGCGACCATATATTAGAATAGGATAGTGCTATATAATAATCGTAAAGAGTGAAAGAGATAATTCTCAGAACTTTTAACATTCAAGTTACAGTCACATTTCGATATAATCACATTCCGCGTTGTATTGTCAGGTGAGCAGAATACCATTTTGGAAGTTTGTGACGTGGACCCTAGATCATAACATGATTCGAACTTTAATTTGACTATTTCTTATTACGAGAATTAGCCTTCTGGTTTAATATTCAGTTGTAAGATTTGACCCTACTCTCTATATTTTTTCCCTTTGCCTCATACTAACAAGAGAAGTGAAATAAAAGGCTTTTACAGTATCCGCTACCGTTCAACACGTGTAAATTAAAATTCGTCTGTCGTTTAAAATGATAAAGGAACGGGAACTTGTTAAAGTATTCCCAGACGTATGAAGTTTTAACGAGATTGATACAGCGAATGTGATACTTATCAGCTTAGGTACATTGTAGGGACGTTATATGATACTTAGAGAGGCATTTGAATACAATTACCTTAGCTGATATATCTTTGGCAAGATCACACAACTTCTTTTATTTTTGTTTAAAAAATCCAGATAGGATTATGCACATTGTTCGTCATTATAAAAAAAAATGTACGTCTACGCTAAACTTATCCCGACTCAACCTAACATCAGTCTATCAAAACCACCAGCTGTGGAAATAATAAGTTAATTTTGTATAAATTTCAATAACCCCCAGCGCAATAAAACGACTGAACCGATTTTGATAAAACATGTCTAAGAACCATCGCTAGAAAATCTGCTTTCAAATGAAAAAACCGCATCCAAATCGGGTCACCCGTTTAAGAGCCACAGACAGACACACAGACAAACATAGCGGTCAAATTTATAACACCCCTCGTTTTGCGGCGGGGGTGATAAAAAAAACAAGCTGGGATTGCATTCAGAAATGGAGCACCAAAAGTTATGGGAACGAAAGTCGGAGTGTAAACCATACAAAAAATATGCTCACAAGAAAGTGACGAATTCACTGCTTGAAATGAAACGCGAGGACCTTCGTTTGGGGTGGGCATCGTAACGGGACACTGCGACCTCAACTATCATCTGCACAGGATTGGAGCCACTGACAGTGAGCTATGTCGGGGCTGCTTGCAGGAAGAAGAGACGGTGGAGCACGCTATCTTAAATTGGGCATGGTTTACTTAATTCACCTGAGTTTGATCAACTGGGTGCATTAAGTGCACCCATGGTCACCCGGGTGATCATGGGTGCATTAAGTTTAAAAGAAACATTACACCTTGAATCTACTTCCTATATAAAACATCTGTTTGTGCGGACACAAAAGAGGCCAGGGCCAAAACGGATTTGCTGGAGCTACTTGGATCCTGTTCTCCATTATTGGCGCCTTCGGACACACTTCAACAGTGTAGTCCTGCGTGGCTGGAGTAGGGATAGCACAGGGAGTCAATGCACAAATCACCGCAAAGCGGGACGATAGTAAAGTAAAGTAAAAATTTATTTATTGCTTATACATAGGTTGCGCTCGAACTAAATTTAATTATGGTTAATGAATAGGTACATGCTAGAACAAAAGGAAGTTTACAACATTGACTATCAAGTACATGGGAATGTAGCTGTATGAACAGATTGATAATGCTTGTAATGATTATGAAATCTGACAAGTTCGAAAAACCCCCCTCCGAACTAGTTTGAGACTGTATCTCGTCGGGCAGTGTGCCGCAATTAGTGCTGCTGGTCTACATCTTCATTTTGAATTAGAATTAACAGGTATGTCAATTAGCTATTTCCTGTACGGAACAAAAATGAAAATATTAACGGCATCATCTATCTACTCCTGAAATTGATAAGAAAATGATTCAACTGCAAGTTTTTTGTCAACACCTTACTAGGAAACTAAAAGGCAATTTGTTCAGGCATATTAGCATTGTTCGCCATGACTTGTGCCCCCTTTGTTCGATACTGCTCACTGCTCATCACCGTGAACAATGAGTGACCTGCGCCCGCGCGCTTTGCCGTTACCTGTTTGTTATGAAAATTTATATTATTTATGCCGTTTTAGAAAAATCTACTTTTAGTTGTCCAGGATAACAGTTTATTTTTTTTAAGGAAAATTCAAAAACCATTAAAATGTGATACGAAAGTTTCTCGATTTAGCAGTATTAATACCTCACCCTGGGATTATTCTAATCATAATCATCTTATTTAATTTGTCATAAATAAGTAACAGTAACCATAAGGGTATTTTGAGTGTATAATACTTTGTTTGTGTTATTTTTTTAAGATGTGTTACAGATTTATTTCGAAGCCAAAGGCTCCCGAACTAACAATGTTTCAGTAGCCAGTGGCTTCTCCCATCATTAACTTATTTAAGTTAGTTTAACACAAAAAACAGAGTTCACAATACGTACGTATTTTATTTTTTTACAGTAGATCGGTAAATTGGCAATAATATTTATGTGACCCAAAGATTTCGTTCCAGTGGGACGCGAACCCGCATCTTCGCCTCTAATCGGCAATGCCTTGTCTAGACCAATTCAGCCACGACACGAGTTTACGCTGGCGACAATTTTTTTTGGTAATATCAATCCGGTAAAGTTTTTTTTATATACTACTTGGTATGACTGGTCAAGCTGATGGCCCACCTGATGTTTAAGTGTAACTGAACTGATTTTTTGGTTCACACTTCACATTAAAATTTTGTGTGCTCCATAGATATGGCGTACATTTAAAAAAATAACAAACTTGAATAATCATTTATGTTATTGACATACTTTTTCACTACTTTTATAAAGATTTCAAAATGACAACGTGTTATCTATCATTATCAAAAAATACAATTCATCACTTTGCCGAACAACGATGATGCAAAACTTCTTTCAATGCGTCAAAAAATGCTGATGAAAATTTTCTCGGAGCATAATGACGTTAACACTTATTTGCCTTAAGTTTACTATACATTTACTATATTCTATTCTGTGTCACATCCTGCTCGTCAGCGTTCAGTTCATTATCAGAACAAAATGACAAATTCAATCAGAAATTCATGACAAAAAAACTTATTTTTCCTGAAATAAGTATCCTACGTCTATCCTCATGGTACACATTATAACTTTTTCAAATTTAAGATTGGTTGAGCCGTTAAGGCGTGAAAATCTAATAAATAGACAGAGATACACAGATTTACTTTGAGTTTATAATATTATGTGATGAACCATAATATTTTATTTTTCAGGAAATACCTGATTGGAGTTTCATAGCCATATTTGGTAGGTAGGTATTGCATTTCATTGAAGATTTTTAAAATGGAATACATCATTTCTTCGAATGAGGCTAATTCCAGTCGAGGAAAGTTGGAGGAACGGCTTAGAATACCGTACTTGGAATACCTACCGGTGTTGGCATCCCTATTTGTTTCTCCGAACTACCCCCAAAAAAGGGTGCATTAGGGTTTTAAAGTTTGTATGCAAACTTTTTAATGCGTGGTACGTTTTGCTTGAAACGTGGTATGGGTACTTAAAATACAGAATAATTCAGCATATATTTCTGTTTTTTTTTAAATAACCCTTTAAGAGGGGTATTAAGGTATGAAGGGGTATGAAGTATTTAGGTTTCATCGTAGCGAACCACGGGTACTCAGGTTGTTTATTGAATTTATATAAAAATGATCGATAATAAAAATAATTCTAAAATTATATACAGATCTTCTCACAATAATAATTATTATAACCCATAGGCGTCGCGTCGCAATGTCTGCAGGGGAAGCAGATGGGGGAGACCCCGCTGCGTCGCTCGTTAACTACACATCCAGGGATGAATTATTTTTATCTACCAATTTACCCCAATCGTCTCTATTGTTGATTCGATGACAGCTACCGTTTAGTGACAAAACATCGCATTGAAGAAGCGAAGGGCTATGAAAAATGGCGTCATCGTGATTAAAAATAATCTCAACCCAGATAAGATTATCGCGTTTGGCTACTGTTTAATTGATGCAATAATAATTATTACTTAATGCAAGTGTTATGCAATAAAATGGTTATAATACTCAGGCCGGAAGCGCAAACTTGTGACCGCTTGCGTATATCAGGGTTAGAATAAATAAATCGTTGTTAATTTAATGCGCAGTTATTTTGTACCTACTGCGCCGAGGTTGACTTCTGTCAACACATTATTAAAAAGAGTAAAAAATCAAAACATTATGACGTAAGTTATCTTATCTCTCATTTCCGATTTATTTGATCAAATCAATTATTCGTTTGATGTTTTTCGTCTTGTAACTTCCTAGGTAAGGGAACGGAATTTGTTGCGATATTTGTTTTTTTTTTAAACCTGCCTAAATTCCATCTTTTTTCACCTTGACTGACGTCACTAGTTCGCGTATTTCCTATAATTCTGTAGAATTATAAGACTTCTTATAGAATCAAAAGAGAAAAAAAAATTTGTATTTTAAGCCTCTTAAAATAAATCAGAAATCACCTTTTATCATAAATTAATTACATAATTTTCGCTCGATAAGAGTACCTACCAACCCAAACTTAGACTTTCTTCATACTCGTTTAAATTTTTGAAACATTTAGTAACGTATTTTCTATTATTTGAGCATACAAGTATTAAAATTTAATGTTAAATCATATTTATACACACAAACACGGTACCAGTGCGTGCGCTCGCCTTCTTCAGTAAAACGGTCGCATAGGTACACTTTTTTTTTTCATGACAACTATTTTCGTAGGACCTCTGTTATGTAACAACTCCCTAAAAATGCTTTGCCATAAGTCTTTGGAAAAATACAACAAATGCAAGTAAATATGATAATAAAAAAAACAAATGTAACAGTTGATCTGCTTAAAGACCGTCGCGAACGATCTAAAAATCACTACCAGACAGAAGCGTTCCTACGATGCTGGCTGCATTACCATGCTGAATGGCAATACTAATGCGTTGAGCCTGATAAAAGCCAGCTCATGTAATCATTAAAAAAACACAGTACTCCACGGACCCAGTGTCTCGACCCCGAAACGCTCAAGTTCTGTCGAGGCCATATACATACATAATACTAGCGAAAGGACAGGGCGGAAGACGTCACAGACTGTAATATGACGGTCAGTTTTTGAGATCCACAGCCAAATCGGCCGCTGCACCGGGTTTTGGAATAGTTTAGGAAACACCGTGATTTTTCGCTTTCAATCGAATTTAAAACTGTTTGTTGTTTGCAAAAGACAAAACACTGTGTTACTATTCCAAGGTTACTCCGAATTTTATAATACGGTACCTAACACGATCGTTCGCAACCACTTTGCCTAACATTCTGACGTAATCCATACATAGTGATTAGGTTTTTTTTAGATATTTATCAACATTTGAATAACACTATTTACTGTGCAATAAACAGTGATCATAACTAATTTCGTTCCTGTGTTGAGAACACTTAGCTTCAATTGGCTGTATAATAATCGTGAGAAAAAACTCGACGAGTGATTTCTGGCATGAGAGTTGTAATGTAGGATACGTGTCAGGTCGCCTTATTCAAGCGTAAGCAGTCGTCCTGAATCCAGAGCCCAATCGCACAAACTATGAACATTACTACCAAAACAAAACTATCAGAATCGTTCACGTTATTTTGTAAGTCTGGATTGAGGGATCCTTGCTTGAATTGAAGATTAATGTGAACGTGAACGCTTCTGGTTTTGCTTAGGTAATATCGATAGATAGATAGATAGATAGATTAACACTTTATTGTACACCAAAAAAAAACACGAAAATAAAAGGATTAACTAAATCAAATTATAGGACAATGGCCTTATCGCTGAAAGCAATTTTTTCCAGGAAGGCCTTTTCCTTTCATTTGTGCGTGATTCGCATTTGTCTTGTTTCAAATGTAAGCAGTTGGTTTCAAGCCCTTTTCTCTCTGGGACCTTATTTTTTTTCCCAATATAATAACGTAGATTGTGACACAAAAATAGGGTAAGATAGTGTAGGATGTATGAAGAATGTAATGAGAGTGAATGGGACAAAAGAGGTATTTCAGGATTACAGCGAGTGGAAAACCGTGGTGTCTGCCTGTCCGGGAAACAGGCGTGAGTTTACGCATGTATGTATGTAAAGTTATGTATAGATGTTTATGTATGTATTTAAAGATATTTTCCACGTGTACCTTAATCAACTTATTTCAAGCTTAGATGCTACTTTTAAGCCCACTAAACTACAGCCACCACGTTTTACTACCTCATAAAAAAAAGTAGGTAAGTATTAGTCATAATTCTGTAATAATTGTATGTAGTTGTTCAATCGAAATTGTGACTGTTCATATAGTAGTGCGTAGTTCCCCTCAAGAACCGCGCTCTATAGCTTATTGCTCTGAGATTCTGACTGTATTTCGAGTTAATAAAAGGTATAGAATCCCACGTAGTTGATGTTATTATACCACTTATCTACCTACATTATTGAATGGCTTGATCTACAGCAGCGATGTGTTCCTTACAAATAATATTCGATCGTTCACCCTGACTCATGGAATAAAATGGCTATGAGATCTAGATGGATCTAGTCGATTTAAACGGTTTGTTGACAGCCTGTACACGGCCCGTTGACAGCGCGTCACGGCTCTGATAAAATAACTACCTACTATAAATTACATTATAAAGGTCGCAGGAAGTCGGTGAATGGAGGTGGCTTAAGGCCGTCCGTCGTGGTATTATATGGGGAGGTATATGTCCAGCAGTGGACTTCTGTAGGCTGATGATGATGAATCAAATTATTTTATTTTAATAAAGTGTTCTTTAAGAAACATGGAAACTGGCCACTTTTTGACCGAGTGAGCGAAGTCCTTGCAACAACTGGCAAAATTTGCTTTCACCTGTCCGGATTTGGGACTTACGTACAGGTCGTATTTTTCAACTAATCTTTAAGATACTTGATTTACAGGTTCTAAAATTTCCTAGATTTTTATGGGCGCCACTGACCGGGCAATTTTGAGAATTTTTGGCAGAAACATTCGGTAAGTATTCAATTCTACACAAGAATTTAGAATATGAGGTCATGAGGTTGTCTAGATATACAGGGGGAGTCTTCTTTCTGGGCCACTTAGGCGAGGTCTGAAAACGTGAGAGTTATCGAAAAGTAGAGATGAAAAATGTAGAGATACGGGTTTAATTTAAAAATAAAATAGTTGAAACTTAGTTTTAGATTTCACAAAAAAAACTGTTTCGGTGCTTTCTTTGGTCAATATGGATCGACATGATGCATAGTTTCATACAAGTTTGTGCTCCTGAGGTCTATACTGTTCGCAGAACTACTAAGTTATAGAAAGTTCAAAAAGTAAAACCCTCAAACGATAAGGGGCATAAAGGGGTCGTTACACCGGCACCAGCCCCGACCGGCCGTCGCCGTGGCTGGTGCACCGGCGGCCGGGGCTCAAACAAAGCCTTATCTTATCGCCTATCCCCCCGTCGAATTAAAAGTGTATGAAAATTCGAATCAGGTGTGTGACCAATTGTATTTGATTTATATCGTCACGGATCACGAACCAAAGACAAAGGTCAAATGGTCATAAGGTCTATTTAACATTCTCTATAAACGCAAACATCATCATAATCACCCCAAAATAACAAGACTAGGTATTTCCTAATAGGCACCTAATTACATCGAGTTGTTGTGCTAAGTTCAAAAGTTTAACCCTAAAGCGATTAGGCGAGGTCCAAAGGTCGTAACTCTGGTGTGGCGTTGCACGGGGGACAAACAAACCATTATCTTATCTGCCATCCAACACCAAAGCAGGTATTATAAATTTAATAAATAAAAAAAAGTTGCCATAATACGCCTTTATTTGAATCTACGTAAAGATAAATTATATTCAGATATCATTGCCAAAGAGTGCTAAGTCCAAAAGTTTAACCCTAAAGCGATTAGGCGAGGTCCAAAGGTCGTAACTCTGGTGTGGCGTTGCACGGGGGGCAAACAAACCATTATCTTATCTGCCATCCAACACCAAAGCAGGTATTATAAATTTAATAAATAAAAAAAGTTGCCATAATATTCCTTTATTTGAATCTACGTAAAGATAAATTATATTCGGATATCATTACCAAAGAGTGCTAAGTCCAAAAAGTTTAACCCTAAAGCGATTAGGCGAGGTCCATGGGCCGTGACTCCGGCGGGCGCAAACAAAGCGTTATCTTATCTGCCATCCCCCACCGATGAATTACCATAACTCTCATTTACATGCACCTACATCATAGCTTGTAAAGGGCCCAGCTGATTCACTCCATACAAAATCAGTAATTACTATCTGAGAACAAAAAATAAGCTAGTTCACTCCATACAAAGTTGGTAATCACTATCGGATAAAAATAGGTACCTATATTTAATTTACAGAATTTACTAGAAAAAGTGGAGATCTTGAAGCATCAAAACAAAGATTTTCCGCAGTACGTACGGCAAAAGCATCTTCAGCACCCTAGGGAGGGTGTTTTATTCATAAAACTATTTGTTTTTGTAAATACCTGAACATTTTGACATCCAAAGCCCAAAGCCTGAAACATATTTTTGACCGTGTGCACAGTCGTGTCGTATGGCGTGTGCCAGATTTTCGTCGGATGATCGAGCGCTAAAGGTCACTCAAGGTCACGTCCGCGACTTATTACTGATAGTTTACACGTGTAGGTGTAATATTATTCACCAGATTTAGCATATGTCACCACTGACTTTTAGCGACTGCCGCACGATAATATGTATCAGGCGTGAAGCACCTAAACATGGCGTGAAAACCTCCCTATCCTCGAATACGAAAATAAGTCTGAGTCAGATCTTCAGATATTTCCTATATCCAATTCATCATGCAATTCCCAGCTCCTTCTAGATCTAGCCATAAATCATTCCACACTACGTCTATCAAAAGTGACCTAGCTGATCTTTATCAACCTGCGTGTGGGGAGCGCGTTGTTTACGAGCCGGAGAAGACGGATTTTCTTCCGTTTTCCCCGCTCCGACCACGATTGCGGAAATTCCGAATTATTATTGTTTATTTCACGAAGTTAGTACAGTTTTGGTGACTGTTATTAGTAATTTATTTAATTTTTATTGTGCTTACAGCTGCTATGTAGTTCTATGTAAAAAACATAATGAGTAATTCTTGCTTTTATTTAAATCTAAGATTCCACACTCTTCCATCACATAAACTCACCCTGAACATTTTTGATTGGAATGCGCATCAAGTTTTTGAAAAAACATTATTACTCAAATACCTAAGTATGTTCTTAATTACTTACTCTTACATACTCTAAAATACTCTAAAACGATCAACTATACTCATAAAAAGTAAAAATTGAATGGATTTGAATCCATAGTGACCTATTATCATAACTCCTATTCAAAAATCTACCTGGATATCTTGCAAAAAGATTGAAAAAAACCGTACTAGTTTTCGAATGAAAAAAAATATACTCATAAGTGTTTTTATCCGTTGGCGGTAAAAAATAAGGTCAAGAAGAATAATCTTACTCAACTTATTGAATTCCGTATTTAATTAATACAATTTATTAAAAGCATCTCAAACTTTATCTAAACGAAAAGCTCAACTTAGAGATAGCAATCCATTTACTCATAAAACCGTACACAGAAACACTGTAATGTTTTAATGTGCACTCAAATTTGGGGAGCACTGATAAAATGGGAAGCTAGTCTTAAATTACTCACTTACAGAGTAGTTATCCGAAAGAGCTTTTAAATCATTCACAAAACACTAATGGACGCGGCGGGCGAGGGGTTAGGGGAGGGTGAGCAGATGTACTCCCCGGCGGGCAATGAAATGGAGATATAACAATATGAAGGTGCGTTGTGTTGCCGTGAGTTGCAATACTAGCAATGTTACACGCGACATGCATCAGACAAATATGTTTGAGAAGTATTTAATGCGTAGATACTCAGGAGTAAACAACGAAGATGGTCGTGATTCGTTCGATCTACGAGTAGTGCCATAGAGTTGGTAACACTTTGAATGGACATTTTGTCATTTCAAATCAAGTTTTTTTTTTTAAGAAAGAAAGAAAGAAAGAATATATATTTATTTGTATACAAGAGCTACACAGAAACACAGAACACACTAAGAAGACATTGACAGGCCTTTGTTTGACTACGATCTCACCTGTTGGTAAGTGACGATGTGGCCGAAAATGGAGTACAAAGGTCTAGAAGGCACCTATTCACTGTAGCGTTGAAGAGACCCAGATTATAGTTTTCAGAAAAGACAGACGACGGTAGTGTATTCCAATCCTTAGCAGTTCGCATTATAAAAGTAGATCTGAAACGTTTTGTGGTGTTTTTGATTCAGTGTCCGCCCGCTTTCCTCGCATTTTACCAGGATACAAAGTAGCCTATAGCTCAATCCAGCCGGGCAATTGCGCAAAACCATTGAACTACACTGAACATCGAAAAAACATCAAATTTGACATTTATAGCCAAGAAATTTGATTTTTTTGTAAGTTTCGTATTGTGAGGGGAGACCAGGAGGGCAATTAGAGATTAAGTGGAATTCGACATATGTTAAAAAAGATGGCGAATGTCGAATAAAATCTTAATTTGCTATTCTCGTGATGTCACAAATAGACATAAGTCAACCAACATCATTCAAATCGAATATGATTTGATGGTTATTGTGACATTTTCGTGACATTTTTTGTAGACATTCATGCTTACCATTATCTCTAATTTAGAGTCTACAATGTCTACAATCCGAGAATTGGCCTCCAGGACTGAGACGGAGGGAAGTGAGACGGGTAAGTTAAGGTTGGAAGCAAAAAAAACAGGTTCTAGATATTTATCAAACTACTAGCTGTAACCCGCGACTTCGTACGCGTAATATTATTTTATCCATTTATTATATTATCCATGTGTGCGTAATAGCACAGACTATATTATGTTTTTACACTGTGGTAATAGTATATGTTTTAGTTGTTGTAGTAGTAGAACGTTTGGATTTCCACTTGTAGTATCCTACCTATCTAGATACTAATAATAAGTTAACGCGCCTCCCCCGAACGTTTGCACATTGCCCGCAACCATCACAAGAATAATTTCTTAACCAACATCCGATGGTCCGATGAAATACAGGGCTTTTTTGTTGTATATTAAAAGCCCATTTTGGACCCCTTAGAGAGCGTGTATCGAAAATTCCTATCTCAATGCACCCCTAGATCACAAAATGAACGTACCCTCCAAATTTCAGCTCTCTAGGACTTACGCTTTAGGCTGTGCGTTGATAGTCAGTCAGTCAGTCAGTCAGTCAGTCAGTCAGTCAGTCAGTCACTCAGTCAGTCAGTTACGTAACGATTTTATATATATTGATTAATATCACAATAATAGTTCGTTACTTATCGAACATGTATAAACCAATCACAAAGTAAAAATAAATGTTCATTATAAAAAATAAAAATAAAAAAAAACCTTCGATAAACTCGTTTTGCCCTGAGGGGGTGTCTAAAGCTTGTAGGACTCAAAAGCCCTACCCGCTTTAGACACCCAAAGGTAAAGCGGGTAATGATTAAAATAGTGAGATTAATCAATCTTAACAACGAAATTATCCTATAATCTAATTAATAATCAACGTTTTGGTTTAATGTAGCTATCACAACCTTAGAATCAGCCCATTAATAATTATTATAATCAATAATCATACAAAATCAAAATTCACCCATTTGTTCTTGACACATGCCACAGAGGAGGTGCATGCTTCGTGAGCCCACATCCCACAATCGTCGTATTTAATCCAGCCTTCAGCTGGTGAATTTCGGTAAAAATCAGTGCACAAAAGGCATCAAAGCTAGTTTAAAAAAAAAAGGATTTAACCCTTTTATCTCCTTTTTTATCTCTCTTTTCTCTCTTTTCATACTTGTTGAAGGATTAAGATCTACTTTTAAGTTTCTCATTTATCTTTGTGTTATTTTGTTTGTTTACTTATCTGTCTCTTTGTTTTTTTTTTTTGCAGCTGCGTTATTTTAGCTTCATCCATAACGAGGTTTATTGTTTTGCCGCTCCATGATGCGTTAGCAGTTTTTATTTTGTACTTTTTGACGATCTACGATATAAGAAACGATACTATACCTAATAAAACACTTGCTCAAAAACGGGCTATGGGCAAATCGGGTAGTACCCGATTTACCCCTACCCGTCTTGCCCAGAGACATACTTAGGTTTTGCACACTCATAAACTTGAAACCGGCACAACAGGCGACAAATCACTCCACCGATAAGAATGGCCAACCATAGCAAGATAATATCACTAAACTAGTAAGAACATATTATGAACCAAAATCGACTAATCAGCAGTCAAACTCGTAAAATACATGTTTTTTTATCGAAACCATCAAAATTCATTGTTGTCAATTTACCTTGCAACCACGTGATCCATTGATGCGGTGAGACAGTCTGTGATTGCTCCAAGCCTGGGCCCACCTTCTCCATTTACATATTCAGTCTAGTGACAGCGGCGCGAAATTTAAAGAGATTATACCCGATTTGGGCGGGGTACCCGTTTTTGACTGATCTCCCCTAACAACTAAATTTTTGACATCCCACTATGAGCCAGGTACTCTGACAGTAGGTTTGGAGTTACACAATAGCCTGGCAGGTCATAATCTCTTTATGTAACAAATTTCATCGTATTCGGTTCAGCCGTTTTGGTGGGATTGAGTAACAAACATCCAAACTTTAACATTTATGATTTTAGTGGGATTTTAGGCCGCGCGGCCATTTAAACAATCGCCTTTGAAAAATGAATGAAGTGATGCAAAATGAAATATCGAGTCCCTTCCTAACGACGATCATCAAACATATTTCATTAGCCACAATATTATAGCTATCGATACAGTGATATAAATTTGTTGCGTGACTGACTGACTGACTTACTGACTGACTCACTGAACGAATATCAACGCACAAAATAAACCGTAAGTCCTAAAAACCTGAAATTTTGCGGGTATAGTCCTTATATGGTCTAAGGGTGCTCTAAGAAAATAATTCACCCACGGGGTCAGCGGGGTGTTGAAGTTTGTTTGGAAAAAACTCCACACGGAAGAAGACGTAAGCGTTCTACTAGTTCTTACAACTATGACTTTTCTGAAATGTTTAAAAAAATTGGTTTTGAACTGGCTGATCAACTTAATATGCGTAGGTATATAATTTTTAATTTCATATCTCAAAATTTTTACCTTCTAGGTTGAAAGTGCGTTTCTTGCAATCCCTACACAATAAGATTTGTACCAGGTGCCCTTTAATTGGCCTCGACCCACTAATCAGACATGGTTCTAATAATATCCTGCGTACACGTCTAAATCAGTCTCGCACTTCGGAAAGAGTTGCAAAACATTTTTATGTTGTAATAGATATTCGTAATTGCCCAGGATAGTGGTGCACAGCTAAGAGGTTTCACTACATCCAGCAAAAGAGATCAAAATAAGCTATAAAAACGCCCATTGTATTTTGCTATACTTATATATTACTAGAGGAATGCCCGCGACTTCGTCCGCTTGAAGTTTTTTTCCATACAAACGTCAACACTCCCAAGGGGTGACCCTTAGGGGTGAATTTTCGAGGATCCTTTCTTAGTGCACCTCTAGATCACAAAAAGAATGTACCTTCCAAATTTCAGGTGTCGAGGAAGCACGGTTTAGGCTGTACGTTGACAGTCAGTCAGTCAGTAACGCAACGATTTTATATAAAAACTTGTTAACAAGCCTATGTATGAAAAAAATTGAACAACAACAATTTTAAAAAGGTGGTACCTTTGTTTTTTATATGCACAAAAAGAGAACTCTTATCTGAAATTTAAAAATTCTAGAACTCTATTAGATACCGTCTATCTCCATTATATTGCAGAGGGCAGTAGATGAAAGGCAAACAGTAGGAAAATAAAATATATGTTATGTCCTTTATAAAACAAAAAATTTAACAAGAGAAAACAGATGGCAGAAATCATGCAAAACTTTCTCGATTGATATTCGATTCAAAATTACTTTTTATATGCTTTTTATAAACACTTGACAGAGTCCGAAACCGAAACCTAGATTCTGTTCAAAAAGAGAAGCGTCGTGGGGTTGGAGGGCGCAGCTGTGCTTATTTACCTTTTTTGTTTAGCGGGCAATACAACAGCGCGTCTGTTTCATTTTGATCATTTTACAACTGTAACTATTTATTTAGCATAAAATTCAAAATGCCGAGAGATTGAATCCTAGGCTAAAGATATAGTTATATAAACTAAATAAAATGTTAGTTCACAATTTGGCCACGACGCTTCTTTGTTTGAACAGACACGCGCCTTAAGAAGTTAAAAATAATGAACTGCAGATCAAGATGAATAGTTGTTAAAAACATTAAGAACAATTGGAAAATTGTTAGTTCGTAGATTACGGAACCTCTTAGCTGTGCTGTATTACACCTTGTTCCCGCGTGTAGTAGGAATAATAAATGTCGAGGGGTCTGCCAGGGGACCGCCATTATTATTGGCGGCAATTTAATTAGATCCCGTCGTTATTAGCACTGATTCGCTTTATAATGCCCTTGTAATATCCACCCGACACCCAACTGCACTCAGAGAACTCTACATTTCAAGTACTACGTCGAATCGCACTTATATTGATTGATCTTACTAATTATGTAGGTACGAACGAATTATTTGTATGGTGTATAGATAGATAGATAGATAGATAGATGAACACTTTATTGTACACAAAGTCGCACAAGTTCGCCTTTGTACTTCTTTGTTTTATGTGCAATAAAGAATTTTCTATCTATCTACCTACACAAGGAAAATATCACAAAATAAACATAAACAAATAGTACAGTACAATGGGCGGCCTTATCGCTGAGAGCGAGTTCTCCCAGGCTTATAGATTCTTAGCCTTGCTACCATGGTTGCCATGGCTAGACAGAATTGGTGACATCAACCGATGATATCTGGTATGGAGTACTGAGTATACTACATTTCGGGTAATGTGCCCAGGAACTACACGATCTGATCCCACCATCTCCATCAAGCAGGCGCACGGCTCTGTACCAAACCTTACCTCATTTTAGTACATATTCGTATTATGAGTTTCGGTTCCATCTTTATATTGGGGTGCATCCGTATTGATATCCCATGGATTCATCCCACGAATATAAATTTTCGGATTCTGTCATGATGGTTTGCGAACTGCTAAGGAGTGAAAATCGCTGCCGTCCTCGGTCTTTCCTGAAAACTATAATCTGGGTATCTGTATTAAGGCAATAGTGAATAGGTGCCTTCTAGACCGTCGCGCTCCATCGTCGGCCGCATCGTCACTTACCAACAAACCCTCATCCTCTATACGAGTTTAAAGTGGCTGCCCGACCAACCTTTCGGTTGTACGTGGTAGCGCACTTTACCTGTCTGAGGCCAGGGCCAGATGCGGTGGGTCTTGCCGCCAAAAAAAAATAACTTACAATCCGGGTATTCATGCGAGTTGCTCGTGAACTTTGCAGAACACTACCATTTGTCCAAAATGGAAGCTCTCCAGAAAGCTATAATTATCTCTACTATAAATCCGTGGTGTGTGCGGCCTAAGAATATACCTCTCCATCTGCTCCCGTGGATTTAGTAAAAGCTGATTAGGGGATTACACCAGGGGATGGGCAGCGGCAACCACCTGACCATTCAACAATACTGCGACCTCCAATCCGCCTGCCACGCATGGTGATTATGTCAAATCCCTAGTGCATTCTATGGGGAGGCCTCGTCCAGCAAAGGACGTGTAAAGGCTACTGATGATGATGAACTAAAACCGAAATGTTTTCAAATTTGTATGATTCGGTTTAAAAACCATAAAATTACTTCGAACGTCGGAATTTGATCACCAACGCAATCAGCCGCGCCGATTGGCTTCCGGCTCATCGATATTCGTAACGAATCGTCGAATTCAATAATTATCCCAAACACGACTTCATTCACAAAAACATCGTAAAAAGGTGTGAATGGAAGAAGAAGGTAACGGTCAGTTTTTTAGTTCAATAGGGTTGGCCTGAGTCTCCTTTAGCCGGATATGTCCAACTTATTTGGTCTTCTAGCCCAGACAACATGCAGAACAAACATAAGGCCCACCTGATGTAGTAACCTCTGCCTATCAATGCACTACCTCTTAGGTCACGTCCACCTAAGACGCGCCCTATGCGGCACTGCTCTGCGCTCGCCATCCTGAGACAGAAATATGAAAGTCTCATGTGTCTGTAATTTCACCGGCACCCATAACCGGAACACTGCAATGTGATCACTACTGCTTTGCGGAAGAAATAGGTATGATGGTAGGACTTCCCCGGACGAACTCTTTTACAAAAAAGGCTATACATACATATAGACACACGCCTTTTTCCCCGAAGGGGTAGGCAGAGCCTCAATGGGCCGTACTAACAATTCGCAATATTATACTGGCGTTTGTCACTCAAAAATGTATACCTCTACATGCATCTTATTACCTATATCTTTCTGTCTCGCATATATATATATAATATCGTACCGTATATGAAAAGATACATATGACTATTTTATATTAATACTAGCAGCGCCCCGTGGTGTTACCCGCATAGGTCTCGATCCCGTGGGAATATCGAGATAAAAATGTGCCTAGATGTTATTCCGGGAGTCAAGCTATCTCCATTCCAAATTTCATCAAAATCCATCCAACCGTTTCAGCGAGAAGAAGTAACAAACACACGCACACACTCAAACATTCACAAATCTTACGCATTTATAATATTAGTAGGATTTTAACAATATACCAAAAATTACCAACCAGGTTCAACCGTCTCCTTGATACGGAGATATGTTAGACCGGTATACCATTGGCCAACTCCTCGACCTGATTAATTTATGAGAAAGTAGGATCGGTTTTGTAGAGTTCCTGAAAACAAAGTAAAATTTTATTTAATATTTCGCGATATAAATAAATGCTATTTTTTAAACTAAATTTCCAGGTACGTATAGTTGGTGTCTTAGGTTGCTACAAAATAAACATCCGGCAATTTTGAAAAAACTTGAAGTGTGTGGGCAACCCTAGCCGAAGCGGCCGATGGGTTTCTGATTCAAGTTCACGTGGAGCTTTCAGTGTAGTAGATAAGATTAAAAGTGACCAGAGGGTATCAGTGCGCGACCATACCGGTTGAATGGAGTCAGTTCATTCATGAGGCTGAATGCCATCACGCGAGAGATGTACATTGTACATTGTAACTACGCTACATACGCATCGTAAGGCAAAGACGTGACCTTGCAAGGACTTTTATTACGACCTCTGTGGCGCTGCGGACGAGTAGCTGGCTGAGATGCGAGAGGTTCGGGGTTCAATTCCCGCTGTGGGATAAATGTTTGTATGATCTGCATATATTTGTTCTGCGTCTGGGTGTTGTGGTACCATGGTACTCGTAGTTCCTGATACCCACGACACAAGGGATCCTAGTTTGGGATCAAGACTAGTTATATAATGTGATTTTGATTTGTTATGTTATGTTGTGGAATTGATTTTCATACAAGGCCCATGCACGCTACGCAAATTGATGGGGAGTAAAATCGTATAAAATCGAAAGTTAACAAAAAAAAACTCTGCGCAGTATATTTGCGCATCTTATCTGGATTGGAGTAAACTCTAGTTGCGCGTCGGTGCTGACACACACCATTTAATTATTCAAACAAGTTTGTTTAAACCTACAATTTAAAAAATATCTGGTAAATATAAATTAATATATTTGGTTTTTCCTCCTAAAGATAAAATATCCAATTATTCCTTGTGAACTGTTGTCTGATATTATTCTTTATTTTTCTCATATTCTGCCATAACAACATGAATTTCGTTGTCCCAATCAACTTGTCTTTTAAGTTGCTTTCAGTAGAACATTCACACCCTTAATTACCGCACGGTCAGGGCAACAGTTTAAAAAAGTATTAAAACAGGTAAGTACAATCTTTATAAAATGAGTGATAGTAACCGTGTGCTGATCAAAATGCGCCTTATCACGGCCAGCCTACTATCATCCCTCGAGGAGTTCCGTTGGCCACCTTCCGTCTCCAGCATCAGATCAGCTCGCTGTCACCATAATATTGCATTGTAATCGGAACTTTACAGGTATGCAAAATATGAGTGCATCTTGTTTATCACACTA
The DNA here is from genome assembly GCA_932527175.1 of Operophtera brumata. Lineage (NCBI taxonomy): Eukaryota > Metazoa > Arthropoda > Insecta > Lepidoptera > Geometridae > Operophtera > Operophtera brumata. The sequence continues at coordinate 7,434,829 of OW052235.1, read as the reverse complement.
ATATTATAAAAGCGGAAGTTTATATGTTTGTTACTTCTTCACGTTGAAACGGCTGACGGACTTGCACGAAATTTGGAATGGAGATAACTGGACTCCCGGAATGACACATAGGCACATTTTTATGCCGCTATTCCCACGGGATCGAGACTTACGCGGGTGAAACCGCGGGAACTGCTAGTGCCCAATAATTTTCTACCCATTTAGTTATTTTATCGTTTCAACCCATTTTACTAAATTTCTGTTCTATCATCTCAATCGGTTGAGGATAACTGCTTTAAAATTCAGTAGCAAGATTCCACCCAGACAAACATATATACCTACATTGCAAGTTAAATAAAAGCTTGTAAAAACCAGAGCATCTGCAAGCAGATGAATTACTGCAAAATATAAACACTGTCAATTTAACGAGTGAAATGCGTGAATCTTTCGCTCCGTAGAATGTGACAATAAATCACTGGACATATACTATTACGCTATGCGATCATTACATAATTTACTTCAAGATATAACAGAGGTACCTAGTCATTACACCAGCGCTAATCATTAGCAATTAGCAGCCGCGTCACGTAATTAACAGCTGTTCACACTCCACGTTTATACAACAACCGTCACTTCTTTCACCCAAGTGACATAAGACTGACTTCTGCAAGATGATTCACTGGAAAGTGCAAACACAGTGTTGATGCGAATCTCTCGCGCTAAGGTGACACCATTTCAACGCTTCACAATCATTACCACAGAAGATATACTACTCAGTGCCTACTCATTAACCCGGCACTAATCATGCACAATTAGAGGTCGCGTGTCACAAATTAACATCTGTTCACACTTCTTCGACTCTTCGACATTTATTTACAACTATGACATTCAATTACACACGTACAGCGCTCACCAAATAACAGTGCGGCTGTGAATTTAATGACAGAAGCTTATTTTTAACCACCTTCATAAAAAGGAGGAGGTTCTCCAGTCGTGTTTTTTTTTTTTTATACTACTTGGATAACGTAACAAGCAGATGGCCCACCTGATTTTAAGCGGTAACCTCTGCCTAAGAACATTGCATTACCTCACAGGTCACGTCCACCTAGGACGCGCCCTATGTGGCATTGCACTGCGCCCGCCACCCTGAGACATAAAGATGAAAAGTCTCATGTGCCTGTAATTTCGCCGGCACCCTTACCTTTCAAACCGGAACACAGCAATGCGAGCACTACTGCTTTGCGGCAGAAATAGGTATGGTGGTAGTACTTCCCCGGACGAACTCTTTTACAAAAAAGCTCTACTACTACTAATTTCTTATGTTAGTTTCCTCATATCTCCGTCATTTATGAACCGATTTGTTATTTTTTGTAGTTGTCTCGATATGCTTCCTGATTGGTCCCATTTTCATCAAAATCTGGTTCATGAGGACTCTCCTCAAATAATAGGCACACATATAGCGATTTCGGTATTTTGAGCAACAAGTCAAGCATGTGCATTCAGAAAGTTCCATTTGGTGAAGCGAAGCCGTTTTTTTTTTTCGAAAAAAATTATAAGTACGTTCCTACCATCAGCCAGCACCTTGTTCTCCTTGTTCTCAAGGCATCACACAGTCGTTCCCGCCTAGTAAGAAGGATTTTTAAATAAAGCCAAGCCGTGTTTGTTGATTCTTTTATACAGGGTTTCTCGCGTTGGACAGAATTAAAACGATTCAAAATTATTCTTATGATTTCAATGAATAAAATACTTATGACTTTTTTGAAAAATTTACATTTTGTCACACTAGGTATGAATTCACGTGATATCAGTTGATCCGCGATAGGTGGTATACTACTTATGTTTGTGTTTTTCATTAGAAAGAATCTATGTTATTCAGTGGAATTCTCATAGAAAGCCTTATGTGCTTGTAATTTTTCCTGTACCCATAACATTCAAACCAGAATATAGGAACGCAAGCACTGTATGGCGGCGGGAATTTATTCGTGGTGTAAATTCTCAGACGAACTCTTTCACAAGGGATCCCCTTGTGAAAGAGTTCGTCTTACAACTCAAAGGTTGCCTGGAAGAAATCACTTTCAGCGATACTGTACCATTGTACTGTCATTTGTTTATTATTTATGTATTATGATTATTTTTTGGTGTACAATAAAGTGTTTTATCTATCCATCTCACCTGAACCAATTAAATAATTAGCACATTTTACTATGTAATTAAATTGTAGCTGATCGCACGCAGCAAGTCTTGTGATTATGGATATCAATGTCTAATGAATGTTCCTGCGTGAAAATAAACACTGCAACAGGCACGATCTGGGTCATTAATTCTTGGAATTTACGGAGTTATGATGGAAGATTAGATAAACTTTATTTCCTTCGGCTTTGATCTGTATAAACAGGTCGAATCAAAGTGTAGGAAATGTGTTAGTAGTGTTTTTATAGCCGGCCTTAAATTTATAGTTTAAGTAGTGTTTGACCGAATATTATAATTCGGCTAGTTTCAGCCGAAAATCTGTCCCTGCTACCACAGATAAAATAATACTAGGTACCTATACTAGTACTGCTACTAATGAACGCGAAATACCCTTAGTATAGTTACACCGTGTGTTTTGAATCTTGTGATAGAATTTGAAACTGCTTGCTCATTGCAAAACACAAAACACTGTGCAACTATTTCAAGAATAATCCGATTTCTTAAGGATCCCTCTATGTTCGTCTGCATATATATTTTATGTCCCATATATCCGTAATTATGAACCAATTTGAAAAAATCATAGGTTTACTCCTGAGGTTGTCCCATATTCACCAAGTCAGGATCTGATGACGGAATCTCAGAAAAATCTAAGGAAACCTTCAAAAATTAATGGCACTAGTGCATTTGTAAATTTTTCATAACTTATTCAAGCGTTTGCGTCTGGAAGTCATCATATTATGCTCGTGAGCTGATGATGAAAGGCACAGCACTCCATATAGATTAGGAGTTAGGAGGTGGAGCAAATTCAGACTTAATTAAACAGACAAAAATGCACATAAGACTTGTCATTGAAAGCTGGCTTGGTATAGCTAGATTTTTTTTCGAACTGGGGGGATGTTTTTTGTAAAAAAAAACGTGTTTAAAAGTATGTGTGTGGTTCGATAGTTCCAATAAATACTATTTTTTTGTCTGTTTACACGAAAGCAGAACTCACCGCCTATTTAGGAGTCCAGATTGATATTTTGATGCAAAAACAGTTCCACAATACACTGGTGCACTAGGACACAAGCACTATTTGATAGTTTTCACTTTTGTACAGTTTTTAAAATGTTTTTGGCTCTTTATTTAATAAGACACGCACGCCATGTCGCCATCTCCCTTGAGTTCGAAGACAGTGTCGCCTCCCCTTTTAGACGGCAGCGAGAGGAACTACACGACCATAGTGTTGGACGTGCATCGTGGGCGGGAAAGAGTTTGCGTTTCAAACAGGCCTCTCAAATCAAAATAAACCCATCAAGTAGTATAGTAGACATGTAGGTATATGCATGTAGCACTCTCATATCTGTATTCATGTTCAGGTATGTGTATTTCTATATAAATACCTACCTACACGAAGTCGGTTGATAGCAACCTTGATCTGAAATTAATTTTACGCCTATTTTCACCTCGCCGTGACTGACTCACATACTACCAGATAGTAATTAAATCACTCATCGCCATCGACATGTTTATTTTATAAACGTAGATTGTATGTTTCTGTTAAAAATTGTATATATTTTCTTGAGTGTTCAGTTATCTGTCCTTGTTATTGTTGGGCGTTGTTTATTTTACTAGTGTCTGGATTAGGTCTGGTCGCGGGAAGTGTGTTCAAAACAAACTTTTATTCTTCTGAGCTACTTTTTCCCTGGTATGTGTTTTGCGCGTATCTTTGTATGTATGCAAAGTCTTTATTTAAATTTCAGGTCAGTGTATATATTTATGTGGCAAAAAAAAACTTTATCTACACTCAAATCGAAAAATTCGAATTACGAATTCAAAGACGGTTTTATACAGACGCACTTTATAGACGCATATACATAAAATTAAGAATAAAACTCATTATAGTACCGCCAACTGTATCATAAATCTCATTATAGTACTGCTATCTTTTTTTTATTAATTCATTAAACTAGTCTATGGTTATAGCCTGAATATGAAAAAAAAGTCGCACGTATGCGCAGTTCGAACTGTGAAAAAATGGCGCACGCATGCGTAGTTTGAACTTAATTTCCCGCGCTTCCCATATTACTATACTAAATAAATCACTTCCTTGTAACCTACCTACTTTTTTTAATTTCAATTTTTCCTATGAGTGAAGATAAAGTAGTGTATGAAACTGCATATAACTTAGGTATTAAAACACTCGAGTCAACCTATTATCTATACACAGACTCTCGTGTTTTAATACCCCTTCTTATATGACAGTTGCATAAACTACTATTTTAAACCGCGTTACATCCAAAAGGCTGGATGAATTTGATGTATCATTAGAATCGTCTTAACCCGTACAGTGATATAGGGACTACAAATTTTGAAAAATCTATTATTGTGGCTACCATATGCAAAAATAACTGTTTTAAAATTAAAGCAACATGGGTATCAAAATCAAGAGATTGATATGTCTTGCAATAAATAATTATGTTTTTTTTATTAATAATTATTATTAATAGTAATCACAAAAATCATAATAGAATTATTACGACTATACACCAAGTCAGAGAATAGAAAATTAAGTGGTCCATTATTCTTCTAAAAATAAAAAATATAGTTCTCCGAAGTCAATAAATCACTTATGACAACTGTCTCTGTCTCGCTACGTATCATAGAACTAATTCTTCGGCATTAGATTATGACAAGCATTCCGTCCCGTCCCGTCCCGTCACAGTAGGGGTAATAGTAGGTACGTCCCGTCTCGTCTCGCGGGGTGGAAGAGTCGGGGAGGGGGTCGCCCGGAATGCGGCCTACCTGCTCCGGGACACCGGGACCACCGCTAATCAATTTAGCTTGTATTATCGTACCAATAACGCTTCATTACTACGCTAGGTTTATGCCAGTTGTTTGCTTTATACCCGTTTTTTTTGGAACGTTGCCTAGGACTGGAGTTATAGTTGTCGCGTTTGTTACGACTGTGAAACACAAATACAAGTCTGTGTTACACATTTAATAAATAAATGCTATTGCGGACCGAACCACAAGGACTGGAACTTTCCACCATGCACTCTTTAGCCCTAATCTAATCAAAACAAAAAAATCCTAAACCAGAAAAACAGAACAACCATTCTCATTAAAAATGTATACAAGACTAAACAAAAAACAAAATAATTTTCCCAATATCACAAAAAAAAGAAATTTAAAATAAAAACCATAATTATCACCAGCCAGCCTCCCTTAAGTTTTGAAAAACTGCGTGGTTGGTACGGAAGTTTGGTCTATTTCACATAATTATGTGTATCTGATCCCACCATCTCCTTTTCATCATAGGACGAGCAGGCGCACGGCTCGGTACCACCCTTACTTACCTCATTAGTATACCCGTACTAAACGTTTCAGTTCTACCTTTATAATGAGAACTGCTAAGGTGTGGAATACACTACCGTCGTCTGTCTTTCCTGAAAACTATAATCTGTGTCTCTTCAAGGCTAGAGTGAATAGGTGCCTTCTAGACCTTTGTGCTCCATCTTCGGCCGCATCGTCACTTACCAACAGGTGAGATCGTGGTAAAACAAAGGGCTATCATTGTTAAAAAAAAAAAAAATGTCTTGTACGCTTTTACCTAATAAGCTAATGAAATCTTGAAGATTAGAAAGTATGACGAATTGGGAACGAAAATAATACAACTTTTGAAATTCGTCAACTCGCAATAGATACTCACATGGTGAGACTTTTTCTATGACAAGTTGACGAACGACTTAACTTTTTTATAGGAGCTATTAAAGTAACTTTAAATGTGACCCAAAAATTCCGGTCCAGCGGGACTCAAACCCGCATCTTCGCCTGTAATCAGCGATGCCTTCTTCATAAATATTAACGCCACCACTACAAATAGGTACTCAAAATTAAAGTACAATTTTTACAATTTAGTTACATACAATTTTTCCGCTATTTATCTTCTGTTTTTTTTAAATAAATAGGCAAACTACGGCCCACCTTATGTGAAGTGGTCACCGCGGTCGCTTATAGACACCGGCAACACCCAGGGTATTATCGATGCGCTGCCTAGCCTGAAGGAATTTATGAACATTTTTTTTTGAAGCGACACATGTTTTAACCACGCTGGAAAACCTCAGATGGAAGCTCATTCCATAGTTTGTAGGTATGGGGAAGAAATGATCACGAGAAACGAGTCGTTCGAGAAACCCAGGGATCTATGATGTGCGGATGAGCCTTGTCACTGTGTCGGGAACAGCGATGGTAAAATCTCAATGCCGGGGTGAGATCGAAAAGCTCGTCGGAACATTCCCCGTTGTAAAGGCGGTAGAACACGCAAAGAGATCCGATGGCTAAGCGGTTCTAGAGTATCAGAGAGCTTTGGGTCGCCGATGATTCTAATGGCTCTTCTCTGTAGGGAATCAAAACGAAGCAGCTGGTACTTGGTTGCCCCATGCCATAGATGGGAACAGTATTCTACGTGCGGCTTAACTTGTGCTTTGTAAAGCAATAGCCGTTGATTCGGCGTAAAATACTGTTTAGCACGGTTTAGCACTCCAAGCTTTTTGGAAGTCAGTGCAGCTTTTGCTTCGAGATGACTCCCATATTGGACCTCATTAGATATCTCGACCCCGAGAATCCCAATACATGTCAAGATGGATTCTTTCTTTTTTTTGGATTTATTTTTAGTTCTGCACTGAAATTTTGCTTTATTTTAGATAAATTTACGCAATGTAAAGGTTATGAGGATGCCACACGCGACATATAAAACTCTACTAACCGACTGGTTTACAACACCCATAAGATTTAAATTATTTGTGTCATGGCACGACAATAGTAATGCCACGGGCAAAGTCCATAGTAAATCTAAAAGTAGAAAAACAACCTAGAACCGTACGAAGAGTGAGACGTTTGTACCTAACCAGTCGTAGTCGTAGTACGTCAGTACTATATAATATTCCGTGATGAAGTGTGAAGCCGTGGTGTGTACAGACTATAGTAACACTATTCCAAACATACATTTAAAAAAAACCTGTATAATCAGTATTCGATAAAGATTCAATCTACGCAAAAAAAGTAACCAAATAACAATTCCAGGAGTATCCATAAAAAAAATGGGAACAATTGGTCAAAATTATTTAATAGTGCGTGCGCCATAGATTACTTCCAAGTTATTATTACACCACTCTGATATACGGTTGTCAGAGCGGTGCGTAAGGCGTAACTCAAGCACGAGTATTATGTCCATTAATACTGTACACCGTAGTACGTCCACGTCAATAGTTTGTCAACACAGACTATGAGATCAGTGTACCGGTAGGGCGCTTACGCACATTCGCACGCGAACGAAGTTTGCTTCTATTTTGGCTATTATCTCAACAAACTCCATAATACTTTGTAGACATTAGTTCACTAATATCAAGACCCGTGGTGCGTTAGTTTCTTGTAAAATTATATGGTGTCAAAAATATAAAAAAACTGACTTATAAGAAACTGACGCACTACGGGGGTCTAGATAATAGTATAACATAATATAACGCTCAACATTCAACAGTCAACACATAGTCCTGACACCACCTAGGATTTCCTGTGTAGTGGATATATCAGAAACTACGAGTATCATGGTACCATAATACCCAGACCTGGAACAAATATTTACAGATCATACAAACATTTGTCCCGCAGCGGGAATCGAACCCGCAACCTTTTGCATTTCAGCCGGCTACTCGCCCGAAGTGCTACAGAGGTCGTTAGTATAAAATAAATAAATAAAATAATGCTGGACAGTTCACACAACATTATCTAGCCCCAAACTAAGCAGAGCTTGTGTTATGGGTACTAAGATAACTGATATACTTAATACAATATATTACATTACATAGATAGATATTTTTTATTATATATAGAAAATACCCAGAACACCCTGAACAAATATCTACGATCGCACAAATATTTGTTCCGAGGCAGGAATCGAACCCGCAACCTCCTGCGTCACAGGCCAAGCTTCGCCCGCCGCGCCACAGAGGTCGTCAAACCGATACCGATATATTATGTACAAAATTTTACGGAGTTTGATGAGACAATAGCCAAAAAAGAAGCAAACTTCGTTACCATTCAAAATGGCTTAAGCGCCCTACCGGTACAAACCTCTTAATTAATCTGTGCTACGGCCCCTGTACCTATACTATGCCAGGGACCACCTGGCGACTGACAGACATTGAATCAAAATGTCTATCAAATAGAATGTTAAAACCGACTTATTATCCTGTCTAGCGTACAATAAAAGTTTTAATGCCCTCGTCAAACGGCGTTGAAGCGTATGGTGCATTACAGACAGACACATAGCTATTTTATAAATCAAATATGTCGGCAGATTTTGATCACAAGTTTTTTTTGTCCGTTTTAGAACTCATTCTAAATACACTACAAAGTATAAGCTTACTGACAATATTTTTGAACTTACAACATAAAACTTCAAAATTTTCATAAAAAAGAAGTATTTGTATTCCAAAAAATCATAGACCCAAAGTTGTTTAGGATACAATTAAAAACATTAAAAACAGTTTTTTTTTACAAAGTGATATGTGTGTATGTTTGCCGTGGTGTTTCCGGAAGAATATACCGCTCCGTCTCCTACCACGGATGTCGTAAAAGCTAACTAAGGGATTACCCGGACTTGTTAGTAAGATTTGTTGGTATAAGATTTGTCCTGGCTGCTGTTATTTGACGACCTCTGTGGCGCGGCGGGCGAAGGTTGGCCTGCGACGCAGGAAGTTGCGGTTTCGAGTCCCGTTTCGGAACAAATATTTGTGCGATCGCAGATATTTGTTCAGGGTGTTCTGGGTATTTTTAATATGTATAATAAAAAATATCTATCTATGTAATATATTGTATTAAGTATATCAGTTATCTAGTACCCATAACACAAGCTCTGCTTAGCTTGGGGCTAGATAATGTTGTGTGAACTGTCCAGCATTATTTATTTATTTTATTTATTTATTTGTTTAGGATACAATTAAAAACATTAAAACAGTTTTTTTTTACAAAGTGATATGTGTGTATTTTTGCCGTTGTGTGTCCGGAAGAATAGACCCCTCCATCTCCTACCACGGATGTCGTAAAAGCCAACTAAGGGATTATCCGGACTTGTTAGTAATATTTTTTGGTATAAGATTTGTCCTGGCTGCTGTTATTTACTGGAAGAAAGTGTTAGCCGAGTTAATCGTGGGCCGCAATGGCGGCGATGAGCTCTCCACTTGTCACGTCTATTTTACCACGATGAAAAGAGGCCTTTTCATGTTCTGCCTACCCCTACGGGGAAAAAGGCGTGTATCTATGTATGTCGTACCAATTAAATTGTTAGCATCGCTTCCCACAATGACGAAAAACATTACACGTGTAGCAATTAGTTAGGGAAAAAATACCTAAAGACCCTGTTTATTTTATCATTTTTTAAACAAAGAGAACAAGCGCGTACTTTAATTAGTTTGAAAACAAAATTATTTTATTAGGCAGATTGACATCTCCCTTGGCCTCGGGCGAGTCTAACGACTCTAATGAGCCAGTAATGAACCAGATCCACGATTATAATCACCGTCTGGCCATTTGTTATAAAACCACGGCAATTTTTCAATGCTAAAGCCATTAAATTAATATCAAAGACACGACCGTCAGTTTGTAATGGTGTTTTTAATGCGCCGGTTGGCTCTGATGGATCGATTTTGGACGAATCGTGGGGATAGCTAAATTCATCTCATAGATCAGAGAAGGTAAGTACATATTAATGAGGCGTTTTCAATTCTGTTCTGGGGACACGGTAGTACCATCGCCAAGTGAGACTACGTATTCATTTGTCAAATCAAGCCAAGTCGGACTACAATATCTGGAGAAATTTATGTCTTTTCATTTCATTTATCAATATGAGTTTGCTAGTTAATTTTGGTCATATTTTAAGGCTTTTTTTGTTCAATTTTCAATACTTTCTACAAGCTAAGTTACCTACCATGCCAACATTGTTATAACAAAATATTATTTTTTGTCGTATCTTGAGCTTTGTAAGCACCATTTTAAATACTCTATTCATCTGCATTCTACTAGCTAAGTTACCATGACAACGTTATTATTACAAAACCTTAATTTTTGTCGCATTTAGAAGTTTAGTACCATTTTAAATGCTCTATCCATCTATATAAGCTACGTTACCATGCCAACGTTGTTGTTACTACAAAATCTTAATAAATAAGCAAAATAATTTTGTCGCATCTAGAAGTTAAGTACCATTTTAAACGCTCTATCCATCTATATAAGCTACGTTACCATGCCAACGTTGTTGTTACTACAAAATCTTAATAAATAAGCAAAATAATTTTGTCGCACGTAGAAATTAAGTACCATTTTAAACGCTCTATCCATCTATATAAGCTACGTTACCATGCCAACGTTGTTGTTACTACAAAATCTTAATAAATAAGCAAAATAATTTTGTCGCACCTAGAAATAAAGTACCATTTTAAACGCTCTATCCATCTATATAAGCTACGTTACCATACCAACGTTGTTGTTACTACAAAATCTTAATAAATAAGCAAAGTAATTTTGTCGCACCTAGAAATAAAGTACCATTTTAAACGCTCTATCCATCTATATAAGCTACGTTACCATGCCAACGTTGTTGTTACTACAAAATCTTAATAAATAAGCAAAATAATTTTGTCGCACCTAGAAATTAAGTACCATTTTAAACGCTCTATCCATCTATATAAGCTACGTTACCATGCCAACGTTGTTGTTACTACAAAATCTTAATAAATAAGCAAAATAATTTTGTCGCACCTAGAAATTAAGTACCATTTTAAACGCTCTATCCATCTATATAAACTACGTTACCATGCCAACGTTGTTACTACAAAATCTTAATAAATAAGCAAAATAAATGAATAAACAAACTAATCCCCGAAGTACAATGAGCGGTCTTATCGCTATAAGCCATTGCAATTTGTATTGGTACCTACATAACTTTCTGATATCTGTAATAACGCTAGTTATGTGAATAAAATAAAATTCAATATTTTTCAGTTCTACCTTTATAATGCGAACTGCTAAGGAGTGGAAAAAACCTACCGTCGTTGTCTGTTTTTCGTGAAAACTATAATCTGGGTCTCTTCAGGCTAGAGTGAATAGGTGCCTTCTAGACCTTTGTGCTTCATCTTAGGCCACATCGTTAATTACCAACAGGTGAGATAGTGGTCAAACAAAAGCCACCAATGTTTAAAAAAAAAAACACAAGTATAATTTTGAACCCTAGTAAAAGTATTGTAAATGGTACTAAATCGGATTTCCATTTACCTTTTCAGCTATTCATAATCCTTGTTCAATGCACTAGTACCTACTCACTGATATCGTGACCGCTAGCGTACCTACACAACTCGCTATAATGAGACCACAGGCAGACTATTAACAATATCAATTGAGCAATTTGTTAAGCGGCAACACAAAGAACGCTCCATGTCAGCTAATTAGAGGCATTTGATTGAAATTAGCTACATTCGTTGTAATTGGACCTGTTATAATTCAAATGGCTCCGAGCGATGATATTGATCAAAGAGAACCTACCTAATCGGCTGTTATTAATAAAAGTCAGTAGGTACGTACCTACATCCGACATGGTCTTAGTCAGAACACGGTTAAATTCAAATATTTCGACCAAAATATTTAATAAATGTCTACATAATAATAATGAGGCCTTATTATTTTCCTTTCCTACAAGTTACATATTTTAAAGATCTTTATTAATCTGATATATCGTAATCGTGATATATCATTAATTGTACTTATCAATATTAAGGTCATAATGCAGATACAAAAAATCAGAAGCTAGCAATCGAGAGACATTGAGAAAACTGGAGGAGGCTATGCCCAAGAAATATTAAAAAAAAACTGTGTAGTAATTAATTCATTGATCATTGTTCAAGCTAGACGCTAAGGTTCTATTCATCGAGTCGCCTCTGTGTTCCACCGTTTGTCCTTGTGTCGGGCCAAGGATCCGACACACTATACTCTCTTCTTTTAATTATGGCGTCTTAGAACAGTCTCCTCAAATTAGTCTTGATAAAATAGTCATGGCTGAGTGAAATAGTGACTATGCACTTCTCTGCACTCACTATTGCTAGGTGCTTTAGCACTTTTGTACGCAGATGTAGTTTACTCCTATTTTGGATATTATCTCATAAAACTCCATGTAATTTTGTACACTCATTATCAGTACACTAATATATAGACTCGTGGATTCTATTTTGTTATATGTTTATTTTTTAAGAAACTGAAAAACCATGCGTCTAGATATTAGTGTACTTATCATGTGTACAAAATAACATGGAGTTTTATGAGATAATATCGAAAATAGCAGCAAACTTCGTTCAAGTGCCATACCGGTACACTCCTTCTGTCGGGTCCATTCAAGAAACATCAAAAGTAACGCCGTGTGATTAGTTATTGCCAGTGTCACTTCTCGGTACTTTTATACGTCAGGTTGGTCGTTGTATAGAATTTAATGTCGCGGTTGACAACGCATGCGCGTAACGGTAAATCATCAGGTAACCGCTCAACGTTTAACTGTTTAGAAGAATAAAAAGTACAAATTCAAATTACCTGCCAACGGTTCACACTTTTCTCTGAATACATTTTAAAAGTTGTAAAAATGAGCTAAATTACCAAGCTTATCTGCCGAAATGTGAAAGCTTGGTAAGTAAATGAGCTGTAGATTCACGCTTCCGTTACTTATATACCTACTACAATTGACATTGTCTACACTAATATTTTAAGGAGGAAATATTTGTATTTTTGTGTGTGTGTGTGTATGTTTGTAATGAATAAACTCAAAAATTGAGAACAGTGCCGATTTCAAAAATTATTTCACCATTGGAAAGCTACATTCACCCTGAGTGACATAGGCTACTAGGACGGGGGGCTGTTTTTCATCCTGAAACTACCCGTGCGAAGCCGGGACGAGTCGCTAGTACCAAATAAAGAGATTCCTTTAACACAAAATTTAAATGTGATCCAAAAATTCCATTCCAGCGGGACGAAAACCCGCATCATCGCCTGTAATCGGCGATGTCTTAACCAGTTCGGTCATAGAACGAGCTATGACGCTGGAGACGAAATTTTTGGGCACTATCAACTCGGCTAAAGCGCCGATGGGAGCCATCTAGGTCCCATTGTCATAGCTCGGCTGATTACAGGCGAAGATGCGGGTTCGAGTCCCGCCGGAATGGAAAGGTTGGGTTACATTTTTTAATGTTATCCATAAAGTGTGGTTTACACTTGAAAAGTAATAAACTTTTTCCTTTAACATAATAAATCACTCAGAAAATATTTCAGCCCTTATCTGTACCTAAACAATACCACAGAATAAATCAATACTGAACTTTGTTAGTAGTAGAGCTTTTTTGTCAGGGGAAGGAGCCACCTGTTTCTGCCGCAAAGCAGTAGTGCTCAGTTTAGTAGCACTACTGCTTTGCGCATTGAACTTTAGTGGTAGGATTTTATACGTTCTGGCTCTTTGTTGTAGCTCACTGACTGTTTTAGCTCCAGAACGGATCAGTTCGCAAATGCCCTAATTTTTAACACAAATGTTCACTGGCTAAAAAAATCTTAAATATGTTTTTGTGCACGCCCAATTACTTGCACTCACCAATTTTTCCGTAACTTGCTCCATTCAAAAACTTACAAAAGCCACTATCAAATTTTTATCAACCGTATTGTTTCGTAAGGTCGCCTATTAATGTAATAATGTTTTAGTAATGTAATAACGATTGAACTGATTTCAATGAAAGGTCGATTATGTGACCTAGCTAGATAATAATCCCGGATAACATACCTTTGAATTAATCGTATCTCGCTGTTTATAGAAGTTGTGTGTAGGTTCAAGTTCGTTCAAGTAGCTATAGTAACTATTTATTCAGTACTCTTCTAATAATAACTTTGATACGCAATCTCATTATAGTGCAATGACTGATGAGCGGTAATGGAAAGTTTTATCAGTATTTGCAAATATGATAAGAATAAGTACTATGCACGTCTGTGTGGTTCATGGGGTCGATGACATTTTCAAGTTAAAGGTATAAAATTGAAACCGAGTCAATCCAAGGGCCCGATTAAAAGAAAAATCAAGTATGAAGGAAACCAAGCAAATTGAATAAAAGTCGTAGCCATCTCTTCTAAGAGCCTTAAACTTTTATGGATGTGTCTCTCGTCTCTTTGAAGTGAAAGTAACAGCCCTACATCTCCACGACAAAAACAAAAGCCGCAAAGTAGATAATTGTGCCTAGAAATTTTCGCCGAATCGGCTCCTTAAGGCGCGATAGGTTCTCAAATGTCTGTAGAATTTTAAAGATTTTGATAAGAATTTTCATAGTTTTCTATGAAGAAAAAAATATATAATATTCTTGAGCTTTTTATCTAGTGAAATCAATAATTCAATACAATATTTGAATTACTTCACTCGATAAAAAAAAATAACACAGATACCTCCTTTTTAAAATGTAAATGCTATTTTTCACACACTTCTCTCACGTTTTAATTTTTGAAATATTTGTTTACATGTTAGTTATTATTTGAGTTAGTGAATTCATCAACAAAATTAAACAAAACTTTGAACGACATTTTTATATAATTTTTTTATACATAAAAACACGGTGTCAGAGGGTGCGCTCGCCTTCTTCGCCTCATACAAAAATGTTCGTTGAACCTATAGCGCCTTAAGCTAAGGCCAAACTAACGCGTTCAGCCCGCTTCCACGGTGGCGTGCACGGTGGCGATCCATCGTCTCACCATTGATAGCCACCGTGCACGCCACTGAGGACGCGGGCTGAACGCTTTGGTTTGCCCTTAGCTTTAGTCAATTGGCTTCGACATACTTATCAATCTCTTAACCTTTAGTGAAGCGATGTTAAAACACGTTACACAGTACGCATACATAATATAATTTTGTTGGAAGGAGCTCAAAATTGGTCAGTCTGTCGTGACGCACCGTTTCGTTGACCGCGGATTCTTGAACTTGACCACTTGGATAAGGCATTATTAGATGAACGAACTCCATCTATTTCTATCCAGCCGGTAACACCCACTGCTGAGTAAAGGTCTTATAGTATAGTTATTATTATAGTATATATTAGTTTATTTTATAAGTATACAAGTATTACAATTATACATAATAGTCAATGATAGTTTAATAGAACTTTTATCTTTTATTACTTTGGAATATTTTTGCTTTGTGGGTACACTGCCCTTCATTATAGCTTTGCTCATTTCATTCCATACAAAGGATGCCTGGAAGACACCGCTCTCAGCGATAAGGCCGCTTGTTGTTTTGCGTTTCTAGTGTGTTTTTTTATTGTTTCTGTGTGGTGATCATGAAGAGTTAATGTCTATAAATTTTTCTATCTATCTAATGTCGTCTATTATCGGGCAGGTGGTCCGCCTCGAGGCCGCTTGATATCTCTCGGCTACTATTCGGTGACTACATGGTACATCGGTGATCCTATCGCCTTGCCAAGTGTCCCGCCCATCTCCACTTGAGCCTCGTGGGCGGAACGGACTCAAATTTTTTTTGGCGTCGCACTGTTCATTTACCTGTTTCTAGTAAACAACATCACCTTTCCAAGTCATCATTTTCGTCAAGTCATGATTTAGTAAAGCAGTGGCTGTTTTACTAAATAAACGGCCATCTGCGAGTCGCACTCGCGCGGTGAGGATTCCGTACTTACGTAATTTTCTCTTCATGTTTTTTTTTCGTTTGCATGGAAATTTAAAGATGTTGGATTTTTACTTAGATTTTATTCTTAAATTTTAATTTTATCGTTATGAATTTCAAGTTGGTTCCTGCAGCTGTCCTGGGAAAAACGGATCTTGACAGACAGACATACGGACGTAACAAAATGAACGTTTAATGCCTATTACTACCAGTTTTTATTTTAGTTTTTACTTCTTTTGTTTTATACCTAGCTGTTGTCCAAAGTAGGTAAGTACTTAATTACTTTTTGTTTTCATGTGTTAAAATAAACCAATTTTATTTCTTTCTTTCTAATAGTTCGTTCGTACCTTTTAAGGTACGGAACCCTAAAAAACATAATCACTATGTTCCGTTTGAATATCGATAGAGCTTTCAAAGCTCAATGGGACCCTCCGGACACTCCTAATTACGAGACTCGATCCGCAGACCGTACACTTGTAAGCTATTACGTGTTCTCCGTCACGACACACCTGTTTCACGACACGACAAAATGACATTAATGTAAGACAAAATTGTCGTTAATGCGAGATTACAATCGACAGAACGACGTTTAACATTCTTCTGTGACAGATGACAGAATGTACAGTTGCTGATAATTCCAAGATTGTGAAGGGATAATAAATTGATCCTTGTTAGCTTTTTGCCGACTATAACTACCTTATCATAACGTCTTATTATATTCAATTAAAGTATGTTCACGTAACTTATTAAAATTAATGTAAGTACTTAGCTTAGGCAGTGTAAATTTTACTAGAACGTACGAATGTGAAATCCATAACCTTGTGGCCGAGAACCTAGCACAGTGCGTGTAGTGGGTCTTCATCCTCCGTTGTTTTCTATAAGTTTTCTCTACAAACCTTGTATTGAAGGTTTCCGTATTTTCACCTGAAAGCACTATTACACACTTTACACCAGATAACGTAAGTGCTTTGCGTGTCACTTTGCCTGTCAGAAGTAGGTGCAATGCACCTATTAGCAAATCTCAAATCAGTTTGCTCTCAGCCGTCTTCGCGATGGCACGTCGGATGTAAATAGAAAAATGCCTAATTGCGCCATAGTGAACTGTAAAAATTCTTCAAAATCAGCTAGCTTGCGAATGGAAATATTTCGTAGCAAAGTAGGTACAAAATAAAACAGCACGCTTGGTTTCATACAATTTTATGTGTTTGCGGTGTCTATCTTGTCTGGAAAAGCTTAGTTGATATACTACTACGAGTATATACGTAATTCAAGGAAGGAAAACAAAACAGCATCTCGCGGCTAAGATTAAGATTAATTATGATTAGTTGATAATTAGCAAGCACTGCAGACGCATAGAGACAGGTTGTATTTTTGGTGAATACAGAACCGCCGACGCCGCGGCGGGGCGCCGCGCCATGAGGCAGCAAACATTAGTTGCTTACTATAAAAGTATACGAATAATTTTTTCAAGTAATATATATCACTGATAGGTTTCAAAGTCAATATTAATTCACATTCCAAACCAATCATCAGTTTATTTTCCCAATTGCACCACATAAAAGCAAACATAAATCCAATTCTTTTTCTCTCACATCCATAGGTATTAATTAAAAAACTGCGGACAAATTGGAGCCCGCTACGCCCACGGGAACATAAAAATATCCATTCCATTGACGGGCCAGCCGGACTGGGTGCATTCCTGATGTCCCTCCACTAAGTATTCTCCACTTGGACTGGTAAATTCCCTGCCTATACCTAACGGCGATTCAGTAACAATATTAACAAAATATTCCTACTTAATTTTTTGTTTGACTTCACACGACTTGTGCATTGGCCCGTTTCAAATACCTATTCTAATAAATATTCAATTTGCACCGTTACACTCGTTCCAAGTCGTCAAAGTCTCGGTCAAATCACGTTTTAGTAAAGCGGTGGTTTTTTTTTTGTGGACAATTTCAGCCAATTTGAAATTTTACGCAAGGCACATCAATTTCTTTTCACTACACTAGTGCTCTTTTAAAACGCTACACTAGCTAAAATGCCACCAAAACTTTAGAAAATAACTTTAAAATTAAAGCACTAGAAAATGCAATTACATTACCATTATTGAATTACATACCTAGTACTTGACACCCAATGTTGTAAACTTCCTTTTGTTCTAACATGTACTTATTCATTGACCATAATTTTATATCGTTTGAGCGCAACCTATGATAAGCAACAAATAAATTTTTCTTTTCGGAAATGGCGGGAAGAGACATTCTTTTTTTTATTATTTAAGTGACAGAACAGTTTTCTATGAAAAACTTTCATTACAAATAAATAACATGTCACATACATAGTTTTTACCCCACACTAGGATCCCCTGTGTCGTGGGTATCAGGAACTACGAGTACCATGGTACCGCAACACCAAGACCCGGAATAAATATAAACAGATCATACAAACATTTGAAAATAGAACCCATCATCAAATCATCATCATTTAAAATCTATTGAATCATTGGAAATCACCTTGACACCGTTCAATCAATTCTTTTAGTTTTAAAAAATAAGTCACTCAGCTTTTTTATAATATTTTGATTAGTAATTAAAAAGAACACATACAAAACTAAGTAACCATTCCGAATAGGAATCGGTTAGTAAAAACGGGGTGATTTTAGCGCTTCCGTGACCGATATGAGGGACGTGCAATGTGCATGCCTCTTGCATAAACCCCGGGCCGGACCGGTCGGGACTCGGCCCACCATTGATTAATTTTATCCAATCTGACGCGATTTAAAGTTTTTGAGTAATTGTCATGGTTCATTAGCTGAGTAAGTTTGCGTTCACTCGCCTTTTTAATGCGATGATGTGATGGGTTAAAAGCTTTTTAAATAAGTTGTGCTGGATTATGGTCTGGACGCTTGCTGCTCTCGGCTTTGCTATACATTAAGGACACGTTAGATTTTCTTTGGATGCAGTACGCAACATCTATTAACTTTTACCAACCTTGTCGTTAACGTACGGAGTGTATTTTCCATTATTTCCATTAAGTAAGCATTTTTCTTAAAATACTTGACCGATTTTAAAAATAATGGTCTTATTTTAAAGCTAAATAATTAAGCTTTTAAAAATACTAGTGATTTTATACATTGGCTGAATAATTTTTGAAGAAAATTGCTTTTTGTGCGTGTTGGGTGCTTGAGTCTATTCAGTTTCACACTTGTGTACTATTACTACTGTACTGACTGCTATACTGCTGACTATACTACTAAATAATACGGTAATACGCGATAAATACCCGTGATAATATCCATAAATATGAGTACTGATCGCGAAAGTTTAAAAAATACGACTATACTACTGTAGCAACTTGAACATTTTATCATTTTCATATTTCATTATCCCACCCCACCAATATAATAAATGTCAAAGTTTTGATGTTTGTGTGTTTGTTACTCAATCACGCCGAATCAACTCATTCGGCGTGATTCTCGTTGAAATTGGGTAAACACAACAAAGGACTTTTTGTTTTTTTTAAACATTTTTTTTAACTTACCTTTGTTTGACTACGATCTCTGCTGTTGGTAAGTGACGATGTGGCCGAAGATGGAACACAAAGGTCTAGAAGGCATCTATTCACTCTAGCCTTGAAGAGACCCAGATTATAATTCTCAGGAAAGATATCAAACTTTGACATGCACCCAATGGCAACATAACATAGTGCCTTAAGTTTCCGACAACCTTTTTTTTATTACCTTACCTTTTGTACATTACTGCTTATTCATATCCAAGCTAATGATGAAAATCCTATTTAGTAGGCTTTTATAGCAAGCCACTAAGCCGGTCATTCAAAAATCGATATAATAGCTATAGTATTCGCATTACCTCGGTACAGGCTAATGTGTAATATTATTTGCATATAATGACCGTTAATGGGCCCCGGCATTTATCCGGCGTGACCTCAAACCGGCCGCAAGAACCATAGAGTTCAAATATAATAGAGCGCGCATTACAGTTTAGGGCCATCGACCTCAGCTTTACCGTAGGCAGTTCAACCTCTAATTTCCTCGGCTAAACTCAGTTTCCCAATAATACTCGTAATATATATATATATATATATATTTCATTTATTTATTCAATCAACAAGGATCATTGGGTTAGTAGAATACATTGTCTATCTACACTATGGTTAGTAAGAATAATTACAATTGAATACTACAAACTAACTAACATTGAAAAATCTGACATCATCATCATCCGCCTGTGGAAGTCCACTGCTGGACATATCAAATCATTTAATTATTTAAACAACAACACAGGTTAAATTGAATAAAACCAAATTACAAAAAATAAATTATTAATAAAAAATAGTCAACATTTTATTTTGAAGTTCATGCCACGGCAAAGTCGGATATTCCACAGAAAATTCGGACACGCCAGCAATCGTCCATTACGCTTAGCTCCTCTCCATCCAAAGGATGTCTGGAAAAGACCGCTTATTAGCGATATGACCACCCATTGTCCATTTTTTTTTGATCGTTGTGTGTATTTTTTTAACTAGTTCGTAAGGTGTGCAGTAAGTTTATTCATTAATTCATTCTCAAAATTCGATTAGACTGATTCCGGTTTGTAAGAGTTCGTATCTACGCCTTCGGTTCGTAATGTAGAGACGGTCTAGTTATTTCTTCTCTGAGACAAGAACCGTTTGATCGATGTACCATTCCTGCTACAATGTTATAATCATTATTTTTCATAATAATAACGGATAATAAGCACAGTTTACGTTAATTTTGTAGAAATCATGAGGATGGTTAGCGTATGAGAACACGCAAATATGTGGTATTTAAGTAGAATAAATGCTCATATTTTAGCTGCGTTACGATTGGTTCAGAAGTTCAATAAACTCTTTTCTCTTCTTCTTCCGGTTCTCGAGAAACTCGTATCCCTTGCTAATTACTATTTCGTTCAAAGTCGACATATACTTTGTAATGTTTTGTCATCGATTCGTACTATTTACCCTACAACAAGAAAGTAGGAAAAACCAGTGAAGTACGATTAGGACTCACACCCTGAGAGTTCCGTACAAACTTAATGTATGTAGAATTAATGATTTTTGGATTTTTCCTTTTAATGTGCTGCGTAAAACCTTGCTTCTTGCTAAATTTCATGATTCTAGGTCAACGGGAAGTAGGTACCTATCCTATAAGTTTTGATGAGTGAGTATGCGAGAAGGTATAACAAAATGTTACATTATACTATGGCCGTATATTTTGATTGTATTGACTTAAAAACTTGAATTTTTTGTACACCTCCAAGGGACCGTATTATTGGACTTAGTATTTGATATTAATTTCAATTTGATACCTCTACCGGTTCCTGAGAATAAGGGTCGTGACAGATGAACAGAGGAACAATAAAGTGATCCTATGAGGGTTCTGTTTCTTCGTTTTGAGGTACGGAACCATAAAAACTACCTAACATCCTAACTAGTGACTTCTGGGAGCGGTTTCTAATGTATAATAAACTAGCTACTCGTCCTGGCTTCGCACGGGTAGTTTCAGGATGAAAAACAGCCCTCCTACCCCCCCTCTGGTAGCCTATGTCACTCAGGGTGAATGTAGCATTCCAATGGTGAAAGAATTTTTGAAACCGGCACAGTAGTTTTTGAGTTTATTAATTACAAACATACACACACACAAAAATACAAATCTTTCCTCTTTATAATATTAGTGTAGAAAAGTAACAACCTACCTAGAGACTATAAAGTAATAGTTGTTTATGAAACTGTTACATAACAGGGGTTATTAAAACATTGGCGAGGTTTTTTTTATAGTTTCACACTAGTGTTATACGAGTATACCTAGCTATGTGCAGTTTCATACACTACCCGTCTATCGACCTTCATGAATGGAGAGTTCTGGCGGAAAAGTGTCAAGTTCAGGAGGTTCTTCCGGACGCCTGACACGAGACACCGCGCAGTTGCGTCATATACGTCGCCGTCTACAAAGTGTTTCTATGTATATATGTTAGCTTTTAACGTATTTATGTTGTTATGGGCTTATTGTTTAGGTTTATTACATGTCCCAATAATCCCGAAATAAACATATTACTTACTTACTTACTTACTTACTTACTTACTACTTTATTATCTAAACTCATGCAATATAATTTTTGACCGGTTATTTTATGTAACGTACCACACGAGATAAATCATATTGTATGGATATAAAGTAATTGAAGCAATTAACTGTGCGTCAATGCCAGACCTTGCTGGATCATATTACTCATTGCAAAACTTTGCCCTCGCTTTGTCTCAGTACTCTATTTAAATAAATGAATACATTTAATTGGATTCAGTACTGAACCGATTATTTCACATTATTCTGCAATTTGGTCAAAATCTTCAATCAGTATTATACTTAATACAAAGTTTATTTTGTCTTCATAAGGTTTGTTCATTGAACTTATCTACACTAATCTAATACTAGTATCTGTGCTAATAACCAACAACTCATTTTTCTTCAATTTACATAATACATACATACATACATAACGCATGCCTTTTCTCCTAATATATATTATATGTATATTGCTCGTTTAAACAAAAAAATACATTAATTTACAGAAATAATTATACAACTAATACAAGTTATGTACAAAATACATATGAAACAGTTGTACTACTTGAAGACCGCTGCTAGCGATCTAAAGGTAGCTCAACTGATCCAAATCACTACCAGACGGAAGCGTCCCTAAGATGCAGGCTGCATTGCCACGCTGAATGGCAATACTAATGCGTTGAGCCAGATATGAGTCAGCTACTCGTTTAATAGTATAGCTATAGGATTATAAATTAAACAAGTTTTAACGTCTACTTGCGCTGAGACCACAAAGCATTCGAAATGTCAGGAATAACACATAAATACGAGATAAATCAGTTTAATTTACAATACCATAATAACTAATTCTCCATCGAGTCTCCTATTTGGAAACCAATACTGCAAACCAACTTTAAAAGATGCACTAAACGCTTTGACGTTTCCGATGCAACAGCCAGCATAAGAAAGGGGGTTACCGAGCTTGCATTGCACTCCCCCCCCCTCCCCCTATCGCGGCTCTAATTAGGCTCACATTCTCGTTCCGTTTCGCGTTTAATTTCGCTGGCGCGGTTGTGTCTTAATTAAGTTACCCTTGGCGGCTTTTGTACTAAACTGAGAGGTTTGTACAAGTGACCAATTCTTATGAACACAAATTTACTTAAGCAAATAACCTTTACCTGTCTTTTTTATTCGTCATGTCTGTCTGTCCGTCTGTCTGTCTATATGTCTGTCTGTCTGTCCGACCGTATGTCACAGCCACTTTTTTCCGAAACTATAAGAGCTATGCTGTTGAAATTTGGTAAGTAGATGTATTCTGTGAACCGCATTAAGATTTTCACACAAAAATAGAAAAAAAACAATGAATTTTTGGGGGTTCCCCATACTTAAACTGAAACTCATTTTTTTTTCATCAAACCCGTACATGTGGGTTATCTATGGATAGGTCTTCAAAAATGATAATGAGGTTTCTAATATATTTTTTTTCTAAAGTGAATAGTTTGCGCGAGAGTCACTTCCAATATTGGTCCCTCCCCTGTAACATCTAAAATAAGAGAATGATAAAACTAAAAAAACTATATGATGTACTACCATGTAAACTTCCACCGATAATTGGTTTGAATGAGATCTAGTAAGTAGTTTTTTTTAAATATACGTCTTAAATCGTAAACCGCAATTTATCTTTCATTCAATGTTACATGCTTCTACGGAACCCTTCATGGGCGAGTCCGACTCGCACTTGGCCGCTTTTTTACGAATACTATGAAAATCAATCAGTGTATTTTTAATACTAGATTATGAGACTGTTACATAACAATGTTTAGTTGTTAACATGTTAACAGTTTCATACACTCCTTTATCTAAACGCATGCAATACAAATTTGGTTAGAGTAACAAAGCACTTGAAAAATAATAACGTAAATGGCGTCAAATGAGGAAAAGTATGTTTTAATTCGTTAAGTTCTGTTGACAATACGATATGGTGACAGCGAGCTGATCGATAGAGACTGAAGGTGGGCCTCCTGAGCTCCTTGATGGAAAATAGTGGACTGGTCGTGTCGTGCCTCGATCAGCTCACATTACTGGGCCCAAATAGCGCTAATTCTGAAAGTTTTTACCAATGCTCAAACTTTCGAACTTTGCTGCGTCTGGATTGGTCAAGTTTGGCGGCGGCAACACTACGCGTCTAGTAACGTTACGGTGTAGTCTTCGATCGAGAATAGGTGTAGTAGTTATTATTGAATCTGTGGTGACTGTTATGGTTTAGCTTTGGTAAATACGTTCAAAATTAGCTCGATTGGGGTCCTGATTATGGCCCATCGTAAAAGCTTTGTAACCCCCGACGCAAAAACGAAGGGGTGTTATAAGTTTGAAGTGTCTGTGTTTGTGTGTGAGTGTGTGTGTGTGTGTGTGTGTGTGTGTGTGTGTGTGTGTGTGTGGCATCGTAGCTCCTGAACGGATGAACCGATTTAGTTTTTTTTTTTTTTTTTAGAAAGGTGAATTTTTCGTGAGTGTTTAAGCTATGTTTGATCAAAATCGGTTCAGCCGTTTCAATGCGTTGAGGGTTTTTTTAATTTTTACAAAATTAATAACTTGTTTTACAACAAATATTTTTCAACAAAACCCGTCGTAGTATGCTGACGAAGCACTTTAGTTTTAGTAGATACAGCGTGACAAAACGGAGGTCTTAAAAGTAAAGGTTTAGTCATGTTCATGATTACAACTAAAATAGTTGGTTCATATTGCATCGTCACTCACCAAGAGCCGCCAACACTTAACTGAGCAAAGAATACGGAAACAAACATCGCCTAACAGGGATGACTTACAGTTTCGCGGCCCCAAAATTTAGAATTTTCATCGTTGTAATTGAAAAAAAATCACTTAAGTTGTAAATAGCAGGGGCTCATCGCTTTGTTATCGGACGGTTGGTTGGTTGCTAATAAGATTTTTAAACGGCAACAAAGTATCCAATCAATGGGGCTTGAATAATGAAAATGGCACCTGCCAGTTCTCAGGCCACCCCCGCGGCAAACACGCAAGTTACGTACCACCAAACAATAACATTCACAACCTTGAAACGATGGACACAAAACACATTTCGCTTTAACTGTATCAATTTTAGTATTTAGTTCGTAAGTTTTAGTAATTACGCATATTTATATCATGTCCCGAATACTGAATTAATGATGAATGCCGTGGTGTGCCGTGGCCGTTGTGTGTCAGGCCTAATTATATACCTCTCCGTCTCCTCCCGCGGATGTTCTAAGGGCACACCAGGGGATTTGCAGCTACATCCACTTGAGCATTCAACAGTAATACTGTAATCACTAATCCGCTTGCTAAGCGTGGTGATTATGGCGAATTCCCCTTATTGCATTCTATGGAAAAGGCCTCGTCTAATAGAGGACGTCTTAAAGCCGCTGATGATGACGATAATGATGACACTATGCACATATACCGGTATGATCTGCTGCTGAAAAAATGCCAGTCACAAGTAATCACACAGCTTACAGCAATGGAAAAAAAATGCTTGACTTGACATAATGCAAGTATACTCTCTTTATCACTTTTTCGACAACCTCTGTGGCGCGGCAGGCGAAGGCTGGCCTGCGACGCAGGATGTTGCGGGTTCGATTCCCGCCACGGAACAAATATTTGTGCGATCGCAGATATTCGTTCAGGGTGTTCTGGGTATTTTCTATGAATAATAAAAAATATCTATCTATGAAATATATTGTATATCAGGTATCTAGCATCCATAATACAAGCTCTGCTTAGCTTGGGGTTAGATAATGTTGTGTGAACTGTCCAGCATTATTTATTTATTTATTCATTATGTACCTAGCGCTAATATTATTATTTAATAATATTAACCGCTGTTATGGCAAGAGAAGGTTATTAATCTTCAACGATTAAATACCCGTTTGGGTTATCTTATTACTCATGTAAAAACACAGCAATCAAATCGCTTGTTAAAACCACAGCTTACATAGGACTTCGAACTGCACGCATTGTTTTAAGGGTTCCATAGTCAACAAGACTAGGAACCATGCTGTCCGCCATGTCCATCCGTCTGTCTGTCCGCGACTTATCTCAGAAACTCTTCGGCCGAGATAAATAGATCTTACTAAGCAGGTACTAATGCTTAGCATTATCCCTGTCACTTTCACCCACATGTCAAATAACGCGTGTTAGAAAGGGACAGATACAATGCTAAGCATTAGTACGTGCTAAGTTACATATATTTGTTATATAACTTTTGAAACATCCCGTTTCTAGTGAAAATTATATATTTGTTAGTACCATAGAATGCTGTAATTTGGCATGGGTATACATAGTAATCACGGGAGACATCCCTACGCATTAAGTGGGGATGTTTATTTTTCTCGTCTATCTCACGGGTCCATCTAAAATATTGCGGGTGTGTTAAAACAATTTTTCGATTCAGAGATTCGTTTGCCAAATATTAAGCTTTCAAGTGCTAATTTTTGATAGAGTCAAGTGCGGGTGGCAGGCGCAGGGTAATGCCACATAGGGTGCGTCCTAGGTGGACGTGACCTATGAGGTAATGCACCGTTCATAGGCAGAGGTTACCGCTTAACATCAGGTGGGCCATCTGCTTGTTCCGTCATACAGTAGGATAAAAAAATTAAAAAAATACCTAAGGCTGACCAAGAAAGAACTCGAGAAAAAAAAGCGCATATAGTTTGTTATAACATTATTCATATGTATTCTACATAGGTATTACAGGAACGGAAATGGGTAACAGGAAGCGCTTATTTTTCCGAGAGGTTGGTACTATCAGCCATGTTGCCTATTACCCTATTTATCTGTGCTATTACCAAGGAGGTGAGATTTCAGATGTTACACATCATATGCGACTCTCGCAATTTTTTTTTATCTTTGATAAACCTTCGTTTGACCGCGATCTCACCTGTTGGTAAGTAACGATGTGGCCGACGATGGAGCACAAAGGTCTAGAAGGCACTGTTCACTCTAGCCTGGAAGAGACCCAGATAATAGTTCTCAGGAAAGACAGACGGTGGTAGTGTAATGTAGGTATATTTATAATGAGCGCGTTGAACTCCAAGTAAGCAAAAATATATAAAATTGGCCAAACAGAGACATTAAAAGCTGTTCTAAGTTCGCGCCTATTCTGGGTCCTATCTGTAGAGTGCACGCGACGGGGCTCATTAGTGGGCACGCAACACGGTGCACGGTACACGCTAATAACTGCCCCCTGGCAGGCCTGTGTCAGTTTGTATTTGATTTCAATGGAAAATGAGCTTAATCGCAGTAGCTCTAGATTCAATGTGCCCTAGACGCGAACATAAGTCCCGAACATAATACGTTGTTCCAGCAAAAACTTGCCTCAATTTTTCAAATGAAAATTAAGGAGCATCTTTCAATAAACTCGCGTGTGTGTCATATTTTGATCATAGTACTTACTGTTTCCGAGTGAGATTTCAGTACATTGGTAGGAACTATTTCTTAATTGCCGTGTAAACAGCCTACAACCCAATTTCAAACCTTAATTGCCAATCCACTTGAGCCAATAATTCAACGCCAATTCTTCTCCTCTTCGTGTTTATACCCCGGTTAATAACTGCAACTGTAACTGAAAGTTTATTACGAAATGTGTGCTAAGCTAAGAAATAAACGGACGGACGCCTGTTTGTTTACGCTACGCTACGGTCGCTGCCAGTGAGATATTAATCCAAACGTTGCTACAACCCTTTATTCTGTCCGACACAGAAATTAAGCAAATTACATTCAGCAAAGCAAATCGTTCCAAAAGAAAGGGCTACTGAAATAATTGTCTACTTTAGTCTCGGAGAAATAGAATTACAATCTAAATTAATTACGCTTTTAAAGCGTCCGTTATTCTTAATTAGTTTCTGCACCGCGGAAGCTCCCGCGCCCGACTCGCGCTCCTAATGAAGGGTAGTTTCAAATCAGTGCGTTTGATCAACTCTGTGCAGTCTTAATTACGGCGCTCGTTCCGCGCGGGACAATCCGGTTATTTATGACTACATAAGCTTGATTATTCTTTAATGAATACTTGTTTTTAAACGTTTAATTAAGTTTTATGGCGACAGGGCTGCGGAGACGCGGGCATCCCGCCGCTCCGCCGGCCACGAGCTAATTGGATCGGGTTGACGCACTCACCCCGCTCGCCCCGCTCGCCCCCACTCCTTGCCCGCACCTTCACCCGCTCCTAATTGTATGAAATTGCTAATTGGAAAATTTTATAAGCGCGGCCACCCGCAGGCCTACATCTGAATCCGCTCGCCCGAGGATTGCCAAGAAAAATTAGTTCAAGGAGACAATCCGCAAGGTCAAAGTTATCCGATCCCTTCAGAAGTAGGTACCCGAACTTTAACTACATTTCCTTTGATGGTTTTACTTATAAGAATGTTTGTATTGTTGCAGGGCGTGTAGTCGTGGTGTGAGTGCGAGCGGTCCCCGCTCCAACCGTCAAGCTGGCAGCGAGCGCGCTGAGTATGAACCCGCACTACCACGGGTACGGTGAGCTGAGCTCGCCACACCCGCCCTCGCCCGAGGCGGCCTTCGCGGCCAACGGGCATGACTCTCAGTACCACAACAACAATAACCCGGCACTCAAAGAATGCGCTGGCTGCGGGGGCAAGATAGTAGAGAGATTCCTCCTCCACGCGTTAGACAGATACTGGCACCACGGATGCTTGAAGTGCACCTGCTGCGGTCAGGCCCTTGCGGACATGGGACGCTCCTTCTATTTCAAAGGTGGAATGATATTATGCAAAAGCGACTATACAAGGTAAGTCACGCGCTATATATAACTTTTATAGATACTTAAAGACTCTCCGCGTTCTATATTCCACTAATTAGTACCATTTATGGCACCGGATTCCACTCTCCCGATCGATCTTTCCCATTGATCATGGATTTAATCAGTTTTTAGTCCGTCATCTGACGATGACAATGGCGTGTCTGTCTGTCAAACGCATCGAGAACCCAAAAAAGTATACTGAGAAAGCCGCGGGCGCATTGTTATCAAAATGCTTTGAACCGTTGCGTTTTCTACCTGGGAGAGGTACAAAAAGTACACAGTTTTGCACACAACGACCGATCGGTGGCGGCCAACGACTTGCAAACTGGCAAACCAGCTGAATTGGTCTTGTTAGGGATCGCTAAAGACTAATTTAGACTGGAGTAACAAAGTTTTTGCAGGCAGTCCGTTGTCAATTAGCCTTCTATGTTTTATAGCGCGTAGATACGTATTAGGAAAGCTAAGTTATTACCACGCCGACTGACATAGCAGTAGCACTGCAGATACAGTCTAATGAACTGCCGTAAATGGACAATAACCAAGTATTCTTACATGTCGTGAGCAATATGCCATAATATTCCAGTAGGAACAGGAACCAGTTTTATTTCCACGCGATCTTGTCCCCTTCCCCCCCCCTTTGAGGTATTTTCTTCCAATTATGAGTGTTTATTTTCCTCCGAGGTTCATAAAGGCAGGTAAGCTGTGAAGTAAATTTATGTGAAAAAACATACAATTACTACCTACTTAAATCAATTCAGTATGTTTTAATTTTATAGTTCAATAAAATATAAACTTTTTTATGCGTGTTTTACACTGCACTGTATAGTAATTAATTTAAATGAAACTAAATAACATTTTTAACATTTTACGCAGGAATTCAATAAATCATAAAGTTTCTTAGCCACTGCCTAGATGGCGTTACTTGAAACAAGTCTGTGGCCCGTCACTTGTGCTCACGTGGTCTCCAGCTGCCATCCTGTGTTAATTAGCCAAATGCACGGAACCCCATCCAATTAACGCCGCAGTACATCGTTCTCTTCCTTAAAAATACGCGCTGACTATCGACATCTTTCACATGTGAATATCTTCAAGCTCCAGATTTATCGCTACAAAAATTACTCATAAATGGCATCAGATATTTAAGCCCGTATTTGATGTTCGCATAAATTCGTTTTACACTGATTTCCCTTGTTTACCGGTGGTTGTGAGTCAAACTAAAGCGAAGAGTGGGCCGACCGCGGCGCGGGTCGTGCGTCGTAGATTCGATAAAGCTCGTCTCTGAGTTGACAGAGACGATATGGCCTAACGAGCGGGCCCATGCTCGGCGGGGTTGGCGGTGCGGGGGGATGAAGAAGTGCGGTTCCGTGCATGTCTCTGCTGATTGACCCGCGTCACTCGGCAAACAACAACTAACGAGTCGACCCCCGCGCCTCAGGTACGATAAACGACCTACGCGCGACGACTTCACACCGCACGCCTTTCCTGATTGAGACTCCTTAACAAAATTAACGCTCTCTCACGCAAACAGGCGTTATCCGCCTTTTGTCCCGATATGATGGATTGCGGTCCCGCTCCACAAAGACGCTGATGATGTTCATGCTGATTACTATGTGTGTATGAAATTAGTCGGAGGTGTGCGTCGTGTTTGCTGGAGCGGCGGAAGCATTAAATAAACATTAAGACGGTTTAATACGAATTTTATAATGATTTATTGCGTCTATTGTTGGGCAAAGACGATGTATAAACAAGTCGTTATTATTCGCTGCTTTGCATAATTTGGTAATTACCGTATATCTCTAAATTGTCATCATCTTTGATTTGTAGAAACATGATCGAAGACATGTTTGTTTTAATTAATTTATAATGGGCTGTTTTTCCATTGAGTGTATAGATTACGGTAAACGTTTGAAAAAATCGTTCGTAGCAACCTACGTAGACCCTCTACGATATTTATTTTAAGCTTTCATTTCTTCAATAAATCAAGTTGTAAAGAACGTAGCTTATTATAACTCAATAAAAGTAGTAAACAGTAATTTTTCGAGGGATATACACCTCTACCTGTCCTCGTTCTTCAATGTAAAATCGCTTCAGTCAGTCGTAAAAAAGGTAACGAATTTAAATGCAAAACCCTTCGTAAACGATTGTAGTTTAATGAAGATGGGAGTAATACAGAGCAGAGAGTGAATGTAGCAAGGCACGTCCACGTTGAAAGCAGGTTCGTTAGGGCGTGCGGGCTCCGTCAATCAAGGCAATTGCTGCTCAATCGGCAATCAGCCGCCCGCCCGCGCCCGCCCGCCCTAACGAGACTCCGTAAAATACCAACTTCTTACCCGTTCCCGATAACACTTTCCCTAACTAACAAACTTTTTGATTTGCAAGTTACTGTGTAACCGAGTTTTTAAAGTTAATTTTGAAATTCACGATGTTTTTTTTACTGAAGACTTTATTCATACTTTTGATCCTCGTTCACTGCTGGACCAGGCCTCCATCATAGAATACAATGGGGGGATTTGCCACAATCACCACGCAGGCGGATGCTGCTGCACATCCCCCGGCGTATTCCCTAAGTCACCTTTTACTACATCCATGGAAGGAGGTGGATGAGTCCGATTCTTAGGCCGTGTGCCCTGTGCTGCGGTATAGATAAGCCTAGGACATCCCTCGGACACTGACGACCTCTGTAGCGCGTCGAGCGAGTAGCCGGCTGAGACGCGAAAGGTTGCGGGTTCGATTCCCGCTGCGGGACATATATTTGTATAATCTGCAAATATTTGTCTAGTGTGACTGTTGGGTGTTATGTTATGTTATGTTATATTATGCTATACCTCAAGCTGGTTCCATCTTAACGATTTTTACTAGGGCTGACTAGATTGAGTAGACATAGAGATTATTTAGATCGTCCCCCATGGAAACTCGTACAAACTACGAAGGCTCATTAATTAAAAATTTGCTTTGAATAAAATGTTGATATGTACAGAATAAAACCACAAACCAAATATTCCTGTACATTTAAAATGCCAGGGAAGGTGGCAAAGGGGCCCTATTTGGGCGCTCATTAAGTTGCAAAAGACGCACAGCTTAATTGCAACCGCTTGCTCTAACGAGGCCCTGTGTCCGCTTTTCTCACAAGCTTACATTATACCCATGTAAATTGATGTCATATAATTGATAATTGATTGACTCGGATGATCAAAGAAGTCTTTGAAAAGTATTGGTTAAAATATCACTCAGTGTTCATTAAATTAATTAGGTATCTCTTTGAGCCCGAGCTAAACCAAGACACTCCCTATTTCCGTCCCGTACAAAATGCAATCAATTCAAAAGCCGGTCAGACTATCATTTAGCACGCAACAGTCTGCGCTCCAAGATATTAAGTGAATTCTGTGGCGTTCGCTCTAAAAGACTGATCGGAACTTCGCTCTGAGATTGGGCTACGTCGCATGGTCCTGATTAATATCGTTTGTCTCTTTGTCCATCGACTCGGTCTCATTGGTCTCTGCAGCCTCTAAATAGAAACTAAAGAGCATCTCGAGCGGTCAATCTTTGTTCGGAATTTGATTACTGATGTCCATCTCGTCTCTTAACTAGGCAGAGATTGGGACTTGATTAATATCGTTTGTCTCTTTGTCCATCGACTCGGTCTCATTGGTCTCTGCAGCCTCTAAATAGAAACTAAAGAGCATCTCGAGCGGTCAATCTTTGTTCGGAATTTGATTACTGATGTCCATCTCGTCTCTTAACTAGGCAGAGATTGGGACTTGATTAATATCGTTTGTCTCTTTGTCCATCGACTCGGTCTCATTGGTCTCTGCAGCCTCTAAATAGAAACTAAAGAGCATCTCGAGCGGTCAATCTTTGTTCGGAATTTGATTACTGATGTCCATCTCGTCTCTTAACTAGGCAGAGATTGGGACTATAGTCAAATAGGTTTGACTTTAACTTTGTAAACTTCGATATAGTAGTAGGTAGTGTTAGTTAGTAGTAGTAGAGCTTATTTGTGAAAGAGTTCGTCCGGGGAAGTACTACCACCATACCTACTTCTGCCGCAAAGCAATAGTGCTCGCATTGCTGTGTTCCGGTTTGAAGGGTAAGGGTGCCGGTGTAATTACAGGCACATGAGACTTTTCATCTTTGTGTCTCAGGGTGGCGGGCGCAGTGCAATGCCACATAGGGCGCGTCCTAGGTGGACGTGACCTATGAGGTAATGCACTGTTCATAGGCAGAGGTTACCCCTTAACATCAGGTGGGCCATCTGCTTGTTCCGTCATTCAAGTAGTATAAAAAATAAAAAATAAATATATGCCGCAAAGCTCTACTCAGCTTCCTTCTCTACTCTTTCTGTGTGTCCCTGAATCTGTCAGGAAAGACAGGAATTGAAAAACTACATCACACAATAGCTAATAAATTATTTGTTAGTATTTCCAATGAGTAGCACACATAATTTATAAATAGAATCATTAAATTGGGTGCGTTCCCGGCGCTCACTCTATAAAGGCCAACGACGCTACTGCAGGTATAGTTAACAACGACGCTACTGCAGGTATATTTAACAACGACGCTACTGCAGGTATAGTTAACAACGACGCTACTGCAGGTATATTTAACAACGACGCTACTGCAGGTATATTTAACAACGACGCTACTGCAGGTATAGTTAACAATGAGTAAGTACATAATGATAAACATTTTTGAACAAAATATGAAGTAGGTATGTATATACAGTGATCGAACTGGAAAAGATAATTTGGACTGTAGAGTAACTATCACAGCACATTATATAAACATAAATAACAACAACAAAAACAAACCCTTAGATTTCTAAATATTGCAGTGTACACACAACAGGACTTACATACAAGAAATATAACTACTCTTTTTAATATGAGAAGAAGTCTAATTTTCTTATAAAATTGTAAAAGTGGCGCTATCTGGCCGGAATGGGAAATAATGAAGAAATTTATTTTTAATGTATTTTACACCCTTTTGCATTCA
Source organism: Operophtera brumata (assembly GCA_932527175.1). NCBI lineage: Eukaryota > Metazoa > Arthropoda > Insecta > Lepidoptera > Geometridae > Operophtera > Operophtera brumata. Next base: position 7,401,055 of record OW052235.1, on the reverse strand, counting down.
TGATCAAAACTCTAATTGTTTTTTATCTATCCATGGATAAGCCACGATTCTCGGTTCTATGATGTTTTAAATCTTAAAACACCCACGTAGATAGCGCCAACATCTGTAATAAAAAAAAAAGATAAAAAAGATACGCTTTCCACGAGGAGTTATGTTGTGTTGAGTTTGAGTGTTGTATAGAGCGCCATCACTTCCAAAGTCGATACTGCAGATACTCGATCACCCCATTATCTTATGTCATGGCAGATAAGAAATACATTGATCACCAAAATATGATAATTACAAGAAATAAATTTTGATATATTAAAAAAAAAAACCTCAACGCAATGAAACGGCTGAACCGATTTTGATCAAACATAGCTAAGAACACTCCCGACAAATACACCTTTCAAACAAAAAAAAAACAAAATCGGTTCATCCGTTCGGGAGCTACGATGCCACAGACAGACACACACACGTAGACACACACACACACAGACACGTCAAACTTATAACACCCCGTCGTTTTTGCGTCGGGGGTTAATTAAGTAAAAGATACTAATTAAAAAGCTCCAACCACAAAATGTTTAAGTTGCCAAATAAGCGGTTTGCAGTTTTAATGGACGGATTGAAAAGTTCGCCAGATTAACCTCAATTATCAGTACTAATGGACTTTGAATGATTAACTTTCGTTAATTGGTAAGAATTAATAAGCAAAATTACGAATATGTTGTCCAAATAGAGATGAGTAGAAAAAAAAAACCGTTTGGACTTGTCTCTGACTACCCTAAAGTGCACTATGCACACATCTGTAGAATTACTGTTGTCTTCTGTTGTCGAGAGTCCATGTTGATGTTAAAGTTTATTATTTTTCAAGTGTAAACCACACTTTATGGATAACATTAAATTTAAATGAAACCCAGAAATTCCGTTCCAGCGGGACTCGAACCCGCATCTTCGCCTGTAATCGGCGATGCCTTTACCAATTTTGCCATAGAACGAGTCCCGCTGGAACGGAATTTTTGGGTTACATTTAAATTTCATGTTGATGTTGTTTTAAGTCTTCGTTGATGGATAGAGCAATTAGATCAAAAGTCAAAAGTATTTTATTCATTGATATCACAAAAATCATTTTGAATCGTCTTATAAAATAAATTTAATCCTGTTCCAACGCGACCAAACCTAGAAGAATCAGGCAACAAACACGGTAGGTTTTTTTTGATGATCCTTCTTACTACTAGGTTGGGAGCGCCTGTGTGGTTCCTCGAGATCCAGAGGTACAACATAACATAATACCCAACAGTCACATACATAGTCCTGATCTCACACTAGGACCTCTGTGTCATAGGTATCAGGAACTGGGAATACCATGGTACCGTAACACCCAGACCAGGAAAAAATATTTGCAGATCGTACAAACATTTGTCTTGGAGCGGGAATCGAACCCGCCACCTCTCGGATCTCAGCTGGCTACACGCCCGCCGCGCCACATAAGTCTTCAGACGACATTGTCAAAGTTGTGGGGCCTGTATGAGAGATGCACAGGCAAGATAAGGCGCAATGAAAGAGCGTAGCGAAAGCAAGGCGTGGAATCAGCTCCCGTTGGATGTCTTCCCACAGGGTTACAATATGGGTAAATTCAAGAGAAATATCAATAGGGCTCTTAATGGTAGGCAGCGCGTTTGCAATACCGTGGGCGTTGCAGGTGGCGGTGACTGCTTTACATCAGGCCGTCTGCTTGTTTGTCACTTTATAATAATAATAAAAAAAATGCCAGTGAATAATCCCGGGCTAAAATCATGATGATGATGATCGGTATAGCTAGAGCTAAAGTTCGTAGCACCATAAATGTGATGGAAAACTGTAGGAACCAAGAAATATGATTTTTTAATAGGTACGCTTTTTAAAAAAAAAACTCTGTATATGTACCCCACAATGCCATCAACCCGATGTCAATGTTCCGTATTTGTCGTCATCAATTCAGTGTCGTAGCGTCATCGGAGGTTCGGACATGTTTGCTCGGACGTCCCCACAAGTCGTGTCGTCAGAGAAATGCACGAGATGAACCCATCTTGTACGTACATGTAGCCAAGTCACTGTTACTATAAATTGACGCTGTGTTTGGCTTCTTAATTGGACGGCCCGGCCCGGCTTACAAGAAGGGTTGCTATAGGAAATACTGCTGTGACGATTTCAGTCTGGTACGAAAAGCTTTTATTTTCTGGGATAAACTAAAAATATTATAAAGCAACGTTTGCCTAAGTTTCTTGCTCATTATTGCCATTCAGAGTAGGAATGCAGCCAGCATCTTAGGGAAGCTTCCATTTGGTAGTGATTTGGATCAGTTGAGCTATCTTTAAATCGTTTGCAACAGTTTTTAAACAGCTCAATTGTTTCATTAATATTTTTTAAATTTTGTTTATACACCTACTTGTATTAGTTGTATTATTCATTCTTTAAATAAAGGTATTTCAATATAAAAAAGTTTCTTGCTATAAATATATCCAATATCTTACATGAGACACATTGGCTGACTTTATCCTTCTTATAGACCTTCCACACGTGCAAAGTGGTGGCTTGCCAATAGCAAGATTTTTTATAGTTAGTCGGTTGCGCCAGTCGTCAGATTTATTTTGTCCGCGGCGCACAGCAGCCGTACAAAACTGATGTCGCTGCTGTCACGTGTGGAAGCTCTATTAGGATACCTTTACACATAGGGGGGTGAAGAGCGCGGCGCGGGGACCAGGGCGCCCGAGGTGCCCGATGTGACGGTAATTAATAACGTCTGTCTGTCTCACGAGCGCTAACGAGACCGTCACGACTACATTATTTAGCCACCTGATTAGTTCGCAGGAGCCGCAGTGAGCTACTGTGAGCCACTTTGCCCGCAGCTCTAATTAGCGAACGACTCAGAACGGGACCCGTTAAATTTGATTTGTCACTGCACTATCACTAATTGGAACTACTCCGTAATTGATCATTCCGATCATTGATGTGGTCCACGCACGACATGAACCGCTAACAACCAATGTTTGCCTTTACTTCACGACTCACTAAAACTAATGAAATATGACGCGCCATCGATGTATGCGTCAACAGAGTCTGCCTGCTAACCGGGCCGCCTGCTATTTCTATTCTATTATTAAAACTTTTAATTTAGGGCAACAGTTTTACACACGAAACGATCAAAACGCAATCTCTCTGACCGAATAGAAAACCTATTCGAAATTGATATGGGTGGAGCGCAATTCTGCGTCGCGCCTAGCAGCCTCCTATAAACGTCGTTCGCGCGGGCCGAAACGACTGAACACGAATAAAAGTAACCGATGCAGTTCATACTCTATTCCCTGTGAATCAGGTTCAGATTAGAACTGACCCTCTCTTGGGCTAGACTTGTTACATAGACAGACGAATTTCGTTAATAAATAAACGCACTGCCCGGCGCGGTGTCCGGCCGGCCGTCAAAAATAGTAAAAATGTTAAAAAGTACGACAGCAGGGCGTACACAACACAAATCATTATTCGATAGCCACCGCTGTCAAAAGAATTTTTAATAATGTTTACTGGCATAGATTTGGTTTAGCGAGGATTCCACTTTTTTACCATCAAGTCGCACGCAGTGTGGCATGTTGGCATTCAACAATATTTTATTTCGTCCTTTTTACACTATGTTTTTTTCTGTCATCGTTCAGAGCCTTTTCATCTATTCTGTGTATTTATCATTTCCATTTGTTTAAAATGCACTACATTAAATGCAAAACATCAAGTTGTCTATACAGGCATCGTAAATGTTTCTATTAAAGCGATGAAAATTGACTTAACTTCCGCCTTAATCATAATCATTCAGCGGCAATAAATTATACGTAAACTTTAATTAAATTATATGCCGGGAATAAGGGAGTGCTTACGATGACGATCAAATCGTATCAATTAAGGAGTACCTACTCAGCAAACTCGAGTGTCGGTAATAGTGCCTTCATACTTTCGGCTTTAGTGGAACTTGAGCCGAAAGACTGACGGCGAACGGTAACATCAAACTGATTTGTTACAGTGAGTAATAAAGTTCTGTTGCAATATTTTAGTTTTTTTATTGACATGTTACGTTATCTTGAAACGCATTAAACCCTAATTTGCGGAAAATTAGGCATGAGTAAAAAAAGTGGCCAAGAGCGAGTCGGACTCGCCCATGAAAAGTTCTTGGATGGTTTACGATTTACGACGTATTAAAAAAAAACTACTTACTAGATCTCGTTCAAAGTAATTTTCAGTGGAAGTTTACATGGTAATGTACATCATATATATTTTTTTGTTTTATCATTCTCTTATTTTAGACATTACGGGGGAGGCATATTTTACCACTTTGAAAGTGTCTCTCGCGCAAACTATTCTGTTTAGAATAAATATATATTAGAAACCTCAATATCATTTTCAGTTTCAGTTCTAAGTATGGGGAACCCCAAAAATTTATTGTTTTTTTATATTTTTGTGTGAAAATCTTAATGTGGTTCACAGAATATATCTACTTACCAAGTTTCAACAGCATAGCTCTTATAGTTTCGGAAAAGAGTGTTGTGACATACACGAACAGACAGACAGACATGGCGGATCCATAAGGGTTCCGTATTTTGCCATTTGGCTACGGAACCCTAAAAAATAAAAAGGTATCACAAATAAAACCTAATTTGCAGAAAATTAGGCATGGGTAACAAAATTAAGAAGGTATCACAAAAAATAATAATGCTTTATTGATCATCAATTTTTGTAATATTTATGGCTTTAGCACAGAACATGAATTAAAATAGTACTTTCGGGTTTTCTTCTGTGCTTTCGGCTTCTACGTGCGCCAACCCTAGCTGCAGCTCCGACGACGTTAGCTAGTTACAGGTCCCGCTCTGATCTTAATTAACCTCATGTGTTAACCTCGCAATAACTATGAGTCTGAGGCGCGTGCGCTCTGCAACTTACTACTTATTAATATTGTGACGGGATATGTAAATTTATGCTTAACTTTATCGGAGACGCCTTAATTATGTAATACGGCGCCCATAATTCAGCCTTAAGTGGTTTATTACTAACTAATAGATAACCGAGCTCCGTATTAAGTTATTTGTATGTGAATTATCTTAGAATTGATATTTTATGGTATTATGGTAGTTCTTTGGTTAGGGAAGATTAAATTTGTAGATTTTGAATCTAAAGAGCTCACGGTGACTTTATCATCAGCCTACATAATCATTATAAGTCCACTTTTGGACATAGACTATACTATAGACTTTTGTTATAGGTTGCATTGATGCCCTCTGTGGCGCGGCGGGCGAGTAGCCGGCTGGGATGCGAGAGGTTGCGGGTTCAAATCCCGCTGCGGGACAAATGTTTGTATGATCTGCAAATATTTGTTCAGAATCTGAGTGTTGTGGTAACATGGTACACGTAGTGTCTGATACCCACGACACGGGGGATCATTTATACTGATTATTACCTGTAGACGTTTATTAATAAGCTTTATTATATTTATATTTCTAATATTGCATGGGATTTTGAAAAATGTTTTGAATATGTCTACTTGAACATCATGCATTGTACACTCGAAAGAGTAATGGTTTCAATGATTTAAGTGGTTGATCCTAGTGTAGGATCAGAACTATGTATATGTGATTGTTGAGTGTTACGGAATGAGGAACAGTCTTGAGTCGCTTCCATCCACCGACTTTCCGTGACCTTTGAAATATCCATCGAGAGTTGTACGAGAGACTGTATTGCTGCAAAAGTCACCGTTCGCAAAGGCTGACGACTGAAAGTACGACTCCACGAAAATTTACTGAGCGCGTTGTTTACCTATATTTATTTTTTGATACACAATATCTGTAGTGTTTTATTTGTGAAAGAGTTCGTCCGGGGAGTACTACCATTCCACCTACTTCTGCAAAGAAGTAGTGCTCGCATTGCTGTGTTCCGGTTTGAAAGGTATGCGTGCCGGTGAAATTACAGGCACATGAGACTTATCTTAGTGTCTCAGGGTGGCTGGTGCATTGCAATTCCACGTAGGGCGCGTTCTAGATGGACGTGTCCTGTTAGGCAAACCGCTTAATATCAGGTGGGTCATTAATTAAAAAAACTACCAACTACCAATTACTTGAAGCGCTAGCTTATTGAGCAGACCTTCTACACTTTCGATGAGTTCACCAGCCTGAAATTAATCTAATTACCTAGGTAATCCTAGATGTGACATGTTTTTTGTTTATTGTATACCTATTTGTTATTATGATTTTTGTTTTAAGTACGATGTGTACTTTTGACTCATTTTGTGATAATTATTTGTTTGACGTGTACCTTTTGTATGATTAAATGACTTTTTGACTATATTGTTCAGTTCCATTGAGTTCTTATATATATTAGTTCAGTTGATTTTGAGGAGCCAGTCATCATAGTTAATATCCAGTAGCATCGAGGCCATCAAATAATAGAATAATAGTTAATAAAAGCGCAGTAACTGGAAGAACCACAACCGATGCGCGGTCAGCACGCTTCTATTTCGAAACTTTCTAATGCCTAGTTCATCAACAAATTCATTATGTCGTAAAACGGCTTGCGCGAGACCGAAATATCGCGGGGCTCGTAAAACCGCTCGTAAAGACGTTTGTTTACTAATTCGAGTGGGGCAGGTGGGGCGGAGACCGCACTGAGGGATGCTGCTAATAATAATAGTGTACTACTGTCTTGTATTCTATGGTGCGCGAAGGAACGAACACATTTGGAGCTATGGGAACCCTTCTACAATCAGCAATATTCTATTCTTCTTCTAACTCTAATTTATTTTTTGACGCGTGACCCGAGTGCTGGCTCTTATCTGCCTCAACGCATTAGTATAGCCATTCAGCGTGGCAATGCAGCCAGCATCTTACGGACACTTCCGTCTGGTAGTGATTTGGATCAGTCTGGTACCTTAAGATTTTGCAGCGGTTATCAGATAGCATAAATGTATCATCTGTATTTTTAAAATTATGTGCATACCTTATTGTATTAGTTGTATTGTTCTTTCTGTAAATAAAGGCCTATTTTTAACCCCCGACGCAAAAACGACGGGGTGTTATAAGTTTGACGTGTCTGTGTGTGTGTCTGTCGGTGGCATCGTAGCTCCCGAAAACGGATGAACCGATTTTGATTTTGATTTTTTTTTTGTTTGAAAGGTGAATTAGTCGGGATTGTTCTTAGCTATGTTTGATCAAAATCGGTTGAGCCATTTCATTGCGCTGCGGGTTTTTTTAATTTTTACAAAATTAATTACTTGTTCATCATCATTGTCTTGCCCTTTTCCCAAATTATTTGGGGTCGGCGCAGTACGTCTTTTTCTTCCACTCCCCCCTGTCAGCCGTCACCTTATTACCGTCACAAAATTAATTACTTGTTATAGTAAAAAAAAACTATAAAAAACAAAATTTATTCAACTTTATTCTAAAAGTTTATGTTTAAATAAGTGTATAATAGTCGACAATTTTAGCACGTTTTCATTGAAACGTACACATTGTCCTGTAAACGATTTACTAAGTTTATGGAGCCTAATAGTGGGAACAACAATACTCTAGAACCGCAGAGCCAGCGCAGAGCCACTGGCTTTGCGTGTCCTACCGCCTCTACAACAGGGAATGCTCTGACGAACTTTTCGATCTCATCCCCGCATCGAGATTTTACCATCGCTCTTCCCGGCACCGTGACAAAGCTCATCCACACATCATAGATGCCTGGGTTTCTCGTACGATTCGTTTCTCGAGATCATTTTCCCTCATACCTACAAACTATGGAATTAGCTTCCATTTGAGGTTTTCCCGAATGGTTACGACATATGTCGCTTCAAGAAAAAAAAACAGAAATTCTTTCAGTGTAGGCAGCGCATCGACAATACCCCCCGTGTTTCCGGTGTCTATAAGCGACGGTGACCACTTTACATCAGGTGGGCCGTCATCTAGTTTGCCTATTAGTTTCATAAATTATGATTGTAGTTGTATTTTTTGCAGACATACATAAATTTACGAGTATCATAAGGGAAAGTATGAGTATGATATGAAAATGTCATTATATTTATTTCTTATTTCGATGTGATTCTCTGCTATCCAAACTATAGTTTATTTTCGGCGCGCATTCATCTCAAATAACTGTAAAAACGAACCTTTATTTATTTGTATCCGTTTGACTGGTGATAGTGCAAAGACGTCCAAATTGCCTGCAGGTCGCAACTTTTAATGAGGCGAAATTCCCGTCGATTCGACGTCGCCTAACGCAACCTGTTCGTTAGCGCAAAAACGGGCCACGCCAACACGCGATTAGAATACACCCCCGGCTTTCGAGTGGCACACTGAGACCTGATACCCTGGATTCGGGGAAAATCAGGGCATCATGGGATTTACTATCATGTGTTTTTAATTGTTCAAACGTCAGGTGGACGATATAGAGACCGTAGAATCCGCGAATCGCACAGAAGCGATTGGAGTGGCGTTTGAGGGAGGAGGCTTATACCCAGCAGTGGGCTATTATTTAAGTAGCCAATGATGATGATGATAATGAACGTCAGGCATAGTAGTTTTAACATATTCTACTTGAATGATCAGGATGCAAAGCAGTAGTGCTCGTATTGCTGTGTTCCGGTTTGAAGGGTATGGTTGCCGGTGAAATTACAGGCACGTGAGACTTTTCATCTATTTATGTCTCAGGGTGGCGGGCGCGGTGTAATGCCACATAGTGCGCATCTTAGGTGTACGTGACCTATGTGATAATGCACTGTTCATAGGCAGAGAGGGTACCGCTGAACTTCAGGTGGGCCATCTGCTTGATCCGTCATTCAAAGTTGTATAAAAATAAAAATCATTTCACATTCTAATATATCCTAAAAGTAAAAATGCAAGGATATTCTATTTACAGGATATTACAATACAATAAAATAAAGGGGGTAAAAGAGATAGATTGTTTTTTATTGATAAATTAATGTTTTAATTAAATATGATTGCTACACCGATCGTTGAATTGTATTAACTATTATTCATATTAAGATTTTGTAATATCCTCCTACTCTCCTGTCTCCTTCTGTCTCCTTGACTGTCTCCTTGGCGCTAAATCGGTCTGACAACGAGTCGAACAGTAGCGCAGCTGAATCAAGAAGACGGTCGCAGGTTCGAATTTTAGTGGTTAAATAAAATCTTAGTATTTTTTCCATATTTACGTGTGGTTGGGAAACCATTATTCACATTGATTCTGGATTTAAAAACCCATTCGGAATTGTGATCAAATACTTAGCTGCCCGTTGTGCCTCAGCCCTAACCCAAAAAGATTGTCCCTCATTTGTGGCGGGCTTTCTCTGTTGTTGTCACATTAGCGAATAACTGCGCGGCCAACTTTGCCGATACGTTAATGATGTCGCGACGTCTACTGAGATCTTTTTAACCCCCCGACTAAAAAGAAGGGGTGTTATAAAGAGGTCCTAATATATTTGTATGTGGCCTCATAGCTTTTTTTATATGAAAGATGATATTTGCGAAATGGTTCTTAGCCATGGAAATTGGTGCAGCCGTTTCCAGGATCATCAGCTCGCCATAATTTGGTTGATGGGAACTGCGCCATTTTTGCAGCTAGAACCTTAAGTTTGGGCTCAAAATGTTCATTTTTCACGACATCATGCTCGAGGGTCTGATTATGACCAGCATAGGATGACCTGGATCTAGGGTACTACTGAATCTGAATCTTCTGGTATGAGCTTAAACTTCAAATTAATTTGACAATGACATGTCTTCCTCCCGCAGACTCCAGGTTCTGATGATAATCAGCACACGATGAATAGGATCTCGGGTGCAACGGCTGCTCCAATTTAAATGCGGTTTCATTTGTATGGTCAAATCTGGTATTCATACTCCGTTAAAAAAACTTAACTTCATAATTATAAGTACAAGGTCTTATCTTACAGAAGTTGCTGTCAGAAGTGCCTCCATAGCTTTATGGTACTGTAGGTACGTACATAAAAAATGTGCCTACAATTTTAGCGCAATGTTTTATTTGTGTTTTAAACCTAGTCTTATATACCTAATCAAATGATGAGAGAACTAGAGTGTTGAAAGGATCCAATCAAGGGCCACCGTACCTCACCTGCTGTGGTGTGTCTGGCTTAAGGCAAGACCCCTTCGTCTCCTTGGATGGCGTAAAAGCCGACTAAAGGATTACACTAAGGCATGGGCAGCAGCATCCACCTGAGTACTCGACATCAATACTGCGATCACCTATGTCAAGCGTGGTGAATAATCACCACACTTGGCATTGGTATTTGACATAAGGCAAATACTGCAATTCTTTCTATTGGTGAGGCCTCGTCCAGCAATGGGCATCTAAAGACTGCTGATGATGTACCTCAGCTGATGTCTGATCTTGCGCAGGGTGATCAAGATTGAACCGGTGACACCTAGTTGTAGTTACTCATCATTACCCTCAGCCTGACTTCACCCACTGCTGAGTATAGGCCTCTCTTTGTCTGTGCCATTCCTCACGGTCCCGTGCCATTCCTCACGGTCCCGTGCCAGTCTCATCCAGGTTCGGCCCGCGCCGCATGCGATATCGTTTGCCCATCTCGCTGCTGGACGACCAATTTCTGTTCTGTTGTAATTAATATAATCAAATTAAAAACCTTTTGTACTTACTCCTTTCTTGCTTTCTTGCATTCTCACCGCGATACAAATTGATCACGATACCTACTTTAAATCTTAAGTTCATCGCACTGAAATGTATAATGTTGTTTGAATCTATATTCGGAACAATCCAAAAAACATTGCTGCTCTGTTGTCACATTAGCGAATAACTGGCAAGTTCGTTACGTTAATGATGTCGGCAGCGGGACGTCTATTAGAGGAGAAAAACTCCTTTTGTACTGCGTTTGCGCTGCTTTATCGCCGTGATCTGAATTCAACGTAGCTTGACCTTCATCAACAGGCTATTATCGAGTTCTCAACGTCTTACGTGTGAGGCTTGCCTACTCTCGGTTTGCGATTGTATAGGTACGAATTTTAATCCGTCAGTACAAAAATCAGATATATTGACTTTATTGTGCCTAAAGCAAAATGTCAATCGTAGATTTGATTTTCACCTACGTAAATCGAGTAAAATATTCAGCTTAAAAATATGCGTGGATATTGACATAATTATGCTAACTAATGGTAGTGATAATAATCAAATCACTACTTCTGCTAGTGATTTGGATCAGTTGAGCTACCTTTAGATCGCTTGCAGCGGTCTTCAGGTAGCACAACTGTTTCATATGTATTTTGTACATACCTTGAATTATTCTTTCTGTAAATAATTATACCAACTAACTACATTATAATTCCGAAGATTTACTCTAACCAAAATACAATAGACGAATACTTTCCGAATAGAAAAAATCACAACAATCATCACCTCCAACTTTTGGCTAGAGTCGATTGATTCTCAATTTGGTACTATTATATATTCTGTGATATGGTGCCGATTTAGATACCTTTGCGGTCAAAGTTACCTATTTCAAATGAATACTATAATCTGGGTATCTTCAAGTCAAGAGTGAATAGGTGCCTTCTAGACCTTTGTGCTTCATCTTCGGCCACATCGTCACTTACCAACAGGTGAGATCGTGGTCAAACAAAGGTCTATCAATGTTAAAAAAAAAAAAAAATACAGCAAAACTGAAGACTTCATTTGGACCAGTCGGGAACTACTTTATTTTACGAGATATTTAATTAAAATACCTTTTTCTAGCGATGCAGGTATTTTTTGTATCATGATTTCTGTTTGATTTAAGCACGGTTTTAAGCACAGCTGCATTTGCTTAGCCTTACTATTCAAAATTTGAAAGGCAGGAGGTGTAAAAAAATTGTACCTAATTACCTAAGTTTACTGAAGCATTAAATCAATTAATCTTTATTTAGATTGTTAGAACCCAAATAACACCATGCATTCTAAAAACAAAACGGATAATTGAAACAAATACTCAAAGCCTTATTGCTTTCCCGTAACAAAATTTACAAACGGCTAATGTCGTCATTGACTATAATGGCGTTTGTAATTTACTATACCAAATGAAGGTCATGTTTGTAATTAAGAAACATCAAGCAACAATCGCTCTAAGTATAGTGTAATAAGAGTTATATCTGTACAGTCTCCGAGTAAAATTATGTCCATGTTTATTCATAGGCCGCGATTGTTCGTTCTTAATCTTCAGCAGAATCTACTTAGCGCGCAGAAACTCATTTTTCAACTTCATAAATTATCGGCCGATATTGAGGCTATTTTCCTCGGCTCGTAATGAGGTTGTAAACAACACTGTCTAATTAAACTCCTTAATCGCAATACTCAAACGGTAACCGCGTTTTAAAACAAAACCGGCCAATTTGGGAGCGACCGCGGCGCACAGCCACAGGATAAAAAATTAGCTAGCAAACTCCGAACACTCGGGGAAACGAAAGTGAAAATAGATTTTTTTTAGGGTTCTGATGATTTATTCTGAAGGTTCTACCTTCACAGATTTCTGACGCGGATTAGGTCTACTACCCTCCTTCTTTCGTACTCTAAGAGTAAAATGGGAACCTATTACTAAGACTCCGCTGTCCGTCCGCCTGTCACCAGGCTGTATCTCATGAACCGTGATAGTTAGACTGTTAGAATTTTCACAGATGATGTATTTCTGTTGCCGCTATAACAAAAAATACTAAAAAACATTAAACAAAAACATTAAACAAAAACATTTAAATATTTAAGGGGGCGCCCATACAACAAACTTGTTTTTTTACCGTTTTTATAGATAATGGTATAGAACCCTTCGTGCGCGAGTCCGACTCGCACTTAGCCGGTTTTCCTTCATTTATAATGGACAACAAACAATTACACTTATGTAGTACTAAATATAGGACTAAACATAGCAAGTTCTATACAAGAGTAACCAGCCCCATAATACACATTTCACTCGTGTTTTGAATTTCAGAAGCTTCTACTACCACTACTTCGTGTCATCGGTTCTTGGTTACGTCAAGACCAGCTTGGGGTTTAGTGGCTCTGAAAAGAGGCCACCAGTAGTGACCAGCGTAATATTGAGCACATAACATTTTCATCTGAAAAATAACGAATAAAACAACAATAAAAACAACAAAATCTTTCACAAAAAAACCAAAACCAAAATCAACTTACGGCCTTAGGATCAGAACCAGCTTCTGATGATTTATTCTGAAGGTTCTACCTTCACAGATTTCTAACGCGGATTAGGTCTACTAGCCTCCTTCTTTCGTAGTTATTTGCTTCGTTATTTATTGTTGACTATAACTGTGAACTTAGGATATACACTATTGTGAAGCGATTTAACGCAGACATCATCATCATCATCGTCAGCCTACAAAAGTCCACTGTTGGACAAAGGCCTGCCCCATTGAATGTCACGATGAACTTACGGTCTTGAACCGTCACATCTTCCTGCTTCGGGTTATGGTAGCTTCTCGAGAACCTTTCTTTATTCCCCAACGGCTGTCAATTCTGCAAGCTTTATGGCCAGGATATTCCTTTAGGTAATTTGTCAAAAATCTCTCAAACATGAAACTTGTAATTATTTCCGTGCCTAAAGCCAGAGTGGTCATGCTGCTATCGTTGAACTGTGCCAAATGTTCGCTTGTATCGGCGGCGCGGCGATCGCGGCTCATTACCCCCGCCCCCACCCTAATTAGACGCCCTCTCCTGTCCCCTTGAACCCCGCCGACGTGTCCGGATTGTTTTCTAATAATACCTTTATTTCCGTCCAGGTTAAACTCTTAATTACCCATTTATTTCAACAAATCGCTCGGAAACCGTTAAAAATTATTTGCTTTGTTTGCTGTTTCTAATTAAACTTTGAGCTTGATTAACTTTCATTGCAGAGTTATTTGTTTTGTTTTATATAACGGCTTAGTTTTTATTATACTAACAAAATTAGTAATTGTAGAGGGTGTTACATATAATACACGAAATTCAAAAGTTCGGAAGTTTCTTTGTTGCTCCAATCACAACGGCTGAACCGATTTCGATGTCTACAGTTGATACACTCACGAAAAAGCTGCTAATATTCCTCAAAACAAACATACATACACACGCGCCTTTTTCCCCGAAAGGGTAGGTAGAGTCTCGGTGGGCCTCTTTTCACCGTGGATTACACCATCATGGGAATATAGACGTGACAAGTGGTGAGCTCATCACTGTCATTGCTTCCCACGACTGACTCGGCTAGCACTTTCTTCCTGAAAACACATTCCATAGTAAGCTGGCAGCCAGGACAAATCTTATATTAACAAACATTAAGAACAAGCTCGGGTATTTTTTAAAATAAAATTACTATATTAAAACAGCTTCAATATTTCCCCAATAATTGCCATTGCAGTGGTCAACAGTAGCGGCTTATTAAAATACCAACGACTTGTTAACAAGACCACCTACCTCTACCAATTTACATGCAACAAATTAAATAATAAATGTATGTCATTTATAACTTACATACCTACATACATTTTTACTCACGATTATGTAAAACTAGAGTCACGTTGCACGTAGGGATTGGCACGTTGCATCGGGATAGAGTAGTAAATTCCTTAAAGATAAGCAGATGATGTAGTGTACCTGGATTTATTTCTATCTAATATTAGATTAAATGATTATGGGACTTCATTTATTTCATAAATAATCGTGACCATTAATGGGAGCAGACACTGACTTCTGTATAATGCGCGTCATGTAAAAAGAACGCTGGCGGTCAAGCTTCTTCAGGCGTTCCAGCGTTCTTTTTACATGACGCGTACCATACTTACTTATTTAAGAGATGTATACCTATGCATTGAATGAGTACCTACCTAGTTTACTACAAATAATGTACAATTATAGTACGCGTCATGTAAAAACAACGCTGGAACGCCTGTAGAAGCTTGACCGCCAGCGTTCTTTTTACAAGACGCGCACTATAACACAGGTCATTAAACCTATCCCAGAAGTCAGTGAATTCATAAAATGTCTGCAACATTATTTTTATGTCCATAAACAACAAACGGTAATATTATAGCTATTTTCTCGAGTTCCCAGAATTTTAGATGTGTTATGACATTGTTCATTGAAAAGGGCTAGCCGTCCAATTAAACGGCTGATTCAACCAGTTGGCTGTGACACATGCACAGCAACCTTGATAGTACAATTATGATGGTAGGTACTGATGTGATGCCAAGATACATAATGATTTTTGTGCCAAAACCATGTTCGAACGAAACAGTTTATTACTAAATGATGTTGAAAACAACTTTATCTAATTGAATTTTAATTGGCTGATAATTTACAAACATCTTTGTTAAGTGAATACGAGCTTTTGGAAAGTAGGTAAACGATCTGTTTTTAGGCGGGGCTTATTTTATGTAAGTAAAAACAGTGGGCCGTGGGCTGTCCGACTTATGAATATAACCCTCCGTCTCCTCTCATGGATGCCGTCTAGCCAACTAAGGGATTACACCAAGGGATGGGCAGTATCATCCACCTAGGTCCGCCTGCCAAGCGTAGTGATTATGGCAAATGCGCTCACTCCCCCGGCCCCCCTTCACACCCCCACACCTGAATTAAAATAAGGAGGCCTCGTCTTGAAAAAAATATTAAATCAAAGGCGTCATACCAAATTGCGAATTTCCCTACAAATTAAATCAATTATCCTGAGTATGAGTATAAATAACGTAATAATTGATTAGTTCGTAACATTTTGTCAAAAGCCGCACTTGTACGATGAGCTAATCGACTATCACCGCTAATTGGCCCCGTCTGCCTCCCCCCATTACCCCCTTCTCTGCCTCGCAGCCACCCCCTAACTAATTAGATAAGTTTGCAACTCGACTGTACTTCTGGTGCCCCACTCTAAGCATCAATCTTTTTAATTAAACATTTTTGACACCGCAACGATTAGCCATCGAAGCCATTTCTATGCTAATACTGTGAATAGTTTTAATTTAAATGCAAAACGAGTGAATACGGCACAAGTATACGGCGGCTACATATGTATGAGCTGCACTGTTATTCCACAGTGTTATTGTTACGTCAAATATCTTATGTTGAACATTTTCGTTAATTTTACGAGTGTCTCTTGTTTTTTTACAGACAGTTGGTTTAGGTCCTGAATGACTACTTTACCATGTTTAGGTCCAGAATGACTAATTTTCCAGAATGTTACCAAAATTAATACATTCCCAAATATACTAGTTTCACAAAATCACAATGATTACTTTCTCAGTGTTTCTAATATTCTGGCTTAGGTCCAGAATTACTGCTTTACCATGTTTAGGTCCAGAATAACTACTTTACCATTATGACTACTTTCCTAGAATAACTACTTTTCCAGAATGCTACGGTTACCAAAAATAATATTCTCCCAAAATGACTACTTTTCCAAATATACTAAGTTTCACAAAATGACTACTTTCCCAGAATAAGTACCAAAATGATTAGTTCACCAAAATAATGTCATTTTTAGAAATACTACTTTCCCAGAATTACTAATTTCCGAAAATGACAACTTTCCCAGAACTATTGTATTCTTTCTCAACACCTTACTAAGTTAGTTTTTACTCAATTATTACTTACACTTTAGACCAAAACAATACTGTTCTACAGAGTTTCGATCCTGCATACTCAACTTGCTTACCACTAAACCAAAACCTGGTAAATTTCACTAAACATGAATTTGTTGAAGGTTTTCGGAACATTTTTTTTTTTTTATACTACTTGAATGACGGAACAAGCAGATGGCCCACCTGATGTTAAGCGATAACCTCTGCCTATGAACAGTGCATTACCTCATAGGTCACGTCCACCTAGGACGCACCCTATGTGGCATTGCACTGCGCCCGCCACCCTGAGACATAAAGATGAAAAGTCTCATGTGCCTGTAATTTCACCGGCACCCTTACCCTTCAAACCGGAACACAGCAATGCAAGCACTACTGCTTTGCGACAGAAATAGGTACGGTGGTAGTACTTCCCCGGACGAACTCTTTCACAAAAAAGCTCTACTACTACTAAACTACTAATCATTGAGCTATTTAAATTAAAATATTGTATTAAAAAGCTTAAGAAAAAAAACACAGTTAAATTAGTTTAGGTGGATCGTAGCTAAACTGATGATATTAATAAGATACTATCAATTAAAACATGTGTGTCTCCTAGTTCTCGCGAAATCCACTTTAGCTATCTGAAGAAGTGTTAATGAGCTGTAGTGGGAAAAACACACCAAAAAAAAAACGGGCCTCAATCGTGAGCATTCACTTTAAAACTAAGAAGTACCTATCATTGATTTAATATAAAATCAAGTCTTGGTCAATAAACTACATATTAAGTTATTATTGATAGTAGTTGGTTTACCCATAATAAAACTTTACTTAATAAGTAATTCACCTCGTATATCGGACTTATAATTAACTAATGAGTTATAAAATGTATTTATAACAAATCTAATCGACTTATTTGTTAGTTGACGAGTCCGGACACTAAACAGGTTTAGTCGTATTTTAATTAGAGACATAGAAACCTATATAGTTTGTGTATGCTGTAAACAGTTAACCAAGATTATTAGCTAATAAGTTATGGTTGTAGTGCGTCCGTCGCGTCGCCTCCCATGGATATAGTAAAAGCAGACCATCCCGGCACGTAATCACAACACCAATCCGCCCGTCGTGCGTGATGATTATGTCAAATCCCTCCATTGTATTTTATGAGGGAGGCCTCGTCCAGCAGTGAACGTCTAAATGCTGCAGATGATGATGATGATGAATAACTGATAGTAATAATGGGTGTGTTTACACGACACGCCCATTCATTAGTAGTAGTAGTAGAGCTTTTTTGTGAAAGAGTTCGTCCGGGGCAGTACTACCACCATACCTATTTCTGCCGCAAAGCAGCAGTGCTCGCATTGCTGTGGTCCGGCATGGGTAAAAGTATGGGTGCCGGTGAAATTACAGGCACATGAGACTTTTCATCTTTATGTCTCAGGGTGGCGGGCGCATGTGTAATGTGCATATGTGGTAATGCACTGTTCATAGGCAGAGGGTACCGCTTAACATCAGCAGGGCCATCCGCTTGGTCCGTCATTCCAAGTAGTATAAAAGAACACGTATTTCTGAAACAACTTTCAATATTATTTTATGAACAAGCTTTTTTAGGGTTCCGTAAAAATAATTACGGAACCCTTATGGATTCGTCATGTCTGTCTGTCTGTCTGTCCGAGTATGTCACAGCCACTTTTTTCCGAAACTATAAGAGCTATGCTGTTGAAACTTGGTAAATAGATGTACTCTGAGAACCGCAATAAGATTTTCAAACAAAAATAGAAAAAAACAATAAATTTTTGAGGTTAGAACTTAGAACTGAAACATAAAAAAACTTTTTTTCATGATACCCATACGTGTGGGGTGTCTATAGATA
Organism: Operophtera brumata; assembly: GCA_932527175.1. Taxonomy (NCBI): domain Eukaryota; kingdom Metazoa; phylum Arthropoda; class Insecta; order Lepidoptera; family Geometridae; genus Operophtera; species Operophtera brumata. The sequence goes on along the minus strand of OW052235.1, from coordinate 7,382,614 downwards.
GGTCTTTAAAAATGGTATTGAGGTTTCTAATATAATTTTTTTCTAAACTGAATAGTTTGCGCGAGGGACACTTCCAAAGTGGTAAAAAGTGTCCCCCCCCCCCCCCCCCCCCCCCCCGTAACTTCTAAAATAAGAGAATGATAAAACTAAAAAAAAAATATGATGTACATTACCATGTAAACTTTCACTCAAAATTGGTTTGAACGAGATCTAGTAAGTAGTTTTTTTTTTATACGTCATAAATCGTAATCCATCCAAGAACTTTTATATTATGTTACTTGCTGCTACGGAACCCTTCATGGGCGAGTCCTACTCGCACTTGGCCGCTTTTTTTTTACTCTCTTGTGAACTTAGTCATAAACTGGCTGTCGTCGGTGTCTAAAATAATATTTTGAACTGAAAAACTGACCGTAATTGTACGTCTTCCGCCATGTCCTTACGCTAGTATTATACATAATGTATATAAGCTTGTAACTATACGAGTAATCCCACTAATATCATAAATGTCAAAGTTACGATGTGTGGATGTTTGTATGATTGTTCCTCAAGCACATCTGTAGGGGCTGTCGTAGCTCCTCCTACGACTCCGTGATTCCCTCACTGGCTCGATAATGCCCACATGTATCTGGTAGTGAATTCACCTGTACTCTTTTGCCCGTGGCTCGCGTTGCAGTGACGGTTCCACCAACACAGGAGCACACGAGACAGCGCATGTATGCCATGCATGTAAAATTTGGTATACATTATATGTATGTGGCTGTGGTGTGTCCGGCCTAAGAATATACCCCTTCGTCTCCTCCCGTGGATATCCTAAAAACCGACTAAGGGATTACCCGGACTTGTTGATAAGATTCGTTGGTATAAGATTGTCCTGGCTGCTAGCTTATTATGGAATGTGTTATTACTGGAAGGAAGCGCTAGCCGAGACAGTCGTGGGAAGCAATGGTGGCGATGAGCTCACCACTTGTCACGTCTATATCCCACGATGTATAAACCCACTGTGAAAAGAGGCCTATTGAGACTCTGCCTACCCACCTTCGTGGAAAAGGCGTGTGTCTATGTATGTATGTATGTATGTATGTATGTATGTATGTATGTATGTATGTATGTATGTATGTATGTATGTATGTATGTATGTATGTATGTATGTATGTATATAGATTATGTCTTGTATCAAGCTATAGGTACTAGTATAGTATTATTTTATTTGTGCTATAGGATACTTTTTACCCTCGTGAAATGCGAGCGAAGTCGTGGGCAGACACTAGTTTCTTATATGTCTAAAATCCAAGTTTTGGATGTTTGTATGTTTATTATTTGGTGAACAGTTACATTATGTAAAAAGAGTCCTTCAGGGCAGGCAGCGAATTGGCAATGCCCCTGGTGTTGCAGATGTCAATAGGCGACGGTAACCGCTTACCATCAGGCGGGCCGTATGCCAGTTTGTAGAGTTAGTATACATTAAAAAAAATGGCCTGGATTGAGCTATAGGCTACTTTTTATCCTGGAAAAACGCAAGCGATGCTGCAGATGGACACAAGTATGCTATAAATAAATAAGCTATATAGTTTTCGATCGATAGTAAAATCCGTAACAGCGCAAAGGAAAGACAATTAATTTATAAAATACCTGTATCTGTCTCTATAACAAGAGTCGACCATTATAGATCCTCGTGGAGTAATAAATCAGGGCATACAATAGCACATTGTCCGTCGCTCAGGCTGATTAAATAAATATAAATAGGTGGCGATCCGACTCTTGCGCAGATCTTATCACTTACGACATTTAGAGATGTGAGACGCCGAAATCACCCTTCAACGCTGAACCGTAAAGGCGAAATTGATGTATGAAATCACTAGAATCTAACTCACTATTCTACAACCTATTTTAAACCTTATGCCGCCGTGATATGGCCTAGTGTGTGGAACTATAGAAATATTAGTTAGTGTCTCGCTGTGATTAATGAACAGCTAGGAAATACTTGAAAGGTTCACACTTCTTATTTCATTGTACTGTCACGACAAACTTCGTTCGTTCTTTCTTATCACTGGTACTTTCTTAGTCACTCTATTAATATTATTTATCATTGTAGTAATAAATCTTGTTATTGAAATCATACATACACATGCATCATGCAGTAGTAGTAGAGCTTTTTTGTGAAAGAGTTCGTCCGGGGAAGTACTACCACCATATCTATTTCTACCGCAAAGCAGTAGTGCTCGCGGTTCTGTGTTCCGGTTTGAAGGGTACGGGTGCCGGTGAAATTACAGGCACCCGAGACTTTTCATCTTTATGTCTCAGGGTGGCGGTGCAGTGCAGTGGCACATAGGGGGCGTCATAGGTGGACGTGAACTATGAGGTAAAACACTGTTCATAGGCAGAGGTTACCGCTTAACATCAGGTGGGTCATCTACTTGTTCCCTCATTCAAGTAGCATACAAAAAAAAACACACACACATCCAATAGACAAACGCCTTTTTCCCGGAAATGGTTAGGCAGAGCCTCAACGGGACACTTTTCACAGTGGGTTGCACCATCGTGGAATATAGACTTGACAAGTGGTGAGCTCATCGTCGCCATTGCTTCCACAACTGACCCGGTTAACGCTTTCTTCCAGTAATAACACATTCCGTAATAAGCTAGCAGCCAGGACAAATCTTATACCAACGAACCTTATCAACAAGTTCGGGTAATCCCTTAGTCGGCTTTTACGACATACGACATCCACGGAAGGAGACGAAGGGGTATATTCTTAGGCGTATATTCATTTATATATGTAGTAATTTATGTATTAAGTATGTGGTGTGTCCACCACATAGGTACTTAATGATACATAAATGGTAGTAAAGAAAGAAGCACATAACATTACAATAGGGAACCACTTAATGGTCTTTTTGAAGTGACGTGTAAGTACGGTCATCGTACTCTATAGCTTATTATGAGTCTCAATTAATCGATTCGCCGTGGAAGAGATTCAAATTGGTTCTCATTTCCGGCCGCTAGAGGGCGCACGCACCGGCACCTGTGCCTGCATCCGGCCTGCCAGCCAATTACCTTTCCTACCCCAAATAAACGACAAAGATTTATTCCCGTACCTGTTAGGTTCTACTTCTCATTATTATTCAACGCAAACCAATTTTTTTGCATTTGTCTAATTACCCAGACTGCAAAGCAAAATAAGGGTAAAGAAGGGACAGTCTCTGTATGTATGTATATATGTAATTTTTTTAAATGGTCTGTGTTCCCGTATCTCCGAATCTACTTCAGATTTTGTCAAAAGAGGTATAATCCAGATTGTTTGTTAATTATCCAAAAAATATATTAATTATCCAAAAAATACATTGACAAATAATACAACTAATAAAAGTAGGTATGTTCAAAATTTTAAAAAATATGAAACAGCTTTGCTACCTGAAGACCACTGCTAACGATCTAAAGGTAGCTCAACTGATCCAAATCACTACAAGACGGAAGCGTCCCTAAGATACTGGCTGCATTGCCACGCTGAATGGCAATACTAATGTGTTGAGCCAGATAAGAGCCAGCTATCGGGTTACGAGTCGCTTGACCAGACGCCCTGAAAGAATTTTGAAAACGCGAAGGGCCCCGGTACCCCCACGGGCCCAGAGTTTCGACCCCGAAAGGCTCAAATCCTCAACTGCTGGCACAAAATCCACGCGCTTGTGTTTGTAGAGGTTTGCCTTCATTTGCCAAACGTTTGGAGGCACCTACAGACCGTTCACCGTTGGTTGGCACCTGCCATGGCGTATTTACAGGTGCCATCTTACGGTGAACGAGCTGTATACAGATTTCCTGTCTGAGACAATACGTTTGCTCTCTAGATCCTGCTCATAGATCAAATATTAAAATCCTACTTAATTTTATAAATGCGAAAGTTTGTGTGTGTGTTTGTTACTTCTTCACGCTGAAAGGGCTGGACGGATTTGCATGAAATTTGGAATGAAGATAACTGGACTCCGGGAATAACACATAGGCACATTTTTATCCCGATATTCCCACGGAATCAAGATTTACGCGGGTGAAACCGCGGGGCGCTGCTAGTAAATTATATTCTGTTTTTTTAATAACAACAACCCAAAGTGAAATCATTTTTGGATAAAAAAGCATGCGTGATTTAAAAGGATCAGCTGCAGTTACCTGAATTGAAATTATACGGAACCCATATTGGATTACGGCAAGATAGAAGGCCGCATGGGTGCACATTTCAATTTGCTCTAGATTATGTTGACACACGTTTTAATTGAATCTGAGAACTTATAGTCCTATAAAATTTATTAATATCCAAGACTGGCTGGAAACATTTAACAAAAAGCTTTTACCGAATATTTATTAATTGAAGAAAGAAAGAGAGAAAGAAAATTTATTTATTTTTCCCCAAGAGTACACGACACACACACATAAACATAACACAAGAAAACAAAAACATAAAATGAAATAAAAATAAAAACCGGCATTAAAAAGTAGATTGGCATCGATGTGTGTTGTGTGGGGTCAAATAGGTCCCTGTCTCAGGATAAGCTGCACCAAACCTAAGTTTAGTGCAGCAGTATAGTATTATTTTACCTGTGGTGCAGCGCTGGTTGAGAAAGAAATGTTGAGTGAAATTGAACACTGTTGAGTTCCTGTGATTCTGCCAAATAGTCACTCTACAACATAGTTATGTACTACTAGTGTCCACCCGCGACTTCGGCTTTTTTTCCTGGATAAAAAGTAGCCAAAGATTTATCAAAAAACGGTCAATCTACTCATTTTGTCATTTGACACGACCGCTCGTTGGTGTCTAAAATCCTATTATGACACCCAAAAACTGACTGTCATTTACACTATAACTTTTGAAACTATCATGGTTATGTACATACTTTTCACTAGAAACGGGATATTTACCATGATTTTTGAGTTTTGAATGTTCCCGATATTTCGGCACAGTTGCATGCTGCAGTTGCAGTTGTTGTTGCTTTAGTTAGTTCTCCCGTGATCATGGCGCATGCAACTGTGCCGAAAAATCGGGAACATTCAAAACTCAAAAATCATGGTAATTATCCCGTTTCTAGTGAAAAGTATGTCATTTACACGTCTTCCGCTCTTTTCTTCCGCTAGTTTTATGTATGTCTATCTACGCCTATAGATCTATCGAGGTCATAATCTGTATACCCATCGAAATCAATATTTACATCCCATCCCATACTGCCATATCGGTGTGATTCATGTGACGTCATGGTCACACTAGTTATTATTTTTTCACATTTCTGTCGCCTATCTGAATAACGTGCAGATTCTAATGATATCTCAATCATTGAAATCGGTTAAGGTGTTTAGAAGATAATATAAAGAAACATACATGAACAATATATACATGAACCCTAAAAAAATACACTCTTTATTTTTTGGGGCAGTCGTGTAATAAATAAAACTGTGTCGGAGTTATCAACGCCAGCCTTTTTTTTACCGTAATATCATTACTATGTTTCTTGGTTACATACAGCCACAGACCACTGGTCTAATTAGTGGTCTGTGGTGGACTGTTATATTTTTCCTAAAACCTTGCTTCTTTCACTGGTAAGTGATCTCCTTCATAATTGTGCATCTCTTAAGTCGTGTAATTGCAGAGTAACATCATAATTAGTTACGTGGGCTACAAGAAGATTGATTAGTGAAAGTTTAGCAATAAACGAGGGTCCGTAATACTGAGATAATTAATTCTTAGCGCAACTTAATTGATATTGGTATTAACATTAATTAGAAAAGTTCGCCGCTGTTTCCAAGTTTTTGTAATTTTGCAGCGTTGAGCCAAATATATATTTTAATATTCATTTTATTGTAATTTACACATCAGTTCGTCAAACAAGTAATTATTATCTTTTTACCTGACTGACTGACTGACTAAAGTCTAAACCGTGAGGCCCGGTTCGCACTTTGACTAGTGTGAGTGCGAGTGTTTAGTGCATACAAAATGTTTATTGCGAGTATTGTAGAAATGCGCACGCATACCTTGCTGCCACGAGGAGACAACAAGGTTATGTGGGACTCCAACCCACTAAAACTCCACGGGTTCCACCACTGCCGCTTGGTGGCGGAAACACGGGGACGCTTTCGCATTCTTCCGCGAACCCGCCGCGGCCGTCCGTTTCCGGACCTCTCTCTGGGGACATCCCGGGAATGACACCCACAGTCACGACCAGGATGCCCCCCGTTACGGTAAGCCACATGGCATGCCGCAACCACCACGGGAACAAGCCAATGAGCGCCAGACGACCCCGTGTCTGGACGCTCGAGGTCCCTATGCGACGGGTCAGGTCAGGGGCCCCATCGCCTGCCACTTCAGCCGCAGAGGATAGGGAGAGCGGCGCACCTCAATACCGACACTCCTCTTCCACTGCGGCCCCACCGCGTCCGCCATCAAACGGTGGCGACCCCACCAAGGCCGCGGCAGGTAGGGAGAGCGGCTCACCGCAATACCGGCACTCCTCTCCCGCCGCGGCCTCCATCCCTCAGCCACAGTGCTGCCCATACAACACCGCGGCCCACCTCAGTTGCGATGCTGCCCATACAGCACCGCAACCTACTAGTATCGCTCCGTTCAGGGCTTGGAGACAAAGCCCAGAGGAGCGGTCCACCTCGGGTCCCTCTTCGCTTCACCGCGGGTGACCAAGCCACGGTTACTAAGCCCCCCCGCCACGGAAAGGCGGGAAGCCTCGGGGGGGAATCACTAAGCACCTGTACTGATCACTCGCACTTGTACTAATCAAAGTGCGAATCGAGCTTAAGTCCTAGAGACCTGTAATTTGGAAGATACACTACTTTTATAGTCTAGAGGTTTTCGTAATTTCGAAAATTCACCCCCTAAAGGGGTACAGCGGGGTGTTGAAATTTGTATAGAAAAAACTCCACTCGGACGAAGTTGCGGGCGTTCCACTAGTTGCCTTATGCAGCCACTAGTAGTAGGACTAGTAATAATTTAGTAAACATGCCAGGGTATACCATAGGTGTAATAATAACGTCATCATTAGCACGTGTAGGCCCGGTCGCACGGTTGTCCGACACGCAACGCGTACCGCCCTGCGCCGCCCGTCACAAGACCCCAGTTTTTCTAACCGTAGCGCAGAACTATGTGGTAGTACACAGTAACAGCAGGCGTCTGTGTCACTTCAAATCGGCTTGCAGTGTAAATTAAGCTTTAATGTGCTTTTTCGTGCAAAATCTCATAAAACCGGGTGGCATTATTTTCAAGTGGAATTAAGGTATCACACAATAATAGTAGTGTACCTACCGCTAGGGTGCTTGAGTCCGCTGCATACAAACGGACTTTACTCCTGTTTTGGATATTATCACATCAAACACATCAGGCACATGAGTCTTTCATCCTTGTCTCAGAGTGGCGGGCGCAGTGCAATGCCACATAACATAGGATGAGTCCTAAGAAGAAGTGGCCTATGAGGTAATGCATTGTTAAAGCCAGAGGTTACCGCTTAACATGGCACGCAGCAGGTGGGTTATATGCTTGTTACGTCATTAAAGCACTCAAAAAAAACTATTCCCTCGTCGTATTCCTCGTCTCTTCTCACCTCTGTGGCGCGGCGGGCGAAGGTTGGCCTGTGACGCAGGAGGTTGAGGGTTCGATTCCCGCCTCGGAACAAATATTTGTGCGATCGCAGATATTTGTTCAGGGTGTTCATGGTATTTTCTATGCATAATAGAAAATATCTATCAACGTAATATATTGAATTAAGTATATTAGTTATCTAGTACCCATAACACAAGCTCTGCTTAGCTTGAGGCTAGATAATGTTGTGTTAACTGTCCAGCATTATTTATTTATTTATTAATACTACTACTAATATCTAGACCTGATGTTTGTCAGTTTCTTATAACATTATATCGTTTTCAAATTACTTTTGACTTAAATAATAGTATGTAAATCTCATAACCCATGCTAGTTCTATACAATTGAATGGGAAACTGACAAACCATAGGTCTAGATAAGATTAGGTCTACAAAACTTGACTTGAGTTAACGAATATCCAAAAAAAAATATATGTCGTCAGAGTGAGATTTCTGGTACTAAGTAGTGTTATTTGTTCCGTGGTAATAGTTCCGCTAAGCGACGGAGTGGAACAAGAGTTTAATTAAAGGACGCTCACCTCTGGACGGGCCTCTGTTGTCGGCCGGCTCATCGCATGCGCCTTAATTAGTTCAGACCGCCCTAACGGGCTTATTTTGTTTTTCTCGGATAATTTTTAATTAAACGCTTGATTAAAATGAAAGTTTGCGTAAGTAGCGAGCGAGGAACAATCGAGCCAGAGTTTAGGATAATGAATTGATGGTGTTACTTTGCTCGCTTGCCGCTCGCTAGGGACTTAATTAAAAATCGCCGATAGAGTGTGTAGGGGGGGAGTTTGAAACGAGTTTATGGAACTTAGTTCGGCTCTGTTGTTTTACTATGTCAATTTGAATTCGATTTCGCCCACGGGTGCTTGTTAACGAATATATTTAGGAGCTAGTGGAACGCCAATGACTTCGTCCGCGTGGTGTATTCTGACCTATAGTACGGAAAAAAGAAGTGATCTGACGAAAGTGGAATTTGACTAAAGTGGAATCTCGAGGACGGATGAGGAGTCATGAGAATTGCTGTTTTGTCACCAGTTTCAAAATTCTGATCTATACGGAAAAAAGAAGTGATCTGACGAAAGTGGAATCTGACGGACGTGTTCGAAATCGTTTTTTCAACTACAATACCTCACAGCGCCCCTATAGAGGGTGACTTTCTGAGATTACTTTGTTAATGCACTACAAAAGGAATGTAGTCTCCAAATTTCAGGTCTCTAGAACTTATGGTTTAGGCTGTGCGTTGATATTTAGTCAGTGAGTCAGAGTCAGTCACGCCACGTAATGATACTTGATGAGAATGTACGTAATTAATGGGTGCGGTATACTTAATTCACCTGGGGTAATTCACCCGGTGCACTGAGTACATTGCAATCCTTTTAAATTATTTGAGATATGTGGACACCATGCGTGACGCGACTGGCCTATAAGAATAGATCTCTTTCCTACTCCATCTCTTTCCGTGGATGTCGTCTTGAATAAAGGATAGGCACCAGGATAGGCAGCAACATCTATCTGAGTAAATACTGCGTTAATAAATCCGCCTGCCAAGTGGAGTGATTATGGCAAATCCTCCCCATTGCGTTTATGCGGGAGGCCTCGTCTAGCAGTGGACGTCTAGAGGCTATTGATGATGATGATGATGATAATGATGATGATGTTCGCCTGCAACGCAGGCGGTTGCGGGTTCGATTCCCGCCTCGGAAAAAATATTTGTGCGATCTGCAGATATTTGTTCAGGGTTTTCTGGGTATTTTCTACATATAATTAAAATAAACTCTCTATGTATTATATTGTATTCAGTTGTCTAGTACCCATAATACAAACTCTGCTTAGCTTGGGCTAGATAATGTTGTGTGAACTGTCCAGCATTATTTATTTATTTTATTTATTTATGTTGATGATGTGGTGTATCCACATCATCAATATTATTAACAGTTATTAATCTTTATCTAAACTGTTCTTATAGCACACATTCGTCAGAAGGACGTACATACCAATCAAGTAACATGGCATACCTTAAAATGTTAAAACTATTTAACACTTACCTATATAGATTATTTTATTTTGCCTTCAAAAGACATGAACGCGCACATATCAACAAAAAATACTTTTGTTTTCCTATCATAATGAAAATCAGCCGTGAGGCACCTACCTACCTATATACATACACACGCCTTAATCCCCGAAGAGGTTGGCAGAGCCTCAAAGGTGCTCTTTTCACCATGGGTCACGGCAATCATCATCATCTGCATCAATTGCTTTAGACGTCCACTGCTGGACGAAGTGTCCCCCATATAATGTAAAGGTGGGGTTTTGCCATAATCACCAAGCTTGGCAGGCGGATTGGTGATACCAGTATTGATTTTGAGTAACACAGGAATAATTATAACATGAATTACCGAGTAAAAGCTTATTTTCACTATTGCCTTCGATATTGCCATCCCAGTAATCACTTATTTTCTAGCCTTTTCTGTCCCACTGGGTTGCGAAGGTCTCCCACACATTCTTCCACTCTTCCCGATTTTTGGAAAGCTCTACACATTCCCTGTTCAAGAAAACCATGACGACGCATCAGCAGTTCCTGGTTGGACCCTGAAATGTATGCAATGGAGGTTACAGGGTTTTCTACCTACAGAAGGTAGAAAACGCGCCCGTTTAAATTTAAACAAACATCTAAAACAAAGTAATTATAAAAAGTTACTTGAAATGTTCAAATAATTTCACAGTTTATGCTATTAATGTAAAACATAAATCCACTTATCTCTCGTACAACTATGTAGATGTACAGTCAGGCTGATAAACAAGGTATTCATTAAAGCGATCTGATTTGTCAAGCCACTTGATCCATCCGCGAATGAGACCCACTAGACAGGCCGGGTTCTCGCGAGCAGGCGCTTTTTGCAAGGGTGGCCATGGCTTGGAAAACTAATTCAGGATATTTTTTGTTCTACTAGTTGTTTGACGAATAGCAGACCTCGGCGGCCGACCAGACGGTCTTAACAACATCTTGACCGATTTTGCTCATATTCAAAATTCTTGTTTAGAATGTAGTATTTATATATTATATTATATTTATTTATTAGAGTCACCAACATAGTATACACCGAAAAAATTAAATACACACAAGATAGTTAAGTTATACATGCCAAGTGCTACCACAATTATAGATGACATGCTATTAATAATAAAGAGCGAGAACAGAACTAAATGTATCTGCCAAATATTATCCAAATCGACCGGTAAAGGGCGCCGCTACAAACTTCTCCTTTTTGGGGGAAAATTCCTGTTTTTCCCCGAAGTTGCATTCGGGGACAAACAGGAACTACTCAAAATTCCGCACAAATAAAAAATCACGAACGATATAAAAATATGTAATCGTAGAACATGCATATCCATTATCATTAAATTCATAAGTCTGGCCATGCAGAACGCAACTTTGGAGAATATTTTGAGTCTTACCACTTTCAAAAACTTTTGAAACTGAAAAGTGCAAAGTCAGGCCAAAATGCTCCGTTTTTTTAAGTTTCCAAAGATTAAGCCGGCGCTAAGACTGTCAAAATAATCTCAATAGTTGCTTTCTCCATGTTGCGTAGTTGCGGGGCGGGTATTTGAACGTAGGAAGATAAGTTCCTGTCCCAAGTTTTCCCGTCCTCATAGTCACCGTATCGCGAGCAGCATGTGTCATTAGCAAATTCTTGGCTTGTCGGCGGCACGCGTCGCTAACGAGTTTCTTGCTAACGACGTGCTAACTCGATACCGTCCCACATCCCACGTCCCGCATCGGAGCGGGACTTGCATTGTGATTATAATGATATTGATATCTAAATAAGTAGATAACTCTTTCATACATTATTTAAATCAAAACTTTCAGTGCAGACAGAATCTCTGTATATCTCTGTTGAGTCACTATCAATTTCGCGGTTTAAAATATAGGAATATCTCCTATATCAAGTAAGTCTACGAATTTTTATTCTGATAATAACTCAATATTCATTAGGAAAAAACAAACATACTTACGTGTTTACGTAAACACGAAACACCAGATGTTTATTTGTTTTTTTTTAGGTAACTGGTAACTGTTATCTGGTAGCGAATAACAAGCTGAAAAAATCGTATTTACTGTGCATATTGTACACATTTCTTATGTAAGTCAACAGTTTTTTATTTTAAAAAGTTTAAAATAGAAAATCATAAAAAAACTTCGAAAAACAAAACTATTGCGTTCTAGCTATGAACAAAATTTAGTCGACGCAGAAAACTCAATAAAATCGTGTATTAAACTGTCTTCTACACGTAAGAATGTTATGAAAATAACAGTAATAATCTTTGTAACTGTATTTGATGTAAATTAATTAATTGAATGTCTTTATAAATGAAAATAATATTAAATGTTAAATATTAAAAATTAGATGTTTATCTAACAGCAAAGTTGTATTTTTTGAATATATTTAATTGTAATAAAATATCTAAATAATGTCTTATTTCGCGCTGGGAAAATTATTTAAATATTTAGACCGCGAAATTGATATGGACTCGTAGGTGAAAACTATAATAATATATTTTCTTTAACATACACTTATTTAGTCTGTTTTTTTTAAAGATTAAAGCCATGTAAAATTACTTTACGGTCCAAGCGGATTGTTTCAGTGTATTTCTTTATTTTGCGACCGTTGTGTTAGTCTAACTTTATTTCGGTTCAGTAACTAATACATTTACTTCTATTGTAAGGGATTTTACTTACCTAACGAGTTTCTTAGTAGCGTAATTACTTAGTACAACCGTGTCCCCTCCTCCCACGCTGTCTGACCGTACCTACGGTAGTAAATACATGCAGTATTGTCGGTAATAAACAGAGTCAATTTGTTAGCTTTTTTATACTACTTGAAATGACGGGTCAAGCAGATGGCCCACTGATGTTAAGTAGTACCCTCTGCCTATGGACTGTGCATTACCTCACAGGTCACGTCCACCTAGGACGCGCCCTATGTGGCATTGCACTGCGCCCGCCACCCTGAAACATAAAGATAAAAAGTCTCATGGGCCTGTTATTCCACCGGCACCCTTACCCTTCAAACCGGAACACAACAATGTGAGTACTACTGTTTTGCGGCAGAAATAGGTATGGTGGTAGTACTTCCCCGGACCAATTCTTTCACAAAGAAGCTCTACTACTACTAAAACTACTACTAGTTTACTACTCTACTAGCTTTCGACATTACAGTCAATTGAGCTTTGCCCATTTTAGAGTTCGGTACCCTGAGAGGGCAACGGAACCCTGTTGCTCTTACTCAATTGTCTGCCCGTCCGTGTGTCAGTCACCATCTTTAGTTCCCAAGGTATAAGTGCATACATCATAGAACCCTGGGTTTCTCTAACGACACTTTTCTCAAGATCTTTTCTTCCCCATAACTACAATTTGTGGAATGAGCTACCATCTGAGGTTTTCCCGTTTGGTAACGTTATGGGAAGTTTCAAAAAAATAAAATAACTTCAGCAACGCTTGACAATGCCCCCGGTGTTGCCAGTGACGGTGGTAAGGGTGGATAAGGGACGGTGACCACTTTACATCAGAACTATTAAACTCTGAAGGGAGGAATCTTACGTCAGATAACTTAAGCTAGTTTGTCTATTAAAAAAATGTGCAATGTACACAACATACACACCACATGCAATATAGTAACGATTATAGTATTCAAATTATTGAGTCTTTTTTTCAGTACATCTGATAGTAGTGATAGTTTCTGACGTAGTGACGACCTCTGTGGCGCGGCTGGCGATGGTTCGCCTGCGTCGCAGGAGGTTGCGGGTTCGATTCCCGCCTCGGAACAAATAATTAGTGCGATCTGCAGATATTTGTTCCGGGTGTTCTGGGTGTTTTCTATGTATAATAAAAAATATCTATTTATGTAATGTATTGTATTATGTATATCAGTTACCTAGTACCCATAACACAAGCTCTGGCTTAGCTTGGGGCTAGATAATGTTGTGTGAACTTGTCCAGCATTATTATTATTATTATTTATTATTTACAACTGGTGAACTTTTGCGGTGGGGACGTAAGGCCAGGTACTTTAACCGTTATAGTTACAGGAAAACGTTCTTATGAGAGATATTTTTACCAGCATTCATAGATTTTCAAGAAAATGTGCTATGTCTACTGTAACTTTATTTTTCACGAAAAAAAAAAAAAAGTTTTGAGAACATTTCCCCTTTTTCTTGCCTATGAACAATATGCAACAATAGATCATGTCTCTTATTGAAAATAGTTTGAAATAGGTACTTCAGTTTATTGCGATAATAAAATCGGTTTAAAGTTATCCTCTGTGCAGGAGAGTGACTCGTACTTGGCAGATTTATTAAACTCTGCAGGTGTATTATGAGCTCTTATTCCCGTTCAGTTCAAAAACTATTCAGTACAAAATATCGGTTCGTCGTTGACATCCCCCGTTATTAAATACCTTTACATCTCTCATATTCGGTAAGTAGGTCCTTATTACCCCCAAACGGGGCTTGTAGGTTACCAATTAGCGCTCTAGGGTAATAATGTAGCTAGAAAAGACCTAGGGCGGTAAGTAATTTAAAAAAAAACTTGACTCTTTAAAAAAGTTCGCGTGCATCTAACCATCATACTGGCAATAGACATCATGCATTCAGCTCAATGACAAAAGAGGTCGCTTCGCTATTCAGCCTTGTCTTCGTATGAGTATAATAGTCATCAATTTTAAATATCGAACGGAGAAAATCAATTTCGTTTATGAAAAAAATAATTTAAAAAAGATGAAAAAAGGCTGGAATAGAAAACTTTTACTTTAAATATTGTTTGTTTTTGGGTTTTTTTTATAATTACGTGCTAATTAGGAAGAAAACATGAGTTCTGCAAGTGATGAAGATATAACCTGCACTCCCGATTCAATGAAAATGGAAGCTGAAGCAGAAATTAACAATATTTTGCCTGAAAGTTCTAAAGAGAGATATTTGAAAACTTACGACGACTTCATGAACTGGCGAAAAGAAAAACGAGTAAAGTCTTTATCTGAGACTGTATTCTTAACATACTTTAGTGAGCTATCAAAAAAGTTGCAGCCATCTAGTTTGTGGTGCATTTATTCAATGTTAAAAGCAACTATGAGTACTAAACACGACATCAATATCAAGAAATTTTCAAAATTATCATCTTTTCTAAAAAGACAATCAGCTGGGCACAAAAGCAAAAAGTCAAAGGTTTTTACAGCGCAAGACGTGAAAACATTTATAAATGAAGCCCCTGATGACACATATTTAGCTGTTAAGGTACGTAAAATTTTTTATTCTTGTAATGCCGGTTTTTTTCTACTTACCTCACAATCGAGATGTAAAGCAGAGTAGTTAGCTCGGGTGTAAGCATCAATGGCACCCTCGAACTATAAGCGCCCTCGCTGCGCTCGTGCGCCTAAATATCTCGGGCTGCAATTGATGTCTTACAGCCCTTGGCTACTAATCTACTATTAATCGCAGATGTATATATACCCTCTGCGACTGTGCCCTTAAATATAGTTGTGGATATCACGGAAACGATATTTTGTACTGAATAGTTTTTGAACTGAATGGAAATAAGAGTTCATAATATGCCTGCTGGTCTGTGAACGCGGAACCGTCAGAAGTCTGTCAAGCGGCACGCGATCCAAATATCTAAACAAAGCATGTTCACTTGCTGGCTCAGTTATGACGTAGTAGTTGTGACGCAGCAATCAATTACACCACTGCATTGCAAAGGCCGGTTCAGAAACAAAAGCTAAAGCCCCAGTGAGCGCCGCGGTCTCTGAAGGAATATTTTCAACAATCTAACTATAGGCTATGCGCGCACTACGAATTTTAATCGTTGCTATTTTCAAAATGCGAAATGAAACTATGAATGAAATGCATTCGCAGTATGCGGAGTCTAGTATATATTGGTAAGAGTATTGTTCACAGATTTGCGATTATTATACACAACGTATAAAATTTGTAATGCGCGCTCAGCCTAAGGAAATGCGTTCTTGCTTTTTACACACACACCATACACACACACCATACACACACATAGACACACGCCTTTTTCGCCGAAAACTACTCATAGATCTGTTGTTTTCATCTGCAAATATTTGTTTTACCTTCTGCACTCGACTTCGCTCACATCGCATCGGAATAAAAAGTAGTCGGAGTTTTTTTTTGCGAGTATTTTCCATACATACTTTCACCCCACTGCACCCTGTGAGAGGGATTTCGGAAATTCCTTTCTTAGTGCACCCATAGACTAGATTGTGCGTGGATAGTCAGTGACACTGACTGTCTGACTAAGACGGTCAGTCACGCAACGATTTTATTATATAATACCAGTGTCCGCCCGTGGCTTTTCTCAAAACTTACCGAGATAAGAATTACCCTATAGAGTAATTCTACAAGCTATTACCTGAGCTGGATTGAGCTATAGCTCAATCTAGGTCATAATCAATGTGTATACCAAATTTCACCGAAATCGGTTAAGCCATTTCGGCGTGATTGGTAACAAACATCCAAACATCGCTACTTTAACATTTATGATATTAGTGGGATGGGATACTATTGATGACGAGGTGCATGTCATACAAGACTATCTATAAATCTTGGATCTATTGCTATTTAGTAAGCGAAGTCTAGATAGCGATACCGTAATGTAATCAGAATCAATAAACGAAATTAGGTTCGCGATTCAAAGTTGTCCATCTGGCTGGATCCTTTCAAAGAATCCTAAGCCCTTTCGAACTCTGAGCAACAAGTAAGACATCCCGTTTGAGGGCGCGTCCCGGCTTTATTAAGAGCTATTCGTCTTCGGGCCCCGATCGGATATCGCCCCTTCGTATCTGTAGGCTTGCGTCACTCCAATTCGGATTGCTCAAATGAGCTTTTATCGCGCTGAGTTCGGAAAGTCATTTATTGTACCTACTACCACACTGAAAGTTGACCGAATCGAGACTGAATTGTGAATTGACTTAAAATTTATATTTTGCTAATAAAAAATCGATCAATATCAAACAACAACAACAATAAAAGACTCAATTTTTTTATTTTTTTTTTCAATTTTGACGTAAAGGACGAGAATACCAACTTTTTGGGTTGATAATTATTTTTAGAGTTTTTATCAGGATATATTCACATTTCGGCGTTGTATTGTCAGTCCAGGACAAAGACTAACTAATAACTCTTTAGTAGTAGAAGAGCTTTTTTGTGAAAGAGTTCGTCGGGGGAAGTACTACAACCATACCTTTTTCTGCCGCAAAGCAGTAGTGCTCGCATTGCTGTGTTCCGGTTTGAAGGGTATGGTTGCCGGTGAAATTACAGGCACATGAGACTTTCATCTTTATGTCTCAGGGTGGCGGGCGCAGTGCAATGCCACATAGGGCGCGTCCTAGGTGGACGTGACCTATGTGATAATGCACTGTTCATAGGCAGAAGTTACCGCTTATCAAAGTGAAAAGTTACATCAGCTGGGCCATCTGCTTGATCCGTCATCATTAGAATAAAAAAAAAAAAAAAAAACTGCGATGTACTGTCTAACGTCGGTTCATAGTGTAGTGGTTGCTGTCATCAATACCCGAAGGTACTGGGCATGCCGCCCCAATATCATCGACTCATCGGGCGAGGGCCATAATAATGCGTTTTCAGTTTTGTGGTCACCACTCTGGCTCCATCGTTCCCCAGCCGTGGCTGCTGTTATATTTTTCAAAGCTCATTATTTTCCACATAGATTCGTCTCTCCACCTGTCCTCTAATGATCTCCTCGAGAGCTTTTAAATTATGTTCCTGCACAACAATCCGAACTCGACACGAACACAACCTCGAGACGTTCCCTTAATGAATAAAATAACATGTCAAGATACAGTCTTCATCCTTAATTAATGAGGATTCAACGAATTTTATAGGACTTCCACACGTGCTGTCGGCAAGACGTATTATTTTGTAACTGTTAAGACGCTGACTAGAGTTAAACGTATTTGAGGTTTTCATTTGTACCATTGTAACATGTTAACTTACGTTTGCAATATATCTTTTGAAACAAACAAAACTCAATAATCATGGTAAATATCCCGTTTTTAGTGAAAAGTTACGTTTGCAAGTAAAATATGAGTAAGGGGTGAAGTTCCGGCGGTTCAAGGGCCGCCTGTCACGTGATCCCTCGGGCCGTGACGCGTCGGCGATCACGCGTGTGTTAGATTAAGTAATAAATAAAGTGTTTTATGTGTATGTTAGTTTCTAAGGTATTTATGTTGATATGGGCTTACTGTTTAGGTTTAGTGCATTTCTCAGTAAGCCTGAAATAAAGATTTTGAATTTGAAAATCTCTTACCGTTTTTAGTTTATAAATTTACCATTGCTTTATAAGAACTTTGACCATATTGATTTTGTATAAGTAGATGTTTCTAAGTGGCTTTTTTCCCCTGTATTATTTGATCTCATGCATCTTCATCTCGTGCTTGGGAGTATGTTCAGGTTTTCACCGAACGATTGTGTATTACTGCAATGTTGGCAAAAAGGTACGATGTTTGGATGTTTGTTACTCAATCACGCCGAAACGGCTCAACCTATTTTGATGAAATATGGTACACATATCGATTATGACCTGGATTGAGCCATAGGCTACTTTTTATCTTGGTAAAACGGGTGCGAGCCGTGGCTGGACACGCTTGGCTGGATTTGATTTTATTATAAAAAGCAAAGTTTTTTTATTTCGATTACGCAACAAATATTTGTTTAAATATTGTTTTCCGTGACATACGCTCACTTTTCGTTTCGCGGGCGCTTTTCTACCACTTCCTAATACCTAAACTTTAATAAGTTAGATAGTGACATAATTTGGCTGTTGGCAGCGTCTTAAAACATACATTTATTCTCATGGCAACAGCTATGCTGGCAGTAAGTGTGGAAGCTCCTTACAAGTAACGAATACCAATAAAGTTTGGCAGGTATCTTAGAAACTTCTTCATTTATAAACCCACGTTAAACACACACTCGTTAATTAATATCGGTATGAAAGGAGACCTAAAAGTTGTCGATTACAAACTTGGAAACTTTTAACTACCTACATGAATAAAATTACAACGTTGAAAAGGCTCTAGGGACTCCCTATCCGGAACCCTTCAGTTGATTCAAGTTATGGTCGAATAAATAAAACAAATTCTCATGGACCAATGTTCATTCCTTATAATAAGGGTACCTAAACGATATTAGAATAATTGAAGATAATTTTATTTTTTTTCTTTGTCGTGCCATAGTTTGTGGGTATAGGGAAGAAATGATGTCGAGAAACGAGTGGTACTAGAAACCCGGGGCTATAATGATCTGTGGGTGAGCTTTAGCTGTGCAAACAGAAAAGAAAGGGCTTAAAAGTAAACCTGGTACATACAATAACCGTGTACTGTAAAAATCTAATTAACTTTTAAAACAGTTTTGCACAGTGCTTTGACTTTTGTATTGACAAGCATTTTCAAATTCTATCGAAAGAGACTAAACACGGTGAACTTACGTGAAGGATATTTTACATTTGCACGGTATCTCGAGCGGTAGCAAGACTCTATGCGCTCTGAATAAGAAAGAAATGCAACTATCCGTTCTCTAGCTAATCCGTAAATCACTATCCCTCCAACACAAATACGCACTCACCAGCAAGGAAATACCCAAAATAAACCGCAAAAAAAAAGAACTTTTGATTACGCTAATCGAAGAAATTAAACAAAATTTCTTCAGGCGGTAGACGTTCACTACTGGACTTAGAGTTTTTTTTTGTCGGCTGGATATGTAATCAAAGCTGCTGGACGAAGCCGCACCACAATCATCCAGCTTGGCAGGCGGATTGGTGATCGCAGGTGGATGCTGCTGTGATCCCTGGTGTAACCCCTTAATCGGTTTTTACAACATCTATGGGAGGAGACGGAAGGGTCTATTCGGACGGAGGGGGTCTAGGATTATATACGGCCGGACACACGGTTCTTAATTGAAGGAAATTATGCAAATAATTTTACAAAAAACGTATGTCGCTGGCTCTTCATCGTGGCATTCTATGGGGGAGACCTATGTCCAGCAGTGGAATTCTACAGGCTGATGATGGCGGTGATAAACGCGATGTTAAGGAGTGGGAGAAATTTCGAGCCGGTGAGCGTAGATTTGTACATGTTTGTCTTGGGTTCGTTTAATTAATTTTACCTTCATACGTCGATACTGTTTGCGGGCTCCTTAATTGAAAACGCCCTTGCTGAAGTAAATTAAACGAAATTCTATTTGCTTCTAGTGATTGAAGTGAATTTATCTTTTAAAACTTGTTTAAAAGTTTGAATCTTCTGAGTAACGGCACATTACGGTAATATAGCGCTGTACAGTTTTGTCCAAAATATAAGTCCGATCGACTGTTTACGTTTGCGCAGAAAAGTGCAGGCTGATATCCGACAGTAGCCGAACGTATGGTATAGCTCTGTCCCACTCACATCTAAGAGTCTACTGATAAATTACCGACCGTGATTTTGCCGCAAAATCGATTAACCAATAACAGCGCAAGATTTTAGCGCGCGATTGCTATTGGAGAAAGAAGGTTCCTGCGCTATTGAAATTGGTCTCCTGCGCAGGTACATCGGGGCGACTTATATTTTGGGTAAAACTGTAGCTACCTTAAGACAGATGGCAATATGGAGTACCGCTAAGTAGCTATAGCTAACATATGTATCTTCTATGGCTAAAGTTTAGCGCGCGGCCTACCATCTACTGAAATTATTTCTTATTCAATGTAGATAAAGTTCAATTTCTCTGCAACAGGCTGAGCCGACTAGTTGACGCTTGGCGCGTCTCCACTATATTTCGGCCGTCATATAATGGCTTCAAAACCAAGGCTTAACCGTTTTGTTAAATGTTTTGAGTAATTACCTCAGCACGCGAAGAAGAGCAGGTAATTAAAATTAGATTGCCTTTGGCCACATTGTTATTGCGATTTATTAATAATCAGCAACAGTATAAATAATAAATAGTACATACAGGGTGACTGTAATGAGTAAACAATTTTTTTTTTTTTTAACGTCGATACACCTTTTTTTACCACGATCTCACCTGTTGGTAAGTGACGATGTGGCCGAAGATGGAGCACAAAGGTCTAGAGGCACTTATTCACTCTAGCCTTGAAGAGACCCAGATTATAGTTTTCAGGAAAGACAGACGACGGTAGTGTATTCCGCTCCTTAGTTTGAGGAATGCTTGTGGACTATCCTTTAACCAGTACCTAAATAATAAATACCTATATAATAAACCTGTGTATCATCATCGGCAGGTTTTTGGAAGTCCACTTCTGGACGAGGCCTCCCCCATAAAATGCAATGGAGGGATTTATCATAATCACCACGCTTGGCAGGCGCATTGGTGCTGATGGCAGTATTGGTGTTGAGTACTCATGTGGGTGCTGCTGCCCATCACCCTTAGTCGGCTTTTATGACAGCCATGTGAGGAGACGAAGGGATCTATTCCTTGGCCAGACAACTGAGTATATTTCAATCCAATACTTAATGTTGAGAACTCAATTTTCAATACATTCGGCGACAAAGCAGGTTCGGAGCTATAGGATTTTCAACTTTATTGCTTTTAGAGTTTAAATAATACCAAGTTCCTGCTCAGGATCACGGGCCACGGTCAGAAATATTTAGAACTGGTAACAAAGAGTAGTTCCTGATGGATCCCTTGGCTATGACCCTGTGGACTGTGATCGTCCTGTTCGATCCCTAAACCAGTCTGTATATCCAGCCACAGATTAAACAACAGTAGGACTGTAAACATCGGTCGCCGGCGACGCTAATAGCCATTGCAATAATGGTTTATTTATTAGGTATTAAATGCGGCTATTAAATTACTACAATAACCACAATAGCGAAGCGAATAAAAAAATAATTAATAAAAAAAAAACTTTATCCTATATAACAAACAAACCCACTAAGTACACCAAAAATATTTATGACGAGTTAGCGAAAGAAAATAATTGTTTTTTTTTAAATTCGGCAACTCGCTTCAAATGATGCGTGTCTTTCTATAACGAGTTGACGAACGACTCGTCATGTTTAAGTTCGGCCGGTGGGAATGAATTTACTTTTTCATCTTATTCATGATTTTTCGCATGCTGAATATACTAGTATGTTTTGATGCAAAATGCCTTATAGAAATTTTCCAGAGAAACAAGGATACAAAAAATATGAATGTAGACTGGTTAGACTCTCCATTAATAAAATTTTTACCAATGCTTGAATTAAACTATAAATAAAATAATAAATAAATAATGCTGGGCAGTTCACACAACATTATCTAGCCCTAAGCTCAGCAGAGCTTGTGTTCTGGGTACTAGATAAATGATATACTTAATACAATATATTACATAGATAGATATTTTTTATTATACATAGAAAATACCCAGAACACCCTGAACAAATATCTGTGATCGCACAAATATTTTTCCCGAGGCGGTAATCGAACCCGCAACCTCCTGCGTCGCAGGCCAACCTTCGCCCGCCGCGCCACATAGGTCGTCAACTAATTCCTAATTGACTATCAATTTAGCCCATGGACCGGAAATATTAATAAATTTAAATAAACTCACGAATTTAACCACTTTGTGGATATCCTCAGATCCTCTACTCATTATGAAGATCTGTGAGGATATTCTACTATATGGGGCAGTCCAGAGTTAAAAGTAAACAGCTTTATTTTAATGTATTACATTATTGAGTTCATTGTCAGAATATGTAATTCATTGATAGTTTATTGAATTCATCAGTAGTTAATTGAATTCATGGGCAGCTAACTTGGTCATCACCACTAAGCATGCTGTCAAGAGTCAAATAGGCTTCTCTTAACGTATTTTTAGCAAAATCTACACAATTTATTACAACAAAAAAAATTAATCTTCATCATAATAGAGCCCAAAACACGATTTAGATAAATTTCCTCGATAAATAAATCGTGAACTAACCTCTACAATACGCTTATAACGTAAATATCTCTATTACCTATCAACGTATATTGATAAATTTAATAAGAGTAACATATTACTATAAAGCGTCAGGTAGATTTATATTTTCGATTATACACAGTAAATATTAGTTTAATACTGTTTTTCCTGATTTTCGTTTACATTACGTAGCGCAAGCGATATATTTCTGTCACTTTCTAACTGACCTGAACTTTACTGAGTTAGATAGTGACGTAAATTGGCTATTGCCTCTTAAAATTATAACATAGCGTAAGATTCATACTTTTATAGTTAGTGAGCCATTAAACATCGAGAAATTCTTGTTTTTCATCGGTTATATTGAATTTCACAATCTTTTGTAAATCGCTAACTACCATATAAAATTTAGATAAATACAGTCTAAATAAAACTAGTAGTTTAGTGTTTAACAGCGTAATTCAGCGTTAGTGAGACGCGATCTTAAGACGTCTACATGTTAATGGCTTTACGGTAATTCTAAATAAACAAAGCTAATTGGTAATGAATTTAATGACAAAAAACCTCGGCAAATCCAAATTAATTGATACTTACAAGCATGCTTACGATCATTAGGTGTCATAAAATATGTAGTCAACTCTAGTAGGTATATTTGCCTAGACAGTAGACTCTGCGGACGCAAATAGATACCTACATTCGTAAGATTTATAGTCTGTGTCGTTACTTTGCTTTATTATCCATTTATCAAAGCTTAACGAGCAATAATCGTGGCGTTTTAACGGATTTAAGCTTGTTAAAATGGTTACCTCGGAGCAGTCTATCTAGATAGCATTAGTTTTAATGATAACTTCAGACATTCCATTTCAATGACAGCGCATATAAAACACGCTTAATTAAGCGTCTTGACATCTCCAAATTAAATGATGTCGCTCTATGAGCCGCTAGACTTGAGTGGATTTTCAGCACGTGATGCGTCTAGAAAACTGGGCTGTGTTTTTTCTAATATTTTCGCTGAAAAGCTTGGTTTTAGAACGCTTAAAACTTATTGATCCTAATCTGGGTGTTATGGTACCATGGTGGTTCATGGATTCCCACGACCATTGAGATAAAGTACTTCTTCTTCTTTTTCTGCTTTTTCGCCAATATCAAGTGATATAATTGTAATAAAATTAGTCAAGTCGTCAAGAGTCTCCGTCAAATCATAACCCAGTTTGAATGGTGACAGAAATCCCATGTTTGTGTTGGACAAAATCCATCAATCAGAAAAGACACGCGATACAAACATAGATCACGTCCATCTAGGACGGGCCCTATGTGGCATTGCACAGCGCCCGCCATCCTGAGACAGAAATATGAAAGTCTCATGTGCCTGTAATTTCACCGGCACCCATAACCGGAACACTGCAATGTGATCACTACTGCTTTGCGGCAGAAATAGGTATGGTGGTAGTAATTCCCCGGCCGAACTCTTTCACAAAAAAGTTCTATTACTACTAAGAGTTACTAAGTAGTTAATAACCAATTACATCTTTTTGGGATCATAATCATTTGAATTTTCAATTGTTTCAGAATGTTCGGGTCAGGCGGCGCGTGTGCAGCGTGCGGACAGGCGATCCCAGCGAGCGAGTTTGTGATGAGAACGAACGCGCCACAACAACCCCTCCACGTCTTCCACATAAAATGTTTCGCGTGCTCGAAATGTGGCTCACATCTCATGCAGGGCGATAGGTAAGAACATTGAGAACAGCTTGTTTTAGAATGTCCAGTCCTGCTGGGTTACTATGAGCTCTTATAGCTATTCAGTTCATAAACTAAAAATATCGGTTCTGTGATGTTCGCAACTATATTGAAGGGCACAGATGCAGAGGATATATACACTTCTGCGATTAAAGTTATTTAACGATGAGGAATGTCAACAACGAACCGATATTTTGCACTGAGTAGTTTTATAACTGAATGGATATAAGAGCTCATGGTAACCTCCCTGTATGCGCAACCGCAGAATACGACAATGCGATGCAGACTGTGTACTGTGACTGTGTGTGTGACTGCAATAATGTTTAGTAGTAGTAGAACTTTTTTGTGAAAAGAGTTCATCCGGGGAAGTACTACCTCCATACCTATTTCTGCCGCAAAGCAGTACTGCTGGTATTGTTGTGTTCCGGTTTGAAGGGTATGGGTGCCGGTGAAATTATACAGGCACATGAGATATATCATCTTTATGTCTCAGGGTGGCGGGCGCAGTGCAGTGCCACATGGGGTTCGTCCTAGGTAGTAGGCCTATGCTTTTACCGATGTGGATCGCTAAATTAAATGAATTATGGTATCAGTATCAGTAGAATCTAGACAAAGATCTGGCTTGGGGCTAGATAATGTTGTGTGAACTGTCCAGCATTATTTTTATTTTTTATTTTTATTTTAAGCTTAAATGGGCCCCTTTTCACTTTGGGTTACACCATCGTGCGAAATAGACGTCACAAGTGGTGAGCTCATCGCCGCCTTTGGTTCCCACGACTGACTCTGCTAACGCTTTCTTCCAGTAATAACACATTCCTTAAACAAGCTAGCAGCCAGGACAAATCTTATACCAACGAATCATACAAACATGTCCGGATAATCCCTTAAGCGGCTTTTACGACATCCACGGAAGAAGATGGAGGGGTCTATTCTTGGGCCGGACACACCACGGAATTAGAACTTCAAAATTGTAACAATCTGCGCCAAAACTTTTAAAGCTAGCAAAATAAATAATGTAGCCCTTCTCCAGATGATTCTCTGTACTGTAGATTGGTTATCTTGTAAAGTGTCCTCTTTACCCAGGTACTACATGCTCGCGGGATCACTAGTCTGCGAGCAGGACTGGCAGAAGCTAATGAAGAGTGCGAACACTGCAACGCCCGGCGCGCCCGTACGGAAGGGGAAAGTAGGCCGCCCGCGCCGGTCGCGCGAATGAGCGCCGGCTGCGCCGCTTCCTCACTCGCACAGGGATTATGAGGAGGTAACTAAACTAGTCCACTCTATCTATCTCTACATAATCACCTCAAAGTTAGTCACCTCAAATTCTATCACTATGTGACTCAATAAAGATCAGGTAAGGTAGAAAATAACAGAATAGCGATCGCGAAACGAAAAGTGAGTGTGAGTCACGAAAATCAGTAGTAGTAGTAGAGCTTTTTTGTGAAAGAGTTCGTCTGGGGAAGTACTACCACCATACCTATTTCTGCCGCAAAGCAGTAGTGCTCGTATTGCTGTGTCCCGGTTTGAAGGGTAAGGGTGCCGGTGAAATTACAGGCACATGAGACTTTTCATCTTTATGTCTCAGGGTGGCGGGCGCAGAACAATGCCACATAGGGCGCATCCTAGGTGGATGTGACCTATGAGGTAATGCACTGTTCATAAGCAGATGTTACCGCTTAACATCAGGTAGGCCATCTGCTTGTTCCGACATTCAAGTAGTATTAAAAATTAAATTAATAGCGGTCTCGAAACGAAAAGTGAGCGTAAATCACGAAAATCAGCAACTGCCTCAAGTAAATAATTATATTCTAGATTATATATAATCCTATTTTAAATAGCATTTATTATTGTGAAGGAATCATTAAAATCGCTTCCGGTGTTTGGTAAGATTTATTGCGTTAATCATGGGAAATTGGATTTTTTCCTATCAAAAATAGGTACCAATAAAAAAAAAAAAAAAAAAAAAAGTACTGTAATTTAGCCAAACTCGATGTAGAAAAAATGTAAGCAAACCATCATGCATTCTAATTTAATGTGACAAAACTGTTTTAATTTGAAATATATCAATATTGATTTATTGTCAAAAAACCTATACCTTTGAGGCTTTGTACCTTTTAATTAAAGCGATTATTTGAAGGCTAAGTATGGGCTCTTTGTTTTTAAACATTCTACATCCAAAATGGCTGGACTAGGTATTAGACGCTTATTATATTTTTTGAAAGAACTTGTTTTATCAGCTTGTGAGTAGTAGGCTTTCAGAGTGGTATATAATGCAGTTTGGGGACTGTACGGGACTGAAACAGATGAAGAATGCGAACAACTTGTTGATTGCATTCCCAATATTGTGAATTCCATGGATTGTAAGTCTAAAACAATACAGTGAAGCCTGGAGACGAAGACTTATGAGAAATAGCAATTCCAGTGCCTATCAAGTCAAAACTCTTCACAAGCTCATGCAGTATGTTTTGACCGCCCGACGATAAAGTTGACGACTTCTCGAAGCAAATCTAACCTCTTTCTCATATTTGCATGTCATTCTATCCACACCAACCCATTACCCAAATTCTTTACAGCACACGATCTCTGGGTCACGTAGGTGTGGCCAAGCGTGTGTGTGACCAATATGTAACGTCATCAGCATACATATTATATGTGTCTGTGTGTGCGTGTGTGTGTGATTAATGTTGCTGCAAGGCCAAGGCTTTAAAATCAATTACAGCGGCCAATTATTACAAATTTAAATTTACTAATCAATGGTCACTTCATCAATGGCGTTATATTAAAAGCTAAGGCACAATAAATGCCCAATAAAAGCTTTATGCCGTGGGCGGGTCATGGTAGGGTTGGCATTTAATGAATCAGAAAGGCCGAAAGATCTTACGGCTAATTTCTTGAAGAAATAACAACTTCTATCACATCCGATAACAACAGTCATCTATAGAAATAGTAAAAAAAAGTATTATCCGCATATTTTGTGTTGAAAAAAACCATAAATCAAATCCCGTTCTGTAAAAAAAATAATTATAAAGAGGTAAAACGTTTCCGACATTAAATAACAAAAAAATAAAAATATATAAATATATTTATAACTCGAGTCCACGCGCGGCTTCGCTAGCGTTTTACCTACCAGGATAAAAAGTAGCAGTATCCAATTATATAGAAAACGGTTTAGCCGTTTCGGCGTGATTGAGTAACAAACATCCAAACATCGTAAATTTTGACATTAATGATATTAGTGTGATAATTTATGTCTACTAGTAGCTTATCATATCCCAAATGGAATAGACTTGTACCTTGACTCATTGTTAGGCTTTACTGTTTACATGAACATCATCAGTCGTGTCTGTTCAGCCGGACAAAACTTAGTTGTAGAATAGAATAGAATTATTTTTATTTGTAACAACACAGATATAAACAAAATAAAACATGAAAATACACAAATTGACAGTTAGATTTGCTGTTACAAAAAGGTCCCTAACTCAGCATATGCAGGTTGTAAACAACCTGCGCTGGTCTTCAGTTAGAGCCTTTTTCTAACCAAGAGAACAACAAAAACAGCAGACGTGTATCTGAATGACACGAACAATAACAAAATATTAATTTAGCAGAAGGTGTAAAAAAAATATACAATAAAATATAGTATTTAGTAGCAAAAATGGTAATGAAGAAGAACAATACTACTAGGATAAGAATTACAAGAAAATAACAAAGTAAAAGTCGGGTAAGTCCGGTAAGTGAGGTAAGTTCGGCTCGCCCGTGCCAACCCTAGTGACGGGTGACCTTTATCGGTGTTACTAACACTTGTGTCGTGACTCCGCTCGTAAGGAGTTTCCTAAGCTTAATTAATTGCGTTAATTATGGACTGGCTAGCAGCTAGTATAATGTCCATTCCGTGTTTCGTGATTTTAATTATAATTGATATTGCATATTTAATTTTTATACAGTATTTATGTGTAGATTTATGTTGGGCAGGGTGTGTAAGTCAATGATACTGATACGAGCTTTGGTTTGGAATGAAATTAACACACAGAACTCCGGTATAACCGGTATAGCATTAAGTTCGCCTATGTACTGCTTTTTGTCCTGTGCAAAAAATACTTGTTTATCTATCTATCTATATCTAAAAATATTTTTTTTGTATAAAATTTTCGGAAACACCAATTCACTCTTTGCTACAACTGTACTTCACTAACACTGTTCACATACAGAAATTACTCTCAAGCCACTTGATTGGCTCTCACTGAAAACCAATTTACTAGCGACTGCTCTTAGAGCGAGCTTCGCTTATATACATGAGCAATAGAAACCCAGAATGTTTTACTACTATCGAGCATATCTCTGTCTCGAGTACTTCACTATCGAGTAACAATATTATATCCTGACGTTTTAACAACCCTTGATACTTGCTTATAAACTATAAAAGTTCTTAGGCAAATATATGTGTCTATTATACTAGGACCAATACACAAATCAATTAGTATAATAAATAAATAAGAAGCAACTACGAATTCTATTTAAATATTGAATTCAACATTTTTGTAGTAGGTACCTAACCGAGACCTAAGTCTTCAATGTACTTCGGTTCTTAATTTAACAAAAAAAAAATACCAACTTTTTGTAAAAGGACATTTCTAAAGTATGGGGAACTTTCCATAGTTTAGCCTATTCTAATAATAGAATCAACGTATTACAAAACTGTCCTTATTTCCATTCGACTTTTAACAGCCATTTCAGTCGGAAATAGGTTAATTAACGACACTTATTTTCCTTGGAAACTGGCTGATTGTCGACTAATAGGTAGATAATTTGGTATTGCACTACGCTGATAAGGAGTTTGTAGACAGGTGACACTTGAAACTAGAATAATTATGAAGGAAAGTGTGCATATAATGAGAATGACGGAGCATTTTCTATTTTTTTCTAGTTCAGGAGCAATTTCATGAGTAAATGGCGTTTCTCTATAACTTTTACGTCGATTAAACAAATAGTTCGTAGCGAAAATAAAAATTGACACAAAACATAACAAAACGTACTTGTCGTTTTTGTCGTCATAACTTTCCTATTTTGAAAGCTTTCGATTACTGCCACTAATTTCATAATTCACTAATAAATTCACTAATATCATTAATTTCAAAGTGATGTTTGTGTATTTGTTATTTAATCACTCCGAAACGGCTGAACTGGTTTCGATTAAATTTGGTACACAGACAGATCCTGGATTGAGCTGATTAAGCTAAGATTAAGATTAAGCTACTTATTAGGCTTTTTGTCCCGGTAAACCACGAGCAAAGTCACGGGCGGACACTAGTTTAATACAATAAACAGACAAGTGCGAGCGAGGCTTGCGCCCTGATGGTTTCGTGCTGTAAAAGCATTCTGGAACAGTTTTTTCAAATTTAACCATGCAAAAAACTAAATTCCGCAACTTAGACTTTTCCTATTTTTGTGTCACAAAGTCTCCTAGTATTCTAAATTTCAGAGTAACTAGTAGTATAACTAGATGGACTAACCCTTGTGAGGTTAGTGGAAGTAACCTGTAGGTTTTTAATTTTCACAATTTGTAAATAAAAGTTAGACATACACTGCCATATAATTTTTAGTCTTGGAGTTAGAAGCTTAAATTTCGGCGCTATAAGCTCACAGACCTTTAGGTATATTTAATTTAAATTCAAGTATTAATTTAGCCGTTCCTTAAAAATAGGGTATTCACCGAAAGAAAGACAACAAAGATATAAGATATAAACAACGAAGTGATCCTATGGGGTCCCGTTTTTTCTTGTTCAGGTACATCATCCTAGATATAGATAGATATGTGCATAGCGGATACGCTATGCACATCCGCAATAGAAGCGGACTGCAAGTCCTTTCAGAGAGGTTAAAAATTCACGAATCATAAGCAGTACAGAGGGATAAAGGCGAAAGCTCTCGCAAACCATTTGCACTCACGACACAAGCCAACTACCGCTGATGGCGGGATTACGTACAACGGCTATACCTAATTGTGCGTCCTCTGACGCTTATAACCTAAATTCATACCTAAGATAAACTTTGGTTTCCAACAAGCGGCAAAAAAAACTCCAAAGAATTAATTCGATTAAGAGACGTGTGAATACCGCAAAGAGAAGTGCGAAGAAACACAATTAATCTGTTCAATGAACACTGCACAAAGACTGGCTTTGTTTATATGAGGGAGTCGCTCGCGCGGAAAGCGCTAACCTGCGTCCGTAATACTCGATATAAGATATGCCTTGGGCATCACGGGACGTATGGCTAAACTTGGCCGTAAAAGTTTATAAGGGCTTTTGGGCAAATTTGTAATTACAGTAGCTAGTTGGACAACAGGAGTTGATAGAGTTAATTATGCAGTAAAGGCGTGTGAGTAGAATGGGGCGGTCGCGCCGCGGGCGCCTTTGCGTCTCGTCGGCCGCGCTCCGCTTACGGCTACAAAATGCACCGACCAATTCCAAAGTTTAAACACTACTAAACTTATTTCGGCAACTCATAAAATTGTTGTCCAGTTTGGTAATGAAGTAACTGTGAGAGGGGCGTAAACAACTCGTTTGTGGGCTTAATTACATTTGTAAGTAACGGGAAACCTCTCGTTTGGATAGACAATCTCTAAATACATATCTGACTTCATCACATTCTAATTTTCTACGTCATTTGCACCGACCTTATTCTCAATTATAATTTTGCTGCTATTATAAAATGCAATCACTGTATGCCTAACTGAGTATCGTCAAAAGAGCTAAGGTATATATCAACCATCACCCCTTTATTAGTACACAGTTAATAACAGGGCGGTAGTTGGTTATGCTTTGAGCGGACATGGTCAAAGACACGATGTTAATTGGAAAACACCTGAAAATGACAGCGCCTTTATAGTGGGGCATGTTTGGCGTAAAAATGAAGTGCGCCGCGGGCAAAGACTGACCCTTTGTAACGCGATTACTCTGACTTGTCGAAAGTTAATTAAATAACATTCTTCCGAATTACCTGCCGGGGTTGAGATCAAAGTGGACGCTGAAATCTCTCCACAAAGGGCTGGCGGCCCGCAGCTTCCATCCACTGCAGTGGACGGGTCTTCAACTGTTTGTCGATGGAGACGGCTCTTTGAGCTCGAGTGCTAATATCATCATCATCAGCATGTAGAGGACCACTGGGCCTTCCCTATAGAATAACGATAGAGATCGTGGCGCGGCGGGCGAGTAGCCGGCTGCGATGCAAGAAGTTGTGGTTCGATCCCCGTTGTATCATATCATTGATACAATTGTATCATACCGTTGATCATATAATGTTTGTATGATCTGCAAATATTTGTTCCGGGTCTGGGTGCATGATACCACGGTACTCGTAGTTCCTAATATCCACGAAACATAATCCTAGAGTTGGATCAGGACTACCTATATAAGTGACAGTTGAGTGTTATGCTAAGACTGCCAGGCAGAAATCTTCATACAAAAAAAAAGCCACGCGCATCGCTCGAGAAAGCGGTTTTTATTGAATATCTGAAATATAGATAATTTTAAAAAACCCCGTTGTTGAACCGTCCGTTTTATTGTATTGATTTTATTTATCCAATTTTTGACCCAATAATCTGTACTATATTGACAAACAATCGAATCTAGCCAAAAGTTAGAGGTTATGTTATTATGTTGTGTTATTTTTTACCCACAAAATTTTGTCCTATCGTGTTTCTGTCTAGGTTTCTGTATGTCGGTATTATAATGTAGCATCCATGCATATTTTTAATTTGAATATTGTACTTGATTTACTCAGTTAAAAAACTAATCTAAGATTGGTAATTTTGCGTTATACCTTAACCAGCCTTCATCTACCAACTTCCTCGTCAGTCCATCGAGGGATTTCCTACACAGCTCGTCCGGTTTGTGGTCGCCATTCAAGAATCTTTATTCCCAACGGTTGTTGAATATGTGATCTTTATGGCCTGCCCTTATGACTTGTTAATTCGATAGCACAAAAAGTTTCAGTTGAAAAATATATTTTTCGAAATAACCTTTTATGAAATTAGTCAGCGAAAAAGTGTGTTGATGAGTGTGGTGTTCAATGAAAGACAGACTATCGCTTACTGGTTTATTGTGGGTATGCACACATTACATATAGTAAGAAATGAGTGCAGCAAATGATGCTACCCTCAAACGTTACAAACATCACAATGAGCTTCCGTCTCCATCATCAGATCAGCTCTCTGTCACTATAATATTGTATTGTCATCGGAACTGTAAAGGTATGCAAACAGCTCAATCAACACCGGGAAGTGTGTAAAAAATTTGTAAGACTTGATTACATCGGTACAATGAAGCTAATTGAAAGCTTGTGGAATGTATAAAGAATAAAGTGTGCATGCAATTGAACTCTTGGACGTTTTGATTGATGATAAGTGTATCTAGTGTCTATCTAATTCAATCGGCCTCTATCTGCGGCACGCGAGGGTCGTTTGTGACCGCGATGGCTCCGCGATACGGCTTCAGTCAATATTAGCTTTTAAATAGTGGAAAAGGCTTTTTTGTTTTTGTATTCGATTGCCTGGGGATGATTGCGGATATTTTTTACTCTTTTAGCCGTATAACTTGTCTATTTTCTATTAAAACGTATCAAAGAACTTGTTTTCGTTCCTTAAACTGGGCAATATATCACATTTAACCATTTCCTAGTATAAATTGTTAAGGTACCTACTTTGATTACAGCATAATAATATGGAAGCAAACTGGCACGTTGGACCTGTAATTTATCTTAATTATGACGTTAGATAATTGCGTAAGTAGGTAAATATTTATAAGGGTGTTTATTACAGAATATTAATTACCACTAATTGGCCTTTTTGATCGAATGCTCACAAAATTGATATTGATCACAAAATAAATAGATAACAAGCAAAATTAATAAAAGGAATGTGCGTACACATGTACACATGTACACATGTACACATGTACGCATACAAAAGTCAAAGTCAAAAGTCCAGGAATAGACCCCTAATGTGGCATTGCACTGCGCCAGCCACTCTGAGACTTAAAGATTAAAGTCTCATGTGCCAGTAATTTCACCGGCACCAATACAACAATGCGAGCACTACTGCTTTGCGGCAGAAATACGTATGGTAGTACTTCTCCGGAAGAACTCTTTCACAAAAAGCTCTTCTACTATACTATTATTTACTTTAAGGTGCGTGTTTATGTAGCCTATGCTACGTGCAGCGCAAACCCACTTTTCCTATCTCCCTGCCCTGCATGGGTTAAAGGAACTACCAAAAGGGACTAGTGGGAATAAGTCGTTTTAAGGTGGATGCTCACGCTTGCGGCGCGAAATTATTATTTTTTGGTGTTTTTTGTCCATTACAGCTCATCAACACTTATTCAGATAGCGAAAGTTGAGTTCGCGAGAACTAGGAGACTTAACACACATGTTTTAATTGATAGTATCTCATAAATATCATCAGTTTAGCTACGATCCTCAAAACACATTTTTACAGTGTTTTTTTTTGTTTTGAAGTATCGTAGCTAAACTGATGATATATATGAGATACTATCACTTAAAACATGTGTGTTAAGTCTCCTAGTTCTCGCAAACTCAACTTTCGCTATCTGAAGAAGTGTTGATGAAAAAACAAAAAACAAAAAACACCAAAAAAAGAAGAATTTCGCGCGGAAAACATGAGCATCCACCTTAAACGTCAAAAATCTCGTAATCGTAGATTGTGCATGTTCGTCGCAAAGTACACAACTTTCACTTTAGCACGGGAACTAATAAAAACACTGGCGCAATTACTCGCAAGGCAATCCGCTTCGAACAAAGTATGTCAAGAAATTAGTATTTAATTTATTCATTGGGCCGGGTTCGTGTCTAGTTTAGTTATTACGATGGTAGTTAAGGCGTCACAGGCTTTGGAATTAATCACTTTGGTCGGAGGTAGGGGCACACTGGGATACCACTACCTAGGTGGCTATAACATACCACATATTTATCAAACAGGACAAATATAGTCTGTCGAGTGACGATCATTTTAAAATACGGATCAAAATCCTGCTCTCGGTGGTGTCAGAACTTTAGTATGTAATTTTGTTGAACGCTGAAACAGTAGGAAATTGTGGTTGAACGAAATTGGTACTCCATTATCAAAATTAAATCTTTGTTCCATTACATAACGTGTAATGTTGGGCTATAACGATACCTTCAATATGCTGTTACTTATTGAATATTATTATGTTAAAATAGGAACCATTTTCATATAAGCTCTTTGAATTAACAAACTTTCTAAAAAGTTTGAAGCTCTGAATATTGCTTTGTGTTATTGTATCTATGTCGCAGCCAACTGGTTGAATTTAGCCGTTTCATTAAACGGCTAGCCCTTACATTAAACAACGACATTCACTTTATAAAAAATCCTGGGACCTCGAAAAAATATATATAATAATTATCATTCTATTATATAGCCTTTCGTTGGCGTTGTTTAATGAAATGGCTAGCCGTTTAATTAAACGGCTGATTCAACCAGTTAGCTGCGACTAGGGCTTGCAATCCGGATATCCGAATTATCCGGATATCCGCCTATTTTCAAATCCGG
The DNA here is from genome assembly GCA_932527175.1 of Operophtera brumata. NCBI lineage: Eukaryota > Metazoa > Arthropoda > Insecta > Lepidoptera > Geometridae > Operophtera > Operophtera brumata. The sequence continues at coordinate 7,347,707 of OW052235.1, read as the reverse complement.
ATAATGACGTCCGCTAAATCCGGATAATTCGGATAATTCGGATAGTGATATTCATCAAAAAAATTACGATAAAAATCTAAATTTAAAATACTGATCCTTTCTTTTAAATGTTTGTCACATATACATAAAGTACCTGGGCGACCTAGCTTAGCTAGGTGTTTGTATAATGCGTGAAAACTCGGAAAACCGCATTCTACCAGAGATGAGACCTAGCTAGCAAGATTTCAAATGCAAGTTTGGCTTTATTGAAAGAAAAATATAGTTATTTCGAGAAGATAAGTGTTAACTTGAATATGAGAAATAAATTTGTAATTTTTAGTTTGTTTATGATGTTTATTGATATTTTATTATCACATTATTACTGCAGGGCTTGCAAACACCTGCAGATATAAACACCGTATTTGTGTTGCAGAAGAGGGCTGTTCGTGCAATTTATAATAAGGGCCCCAGATAATCACTTTGAGAAAAATTTAAAGAAATAAACCACCTAATCTATTTACGAGTATGACGCAAAGCAGTAATGCTCTTATAGCTGTATTGTTGCCGGTGAAATTACAGGTACATGAGGCTTTTCAACTTTGTCTCAGGGTGGCGGGCGCAGTGCAATGCCACGTAGTGCGCGTCCTAGGTGGACATGACCTATGAGGTTTGCAGAGGTTACATTTTATCATCAGATAGGCAATCTGCTTGTGCCGTCATATATTAAAAAAAATGTGCTTTGTATGAATGTATGGGGGTGCGGGAGGGGGGTGCATGTGCCACAAGCAAACCTACGAACTTTTTCCCAAAAAAGCTCAACTACAAAAAAATGGTTATGATTTCTTTTTTGTTATTATAGAAAACTCTATTAATACGTCCACATGTATAAATTTGTGGCAATTTACTTCTTATCTAATTTAAAATGAATACCCTCAACACTGGTGGAAAATTTGAAAAGTTTCAACGACGGCCCGCTCCGACTATTGCATTTTTATACCAAAGACAACCTCATAGCTTATTATGGAAGCCGGTTATTAGGTCCGTGGGATTTCTCAGCGGACTTGCCCCACTTAATTAGTTAAATGGAAACGAAGCGTAGTAACTGCTGAGCAATCTGCGACGTCCTCTAATAAGCTTAGTATAGTTATACTATAAATGGGTTGGTAGTAATGAGAGCAAGCCTAGTTGGCTTGTGGAACGTACGTAGATCATCATCAGCCTGTAGAAGTCCACTGCTGGGCATCGGACTCAATATAGCGATGCGCGAGTTGAGTTGTTTAACTCGAGTTACTCGAGTCAAATTGTAAACGAGTCAACTCGAGTCGAGTTTCTTGATTCTCCAGTTAACTCAGTTACTTCGTCCAATCGTACAATTGTCTTCCAGGTCATATTTTATTTGTTTCCCGTCATCTATCCACACACTCTAAATACCATCAAAATCTGCTAAATCAGTTTTCCCACCTATGTTACTCGCTGATCACTTAGCAGCTAAATGGTCAGCTACATTTTTGCTCATTATTAAGGTGTTTTTTTTGAAATCGGTTCAGTTTATCATTTACAAAGAAACAAAGTTTACCTCTTTATAATATTATTTACAACTTAGAGCAGTAATATTCTAATATAGGTAGTAATAATTGCTGCACATATGCCTACCCCATATAATGCCACGATGAACCGTCATGAACCACCTCCTCACACTAGCTTTCTGCCACCTTTAAAATATCGCTGGCCCATCGAGTCCCCTTCATGCAATGCGTCGTTGCCCAGTTCGTGGTTACCACTCCAGAACATTTATCCCTAAGGTTGTCAGATACTCACAACTTTTTAATTAAGCCAAACCAACGAGTTCAGCTCGCATCTGCGATGGCGTGCACGGTGCCGATCCATTGTCTTACCATTGATCGCCACCGTGCACGCCACTGAGGACGCGGGCTGAACGCGTTGGTCTGACCTTAGCCTAACTTCGTCTCACTCCTGACGTACAATTGCCTTCCAGGTTCATACTTTAATTGCTCTCTATAGCTTCTTTACTGCCTCTGAAGTTACAATGTACTGTTATTCCACTATGTTTGTAAGTCTTGCCTAACTAACAATATAGCCCAGTTTCTTCTAATCGTTAGCTGAAAATTGTGCGGCCATTAATATCCACAAAAGTTATATAGAGCTTTCTGTCACTTAATTCGGGATTGTGCCAATTTAGGCGCAGCTGAAAAGAGAACAGTTGGCTCAGTTCAGAGGAGTAACAATATTTAATGGTTTTGGCTCAGTTCAGAGGAGTAACAATATTTAATGGTTTCAGGTTTGTTAGTTAGTGCCACTGTCAAAACCATATTAGTGTTCCGAAGAATAGAACACGCTATTGCTGTCATTACTTGGTTGGGGAAATCATTGCATAAACAAGTAATTAATTTTGTAAAAATTAAAAAAAACCGTCAACGCAATGAAACGGCTGAACCGATTTTGATCAAACATAGCTAAGAACACTAACGACAAATTCACCGTTCAAACAAAAAAATTATATCGAAATCGGTTCATCCGTTCGGGAGCTACGATGGGACAGACAGACACACACACACACACACAGACACGTCAAACTTATAACACCCCGTCGTTTTTGCGTCGGGCCGGGGGTTAAAAAAATATGAAATTAGATAAAAAATAATACCATGTTGTAGAAAATGATGAAGCAATACAAAAACGCCGTTTTCCCCGATGGGGTAGGCATAGCCTCAAAAGGCCTCTTTTCACCGTGGGAATAGAGACGTGACAAGTGGTGAGCTCATCGCCGTCATTGCTTCCCATGAACACTTTTCCAGATCTTTTTAGAACAAAGTTTCTTGATGAAACAATAATTACTGCAATATTTTAAAGGTCATGTGTGTGTTAGTAAATGGCCTAGTTACTTATATATACTTCTGTCATAGTTTAAATCAAAGTTTTGATATACCTAATTACTTATCTAACTTATTAAGATAATGAAATATATTATCAGGTATTTAGGGTTCCGTAGTCAAAGACAAGGAACCCTTATGGATTCGTCTGTCTGTCTGTCTGTCCGTGTATGTCACAGCCTTTTTTTTCCGAAATTATAAGAGCTATACTGTTGAAACTTGGTAGGTAGATGTATCCTGTGAACCGCATTAAGATTTTTACACAAAAATTGAAAAAAAAACAATTATTTTTGGGGTCCCCATACTTAGAACTGCAACTCAAAACATTTTTTTCATCAAACCTATACGTGTGGTGTTTCTGTGGATAGGTCTTCAAAAATAATGTTGAGGTTTCTAATAGCATTTTTTTCTAAACTGAATAGTTTGCGCGAGAAACACTTCCAAAGTGGTAAAAAGTGTGTCCGTCCCCCCCGTAACTTCTAAAATAAGAGAAGGGTAAAACTAAACAAAAATATGATGTACATTACCATGTATACTTCCACTGAAAATTGGTTTGGACGAGATCTAGTAAGTAGTTTTTTATTTTAGGGGTTCCCCATACTCAGAACTGTAACTAAAAAAAAAAAAACCCATACGTGTGGGTTATCTATGGATAGGTCTTCAAAAATGATATTGAGGTTTCTAATATAATTTTTTTCTAAACTATATAGTTTGCGCGAGAGACACTTCCAAAGTGGTAAAAAGTGTCCCCCCCCCCCCCCCATAACTTCAAAAATAAGAGTACTATAAAACTAAAAAAAAAATATGATGTACATTACTATGCAAACTTCCAACTAAAATTGGTTTGAACGAGATCTAGCAAGTAGTTTTTTTTGAATACGTCATAAATCGTAATCGATCCAAGAACTTTTATATTATGTTACTTGCTGCTACGGAACCCTTCATGGGCGAGTCCGACTCGCACTTGGCCCCTTTTTTTTATGTAATGGCTCGACAAACTTGCCTACGGCCCGCCTGATGGTAAGAGGTTACCGTCGCCTATTGACATCTGCAACACCAGAGGGTATTGCCAATGCGTTGCCTGACCTGAAGGCCTCTTTTTTTTTTTTTTGAAGCGGCTCTTGTTGTATTTTAGCGGAAACACCTCAGTAGTAGGTATATATTTTATATATACTCTTCATTTTTGTTACCAACCATTGTTTGTGAGTTTAATGTTTTTAGAAATATCGGGAAACAGTAAAAGTCACAAATCATCTAAATCTTTCTTTATCATCAGCCTATTTATTATTGCATCCATCCAAGATCCACATACATGCCAGGGCTACGTTTTTCTTTTTCATATATAATAACGTTTCTACTTATATGGTGGCACTCCATTCCGAGTGTAACTTTTTGTACAAAGTTACATCGACAATACGTAAATCAATATTATCTATCTAATCAAAACTAAACTTTCATGAAAAGTTGTGCAATAACAACCCTTCAGTATGGAAATTAGTCAGTAGGAACAGCATAATCACAATTCTCAAAAAAATAACAAACTGTCTCGTTCAATGTATCGCGTCTTTACAAATCCAGTGACTGGACCCAAGAACTGAGCCACTGGCTCTAGTCACTGGGCTCATATAATCCTGCCTTTATGAATTAGCTAGCGATCCTCTCCGTACTATGTAGGCCAGTGATGCACTTATGCACCAGCACATTCACCGCCGGATCCATCCACGACAAAGGACATCCTCCCACAATAGCTCCATTAAAATAATGTAAGTAAATGAGGATTTGCGGAGACGGGTCCGCCGAATCCGCTCAGTTGTGACCAGGGGCGCAGCTAGGACTGACGCTAGAGGCCATTTTTATTCCTTTTTTTTATGAAACGAATAGACAAACTAGGTTACGGCCCACCTCATGTAAAGTGGTATTGAAGCCTGAAGGAATTTATGAACATTTTTCTTGAAGCGACACATGTCGTAACCAATCGGGAAAACCTCAGATGGAACCTCATTCCATAGTTCATACCTCATTTATTATTGTTATTATAAACTAATAATCCTAGACCCGAGAGAAAGAAACTAACCTCTGAGATACAATTGTACACTATTTATTTGTTTTTGAACTGTTAACCCACACTGTTGTGTTTTTGTGATATCATAAAATCTTAGTTTCGCATTTGTGCAGGAAATAGTGAATATCCAAACTGTGCAACTCCGTTGTCAGTGGCATTGTTTTTGCGTGTAACATTAAGTTTAGCGTATTAATAAACGGCTTTCTGGAAAAGATTAAGCTGTCTGCTGTAAGACTACCGATTGTAGGACATTAAAAGTGGCGTACATCGTGTCCTCATTGTCCTATCCTAACCTAGCCTTGCTCTTGATTTGCATCAGTTACATAATTAGGAATGATTTTGCGGTAGTTTCTCTTGCTTTCTGCACCGTAGCTCATGGACCAGCAACGTACGACTGCACCGGAAAGAAAGGCTGTATTTCCTCATTTCATTTTGGAGTTTTCCTTGTTCTAGACGGGCTGCAGACCAATGCTAACGTGGCCCATATCCTACAAAACCCATAACAATTCATTGAACTGAAACTGAAAACTTCATAAGGTAAACCCGAGCAAGTAACTAGGCAAAGGCGAGCGAGCCATGGCGTTAAAAGTGACCCACTGTATGCTAAAGCCCTCGTTATGACTCTGTCTGCCGCTCAATCGTTTTTATGACAATATCTTGTGTAACAGCCTGTTTTTTGCAAAATAAAGGGGCAAATTTCGCAGAGGTAGACCCTGATTCTGTCTCTGGTTGCGGCTCAGTTCCGCCCGCGCACAATACGCCTCTGAACACTATACACGAACATGTTTCATTAGCTAAGTGGAGGCTTTTGGTCCCTGAATCTGTGTAACGCAGAAACGCAGTCGCTTATACTTAAACGCCGTAATTAAAATGTTAGAGACATAGTTTTAAACTCGGTTCAACTAGTTTCGAGTGGCTAATTTAGTTTTAGTGTCTTGTACTCGCTCATTTCAAAGCATATTGCGCTCAAGTTGTGTTTGTGAGTTGGGAAAATAACACATTACCTATCATCATCAAATTATAACACTATTATCATCATCATCATCCTATAACCTTCGGAATGCTGGTGGTGTTTAAGTAGTATGTTTATCTAGCTAGTTAGAGACTTCATAACAACTTTATTGATCGCTAACGAGTAAAATTGATCGGCATTAACGATCTTAATCGAATCGCGGCTGGCATCGATTCATCGCGTGTCGATGCCCCGATCTCGAGTTAATTTAATTGAAACCGAGTTGAGTAATTAATTAGTGGCGAATGAGAGCTCTCAGGCGGATGAGCGTGCCCCTACCACGGTGCTGTTTACAGCAGCTCATACATATTGAGCGATTACAAGATTGCTGAAGATAAGACATTTGAAAAGTTCGGAGACGTTCTATAGGTTTCTGATATGATACTATTATGCCTACGATGCAAAATAACTTTCTAACTACTATGGGAATAGGGCTATGCGGGAGGGAGGGGGTATCCCGACACTACCCGTGCGAAGCCGGGGCGAGTTTCTAGTGTTTTATTAACCCCCGACGCAAAAACAACGGTGTGTTATAAGTTAGACGTGTCTGTATGGCTGTGTGAGTGTGTGTGTGTGTGTGTGTGTGTGTGTGTGTGTGTGTTTGTGTTTATGTGTGTGTGTTTGTGTGTGTTTCTGTGGCGTCGTAGCTCCCGAACGGATGAACCGATTTCTATATTTTTTAATTGTTTGAAAGTTGAATTTGTCGGGAGTGTTCTTAGCTATGTTTGACCAAAATCGGTTCGGCCGTTTCATTGCGTTGAGGATTTTTTTAATTTTTACAAAATTAATTACTTGTATTAGATGACAAAATGAAAGCTGTATCTTATCACAAATCGATAAAACGACCACATTTTAGTAAACTCGAGCCTGGCAGCTCTCTTAGATGTACAAGGATATATATATACACGGAAATATAACCAAAAAAAAAACTAAGGTCAACACAAAGGGTGGCCTTATCACTTTTATCCTGATACAAGCGTTTTATTAACAACAGAGATGAATTGACACATCGATAGAAATGTTGTTACCGTTTCTACTCAAACAGTGATACTATAAAATTCGAATTAGCCTTAGGATAGTTACACAGTTATCTTTTAAATTGACAATTCATTTCAAATTCGATAGATTGAGACAAAACACGGAGTAATTATTCCAAAAAAAAATGCGATTATTAGTTACACAGAAAGAGCCTTGTGATTACTAAACATAATATAAACCGGTTACTGAAGAGTTTCAGTTGTGAAGACTAAGTTCTGTTAGTAAACAGACAGAGTTTAAACATAATTTACATCATCTAGGTAGGTACTATGGCTGATTGATCCAGAGAGCACCGTCTCTTAGGTTAATAGCATTTAATCCCGCTAAAACGTTAGGCGATCCGTCATAATGAATATTTATCCTCGACAGAAGTCGGGCCATACTTTTATGACGAATACATATTTTAGTAGCCGACGTAATTTCACTGATTACTTTCTTTAATTCTGAAAACGCTATGCAGTAGGTTCCAAAGTGTATTAAGGAAGGGCAAACATTTAACGAATGAAATATTACTCGAAATAATATGATAGGCCATTTTTTGTGATCTCAACTTTTGTACTTGTGTGAGAACTATCTTGGAAAATACTAGAATTTTTGTCTGAGTGTTATTAGAAGTTAGGATGAAGTATTATTTTTTAAGTATAAAATCTTCATTTACACAAAGAACAACACATAATAATAATGTAATTTTCTTTTAAAAAATACAAATGATATAGTTGAATTTTACTAATTATTCCACGCTAGTGAGTTGTGTATTACAACTTCAAGCAAACAAACTGCTTACATGTCCTGGTTCCAAGGATGATCACCACCATCATCATTGGCACCTCGTAGTAAGTCTCTGCTGGCATACGCCACCTCCGTCTAACGCCACTCAACTCCCTGTACACCATTGATGTCATCCATCCATCCACCTGGCTATACCGGTCTGCCGAAGCCTCTCGTGTATCCTCCGGGCCACCACTCAGTTCCAAGAATACCCAAAGTAAATTCAAAAAGCATAAGTATATTATTTAAATAAATTACGTGATCTAGCTATAAGGTCTCATCTCTGGGAAAATGCATTTTTACAAGTTTAGGTTAAGCAATGATCAGCAAGGCCAGTATTTAATAAAAAATATCTATCTATGTAATATATTGTATTAAGTATATCAGTTATCTAGTACCCATAACACAAGCTCTGCTTAGCTTGGGGCTAGATAATGTTGTGTGAACTGTCCAGCATTATTTATTTATTATTATATTTATTTGGATGGGTGATCACTTGGTACTTTTTGCATGTAGTGTATTTAACTTAAAGATTTTAAGGGTAACGATACAATTGGTAAACATGATTATACAAAAAAAACGCCGGTCGGGTCTCGGTTGCACCAGATATTACGCTATAAAACGCTGGTCGGGTCTCAGTTGCACCAGATATTACGCTATAAAACGCCGGTCGGGTCTCGGTTGCACCAGATATTACGTTATAAAAGGGCAAAGATCTTCCTGATTTCACTTTAAACTAATTTTATCACCCGAAAAAATTATTTAATTAAAGCTTGTTTTGTAAAAATATTATTGTTTCAACTAAAACAACGTTTAACATAAAAATACCTGAACAAATTGTAATAAAAGATAATTAGATACTAATTAAACAGCATGCAAAGGTATTTCTAATTAGTCCACGTCACTAGGTAATTGCTTAAGTTTCTTAAACGCTATACTTTGAAATTAAATATTTTCACAACGTTAATATAATTCATGTAATTAAACGCATTTCTTCATGTGAACAGGTTAAAGGCAGGTTTTAGTAGTAGTAGAGATTTTTTGTGAAAGAGTTCGTCCGGGAAGTACTACCTCCATACCTTTTGTTGCCGCAAAGCAGTAGTACTCGCATTGCTGTGTTCCAGTTTGATGAGTATGGGTGCCGGTTAAATTACAGGCACATAAGACTTTTCATCTTTATGTCTCAGGGTGACGGGCGCAGTGCAATGCCACATAGGGTGCGTCCTTCCAGAACGTGACCTATGAGGTAATGCGTTATTTAACACAGAGGTACCGCTGAACATCAGGTGGGCCATCTGCATATCATTCAAATAACTAAAAAAAAAAAAAAAAAAAAGTTTTAACTTTTTTCTACTTATCTGCTACCATCTTGGTTTGGTTTTCCAGAGAGTATTGGAGGTATTCCAGGAGCTCAACTAAGAGGTGGTTTAAGCGACAAAACACGAAAGAAGTGAGCTAAACATTTGTTTCCGAATCTATGATATATATTGATGATTCAATTAATTCAGTTCTCTTACCTACTTAAGAAATTTACCAATACCACCGTACAATCTAATTTGTCATTAGCGTGACATATCTACGATTATCTGTTTTATAACGGTTGATCTGTGCATTATTTGACATTTACCCATGGAGGTACATTTACCACGGACACAGAATAAATAATAGTACAAGTACCACGGAGCAACATAATTTATCCGTGATTATACCATGATAATTAATACAGTAAAATAAAATGTGTCTTTTTCTAACTTCTAAGTAGTTCCAAAAGGAATTTGTTTGAGAAAAAATATTATGAATTAAATATTATGAGGTAGTTCATAATTTTTTTCCTCGAACACATCCTTTTATTAATTTAGTAATAAAACAGGGGAGCTTTTTGCAATAAAGGTGCACAGGACGACCTCTGTAGCGCGTTGGGCGAGTAGCCGGCTGAGATGTGCGTGTTCAATTCCCGCTTCGGGACAAATGTTTGTATGATCTGCAAATATTTGTTCCCGGGTCTGGGTGTTGGTACCATGTTACTCGTAGTTCCTGATACTCACGACACAGGGAATCCTAGTTTAGGATCAGGACTATGTATGTGACTGTTAGGGAGATGAACCCACAGTCACAGCAATAAGTAAAATGTATTTTTTCTATATTTAATGTAGCGTCCATTAGTCATATGAAACATGTGCCAATACAAATGATATGGAGGTTTATGAATGACAGACGGCTTCGAGCTCGGGGGGGGAGGGCGCTGTAGTCAGAGGGAAGGGGGAGGGGTGTACTAATGGATTACATTCGCGCGAGTGAATTAGGATATTGTCGTACAATCCTATGTTCCGGTGCACTCCTTTCTGATCCTCCCTTTCATTACACTTATAGGTGATTGCATGTAATATTGATGAATGCATGAATGCGTACAGTGTTATTGGAATGACACATGACGGCGGTGGAGGGAAAGAGAATACCTGAGCTTTCATATTATTGAAATCATTGCGCATTTTTTATGACACTAGTTTACTGTAATGCTGAGATAAAAAGGAAAAAAAAAAAAAAAAAAAAAGTATTCTACAGATTTTTATCAAATAAAAACTGTCTGTAATGTCCTTTTTAGACTTTGTACCTATAAACTTAATAACTGACTGGTATGAAACGTACAAGTTTGACTTTAGGATTACTACCTATCTACCTAAAACAGCTAATAACATGACGTTTTAACTAAAACAGAAGATTTTTACCAATATTTAGGGTATCCCACGATGGTGCCAAGCCAACCCACGGTGAAGAGGCCCTTTTGAGGATTTATTTAGGGTACCTCAAATGGTACCCACAGAACTATTACAGGATAATTATCAGATTACTATTGGCTTTCTGTCTGTCTGTCACACACAGCCTATTTTCTCAGAATGTCAAAAATAAAAAAGTTGAAATTTGGTATTATTATTACTTATCTTCTACTTACCTATTACTTATATACAGAGTTAGGTGACGTAAAGCGTAACTAGACGAATTATGATTTTAGGTGTTAATTATAGGGGGCAAAATAAAAATATGCATAAATAAATACTTTTATTTGGAATGAGTGAATAAAATGAGTAGTACAAAAGTTATTATAGAGAATAATACGAAACTCAAGCATACCCGTTATCTCAAGCAACTGAGCCTAAGCATTTCTGAAACCGTGAGAGTAATCGAAAAGTGATGTATGGAGTTACAGGCTCGAATTTGAACATAACAGTTCTGCGTAAAAAAAATGCTTTTTGTGGTTCTTTGTGGACTATGGATCGACATGATGCAAGTTTGTGCTTGCGAGATCTACCGTTCGCAGAACTTACTTATATCAGTTGCATGATAAATTAATGTTACGTCTTCACAATGCTCTGCTAAGTAACTCTCAATACACCTACTCGCAAATCCAATAAAACTTTTGATTTGTAAGAGAGTGAGAAGAAAGATGTGATATCGCACATGACGTGGAAAAGCAGAGTTGGTTCCGAACTGTAGCCTCGCTACACTCGCTACAAGGGTTTCAACTTATCAATTACACCGTTTGCTACTTACCGCGCGGAAAGGGCAAATTGATTTAATGTAACCAGAGTGCTTTGACGAATATTATTAACGTCTTTTTCACCCTCCTTTGTGGAGGCAATGCACGCTTTGTTCTTTCGTGGTTTTGTGTAACATCGAATCACACTTATCTCAACGGGTTGATATTGAAGTATTTCTTCATTATGTTTCAACTGAAACAAGAACTACACGAACTCGTTCGGCAAGTTTCCTTGGTATATCATTTGTAGAAAGAAAGAAAGTCGTGGTGTGTCCAGCCCTCCGTCACCTCCCGTGAATGCCGTAAAAGCCGACTAATAAATTACATCTGAGGATGGGCAGCAGCATCCACCTGAGTAATCAATACCAATGCTGTGATCACCAATCCGGCTACCAAGCGTAGTGATTGTGGCAAATCCCCTCATTGCATTTGATTGGGGAGGCCTCGTCCAGCAGTGGACGTCGTAAGGCTGTCAATGATGATGATTATGAACTTATTGGGCAATTTTCGTTGTTAAAAGATTTGTCCTGGCTACTGGCTTATTTATTACTGGAAGAAAGCGTTAGCTGAGTTGATCGTGAAAAAGAAATGGCGGCGATGAGTTCATCACTTTATGTCATCCATCCAATTATTGTGCGGCCTACGACGAAAATACGCTTATTGAGGCTCTGCCTAGCCCTTCGAGGAAAAAGGCGTGAGTCTGTGTATGTAAAAAAAAAAAAAAATATGTATGTATGACCACCCTTTCAGGTAGAATCAACCCGTAAAAAAAAGCAAAATGCTATTTAAAAAGCGAAACTTATGAGTGACTGAGTTTATTACTTACCTAAAGTAGTTATTAAGATACGAAAACTTCGTATCATTTCTTTCTTTCATGCAATGCCTCAAACAGAGTTATCTAATGGTTTGTTTTGACACAACTTTGTGGATATCTCGGTTCGTTACGCGTCGTCGGTCTCGAACACATTATCACAATGTGATAATGAAGTCATAATGAGACGTAACACGCAAAATTATTCACATAACCAAGCAAACTATTTACATACGGCGGAATTTTAATTAGTATTAAGTTTTCTACAACTGGTTTAAAATTTCTTTGTTTATTAAATCAGATTAAATAAGCTACTTTGTTCTTAACTAAAAAATTTAAACCGCAACTTGTTTACCCTTTTTTTTTTCAACATCTTTAATTATCGGATCTTAGGTATTTGGCGTTTATTTTGTTCAAGTCTACGGCTGAAATAAATAGACGTTACTTAGCACGTACTAATTGTTCTTGCATTGTTCTTGTCCTTCTCTAGCATGTGTGTTTTAACATTTGTGTAAGAGTGACAGGGAATGAGCTAAGCATTATAGAACGTCTACTTATCTTGGCCAAAGTGTTTTCAGGAGTATTTTTGTTTTTTATAGTGTTTTCTACCCACATATTGTACGAGTAAAAATCTGTTTTTTTTTTATCTTGGTCAGGAATTCACAGTCTTGATTGCTTCCTTCTTGAGCTTATTCTTCTTCTTCTTCTAAAAGAGCCTTCTTTGATCTAAACCTTATTTAAGAATTAATATGACATTATTAAAATGAAATGCAATATCAAATGGCTTGCGAGCGCAACTCGCCCAGATAATCGCTGGCTGGCTCGCCAGTTAATAAATACGTCGCGTACAACTCCTCTCATTAGGGCGCCATAACTCCTCATTAGTGGCCATGCTAATTAATGTGACGTTTACGAGAGCCGCTGCTCGTAACTCACTCTTCGCGAGTGGACTTACTCCCTCCCCTTCATTCTGACGTATAGATTTCGTTCAGATGCACCTTTCTTATTCTAATTCTAGTGGGGGTGTTGAGACCTGCACCGACGTCACACTGTGGGGTGTATTTTCCCCCTGAGCGAGTCCTACCCTAACCCAGCTCCTTAAAGTAACGAAGCAGGACTTTGGGTTGATGGTAACACCGTTGAAGTGTTTCCAAAGGTGCCGCAGATGGAGAGGAGGGTCCAAGTAGCTCCTGCAAACCTATCTTGGCCCTGACCTATTTTTTGCCACAAAATTTAAGAGCACGTGCTCCACCGTTTCTTCTTTGCAAGAGCCCCGAAATAAGGTGCAGTGTCATGTTCCACTTGTGACAAGTGCACATCCTAGCTAGTTGTACCCTATGGTTCTCGCCAACATCTTCGGAAAAATTACGTACCGCTATGTTTTTAAGCAACGCTATGGTCTTGGGTTTCCTTCTAGCTTTTTTGTAGGTACGGTAAGTTCCAGCGACTTGCCAATTCAGTCCGGTGGTCCACTCTAGCATGACCTTACCATCTTTGTCTACACCCTTGCAGCTCAGACACAGTTAAATGGTTAATGGTTATTTAATTGTTGTTGTATTCGATTTTACTATATTCAAATTACTATCTATATACGCGATCTGATTCACGCGATCGTTTCTCCCGCGCACCTGCAAGGCGTGGAATGAGCTCCCGTTGGATGTCTTCCCACAGGGCTAAAATATGGGTAAATTCAAGAGAAATATCAATAGGGCTCTTAATAGTACTCGTAGGCAGCGCGTTTGGAATACCGTGGGTGTTGCAGATGTCCATAGCAGCGGTGATTGCTTTACATCAGACGGACCGTCTGCTTGATTGTTTATAAAAAAAAAAGATATGAAAGTACTGTGAGTTTGCATAATTTGTCGCTAAATACTTGCGCTATAAAGTCCAGAAATTAAACGAGATAAATATCATTAAATCTAACTTTTATACTGTCAAATGCATTAAGCTGCATTGCAGCTAGCTGGTCACATTTATGAAGAAAGCCGGTTATTGCTTGTGTTTCAATGCTTTCTAGAATTTAGCCACCCAAAAAGCCTCAAAGAGCCAGAAAGGCATGTCCTAGAACCGAAAAATTTATGACGTAACATGTAAGTACTGTCATTTTAGTGTTTTTAAAGATTGAAGTAGAAACGAAGTAATTCATATTTTTCTGTACACTGTCTGTGTATTACAAACATACATTTTTAACCCCCGACGCAAAAACGACGGGCTGGTATAAGTTTGACGTTTTAGTAGTAGTAGAGCTTTTTTGTGAAAGAGTTCATCCGGGAAAGTACTACTACCATACCTATTTCTGCCGCAAAGCAGTAGTGCTCACATTGCTGTTTTCCGGTTTGAAGGGTAAGGGTGCCGGTGAAATTACAGGCACATGAGACTTTTCATCTGTATGTCTCAGGGAGGCGGGCGCAGTGCAATGCCACATAGGGCACGTCCTAGGTGGACGTGACCTATGTGGTAATGCACTGTTCATAGGCAGAGGTTACCGCTTAACATCAGGTGGGCCATCTGCTAGATCCGTCATTCCGTGTGTACAATAAAGAGTTAATCTATCTATCAAGCAGTATACAAAAAACACAAAAAAAAAGACGTGTGTGTGTGTGTGTGTGTGTGAGTGTGTGTGTGTGTCTGTGTATGTCTATTGCCTCGTAGCTCCCGAACGGATCAACCGTTTTTTTTTTTTTTTGTTTGAAATGTTAATTTGTCGGGAGTGTTCTTAGCTATGTTTGATCAAAATCAGTTCAGCCGTTTCATTGCGTAGAGGTTTTTTTTTATTTTTACAAAATTAATTACTTGTTATGATTTAAAAACCCCAGTTAATTGGCACACGGGCACGTATTTACAATTATTTAATCTATAACGCGGGGTTAAACAATCATTATATTAAGCTTTGCCGCCTGTACATGACAGAAGCTTCCCTACGGAGTTTTTATCACACTGTTTCTCTCTACCAACGATCACAATCAGATCACGCACTTTAAAAAAAACTAAAGTTTCCTTAGGTAGAAGGAACCAGTGAAAATCCAGAAGACAAGCGCCTGCAACCTGCTTTCTACGTGAATACGACGTAACCAACCAACGTGGTTAACGTAATTTTACGTCCTGGTTTTATTAGCTTCGGTATAATGCCGTATCTGAGTCCATCGGGATCATAATTAAAGCTTTAGGGCGAAAGTTGAACGTGAAGATTGTATCGCAAACATAATTTTAAATCAAATTAACACTTCAACTTTAAAAGGTCATTACGGCATTACCACGAAACAATATGGAGTCGTGACCGCACCGGCTGATATCTAAATCTGAACATCTATATTAAGAAAATTGAAGTGTCTGTCTGTGGTTCTGATATAGCTTGACCCCGGTTCGAAGAAACACTCTGTAGTATTACTACATCACACATGAAAATAAAATCTTCGCTGATTGAACAATGTAAAGTTGTACAACTGATCTTCAAACGAGCCCGGTTCGATTTACGCTTTTTATGTCCTGTTTTTACAGTCAGCCAATTATAATGTAAGCTTTAAAAATAATAATAAGATAGGTTTATAAAAACCTTGGCCTAACTTAGGACACTTTTACTTTAGCGTACATACATATATACATATACAAATGCGTGTTTTCCCAAAAGGGTAGGCAGAGCCGCAAATGGGCCTCTTTTCACCATGGATTATAGACGTGACAAATGGTGAGCTCATCGCCGCCATTGCTTCCCACGACTGATTCTGCTAGAGCTTTCTTCCAGTAATAATACATTCCTTAAGTAAGCTAGCAGCCAGGACAAATGTTATACCATCGAATCATACAAACAAGTCCGGGTAATCCCTGAGTCGGCGTTTCTGGGGAAAATCGCGTTTAACGTTGTTTCTTCTATTAAACTGTGACGAGGCTTGTCCGGCCTAAGAATATACCCTTCCGTCTCCTCCCGTTGAAAGCAGACTGAGGGGATACACCAGTCAGATGGATGCTGTGGCAACAGCATCCACCTGAGTGGTTAAAACCAATACTGCAATCACCAATTCGCCTGCTAAGCGGGCTGACCGTATCAAATCCCCATTTTGCATTATATGAGGAGGCCTAGTCCAACTAGTAGATATCTAAAGGGTGATGCCACAAGGCTACTTTTTAACTCAGAAATAAACCGTGCTTCTAATAAACGTGGAATATCCTTGGAACAGTTACACTGTATTTTGCCTCTTTCAATCGAATATAAACTACTTGTCAATGCAAAACATTATGTAACTATTTCAAGGATAATTCGAGTTGTAACAGCATAAGTATTGACCATATACTACTAATCGGTTTTTCCTCGAAAAGGCGCGGACAAAATCACGGGCGATCGCTAATAATCACTAATAAATAAATAGACGGCGGCTATCGCGGGATCGCATCTCCGGTTAATATTCGACGTTCGAATTTTATAATTAACAATAAATTCGGTATGTTTTTTGTTCGAGGGTTCGGTGCATCCATTTTACCACCCCCGATATTGATCTTAATAACTGTACTCCGGTGGTCTCTATTGCCTATTTGCACGTGATTTTATTAAATTTTACATCCAGTAAAGCAGAGAGAGCAGCTGCATTTTAATTCGTTTAGTAAACTCCAGTTGTATGTGTACATACAGACAGAAAGACGTTATCTTTTATATAAATAGCGATAATCGTAATTGCCTTTGTGGAAGAAAATGTTATAGTAAATAAGGAATTTGTAAAAATAAATTTTTCAATACAAGCTTTTATAAAATTAGTGATCGGAGAGCAGATTCAAAAAAAGTTAAAAAGGTTAATATTATGGCGAATTTGTGACCAACTCTGACCACTTACTTTGGGAGTATTTGTCACTTGTTTAAAAGGAATCTGATAACAAGTAATTAATTTTATAAAAATTAAAAAAACCCTTAACGCAATGAAACGGCTGAACCGATTTTGATCAAACATAGCTAAGAACACTCCCGACAAATTCACCTTTCAAACAAAACAAAAAAATCGAAATCGGTTCATCCGTTAGCTCTTGCGTAGGGAGTTAAAAAGTGTCACAAGTAAAAAAAACTCTTTCTATTGAATTTGAAACTGCGTGTTAATTTTGCAGGCAATGGTTAAGTTGTTTTATAGTAAACTTTGAATAGCTTTGGAATAGTTTCATAGTGTGTTCTCTGTTGCATTGACAGGCAGTTTTTAATCAGACCAAAAGTGTGAAACGCAGTGCTACGAGTACTACTCCAAGGATAATCCGCACGTCGATCATTGGTCAAGTACATCGAGATTGTTAATGCCGATATGCAACAGTAGGCCTGAATTCCATCTAATGAAATACCACTGAATTTGATCTACTTATGTACTTCCAAACTCACAATAGTCTCGTAAATAGAATACTTGGAAATAATTAGCTGATTCTTACCACCCCTCGATTCCGTGAAACGTTGAAAAACACCAAAAACGCACGGGCCCACTCGAGTCGGCTCCGTTATCTCGTTATCCTAATGAAGTCTACGCTAATGACGAGTAGGTAAATAATAGGGCGGCTAATGGGGGCTTTATCATTCTCGAGTGCGCTCCAGGTAAGGGCCAATTAGAGAGGCCGACATCGGTCCATATTGTTCGGCGCTACTCGCTTCGATTACGATTATTTCCGAATGGCTCTCGGAGCTGATAAATTGGACAAACTATCGCGAAATGACGTCCGCGGTTTGCGGACTTTCATTTCCGCTGGTTTGTCGCGTGTGGACTATTGGTAGGATTGTAATTGATGCGATTTGATTGCTACTCCCAGTCAATAAAATGTTATATTAAGTATTCAATGTGCTCTCGTCAATTTGTGGTTTTATTACTACTATTTAACCCGCACGGATCACCTCTTTCAATAAAAATACTTAGTATACACTGACCTGTGAAAAACGCATTTGGTTTTAAATGCGTTCACAAATTATAAATTAACATGTCTCCCCTAGTGTTTTGGATCAGAAGAGTCGGGTACATCGACAATAGGTGGGTTAATTATCGTTTCAGGCTGTAAGAGGAAAATACTAACCCGAAAGGCCATTAGCACGATGACGGCGTGTAACAAACACTTTATGCACCATACCCATTATAAACCTGTTGTGCGAAGCTTTTAATTATTCACATTGTAAAATAAAAACAAAAACACGAAACTTCATAATTGCTTTCACAAAGTTTCGTTTCACTAATAAGTTTTATATTATCCATGCTCGTAACAAGATGAGTTAACAAGGACGTAGAAGTTAAACAACAAGAAATAAGGGCCTCGACGTCCCCATTGAGTGAGGAGCTCTCGATACAATGAGGCAATTGCTTGCACTAACAACCCGCCGCGAAGCTCGAGAGCTTTCCTTTTCCGATGTTTTTGCGGTAGTTCTCTTAAAAATTTATTTTATTAGTATAAATGGGTCGCAGATTGTTTAAAGCGCGAGCTGGACTGCGCTGTCTCGGCGCCTCGGTCCCCGGCGCGCTACGAAACTTCCCGCCACCGTTTTTTATTGCGCAGAATTTAAATGCATTTTTGATGTTACGAGATGACACGCGGCGGACTTCCGCCCGCCCGCCTCGCGCCCCGCGCCCTATAATTTCCCAACTCGAAACTTCACTACGGTATTAAGCCTTGATTGCTTGAAGAAACTTGGAACATTTTGCCGTATTCTTCGGGCTCCCGAGATGCTGTGGCGCTAGCGCAGACGTTTATTACTAACATTTGAGTTTTATATTTTGTATGGTAAATTTAATCTACATTTGGCGGGTCGCCCAAAACACCGCACCGCTACATTCGTATTCCATTATGAACTAATTAAAGGCATATCAATTAATTTGGTATCGCACCTCGAATATTGGATCGAAAGGGTTGCCGTGTAATTTGGACTCTCTATTACGGTTTCAATTGAGTAGTTGGGGCTTAGTTTCTACCGCATCAGAAGCAGTACACGACTATACGTTTAACAGGGCCCGGAGCGGGCGGGACAGGTACCGACGCGCAGGCCCGCGAGTGCCCGCGGTTTGACTTCCTTGCCTCCACTTTTTAACATCTAAAAGGATTGCCGTGTTCTTATCGATACTTTAAAGTGACGAAACTTCTAGAAACGTTCCGCTTTTAAAGTAGTTTGATTGCATTTATAGGAACTTTATTTTTAATTTACAAAGTTTCATAGACATGTGATGCGTCAAATCTAAGATGAGCGAGGTGTCCGAGCGTCCCCGTGGGCGCATTAATTAGCGGGACAAGAGAAGCGGGTGGGAGGGAGGGGAAGAAAGGGGTGCTCATGAAAGTTTACCATTTAATTAGAAGCCACCCCAAACCCCTTACCTTTTGTAGTAATGCCACGAGAATGAGCGCGAGTTAACGTTTCTCGTTAATCACGTATCAAATAACGTATTAATTAATAATTGAACATTCTTGAGTTTGTGAACTTGTTTCAAGTAATTTAGAAAGTAACTTTTCTAGAAAGGGATTATAAAAACATATAAATACCTACTCTATATAGCTCACAGAACTGATAACCGAGAATAAAGGTTCTCGAGTGGCACAACCAGACGAAGCAGATATGGAAGGTCCCTCTATAATGTAGCAGTAATGTGTTTTAGTAGTAGTAGTAGAGCTTCTTTGTGAAAGAGTTCGTCCTGGGAAGTACTACCACCATACCTATTTCTGTCGCAAAGCAGTAGTGCTCGCATTGCTGTGTTCCGGTTTGAAGGGTAACGGTGCTGGTGAAATTACAGGCACATGAGACTTTTTAGCTATATGTCTCAGGGTGGCGGGCGCAGTGCAATGCCACATAGGGTGCGTCCTAGGTGGGCGTCACCTGTGAGGTAATACACTTTTCAGAGGGTACCACTTAACATCAGGTGGGCCATCTGCATGACCCGTCATTCCAAGCAGTATTAAAAAATAAAAATAGAAAACGCTGGATGGAGGCGGCTCAATACCGCTTGTCGTGCCTAATGGGGGAGGCCTATGTCCAGCAGTGGACTTCTGTGGCCTGATAATCATGATAACCTACATAATTCATAACAACTAACGCCTACCTTACCAACAACGTCTTATATTACAATGAGGTCTCGTTTTGGTAATCTGAAGAAAGCTGAAGGTGTGAAAAACTAGTGAGTTTTCTAATATAACCTCCTTTACTAGGTGTACTTTAGAAGTTCATTCAAAAATGATGAATGAATCTTCATTATTATGAAACTCAAGCGAATTGTCTTAATTGATAATCGGTTCTTTGCCTCAGAACGGCGGGCTAAGCTTTGGCCGTGCCCTAGTGGGACTAACTCAAACTATTAATATCCTACAACAGTAGGTATTATTTTATCTGTGGCTACAACTAACATTTCAAGTCACCGGAATGCTAGCCTTGAACAGGGTCTAGTGACCTTTAGTGAAATAACCAATGTGATGAAAGGATTCAATGTGTCTCGCAGAGCATCCTTTCGCGTACGTGTCACTCCTCATGTCTTCTAATTTTTGGTTGCCGGTTCCCTCAATTTGTTTTCTTTTCCGCGTGAGAACACGTAATATTGCGCACATAATTTTTTTTTGTGGAAAAATAATTGTTTTTCCCAAGTATTTTAACCTGCGACCTTAGGACAGAAAGTCGGGGTCCCTCCCACTAGATCATTGCTCTCATATTCAAGTCTTGCGGTACATATAAATAATACACAGTAACATCATTACATTACGAACAGACAACTTCAAGTCGCCAATTATAGAAACTTAGAGCAAAGGCATCTAATTTGCAATGTGAACTAATGTGGGTTCGAAACTTGTGAGCTAGACACGGTGTGAGGAGATGGGACACCACTGTTACTATGTGTCCATATTGTTCTGTCTATCTAGCTTTCTATATTTATTTATTAATTTTCTATCCCTGCCGTTTAACCATATAACCTATATACAATGTTTACCGGTTGAAACAATAGAGTGTTATAATTCAAATTATATCAAATATAATTATTTGTGAAACATAGGTACATATTTTAGGTAAAGATTTTAGGTACCTAGGTGTTTTTTAAAACTTTATTTTAAACAAAGCACCCTGATTTACCAAACATTAATATTGTTTGAAAAAAATAAGAAAAAACCTGTTATACACAAATACCCTGCACAAAATATAATTGTAATATTTTATGAAATAATAAGAAAATTATTTTTCCTGTCATTCCAATAACTACATTAATATTTTAGAAATGTACATATTGTAAACTTAAGACACCGAAAACCTCGTATTACTTGGCCAATTGATTTATCTTAGAGCCATTATTTGTCATATATGCTAAGAAAGTAACGATTAAAACTGTGTACATGGAACACGTGTGCTAGACGGTCTAATTTACTATCTTCATTCAAAGGGCTGCCGTAGGTGACACCGCAACCCATCTGCAATTAGCCTAATGGACACGACCTGCATTCATACTCGAAATCCACCAAGCTGCAGCTAATTTTCGCCTTAAACGCCGGTGGTACAGACAGGCGTGTGAAACGCAGTAATTTTTGAAAAGCAAAACATCTTTCGTTGTTTTACTGGTTCTGTCATTGTCACATTGTCATAGAAAACTAAAATTATCCTTTCTACGCAAGCGAAACTTAAACTGGCGCGACTAAGCGGTCAGTTTCGACCTGAGAATGAGCGGAATCAATGGTGCAGGTATTTGCCCAAAGTGGTATACATAAAAAAAAACGAACTATTAAAGCACAAAGATGTTTTTCATATTGCGTAGCTCTGCTACGCGGTTGCTACGACGTAGCGGCTGTAGACCCTATATTACTATTTTAAAAAAAAACACTTTTTTAGCTCGAAAATCAACTTTTCAACCTTGTAAAATAGCCTTCATCATCATTCTCATCAGCGGAAGCTGTTCACTACTGTATATAGACACGGAATGGTATTGAGCAGCCTTCTTCCATCGACTTAAAATAAAAGCTAAAGTGGTATAACGTGTCTTTATGTAGTAAATGACGGTACAAACAGGTTTCTCACCTGATATTACGCGTTAACCTCTGCCTATAATAATGCCTCATAGGCCACATTCAGCTAAAACGCAACATTGCACTGAGCCCGCCACCCATTAAAAAGTCTCATGTGTCAGTAATTTCACCGGTGCCCATACCACAAGGCAGAGGCAAAGGTTAAGTTAAGGTTAAGGTTAAGTGGCAGAGGTTACTGCTACATGACGTCACTGAGCCATTTGATACAGGGCTTAAAATTGTACAATCGTCTTAGAAAAGCATCTCGTCTGCCGCACCCAGCCCCGACATGCATCGCGACTCATTACTTCGCTAATGGAGGCCGTAATGAACCAATCTAACTGATTGCTCTCGAATCTTCAGCCAACACCGCTGATTTGAAAGCCCTGCCCTGCAACGGTACTATCTTTTAAAGGCTTCTTCACGCAGCGGGACATTGATGAACCGGATCGGAAGTGGATCGTGTGTCCGTGGGACGATATTCGATTATATTAACGGATTTAAAATCTCTTAAATACGTTATTAAATATAGTTGAAAAAAAAACTCAGATCACGAAATTAAAATTTAAAAAAAATAACGATAGGTTTTTTTAAATATCCTAATGTAACCCTTTATGGTAAATTGGCTACAATACGTTAACAGCTACAAAGTGCATTTACAGCATTTGTCGTCCCTTACTCCCCTACTCTTAGTCACCACCGTTCCTCTTGATCAGGTCAGCGGCCCGCTATGCTCACCACCTCCGTACCGTGTCTTGTGTGTTTGATCCACTTCAGGATACCCCCCTCTCGAGCTGCTGCCTCAATGCTCTTAAAATAACACTAACGGTAAGACAGCGTCAGACCAATCTTAGTCTCATATAAAGATCTCTGTCTTACTGCATCAATTATACGGTACACTGTTCTGTACCCAAAGGATGCGAAACGGAACCGTATTACTAAGCCGTCCAACTATCCGTCTCTCTGTCCGTCTGTCTGTATTCTGTCACAGGAGATTATCTTGGCAGCCAGTTGAAATTTTGACAGATTGTGTTATTTGGAAAGGAACTCTATGCAAATAATAAAAATACTAAATCAATGCACTACAAAACCCCTAAAATCCTCCTCGTTCTCCAACAATTAATGAAACTGGTACTAGAGGCGGCATCTAGTCTTGAGATGAGTAAACATTTCCCGTTGTTTGATAAAGTTGTGTGATTTTCATCAAAAAATATCTCGGATATCCTATTATGTAGGTATAATTTTGAGTTATGGAAGCTGTTACTTTGAAACCCTACACTATACGTGGTTCAAAATCAGACGCACGTCAGGTTTATTAGTTAACACGCCGCATCTTTTCGCTTTCTGTGTAAAGTTGCCTTAAATAAAATACTCATTGGGAACTAGCGGAACCACAACTTTTCTGGATGAAATGGAAATGTTTTTGGAATACTGAAAGTAATTAAGAATTGCAAAAAGTTTTTCGTACAAAGCAAAGGTAGTTAATGTGGATTTTGATATCGTTGGAGATGACCAAAATTCATTTATTGCCAAGGTTATTCAGCAATGACCAGACTTATGGATTATTCTTAAAAAACAATATCGTTTTTGTTCTTATGGGAATCGTGTTCAAGGTTTTTTCTTTACCAATTTACTGCGTCAATTATTTTGTCTGTGTAGTTTTAATGATCCGTATTAATTTAGCAACAAATTAAATCAGTTTGGCGGCTCGACACCCGCACTAATCGGCAAGGTTATGTCGCGACTTCAAAACTTGTTCTCAAACTCCAAATTATAGCTCCGTTTGTGACTCAGGAAGTTATATTAAAAGGTCCACAGTAATTTTCTTGACAAACACAATGAATAATAAATGGCGCAATATAAAATTCAGATTGAGGAGGGCGCCTCGTCACGTGTTCGCCCGACATGTTTGTCTCTCTTAATTCTATGTGTTTTTGCTAATTGAGTCCCGCGTGTATCACCTGAGTACCTGCACGCCTTCGCGTCCCAAACTCGCTCCATTTAAATCAAATATTCATTATGTGTTATTATTTATTAATTAAAATACTTCTGACACTTCTTCCCTTTTCTTGCGTGACGCGCGAATTCAATCAACTCGAAACTCGACATAAGGCGCAAGATTTATGATCGACACAAATCGAATTCGCTAACAAACAATATCGTATTCGAAGCCGTACGTAGGATACGAGTATATCAATATTGCAGGCGCTATTAATACGTCCGTCTCATGAGCGGGCGGACCCCTGCGCCCACTCCCCGCCCCACCCCCGTAGTCGCCGCTCTTAATTGAATGAGGAGCGGGAATTGTTTCCCAAAATGAAACAATTAATTGTGCAACGGCTATTCCGCCTTACATGGATAATACGTTCGTTTATGGCCTCCTAACGCGGCTGCATGGCGTCCTTTATTGGACCGACTCTAGGAATTTGTGTTCATTGGAGCTCGTATCCAAAATTTAATCGAGAATTTACAAGGACATCTCTTTGTTGTTACTGGAGAGTTTTTGCAGCTGGCCTCCTCGGAATCGTATTTTGCGGTGCTGAAAAAAGATCTCGGTTTAAACGAAACCCAAAATGAGTTAAAAACTACAGAACTAACACCACTGTTTCCTGAAATACGATAGCGAAAACGAGCGCAGCTCGCAAGCCTTTTAGTTAGAACGAGACGCTTAAAAATTTCATGGTCAGGTCATAGCACGTGTAATGCGGTTATACCGCGTAGAAATTCTGTGGAATGCGCTAACATGAGGCGCATCCGACTGAAAACGCGTCGTAAACCGCCTTTACGCCTCTCCGCGAGAGCTTCTCAAAACTTTTCATATTCCCCGACCGTAAAACAAGCCAAAAAATACGACCGACGAAAAACATTGTAAATAGAGCAGGTACCTAATCGACGCGCCCCACGTCCGGGAATTAGTTTTAAAACATAGTTTTTACTATACACGTGAAAATAGCGGGCTTTTCTTCGCTTAAAGTACGCTAGAGCTTGTAGTAAAATTGAATTAGGTTATTTCAGAAAAATACGCTATTGATTCTCCGGAAATAGGCGAAACAATTGGACGTTCAGCTAGGGTATACCTAATTACCGAAACACGTAAGACAATAACCGCACACAGGCGCACGATCTACACACATACATGCTTGTAGAGATGAGGCGGTGCGCCGCTGGCGAGGCACACATTCAATTTGCTATTTATCCGGGAATGGATCTAAGTCATTACTTAGCTGAGCGAGAGGGATGGGAATGGGATGCACTGGAAATTACACTGACGTACTGATTCACTACTCGGCTGGTTTACATTTAACAACAAACTCCAGTCGATGTTTGAATTTGAAATAAAATTCTCAAATTTCCCGTATGTTCACCTTCTTTTTAACCCCCAACGCAAAAACGACGGGGTGTTTTAAGTTTGACGTGTCTGTGTGTGTGTGTGTGTCGGTCCGTTTCGTTTTTTATTTTTTTGTTTGTAAGGTGAATTTGTCGGGATTGTTCTTAGCTATGTTTGATCAAAATCAGTTCAGCCATTTCATTGCGGTAGGGTTTTTTAATTTTTACAAAATTAATTACTTTTTATATGTAAGTAATAAATGTATGTCAGCTAAACTATTCGTGACACTAAGCGTTATAATACTCAACATTGTTTTGTCAATGTTTTGTTTTGTCAATGTTTCCCAATACAAAGTCTGTGGGCGTAATATACAGAACTGTTGATGCCTATAAAGTAAGTTCAAAACTTACTTTATAGGCATCAACAGTTCTGTCTAGTCATTTAATCAATTACCTCAAGCTCTAAAGAGTTAAAGCTAAAACTGTGCAATCAAATATTTTATTTTGACAAATCACACTAAATACTTTTAACATAATTTTATTATTATTATTATAACATTACGCCTTGTCATCTACAATATCTACACTAATCTACATCTACTTCTACACTAATATTATAAAGAGGAAAGATTTGTATATTTGTGTGTGTGTATATGTTTGTAATTAATAAACTGAAAAAAAACAGTGCCGATTTCAAAAATTCATTCACCATTCAATTCAATAAAAAAAAAAACTACATTCACCCTGAGTGACATAGGCTACCAGGGGGGGGGGATAGGGGGGGGGCTGTTTTTCATCCTGAAACTACCCGTGCGAAGCCGGGACGAGTCACTAGTCGTATATATAAACCACTCGGTGATAAGATCGCTCATTGTATAACATAGTAACAGTCATTTTGTAAAATTGTTGTAATTTTATGTTGTGGAAATAAGTATTTTCTATCTATATAAGCAAGGCCCTCACAGGCTGCTTTTTACCCTACTTGGAATCAATACGTGAAGTATGGTAACCTTCGTTGCCCCTTGGCACTTTCATGCACCTTCTAAATAGTATTTTCTATCTATATATGTAAGCAAGGCCCTCACAGGCTGCTTTTTACCCTACTTGGAATCAATACGTGAAGTATGGTAACCTTCGTTGCCCCTTGGCACTTTCATGCACCTTCTAAATAGTATTTTCTATCTATATATGTAAGCAAGGCCCTCACAGGCTGCTTTTTACCCTACTTGGAATCAATACGTGAAGTATGGTAACCTTCGTTGCCCCTTGGCACTTTCATGCACCTTCTAAATAGTATTTTCTATCTATATATGTAAGCAAGGCCCTCACAGGCTGCTTTTTACCCTACTTGGAATCAATACGTGAAGTATGGTAACCTTCGTTGCCCCTTGGCACTTTCATGCACCTTCTAAATAGTATTTTCTATCTATATATGTAAGCAAGGCCCTCACAGGCTGCTTTTTACCCTACTTGGAATCAATACGTGAAGTATGGTAACCTTCGTTGCCCCTTGGCACTTTCATGCACCTTCTAAATAGTATTTTCTATCTATATATGTAAGCAAGGCCCTCACAGGCTGCTTTTTACCCTACTTGGAATCAATACGTGAAGTATGGTAACCTTCGTTGCCCCTTGGCACTTTCTTGCACCTTCTAAATAGTATTTTCTATCTATATATGTAAGCAAGGCCCTCACAGGCTGCTTTTTACCCTACTTGGAATCAATACGTGAAGTATGGTAACCTTCGTTGCCCCTTGGCACTTTCATGCACCTTCTAAATAGTATTTTCTATCTATATATGTAAGCAAGGCCCTCACAAGCTGCTTTTTACCCTACTTGGAATCAATACGTGAAGTATGGTAACCTTCGTTGCCCCTTGGCACTTTCATGCACCTTCTAAATAGTATTTTCTATCTATATATGTAAGCAAGGCCCTCACAGGCTGCTTTTTACCCTACTTGGAATCAATACGTGAAGTATGGTAACCTTCGTTGCCCCTTGGCACTTTCATGCACCTTCTAAATAGTATTTTCTATCTATATATGTAAGCAAGGCCCTCACAGGCTGCTTTTTACCCTACTTGGAATCAATACGTGAAGTATGGTAACCTTCGTTGCCCCTTGGCACTTTCATGCACCTTCTAAATAGTATTTTCTATCTATATATGTAAGCAAGGCCCTCACAGGCTGCTTTTTACCCTACTTGGAATCAATACGTGAAGTATGGTAACCTTCGTTGCCCCTTGGCACTTTCATGCACCTTCTAAATAGTATTTTCTATCTATATATGTAAGCAAGGCCCTCACAGGCTGCATTTTACCCTACTTGGAATCAATACGTGAAGTATGGTAACCTTCGTTGCCCCTTGGCACTTTCATGCACCTTCTAAATAGTATTTTCTATCTATATATGTAAGCAAGGCCCTCACAGGCTGCTTTTTACCCTACTTGGAATCAATACGTGAAGTATGGTAACCTTCGTTGCCCCTTGGCACTTTCATGCACCTTCTAAATAGTATTTTCTATCTATATATGTAAGCAAGGCCCTCACAGGCTGCTTTTTACCCTACTTGGAATCAATACGTGAAGTATGGTAACCTTCGTTGCCCCTTGGCACTTTCATGCACCTTCTAAATAGTATTTTCTATCTATATATGTAAGCAAGGCCCTCACAGGCTGCTTTTTACCCTACTTGGAATCAATACGTGAAGTATGGTAACCTTCGTTGCCCCTTGGCACTTTCATGCACCTTCTAAATAGTATTTTCTATCTATATATGTAAGCAAGGCCCTCACAGGCTGCTTTTTACCCTACTTGGAATCAATACGTGAAGTATGGTAACCTTCGTTGCCCCTTGGCACTTTCATGCACCTTCTAAATAGTATTTTCTATCTATATATGTAAGCAAGGCCCTCACAGGCTGCTTTTTACCCTACTTGGAATCAATACGTGAAGTATGGTAACCTTCGTTGCCCCTTGGCACTTTCATGCACCTTCTAAATAGTATTTTCTATCTATATATGTAAGCAAGGCCCTCACAGGCTGCTTTTTACCCTACTTGGAATCAATACGTGAAGTATGGTAACCTTCGTTGCCCCTTGGCACTTTCATGCACCTTCTAAATAGTATTTTCTATCTATATATGTAAGCAAGGCCCTCACAGGCTGCTTTTTACCCTACTTGGAATCAATACGTGAAGTATGGTAACCTTCGTTGCCCCTTGGCACTTTCATGCACCTTCTAAATAGTATTTTCTATCTATATATTGTAACCCTGTTATTTTGATGTAGGCATGAAACGCATCTGGCGTTCCGCCTTGAGATGCCATAAAATTGACAGTGACATCTTTATTTCGTAATGTTGCTTACATTTTCAATTTCTACTAAAATAGTAGTTTCATCTTGGTTTCAGATAATGGCTTGGTAAACTATTTTCCCTCGTTCCAGGATAAGAGCTGTTGTAACCTTTTCTAAATTTAACATGGAACTACTCAGGTCTTCGTCACTTTTTGACGTCCACCTTTATCTAAATAAACTCACCATTTGAGACCACTAATCCTACCAAAATGCGTTTTGGTAGAATCTAAGTTGGCGACTGGCAAGAGACAGCCATCTTTCTTTTTTTTCTTGAGTTCATCGTCGCAAGCACATCTATTTTGCTAAATCGAGTTCCGTCCAACTGGGCTCCAGGCTGACGCGGAGGACTACCACGTGGCGGAGGACGTGAGGTTGGCGATTAACATCTGCTCTAATCGATCCCGCCATCGTGTGGGGCGACTCTTTTCAAGCCTCTAAGTAGAGGCGCCCAAATTCCCCGCGGTTAAAGCGGTTCCTAAGAGCTCGGTTGGACGGGTGTCGGCCATCTGGCCAGGCGGTTATAACGGCGAGGCCGAAGCGCTTAATCCTTCGAAGAAACCCCATTGGGGTAAGTAATATTGATCATGAATCGGCGCGCTCGAGAACGTGGCCGAATAGAACATAACAGGATGAATATTTATTTGACAGGTTCTTTGGGGAGGCTTTTGAGCCAGCTCCGTATCCGGAGCATTCGAGAGACAACGACGTGGTGGGAGGAGGACGCCTTCCAGTCCGGACGCCTACGGACCAGGTGCCGGGGACCCGGCTGTGCTCTCTTCTTTCGTAGCCAGCCACCTTGGGCCTGCGTAACCGGTATCGCGGTCTGGGAGTGTCTTCACTCCCCGAGCTGTGTTTCACCTTCTAAGTGTTCTGTCCAAACTAACCAACACCTCACACTCGACACCACACGTTGTCACACATCTTACGGGGCCCCTCGGTCCTTCTGGCCGGAGAGCCCACCGATACTGACCTGGTTGCTAAGAAACTTGTAACGTAGGTTCAAACTCATGACCCTGAGATAAATACTTTCTTTCATGCTAGATAAGGCGCCCAAATTGTAGTCTGATTACTGTGTTACATGTAAATAATGTTATAATAAACTTATCTAATCTCAGAACGCTGTACACTCATTTACGTGCCTCTCCCTGGTAGGAGTACAGCGGGCCCTACTCCATCTTAACCCCCCTTCGCTGCTCGGAGGCAAGCCAGTCCTCCTGGCCCGGGACGTCTGCTTCTCGGGCTGGGACATGGCTGGTGGAGTCTGTCCCCGTGGAGGGGCTACATGGGTAGGTGCCCACTAGGAACCTCATCCTCTGCCCATGAGGCATTACACCTTTTAAAAGCGTTACAATATGTAAGCAAGGCCCTCACAGGCTGCTTTTTACCCTACTTGGAATCAATACGTGAATTATGGTAACCTTCGTTGCCCCTTGGCACTTTCTTGCACCTTCTAAATAGTATTTTCACATGTAAAAATACAAAATTTAATAAAAATTGTAAACAAAGAACAAATAGAGACAGAGCTCTGCCTCTTGCGGTAGCTAATGATATAGCTAAAATCACCCTTTCTAAAGTCTAAACAGCTAATTAAGCTAAAAACAAGTAAAGTGTGTGTCGGAGATCGCGTTGACGCGCCAACGGCCCCTCAATCACAGGAAGTGCGCCATCTCATTGCGGAAGTGGTTTCCAAGCTAAGCGGCTACTCCGAAACCGCGAAACCACGACTGAAAATACTTTGGGCTGAAAATATTAATGGTCGCGTTTGAGCTGAATTTTGTATACTAGACAAAAGCTATTTATAAACTGATACTATTATAAAATTTATAAATAAACCTATCGACGCCATGGTACTTAGTGGGTTTATCTACACTTCTACACTAATATTATAAAGAGGAAAGATTTGTATTTTTGTGTGTGTGTGTGTTTGTAATGAATAAACTCAAAAACTACTGTGCCGATTTCAAAAGTTCTTTCACCATTGGAAAGCTACATTCACCCTGAGTGACATAGGCTACCAGGAGGGGATAAGAGGGGGGGACTGTTTTCATCCTGAATCTACCCGTGCGAAGCCGGGACGACTCGCTAGTACGTTATATATTGAAGATTTTATATATATGAGGTAATGCGCTGTTCATAGGCAGAGGGTACCACTTAACATCAGGTGGGCCACCTGAATGAACAGTCATGAAAAAATAAAATAAAAAAAATACACATGAAACATTTTTTGTGAGAAAATCCTTTTTTCGTGATTTGTATGAAAAAGTTTAGTAGTAGCACCAGTTTTTTCTCCCCACTCACACTTTGTTTTGTAAACAATGTCCATAACGGGAATGTTAGTCTGCTCGAAGTGCAATTGAATGCATTTTGTGATGAAAAAAACTCTTTTTTACACTCGTTTTTTTAAAATCCTTAATAAAGACGACATAAAATTAATCTATAGTTGTTTGTGTTATTGCTTACAATTTTAATGAAATTTAGTACAGTTGTCTCACAAAGTCCGCTCTTTTTGGCTTTCTTTGCGCTTAGTTGCCATGCTGACGGTACTCGCTGCCAAAAACGTGAACACAATAAGCACTAGTGACCCGGAGCGCGTCACGGTCGAGACTAATTGCTCCTGACCCTACACACACTAAAACAATGTGCATGCACTTTGACAATTATAGCCAATCGGACGTCGTAATATAATATTTGTTCACAGATAAGTAAAAACCTGGATTAAAATTTAGGATAGTTTTCACCCCAAAATTCTATCTTCTCTCCGCAGAATAAAACTGACTAACTCTAACTGGCAATCAACGCACAGCCATAGCCTTATTAGTCCTGTTTATAGATACTTAAAACTTGGAGGGTATCATCTGGTGTGGTGAAGGGTGAACTAAAAAAGGAATTTTCAAATGGATGACGTTGTTTTATGGAAAAAAACACTTCTAGAGCTTTGTGCTCCATCTTCGGCCTCATCGTCACTTACCAACAGGTGAGATCGCGGTCAAACAAAGGTCAACCAATTTAAAAAAATAAAAAACTCTCGACGCAGGCCAAGCCGCCGGCCATCCACTAACATATAAAACATCGAATGTAATCACACTTTCATTCCATATTTTCCAGTTACAAAACTTTTTACTACATGTTTAGAGTAATAGCATAAAAACAACCGAGATTATGATTTGTAAGTGGTTGGGTAATTTGGTAGCATCTGTTTAGCAAACCTTTTTGGCCATAATACCTACATCGAAGTTAAAAAAACAGAATTTCCAGTCCCTTAGACCAGTGTGAGTTCCAGTATGGGAAATGAACCCGCGACTTCTATCCATGCGTTCTCCAACTGAGCTAACAAATATCATCATGACGACCTCTGTGGCGGGCCAGGCGAACGTTCGCCTGCGATGCCGGAGATTGCGGGTTCGATTCCCGCCTCGGAACGATCGTACGATCTGCAAATATTTGACGTTTGTTCAGGGTGTTCTGGGTATTTTCTATGTATAATAAAAATAACTATCTATGTTATATATTGTATTAAGTATATCAGTTATCTAGTACCCATAACACAAGCTTTGCTTAGCTTGGGGCTAGATAATGTTGTGTATACTGTCCAGCATTATTTATTTATTATTTATTCATCATCATCATCATCAGCAGCCTACAGAAGTCCACTGCTGGACATAGGCCTCTAAAATCCCAAGATGAACTGTCTTGAGCCGCCTCCATCAACCGCCTTCCTGCGACCTCTATAATGTTTTGGTCCATCAAAAGTTGGCATTCCTCTTTTGCGTCGTCCGGTTTGTGGTCGCCACTCGAGAACCTTTCTTCCCCAACGGTTATCAGTTCTGTGAGCTGCTCATGGCCTGCCCATTGCCACTTGGTAATTCTGAGAGCTATGTCGGTGATCTTGGTTCTTCTACAGATCTCCACATTCCGGATTCTATCACGTAGTGAAACTTCAAACATAGCTCTCTCTGTAGCCCGCTGCGCAACTTTGAACATTCCTATGCGGCTAATAGTTAGCGGCCACGTCTCAGTGCCGTAAGTCATCACAGGGTCACTGGCTAACGGATATTATAGATCACTAGCAGCGCCCCGCGGTTTCACCCGCGTAAGTCTCGAACCCGTGGGAATATCGGGATAAAAATGTGCCTATGTATTATTCCGGGAGTCCAGTTATCTCCATTCCAAATTTCATGCAAATCCGTCCTGCCGTTTAAGCGTGAAGCACAAACACACTCACACACACACACACACAAACTTTCGCATTTACAATGTTAGTATGATTAAAACAAATTGCTAAAAATAAATATTGTGTCTGTCTATAAAAACATTCGCTAAATACGCCTCTTTATTAAATTGAAAGCTTTCTGATGTTTCCATTAAAAGGTGACATCATTCCTTTCAACTCCGGACTATTCCGCAATATTATAGGACAATATTTAGAAAACGTCGCTATTTAGAAACCTATCTTCTAAATTTTTCCTCGAGATAGCGAAACAAATCTCAATTTTTCTCCCAATATCCATTAACCTAAATGTTTCTGTCTTAAATAACCCCGCCATTCTACTTTGTAACATTAAAATAATTGAATTTGTCTTGGAATGGGTTGGGCCTGATTAATTCTTATCGTCGGGCGGGAGCACGCGCCGTTGTTGATTTGGATATACTTAAGAGTATGACACACTATCCTTTTCCATCATTTTATTTCCGTCGACATATCACTACATTCCTATAAATAAATAAAAGTGAAACGTTGTATGTTTTTTTGGTTTGTTTGTGTTTGTGCTTTCACGAGAAATAGCTTTGTCAATTTTGATGAAACTTGATACGTAGATAGATTAAAACCTTGGTTAAAACATACAATAACTGCTAACCCGAAATTCAGTTCCCACGGGAGAACAACGTGAGAGAAACCGCCAAGGACGCGTCGTCGCAAGGTATATTACTCAGACGAGTAAAAACCGAGCTCACAAAATCTGTATGTCAGTTAAAAAAATATTTTCTATTATATGTAAATCCGTAATAATCCGTAATACAAAAGCTACTCTTAGGATTAGGTAATAGAATATTTTGTTTTATAATAAAGGGCTTGTTCAGCAAATAGAATAAAAATTAAATATCTCCCGTCTGTGTAGTCCCTTCCTAATCGGTCCGAAACTATCTGTCCCGCGCTGACGTGTGGTCGCCCCCGTATTATTTACTTTCAGTCCAATATCTATTGGTTTAGGACAACGTGTTGATTACATTTGGTAATTTATTTGTTTAACTAATTACTTATAATATATTTATTTACAGAAAGAATAATACAAGGTATGTACAAAATACATATGAAACAGTTGTGCTACCTGAAGACCGCTGCAAGCGATCTAAAGGTAGCTCAACTGATCCAAATCACTACCAGACGGAAGCGTCCCTAAGATGCTGGCTGCATTGCCACGCTGAATGGCAATACTAATGCGTTGAGCCAGATAAGAGCCAGCTCTCGGGTCTTATCTCTTATAATATTGGTTTTATGTATATTTAGTAAGTTGTCTGCAAGCGCTTCTCAGCTAGTTTCCGTTTCCACTTGAATTATATCTAAACTTATGAACTGAATTTATTTGGCGTCGGTACTGATAGGCAAAGGGGATGGCAAATCAAATTGAATCTGTACAAAATCTTACTCCAAGCTTACTCTGTTGACTTCTATGGCGCGGTGTGCGAGTAGCCGCGACAGTGCGGTTTTGATTCCTGCTGCGTGACAATTTTTTGCATGATTTACAAATATTCTTTCCGGCTCTGGGTGTTTTGGTAATACAGTACTCATCGTAATCACGACACAGGGAATCCTAGTGTGGGATCAGGACTTCAGGACTGTTGGATGTTATGTTATGTTTATACAGGTAATTTAATCTTACAAAGGTTTGTGAATGGACAATATCATTCCCCGTCTTACAAGGTAACTCGCTCAATTTCCGCAAATAAAAGTGCAGACTAAAGCCTAGAGCTCACTGATAAGGGTGCACGATTAAAATGAACCACAGCTGTGCTGATTGGGCTGCCTTGCCCTGGCTCATCCAATTAGCCGGGACTTAGAAACCCGTATGCCGTTGGGACCAGTGCACCACCGCTCTAATCTATCCCGCCTGTTCTACTAATATGAAGCGTCACTGTCACGGAATCACGTAAAGTGGAAGTATTCTGACACTTACTTAAGCATCACTGAAGACCCATTCCATGCAGCAAAAAAAACTTTTGTCAGAAGTCTTAGGAGTGTTCGCTAACATTCAATATACTTAGAACGGAAATGAAAATGTATTATTACTGGAGCCGATTGTAAAAATATATAACAACAAGGTTAAAGCATCTCTTTTATGTATTAAAAATACTTCAGTAAGAAGAGGCTTTTTCACATCCATCATTATGGTTTCAAAAAATAGGCTAAACTTTAACAAAACATAATATAGAATTATCTTTGTCAAGATAGTCGATTATTTCGTAGAGCAGAGAGTGGTGCTATACAAAATACTCTAATAATGCTGTAATTTTGCTTGTGTTCTCTGAAATGGTAACATAACACTACTATGAAAGTTCGCTAAAATGCGGCATGCGTGCTACGTATACTCAACATATGACCCAAATTCAATATTTAAACTCAGAATCCAACGATACCGGGTTCGATCCTAGGCTCCGCACCAATGACTTTTCTAAGTTATGTGCGGATTTCCATCGCTCTGTGCTTCGGAGGGCACGTTAAGCTGTCGGTCCCTGCTGTTATTGATTAATAGCAGTCGATAAGCCATGTCAGAGGCCCTCGGGCGGCTTGACAAACTCCGACACCAGAGGCCAGCACTACCTCATACGAAACGAAACGAAATATTTTACCTCTAACTAACCCATAGAAAAATATCTTCAAGGATCTGGGTCTCTAGGAGACTCTGAGGATGCTCCATAGAGATTAAGGACGTAAACCTATATTTTTAACATTTAAAATAGATTATTGATTTTATAAATTAAACGGGTCTTTTTTTGATGAAAACTCATTAACTTGGTTAAAATAGATAGGTTAGCCTAGTTGTGAACCTTTTTGATCTGCATTTGTCTTAATAGGTTTTATAGACTACTTCATAATGTTTGTACAGTAGGTCGATGTTGTCTCCGTAAGTTGCCTAGTATTCTAATTTCGAGAACACAATAAATGTAACCTTAATGTTGTTTCCGCTACTGAGATTGCTAAGTAATTATAAGGGTAAATTTTGGAATGTTGATGAAAACTCAGTTGTTTAGGCGAAGCGCGGTAACGACTCAAGACTTCGCGATGCCTTTAATGACATCGGAGTCAGCGGAGCCGGGTTCGCGTGCGCAATTCTTGTTATTTCTTTATTACAAAGGAGTGCCTCATTAATTTGGCAGCCCCTCAGGGTTGAGAGTCACGAACCCTTGACCTCGTTCGCGAGAGCCCGCGACACTGAACCGTTGAATTGAAAATCTTACGCACCTAGCGATACATAATTAACGAACCTCATTACCGAACTGAGTAACAGATATCTCGAGTTCAACCCCCCTCCCTCTCCAGCCCCCGCGTCTTTCCCCGCCCAAGCCAAAACATCCTGCAAATCTCACGATTCGCGAATACTTTGCACGGACTAAAAACTCCGCCCGCGCAACTCAAATCGACATTAAGCTCAAACTTAGATCATTCCAGTCGCGAACATAATTCCTTGACTCATCGTTCCACTAGACGGGTTTCTATTATCCTTAATAGCGTCCGTGAGAGTTTTAAAATGGCTCGAATAGTGAAACTTGCTCCTGGAAGTGTTGCAGGCCATGCAGAGCGCGGAACTTGGATATTGAATGTCGCGTTTTATTGGACAAACTCGATAGAGGCATGCTAGCGGAAAAATAGTTGCTTAGGAACGGATATAGCTCTTATTAAGTGGTGTTTGTAGGCGAGCGTCTATTGCAGAGTCTGGATGATACCTTGAGTCGGAGTGGACGCGCGTGCGAGTAGCTAATGCGGGTAGCGGAGCGGCGGACTGCGGGTTTGTTGTAGCTGGCAGTACAGCGGCCGCGACACAGCCATGCCCGTGCAATCGTGCATTTTTAATGGCGCACGCTAGCATACTCACTATTAATATTTACCGAACACGTCAAGAGGGTGCACTTTACCTTTTAGTTAACTAGCGTCCGGCCGTTCATTAAATTTTCACGCGCGTCAGTTTCGGGTGAATTTTCCGCGGCGCTGGCCGGCCGGCCGGCCGATAACGAGGCGGACCGCGCTCGTTACGACTCGCCGACAACCCGACCAAATTTTATTAATAATAAACTGTAACTGAAACGGCAGCTTTGAAGTAAGAGAGCGGCTCGAACGCTCGTTATCGGGAATTATGCGAAATCCTTTGACGTTATTGACGTTAACTGAGTAAATTTTACGCGGATAAGTTTATTGTAACTATTTATTGCATAAAAAGTAGAGTAAGCCAGTAAAGTACTGCGAAAGGCCAATCCAATTTCAATGCTTGTTTGACATGGAATTCCAAGAAATATTCAGAGACAATTTTGAAGTGCTTGGCTCAATCAAATTTTTTTTTTTTTTTATTTTATTTATTTATTTTACAAAAACACAACTAATACTTAAAACACCGAGAAAAAGATATTAAACAATTTAGATTTAGATTATAACTCTAATCTGCCGACCTCAGTGGCGCGGCTAAGATGCGAGACGTTGTGGGGGTTTGATTCCCGCTGCGACAAATGTTTATATAATCTGCAAATATTGGTTCCGGGTCTGGTTGTTGTATCATGATACTCGTAGTTCCTGTTGATACTCATGATACAGTGGCTCCTAGTGTGGGATCTGGACTATATAATGTGACTGTTGGGTTGGGTGTTAAGATAGATAGATAGATAGAAAATACTTTATTGTACACCTTAAAAAAAAACTAAAAAAAAGAAACAAAACTTAACTATTAATTAGAAGTACAATGGGCGGTCTTATCGCTTAGCAGCGATTTCTTCCAGACAACCTTTGGATGGAGATAAATAATTATAAGTTAGGAAGAATGGCCGGGGGTGTATGCATATTATAAGTTAAGTTATTGGTAGACGATCAAAGAGAGCTTTCTTTAATATAGAATCTATTAACCTCATATGACAGTGACTCAGTAGATAAACATATACCTATTAGGTATATCAGTAACTGTAGTTAATCCAGCCAGTGAGTAATAAACAACCGGCAGCTATGAAGACGTTTGCAACAGGTCGGGACGGGCGAGACGCATTGATGATTAATGCATTACATTGGTTATCATTTACATCAAGCATTGGCTGTAAAGCGTAACAAGGAACATATGTCGGTTAACTTAGCCACGTACCATTCAGTCACAAACTATTTCACTAGTAACGCTCAATTTAACGAAATAGCGCTAAAAGGCATGAGTTTAAGAAACTAGTCAATATTATGTTTTTTTTTCGTTGTCCGATGGAATTGAAATTTGGCATACCTGTCAAGTTCAATCCAATATTATCGTAACAGCGAGCTTATCTGACGATGGAGTTTAATATTGTTTTTTTTTATTAAAATTACGCTTTTAAAAAAAACGTATCCTGATCAAAATAAGCCCCAAACCTGCCATTAATAATCGAGGAGTTCCGTTGTCCACTGGTGTTGAAAGGTGGACAAAGAAAATCCTCGATTATTAACAGTAGCCTAGCAGAGTTAAGGTATTTTTTAATTAAAAAGTGTAACTGTAGAATATAGATCAACTTTAGACAGCGATAAAAATATTTTGAGAGAATTAAACAAACAATTGAAATCGATGGCTAGGCCCGTCATACCAATAGCAGTTTAATCCATAATTCTTAACTGCTATTGATATTACGGGCCTAAGACCAAGTAACCTTCAAACAATATAATTTATTTTGGCTAATTTATGTACGGTATCCGCCTAAAAGATGTACATCTGAAGCCCAATTCTCGTAGTAAAAAATAGTCAAATTAAAGTTCGGATCATGTTACGATCTAGTGTTGATGTCTCAAACGTCAAAAATGGTATTCTGCTCACCTGACAATACAACGCCGAATGTGATTATATCGAAATGTGACTGTAACTTGAATGTTTCAAAGTTCTGAGAATTCTCTCTTTCACTCTTTACAATCATTATATAGCACTATCCTATCTCTAATATATGGTCGCAAGAACCGAAAGTAGATTATATTGTTGTTATGAGGGAGCAGAATACCAATTTCTCAGTCAATTAACAATACAATCTCGTTTCGGTCAACTTGCAGTGTGGTTATAAAATAAATAAGAGAATTGGGCTTCTGATATCTGTTCTATGATATTTTGTGAATTGAGAATGATTTTGAGAACAAAGCAAACAATCGACATTTATGAAGACATCGCTATGCAACAGGTCGGCGGGCGGGAGACGGGCTCGCAATGATGATTAATGTACTGCACTGATTCACAGATTGTTACATCCGCAACACGGATTAATACAACGTGAAGACAAGTGTGTTTGTAAATATGATGGGCGAATCCTGTCCTATTAAAACTTGTTTATGAAACAGTTTAGTTATCAACAAGTTAGTGGTATCATACAAGACGTTTGATATAGCTAACTAATGATTAAAAGACGTTTACACCCGTTTTCACTAAACCTAGGCGACGTCTAAATCGGATGCCTAAAAACGAAAAAACGTTTCACCAAACTTTAGGTGATGAGTACGACGTTAGGCGCTGCCTAAAGTTATGACATCGATTATGCGTGGCGTAATGATATATTGTAGTTTTTGGCGTAATGTTAAGGCAACTCACCTAAACTGACAAATTGTCACCCGTTTTCACTAAACCTAGGAGACGCCTAAATCACTAAAGCTGACAACAAAACAAACAAAATCAAAGACAATTGTAAAAAATGTAGGCAACTCATATTGTAGGATTCAACTAGTGAAAATCGATTGGTGAAAGGATTTTTTTTGCTAGGGAATTGGCTAGACTAGACATTGGTTAGTTAGGCGACTTCTTGATCGTCGTTAGTGAAAACGGGTGTTAGTCTTTAAGAAATAATTAGGGTTCAACTTTTTTTGTCTTTAATGTCTAAAATTCGTGAGATAAATCTGCATATTATGTGATGTTTAACTTACTTTTAAATAACTCACTTAGGTACCTACAATTGATCAACATGAACCTACAACAAATTCCAAACAAAGAAAGTGTTTTTTTTAATGATGATTTCGGATTTTTCGCCAGCACATTTCATTTTCTCAATTTATTCTAACATTGTTCCTAAACAATTATATATCCGACCCAAACCGCTATGACACTTGTTCTTTTTCCGCACTCAAAAGCTGAACCCGTCACGCACTATGCGTGTCGGGGTCGTATGAATAAGCAATGAGCGCGCGCGCACGCGACGCGACAAACGGCTACGGCGCACGCGACGCCGCCCGCCCTAACTCCCCCGCCCTATACCCGCCCGCCCAGCACCGCCCTTGATTTATTACCGCCTGGTTAAGCGCTATCTCTTGGTATCATATATTTCGGTGAGACCGTCGGTGGAGTTTTATCACGCCACGTTTGTAGTGTTGCTTTTATTCAAATTTTATTTTATTAGTAAAGTTACGTCTCTCGACCGAACTTTAGTTCATTTTACAAAAACTTTCAAACAGATGGATTTAACTAGTGAAACATTTACAACATTACAACACAACAATATAACACAACAACTAGTACAACATTTTTTGTAGAGGTTTTTTTTTACCGTCGCAATTTCATACTACCAGTATTTATAAGGCCTGCTCAACAGCTGCCTTATCAAAGCAAAACCTTTGACTCGTGAGCACAAAATAGATCTTCGATATTTTACTCGCTTAGTGCAGTGGTATGTTCACCAATCTGCCTGCCAAGTTTGTGATTATGGCAATCCCCGCTTAGTCTAGTGGTGTGTCTGTCTAAGAATAGACCCCTCCGTCTTTTCCGGTGGATGTAGTAAAATTCGTACTAAGGCCACCAGGAATAATTACACCAGGGTGGACCATATGGACGGCAGAATCCACCTAAGCACTTAACACCAATCTGCCTGCCAAGCGTTGTGATTATGGCAATCCCCCATTGCATTAAATGGGGGAGGCCTCATCCAGCTATAGACAGTAACAGGCTGATGATGATGATGAATCCATATTAGTGTTATTCAGGAAGGGGAATCGTGGACTCAGATGTTATATGTGGTGTCGCCAATCACTAAGTATGACATAGTATAGGTATCTAATAACCTATCAAACCAACTCTCGCCACAACTCCGATCGCCTGATGGTACGAAAACTCAAACGACTGAGACTATTTACCGAGAGCTCTACTGCTTCTGTCATCTATTAATTATTTAGGCCGAGTCTTGCATTGTCTCGCGAGCCTGATGAGACCGATTGTCGTCCGATCAGAGCTCGCCAATATAAACAGTCGTTAGCGTTGTAGGGCTGCACCATAGAGTAGGGGCACTCGGGGAAATGGTATTCAGTCCAAGGTTAATTTAATACGGCCCACCTATAGCTAGTCATCATGTCTTAACCTCCAACTTAACCAAAGTGAAGCTATAGATGTCTTTTACCTATGCATGTTTAACGCAACATAAAAAACACGAGGTGGCTATTTCCAAAAATGTATATCTTGGTTTGCACACCTACGCAAAAATAAAACGTAAGGCTAAAAACAATTCAATACGCAGTTCAAAATTATAGGGCGCGGTAGGCCAAGTCACTGGGTACATTGTTTTATTGACATGTCGATGATATACGTTTAAATAAAAAAATAGCATGTTTTCGACAAAACCTTACTAACTTTCGTTACCTGGTGGATACAATCGAATAGAAATGCGCCGAATGTGAAAGTATTGCCCATCAGGAATCGTTTCGTATGCGGCAGGATGCAGGATGCCAGGATACGCCTCGTGTTTGCTTTACTATATGTGAGTTCTATGCGCCATTTCTTCTTACGGAAGTGTTCTTTCCTCAACACATGTATTTCTTTATTCTATATAATTTCGGCACTCTGCGGCTTACAATCGAATAGGAATGCGCCGAATGTGCGAGTATCGCTCACCAGGCATAGTTTCGTATGAGTGCCAAGATGCGCAACGCGTTTGGTGTACTATATTTTATGTCACTTCTATGCGCCATTTTTTCTTACGGAAGTGATCTTTCTACAACACATGTATTTCTTTATTCTATATACCGGTTCCACATAATTTCGGCACTCTGCGGCGGTTACAATCGAATAGGAATGCGCCGAATGTGCGAGTATCGCTCGCCAGGAATCGTTTCGTATTGAGTTAGTGCCCGAACGCGTCCCGTGTTTGCTTTGCTAGTTAATGGAATGCCGATGGGCCATTGTGAGCGCACAGGCGTTTTCTATTCAATAGTCGATATTAAATTGAACGCACATATTCGTATGTACACAGAACTTCCTGAAGGAAGCTTTATTCACTTTACGTTAGGATGGTTTTGTTTGTATGTGCGCTCCATACCTTTCTTTGTTCAAAATCTAGTAAGAAGCTATAATGCAAAGGAAAAGTTATGTAATTTTTTAATGCATTTGTTTATTTTTTTGTTTACTACACCTATATAGGTATATTTACTTTGGTTTTTAAGTTGGTTCTCTTTTGAATCAGCATATCCTTGTTTTCCAGGCACCACACTCAGGCGTTTCCCACCTAGTAGTAAGATGGATCATCAACTAAAGCCGAGCGGTGTTTGCCTGATTCTTCTAGGTTTAATCGCATTGGAACAGGAGTAGATTTAGTTATGAAGACTATTCAAAATGATCCTTGGGATTTCAATGAATAAAATATTTTTTACCTTGTCTTTGACTAAAAAATCAAAGACAATCGATCTATGCGCCATATGTATACAACTTATAGCGCATATCCAACGATATTGTAAAGAACTATAGGTATTTTATATCCATGAGCATACCTAATGATCCCACTGTTGAGAGTCCGGGCCTACTCTCGACGATAATGACTTTCACTTGATACTTTTTTATACGAGCTAGTCTAGTTGGCAGATGTCAAGGGCATGCCTGGTCTTCGCGATGTTTCCCTAGCACATGGTAGATTATGTTGGCCCATCGGGAAGTATTCCGGGAAGTACTGACTTCCGATCCGATGATCGTACGTTTGATTGAATCCTGATTAAGGAACGAAAAACGTGTATAGATTTTTCCTACAATCATATTCTACGTTGAGCATAAAAGTATGATATTATATCCTGATATGTGAGAATAATTACAAAGCACAGGTCGTGGTATCGGCGCGGCCGGCGCGGTGTAAAGGTGCAATTTGCGGGGTCAGCGGGCTGGGTCGCGGACGGGTCGGACAGACCGCGACCCATTGCACCGCAGCGTAATCACCGATATCTGATATTATATGGAAGAACAATCAAGTGCGATGGAATCTTTCAGTTTTAAATAGCTTTCAGTTTACACTATGTTCTTGTTTAAAAAATGAAATATTTAGTAGTAAATCTACCCCTACGACGGCTAGTCACCGAGAGAGCTCATGTCTACTGCCATGTCTGTTGCCGAAGACAACATTAATTATAATGATTTATCTTATCTTATCTTAAATATCCTAAAGCTTGAATGCCGCGCCCAAGGCGCGTTGGCAAACAAAGATTCAGCCGTTCGACGGCGTTGATTCTGTTCCACAGCATGCTGAGTGTGGAACAGAATCAACGCCGACAAACAAGCACGGAAATTACGGGGGAGGCCTTTGCCCAACAATGGAATGACCTATAAACCATATAGAAAGTTTTTTTATTTTTTGAAAAATTTAGAAGTAATCTAAATTAATAATCTATTTAACTAGCGTCTCGCCCCGGCTTCGCACTGGTGGTTTGAGTAAAATCAGTCCCTCCCCCCCTCCCCCCAATCGGAGATAATGTAGCTAGGCATATGTGAAATAGTTATTAAAATCAGTTATATATATATATTTTTTTATTTATCCATCACAAACATAAAATAAATAATAATAAATAATAACTTAGTTGTTAATGTTTTCTGACAGCAATAGGAGCTTTTATCATGGGCCTCTTGAAGGCATAACCGAAAATAGTTTACTAAGTTGTCAAACTTCCAAGGGCACATCGGATAATTTTCAACGCGAACGACACAATAGCCGTGTTTGTCCCTCCGGAGTAGGGCATTCCGCTAGTTTCAGTCCGTATTAGTTTCGAACCTAATTGTTCCAGCGCAAGCAAGCAGCCCCGAACAATAAGTAGCAAGGAATGCTTCACCGTCCATTCTATAAGTAAAGCTAGGGGTTTGTAAGACCTTCATATTGTAATACAGCTGTGACGGTAATTATCAACGACGCTAGAAACATACTAGAAAGTATAGGTAGCGATGTCATCCACCACTATACAGGTTGATTCATTAACCCTGGATCAAACGAAGTGCATTATGTGCATCTATTGGACCATATACGTAGGTATTACGATTTTGTTTCGATTTGTGACTATTTTTATTCGCCGTTTTTGACCAATTTCTAAGGAAAGTGTTCTTAGACTTGTATTTATATGATAAAGCCCTTTGAACTTTAAAAAGTAACAAAACATTTTGATGAAGTTTGTGACAAAAAACCACTGAAAAAATATGTTTTTATACTCATATAAAATATTCCTCATTTCTTAGTATATTTTATCAGATATTTTTAGCCTGTAA
The DNA here is from genome assembly GCA_932527175.1 of Operophtera brumata. Lineage (NCBI taxonomy): Eukaryota > Metazoa > Arthropoda > Insecta > Lepidoptera > Geometridae > Operophtera > Operophtera brumata. Next base: position 7,303,284 of record OW052235.1, on the reverse strand, counting down.
GTTTCATTACGCTACTTCAACAAGTATATTCAACAAGTATTTTCATTAATTAACTCATTCATTCATTCATGCAACGTCTGCATTATAAATACATGATTCTAAGAACATCTTTAGCAATTGGTGACAAACGCCGCACAAAAATAACTAACAAAACATAATCGTGTAACATAGGTACATGTGGGTCCAATCGACGCAAATTGGAGCCCCCTACCGCTAGACTTCATTTTATCATTGAATCAGCCTGTATTGCGAACATCCTGGGCCTTCACACAATATATTCAGGAATTTAAATTTTCATCCAACTGGGGCGACTTAGCAAGAAAATTTTGAGTCGTCTTAATCATCCTCTAATTCCTAGAAATTTTGAACAATGGTCGTACGGAACTCGTATGGGCCAAAATTCTAGAAAATTGAAACTCTATTTTTTGTGCAAGAATGTTAGCACTGCGGTGATACGTCGGCCAACAGGCGGTATCTCTTTCTTTAGGGATCCCTGGCTTAGCGAGCTGTACATCATGCATGTTCAATGAATGCCACTTTAATTCATAATCCGACAGTGATAAATTAGACAGGTCCGTCCGCTCGTAAATAAATGCGCAATTATCGCACCCGTATCAATTCATTTATACCGGAAGCAGGTTGCAGGTTAGCGTGATTTATGGCATTGTCTTTGATAGCAATTAACATTGCAAATCCACCCCATGTAAAATCTACAAGCAATGGATATCTACACGATGCTTCTGTATCGTGCCCATACAAAAACCGCGCCTATGACACAAAAAACGCTCCTTATTTATAGGATAAGATTTGGGCCCAATCTCATTACTTTAGTGCTATTTTTAATCGGAACGCGTGCGTGAGTGATATGTAATTAATGAAACGTACAAGATCCTCTCGCCCTATTATTAGGCAATAAGCGCGTTTTCCGCGGCCACTGCCGCACGTAATTGGAAACCCTATACGGCTGTTTAATTTACCTAGCGCGCCACCTGGCTCAATGGCGATGGTGAAACGATTGCCGACGCCTAATTATATTTTAATCGTAACAAGCCCCCTCCCCAGACCCTGCAGCCATAGGAAACATAGGGGGGGCAACACGCCACTAATTCATTTGTGCGGCGAGCCTCGTCCGGCGAGAGCCTCCGGCCCTGTTTATTCTCATAGGAGAGTTTAGGTCTCCTAAAGCAATAGCGATGCTTAAACATATTAACCGAAGCGTTTACGTAGGGTTTAATTATGCACTTTACATTCTGGGCTACAATGGCGTCAAGTTAATTAAGTTCTGCTTGTTTAAAGACTTAACGCAGATTGTAGCTTTCGAATAAATTAAATTTATGCATGAATTTCGTCTTTTTAATTCAAGTTTTACGTCGAGCGCTCCCGGCGTCGGTCTTGTATGTATGAGTCGACACAATAACTTGCGCCGAGTTGATCAAGTGCAATAAATATTAAAGTTAGGATATCATTGTTAGAGCACTCCATACACGAACAGCTGTTGTAACGAACTATGCCATTTGTGTTGAGGCTTTTGTTCGCGGCATCAACTATGAAACTGTTATTGCAGTCCTACGTAATTCGTGCGGCGACGTATAAATCAGTTCACGTTTCAATTCCATTGTTTCTTCGGACGTTTCTATTAGCGCTACACGTAGTTAAATGTTGATTGGATCGGCCGGCCCTCGCGCCTTGTTGGACGGAAGCCCCGTATATTGTGTCGGTGTCGGAGGGTAATCAATTTTACAGCGATGTGTGAAAAATGGAGGCAACCGGTCTGCAGCGCCCCGTGATATATAGCCACTAAATGCTTACTTACAATTACTTTTACACGTATTCGAGGACGTGGGAGCAACTTATAACACTAGGCAGGATATTAAACGGAAAAAAAACATTTGTTACATTTCAGTAATTGAAAAAGGTTCACGAGTACTTTAGCTGAAAAAAGACTAAAGTAATTGAAGCATAATCATTTTCTAGGCATCATTGTATCTAATTGGCCGTGGGGTGTCCGATCTAAGAACCCTACCATCTCCTCCGGTGGATGTATTAGAAGCCTAACTAAGGAATTGCATCAGGAGAGGGCAGCATTCATCTGAGTAGGTACTTCACATCTAACTGCGATTACCAATCTACCTGCCAAGCGTGGTGGTGATTATGGCAAATACCCCCAATGGGGGAGGCCTCGTCTAGCAGTGGACGGATATAAGCTGGCGATGACGATGATTGTTTCTAATACATTTACGTAGGTTCTAGATTTATATTTTAGACTAAGGCGATCCCAAATACATTAATCTCAAGAATACCCAAAGGCTTTACCAAGATGTTTTCAAATACACGGAAGTGGAGAGTATAAAGCAGTCTGTTTGCCGGACGTGTGATACAATTTAGCACTGAACTCCTGCGCCCACCATATTAGCGTGAAAGCATTGAGCCGAGGGAGCTGCGCATTGGCCATTAGCGTGATTAGACCCCCCACCCCCACCCCGCATCGGCGAATTCTTAAGGCATCTCATAATACTACATATTTCATTATTTATGTAAGCTCTGTTTTACCGTACTCTCTTAAATTACACGCAAAATCAACTTAATTGGAACACTCGTCTTTCCTAGCCTATTATGTTCCATATAGACAGGTTGGGAGACAATCCGATGCGCAGGACCGGTGTGGATTGATGATATCCCACTGTTGATTCGAAGTCTGACTCCTGACTCTCTACTAAAAACTCTACCGGTTCTCACATAGCGGATTTGCTTGTGTTGGGTTCGAGTTTTACAATCATCATCATCAGCTATTAGACGTTCAATTCTAGATGAGGCCTCGTTCCTAGAACGCAATGGGGGGATTTGCCATAATCCTAGTGATTATGGCAAATCTCCCCATTGCATGCTAGGAAGGAAGCGTGGTGCTTGGCAGGCGGATTGGTGATCGCGTTTTTTTTTTTGTACAACTTGGTGTGACGGGTCATGCTGATGGCCCACCTGATGTTAAGCGGTACCCTCTGCCTATGAACAGTGCATTAACTCATAGGTCACGTCCACCTAGGACGCACCCTATGTGGCATTGCACTGCGCCCGCTACCCTGAGACATAAAGATGAAAAGTCTCATGTGCCTGTAATTTCACCGGCACTACCCTTCAATATGGAACACAGCAATGTGAGCACTACTGCTTTGCGACAGAAATAAGTATGGCGGTACTCAGGTGGATACTGCTGCCCATCCCCTGGTGTAATTCCTTAGTCAGCTTTTATAAAGTCCATAGTAGGAGACTGAGGGTATATTATTAAGCCGGACACACATAAATTTACAATCTCTGATCCCTTAAAGTCTTATTGAAGCCTGGCAGAACCCACGAATTGTATATAGTTTTCACTTATCTACCACGTATTTTGTTCTTATACAACCTGTCTTTGTTCACAGATGATGGCGTGTTCTTACCTAAGCGCTGGCAGCATGAAGAGTGAGCCAACTAGTGCGGCTTGCTGGAGCCCCCCGGCCATGGCGGGTTGTCTCGCGGCCGAAACACGGCCGATTGCACCAATGACACTACCCAGTGGGCCGATGGGACTACCCAGAACATTGGTGGCACTACCCCGTGGATCAATGGCGTTACCTCGTGGGCCAATAGCACTACCCAGCGTGCCAACTGGACTACCTAGTCGACCGATGGGAATTCAAAGTGAACCAGTTGGACTACCCAGCGGGAAATTGAGACTTACATGTGGGTCAGAAGGACTACCCAGTGGACCAATGTTACCAAGCGCCCAGACTGGGGTACCTCCGCCTTTCGCGCGGCCATTTCCCTTGGACTTACAGAGCAGCGCTTTGTCCCAAGCTGGACTACCTGCCTCAGAGCCCGCTCTCGACCTATCCACGTCAGCGTCGTCAATAACGTCATCACTAAAGGCCCGGCTGCCCTCGCCTGACGAGGATATAGAGTGATAGTGTTGTGCTAAAGACTTTGAACTTTAAACTACAGACATAAAATATTACTGCCCCAATTGGCAGAAGTAATTTTCCAGTGTCGATAAACTGTTAAATTATACTTTAGTACCTATTACATATTTAATTTCGGTTGTGAAAATGGCAATTTATGTAAAACTTAACTCGCTGTATGTAAATTTGCAATTACTGGTACTTAAGTATTGAAAAAGATGTGTATGACACAAGTGTGTTGTATTAAAAGGTAATATTTAATGGCAAACTGGAACGGCATTATCAGCATTAAATCTTTTAAAAAGTAAATTTTACTTCACTTGAAATTATTCATAGTTCGCTTATTATTCCAAAAATAATAATATTAGTCAGTGTAATATTTCACTTGCGTATGTTATCAAATATCGGCCATCAAAACAATTATTAAAACTGTATTAGCTATTTTAAAATATAAATAACCTATTGAACAGTTTTATGCAAATCACAATTATTGAATGATTCCAAAAAACGGTTGTTATTGTTTGTAAGAACGAGTTTTATTGAGCCTTAAAAGCCTAATGAATAATTTGTCTCGGGTCTTCACTATTACAAAAAATTTAAAATTAAACACGTTTCAACGTATCACGTATTTTATTTATAAAATTAATTAAATATATAAAATACGCGATTAACCCCTTTAAAATTGTTTTATTTACATTGCCTTATAAATAAATTGTATTTATTTCACCCATTATTAAAATTCCATTCTTGCCATGTTTGTGTTATTGTTATTTTTGCCATCATAATTGACATTGAGTTGCCGATTCTTGCGCACGCGTCTGTGATTTGCAATCTTGCTATGTAAATATTTTCTCGAATATTTGTTAATTCTTTACAACGAGCTGTTATATATTTCTCCTCGTTATTATTATTATTCTTTCACATTGTAAATATTAGCATGTAACTAGATGTAAGTAGACACATGTTGTACCTAAATCTTTGGGCGCAAAACTTCGTAGCAATAATTTCGACGCCAACGTTTGAACTTGAACGAACAATTTGAGATAATGGGCATATATTTGTTGTCTTGCCGTCTTGTACAGTTGATCAAATCAGTAAATTACTCAATTTATACAGTAAATTTTTGTAAGTAATCTTAAACGCTAACATTTCATGAAAACTTCTGCACATGGATTAAGAGAATTCTCCTTCAGATTGCTCCAGTAACTTTTCATATTACTAGCAATGTTTCATTAAATGTAATAATGAAACGTATTTATTTATATGATAATAATTAAATTAATATACCTATTTAAGGTGGGTGCTCTTGCTTGCGGCTCGTTTTTTTTTCGGGTTCTTTGCTCATCACTGCTCATGAACACTTCTTCAGATAGCAAAAACTGATTTTGCGAAAATTATGAGACCTAACACATGTTTTAATAGATCTCAGAAACAAGCTACGAATATCCCTGAACCCAAAATAACTGTAAAAATCATTGAATGATATGCATAGCCTAAACTAATGATATTTCTGAGACACTAACTATTAAAACATGAAATTTAAATGTAACCCAAAAATTTCGTTCTAGCTGTGAAACGAAAATTTCATTCGTTCAAGTGTGGTTTAAACTTGGAAAATAATAAACTATGATATTTAAAACATGTGGTTTTATCATGTGTCATGGTCTCATAATTTTTGGGAAATTAGTTTTCGCTATCTGAAGCAGTGTTTATGAGCAAAAAACACGAAAAAAAAAACGTGCCGCAAGCTAGACCCTCCTCCTTAACATACAACTTTACTGCCACATCGTCGTTTAAGTGCATACCTAATGTTAGCGTTTAGTGAATCTTGCCATCTCGTTTAATTTAAAACTGCAAAGGCTTAGGGTACCAGATTTGCTCCTAGAAATTTCAAGTCATCTTCCTACAAATCCAACCTCAAGTCTTACCAGTTTTGTAGGACGGTTGCGGTGTTACCAGTACACAAAGAAAGAACAAACGTAAAATAGCATAAGAAAGCTGGTGAAAGAAGAAGAAAATAAAATTTTGTAAATTATTTCTGTTGTTTTCCTATCAGGCCCTGATGTATGTCTATTCAATATGGCTGATCCTCCATTAATCCGCCCTAAGAATAGACAGACCCCTTTGTCTCTGTCCCGTGGATGTCATCATAGCCAAAAAAGTGATTACACTAGGGGATGGGCAGCAGCATCCACCTGAGTAGGTACACAACACCAAGACTGATCATGAATCCGCCTGCCAAGCGTGGTGATTAAGGCAAATCCCCCCTTTCTATTATATGAGAGAGGCCTTGTTCAGCAGACTTCATCTATCTAAGACGGTAGATGGTTTGAGACTGAATGAGGTCTGTTTACCATGCATGGGTATATCATAGAAGGATCGGCAAGAGAGAGAGATAGAGTTTATTAAAAAATACCAGCAGCATCCACTAGAGTAGGTACTTATCATCCATAGAGCAACAAGGCCACCGAGCGTTAACATCCGCACGTGAGCAGTTCACCAGATTCTCAACTCACCAGATCATCAATACTGCGATCACCAATTCGCCTGCAAAGCGTGATGCTTATGGTATTTCCTCTATATCATCGTAGCGTTCTGTGGTGACCAGCAGTGCGATTCCACAGGCTGATGATGATGATGAAGATGCCATCAATATTCGCAATAGCTCACTGCGATTCTGAGGATCACAGCCGGAGCTTTCACATGCAAAATAAACGCTCTTTCACAGAGCTACGAGTAGGTTGGTCTATCGAATCCTACATTCCCTATTATTGCTTGCACAATAGCTTACAAAGATATTTGCGGCACTGAATTAAATGAGGAAAATTGCATCAAAGAGCATCGCTTTGAACTATCTAAAGAAATATTAAATGTAGGTTTTTTTAAGAACTACTCTGTTGACCTTTGGCCTTAATCGGCAATTGGAACTAGACCAGTGAGAATGCCCCAGTAGGCCATGTCGCAGTGCCTCCGATACATAGGACTAAGGACTAAAACATGACATAATACACCCAACATACATGTATGTATGTCGGGTGTATGTATGTTTCCCCTCTGTCGAGGTATCAGAAACTAAGCGTACCACGGTACCACAACACTGGAACAAATATTTGCAGATAATAGGTACAAACTTTTGTCCCGCAGCGGGAATCGAACCCGCAAGCTCTCGCATCTCTGCCGACTACTGGCCCGCCGTGCCACAGAGGTCGTCAACTTTATTTCTACCTATTATGAAAGTAATCAATAAATTAATTTCTTCATTTATTTTTGGAATATCGTGATCGCCTTCAGGGCTCCAATGCTGGACATAGCCCCCTTTGACTCTTGTCAGCCTCTTAATAACCTATAGTTTTTTTTTTACTGTTCTATAGGTACGGCTACAAAAGTGATAATATTTGATGTATGAATTTTTGTTCAAAACCCTTTTATTGTAAAACTTGGCTGTAAATATTCAGACGCAATAAGCAAATCGAAATTAATTTTAAATTATTTTAATTTATTTCTGACCCTGAGTCGCTGTATTGTTTTAAAAACTTTAAATGCATAATTCTGTACAATCGCGAAAGCAAATTCTGGGTATTTTAAATTGAGTTCAAAAAATATTGACCATACGAGTATTATTTACTTTGTACCGTGAATTTATAGGCAAATATATCTATAATCAATGATATTGTGACACTAGCATATATACCTACATCAGATTCTACAACACTCTACTTCCACTCTACTTCTACTTTCGACTCTGCTTTATAGGTTACTAGCGACTCGTCCCGGCTTCGCACAGGTAGTTTCAGGATGAAAAACAGCCCCCCCCCCTTCCTCCTCCTATCCCCCCCTGGTAGCCTATGTCACTCAGGGTGAATGTTGCTTTCCAATGGTGAAAGAATTTTTGAAATCGGCTCTGTAGTTTTTGATTATATTCATTACAAACATACACACACACAATAATACAAATCTTTCCTCTTTATAATATTAGTGTAGAAGTGTAGATAGTGTAGAAAACTATCCATTTTGAAAAATGGAAACTCAGAAGTTTACAAAGGCTCTCCGGATAGTCAACGAATTATATAACGAGGACAATGTCGATTTATTTACAACTAGTGTCCGCAGGCTGCTTCGCTCGCCTTTAACCAGAAAGTAGCCTATAGCCCAACCCAGGTTACAATCTATCTGTGTACCAAAGTTCATCAAAATCGGTTCAGCTGTTCCGGCGTGATTGAGTAAAAAACTAATTGAATGAGTAGCTGTGGTGTGTCCGGCCTAAGAATAGACCCTTATGTCTCCTCCCGTGGATGTTTTAAAAGTCGACTAAGGGATTACCCGGTCTTGTTGATAAGATTCGTTGGTATAAGATTGGCCTGGCTGCTAGCTTATTATGGAATGTGTTATTACTGCAAGAAAGCGTTAGCTGAGTCAGTCGTGGGAAGCAATGGCGGCGATGAGCTCACCACTTGTCACGTCTATAGGTATTCCACGATGGTGCAACCCACTGTGAAAAGAGGCCCATTGAGGCTCTGCCTACCCCTTCGGGGAAAAAGGTGAGTGTCTATGTATGTACGTATGTTATTTTCGAAATTCACAATAGAAACAAGAGTCAAAATGTTGTTTTCGTGATGGTACATTACGGAGATATTGGATTAAAAAGGCAAGAAAACAGAAGGCTGCTTTACATTGCAAATTGAGCGATTATGTAAACAAGCCTTCGTTGAAGCCTTTTTTGACGACATGACGCTGCCAATTAATATTCAGAAATATTATTATTGTAAACGTTTCATGGTTTAATATTTTGAGACTTGATACTGTTATACCAACCTTATGACGGAACGACACGCTACGAAGGTCGTCATCAGCCCCTCGAGTCAGCAAATTTGACAAGCAACTTACACGGCCGTGTGGTGTACACTACACGGATTTTAGTATGGAGAAATCGAAGAGCGCCCCTAGCAGGGACCTTAAGAACTTCAAATCCCGTAAAAAAAATCAATGAAGTGTACACCACACGACCGTGTAAGTTGCTAGTCAAATTTGCAGACTAGCCCCTCTGAATACGGTTTGTATAACATTTGTATTAGTTACGAGTAATTGTCAAATGACATAAATAAAATGCATTAAACGTACCTTGCAAAGAACCTAAAAAGTTATAAAATAAACATCTAATCTAACATCACACTCAATTTACGTAGAGAAGGTATTCCGTTACATGTCGATTGTCGCTTCCAATCGTCGAATCCGAATAAAACCCACCAGATTGATCGCAGTCCGTAATATGGACCAAAATCTGTGCATCATATTCGTAGTTTTGATCTTACTACTTGTTGTAAACATTTTCTAAGTCGCCCTTGTCGCATCTTTTGAAATTACTTGGTTTCTTAGATTATTAAACATAAGCACCTTTGTGCTCCATCTTCGGCCACATCGTCACTTACCAAAAGGTGAGATCGTGGTCGAATAAAGGTCTATCAATATTTAAAAAAAACGCTACGCGACATAGCTGTATTTAAATTACAACATAAACACTAGTAGTGTTAGAAGAGGTGATCCCAACCTGAGTTAAAGCAGTAGGTATTATAGCGCATAGATAGATTACATAACAGATATAATAATAACACACAGAAATACAAAACGTAACTAAATACTAATAGGCAAACTAGCATGTAAAGTGTTCACCGTCGCTTATTACACACCGGCAACACCGGGGGTATTGTCGATGCGCTGCCTACGCTGAAGGAATTTATGATCATTTTTCTTGAAGCGACACATGTCGCAACCAATCAGGGAAACCTCAGATGGAAGCTCATTCCATAGTCTTTAGGTATGGGGAAGAAATGATCTCAAGAAACGAGTCGTACGACAAACCCAGGGTTCTATGATGTGTGTATGAGCTTTGTCACGGTGCCAGGAAGAGCTTTGGTAAAATCTCGCTTATCGGTCTTATCACTTATAGCGATTTCTTCCAGAAAACCTTAGGATGGAGAAGCTATATGGAAGAATGGGACAGTGTTGTTTTCACCTTGAAAAATAAACATATCATTAAATAATATAAACCTAAATTATAATAAATAAAATAAATCATAATTTAATAAGTCATACTTTCCATACAAACGCTCGTACGTAGCTCGTACGTGATTATAGATAGATAGATAGAAAATTCTTTATTGCACAAGACAAAAAGCAGTACATAGGCGAACTTAATGCTAATTAGCATTTTCTTCCAGCTAACCTTTGTGTAATGTAGAGTGGGTGGCATGGTGAGTGGTGGTGGGTATTATGGCGTTGTAACAAATTTTTCTTAAGATGTTTTATACAAATATGTGTCTTTTTCACTATATAGATTTCGAAGGTAGCAAAAATAAAAACAAATTGAAACACATTCAGTAAAAGCCTCTGAAAATCACCTTTTTTCACACATGTTACCTGAACGATGGCCGTTCATAATGTACCTACTCATAAATTGAAAAAGTAAGGATTTTTTCTAAATGGTAAAAATTTTGTTCACTTTGCATTTGACGAACCTACAAGAGGGGCCCTCTTAGCATCAGTTGGGACACCTGCTAGTTCAGTTATTCAAATCAAATTAAAAAAATACACACGAACAATAATTTATGTTTAAAAAAATATTGGAACTGATAATGTAAGGAGGAATAAAGTTAACCGCACTAGTCTGTAGAATCTGGTTATTTAAATAGCTTATGTTTCTTTTAAGTGAAAACTCATAGTAGGTGCTACCGCTTCATTGAAACGCAGACGAAAGCAACTCACGCCTGTTAAGCATTAGTTTGGACCAGCGGCAATTGGATTATGTCGCGGTAAGCCCTTTACAATAGAAATATGTGGGAAAACCGCCATGTTTTAACGCTTATGGGAAAAATGGAGATATCTGAATAACGACACAGCATCCAGAATTTATATTGAAAAGAAAGAGAAGAGAATCACATCTCATGAGTTAAATCACAGACTGTAGTTTTTCTTACCAATTATTAAACCTACGAAGGTCGAGAATATATCTCATCGCCATCTCTCATCTCTCGGTACGGAGGCCTGCAATGCTCTAAGCTTCCAGATAAATATAATAATAACCCCATCACACCCCGTTTTGATTTATATTTTTTACTATAATGTTTTTTATACTATTTATTTTTTGTAGATAGTATTCCTTTATAGTGAAAAATATATTTTTACGAGATTTTGAATAAATGAGTGAAATAATAATAAATAATGCTGGACAGTTCACACAACATTAACTAGCCCCAAGCTAAGCAGACCTTGTGTTATGGGTACTACATAACTGATATACTTAATACAATACATTACATAGATAGATATTTTTTATTATACATAGAAAATACCCAGGACACCCTGAACAAATATCTGCAGCTCATAAAAAATGTTGTACCGAGGCGGGAATTGAACCCGCAACCTCCTGAGTCGCAGGCGAACCTTCGCCCGCCGCGCCGCAGTGGTCGAAGACTTCTCACTATCACTTCTCAGAAGATATCTCACTTGGAATGGAATGTATTTAAAGGCTTGCGTTAGTCTAAAAAAAATAACGCGTGTTAACACAGCTACTTTAAAATAAATTGTAGAGTCCCGTTTTAATGTAACCAATCCCAAAACTCAGATGTTTTGTCAAATTGCCGCGGCTGACCAATTAGGACCTGCCTGACGGACCATCAAGTATTTTCCGGGTACCCTTTGGCGAGGAATTGCGAAAAATGCCAGAAAATAGCGTTAATGGCGGCTGACAGACGCGTGGACACAACTATGAATGAATGATGCCTCCCGGTGACTAATCAATAGAGCCTGCAGGCAATGCAATATGCAGCTCGTAATGGACGAGACACTCCATTTCTAAACGAGGAAGGTGCCTCCATCTGTGTGGGTGACAAAAGCAAACGCACAGGCAGTTATGAGTTTTAGATTTTGATTATTTTCTGTATTGAAATATAAGTGCCTACCAAATTTTGTATTCCTGGGTTCCGTTAGAGGTAACGGAACAAGGAAATAAAAAATTTGGTCTTTTTAAATTTTGGGATTTCCTTTAAAATATTAGATATACATGCCATATCTATTTAATGCATTAGGTTATACGCTTGATTTTTTAGGGCGCTATAAATTTGGATATTTGGTAAACATTTCAACCTTTAGCTGTTTCTGACAAAAAGTTTCTTGACAGACAGATGGAACAAAGTGATCCCACAAGGGTCCCGTTTTTTCCTATTCCTCAATACGAAAAAGTGCGTAGTGTATCGCTATCCTTATCGAGTTTAGTAAATGGCTACCCCTACAATGTCTATGCATCGAGCAACGCAGGCCTCCGTACCGGAGTGTCTATGTCCGTATTCAGCCAGTATTGTCAAATTTAATTTTCGAAATTCGAATTATTTCGCTCCGCCGAAGAATAGCAAACTAGTCAATATTCTGTGACTGACACAGATAGCGAATAGGGAAACTGAAGAGTTTTTTTTTTATAATCTATTTTCCCAGTGATGATACCTAACTAGATCTATTTTTGCCCCCAAAAACCACAAAATAGCAAATTTTAAAGAAATCTTTATTGCCGTTTTGGTGAATCTATTACAAATATCTATACATTTAATCCTTGCTCGTTTATTGGTATAGGATAGGATTATATTCCCATATTATGTTGTCCGGCGGGATACGACGACCGCCCATGTAATGTTCCTTACAAACAGGAATATCATTATTTTTCATGTCTTTTCAGAGACATCTAAACGAGATGCTGTCCCGGAGCAATTGTGGTATGTTAGTACAAAGGGTCACTAGTGGCCAGTACAGTCCACAAATAAAGTTCCACTTATTTTGGGATTTCAACTCAGACCGGTTCTTCAAATTGGCGGTGCCAAACATTCCAAAAATAAAAAAAACAAGGAGTACATACTTATAAAAATATATTTAAAAACTCGATTGCCTTGAAAAAGTCAACAGAACAGTGAAAAAAAACTTTATTTCTACACATTGATTACAAACACTATCAGCTTTAGATGGATTTTTAAAGTTTGTCAACGAAGTTGTTTTTTTAAATTTCACATATCCAGTGCGTATCGGGATAACATGAAGATTCTAATGATACCTCAATGGCGTTTAGAAGATATGGTGGAATAAAAAAACATACAAAGGTACATACAAACATAGGTACCCAGAAAACAATTCTCTCCTTTTCTTGGGGCAGTCGTGTCAAAATATGATTCTAAAGAAAAGGTGGGTATACTGGAATCTGGATAGGTTTCTATCTTTTTTTTTATTTCTAGTCCTTTGTTTGACCACGATCTCTCCTGTAAGTAAGTGACGATGTGGCCGAGGATGGAGCACAAAGGTCTAGAAGGCACCTATTCACGCTAGCTTTGAAGAGACCCAGATTATAATTTTGTAAACTAAACTAACATAAAATAACACCCAACAGTCACATACATAGTCCTGATCCCACACTAGGGTTCCCTAAGTCGTGGGTATCAGAAACTACGAGTACCATAACACCCAGACCCGAAGCAAATATTTGCAGATTATGCAAACAGTTGTCCCGCAGCGGGAATCGAACCCGCAACCTTTCGCATCTCAGCTGGCTACTCGTCCGACGCGCTACAGAGTTCGCCAATCGTCGTCGTTTTTAGAAAAGACAGACGACGGTAATGTATATCTAGTACGTTCTTAAAGTTTCATGTAGTAATACCTAATTGACCTACGAATTGTGAACACAACTTTGGTCCAAATTGTACTTTGTTTCCTTTCAGTTACGGCTTATTATTATATGATTATACTTTAGCATACATCATTATGCGTGTGTCGTCCACTGGACAGCGTGTACGGCCCCTAACGATCCTAACAGGCCTCGTCCACACCAGCGCACTTGTGAAGTTTTGCTACGACATAATAATGCATATATAACTGGCCTTAGCCAAGTTAATATTAGATCTACAGGATGTGTTATAAATAGCAATGAGACCATTAGACACAAGATATTCTTGTAGGAACGGAGTACTATTCTTATAGGTACTTTAGCTGAATATTAAACAAACAAACAAACAAACCTAACATAGGTTTTAAGATACTACTAATATATTTAGATCAGTTTGTATGATAAATAAATAAATAAATAAATAAATAATAATAATGGTTCAATAATTATTATTTTTCAAAATTATTATGTATATATACTGTAGGTACCTATATTTACAGGTTATATATAACAATATCGGCATTTATTAAAAACATGTGGTTCTATCGACTCCATTGACCAGCGGCCTAGACAAACGCTATTCGCTCCGGAGCCATTCTATTTGTAGTCGTTATACAATATAGGCCACATGACATTGCTTCCGTCAAACTAGTATTTTTTCAGACTTTTTGTAAAGCATAGGTAGCTTGTATCCTGTAACAGCTATTTGAGTATATTTGTAGGGCTGGGACCTAATGGCGGGGACGATGTTGAAAATTGATTGACATTATTATGGTTACCAATTATCATTGTATTTGAATAGTTTATAACTATTTAATTACAAATAAAATCTGACATCTCACCTCCTTGCTAATAAGCAACATGGCTGATAGTCAACCTCTCGAAAAAATGCGCGCTTGCTTATACTCACTTCCTTCCAATTTCCCGAAATCACTCCCATCTACATATAGAGGATTAAAAAATATTGTCTAGCTGGATATATTCTGAGACTCCCATAGATTGCAGGAAAGCGAGAGGAAAGATGTAACACATTAAAAAAAATTGTATAAAAATATTGCGAGCCCTTACAAAGCTGTTCTTTTTGCTAGCCACTAATATAATGTTACTTTGTCTGAGGCCTCTGTACTGCTACACCACGCTACACCACGCTACATCACGCTACATCACGCTACATCACGCTACATCACGCTACACCACGCTACACCACGCTACACCACGCTACAGCACGCTACACCACGCTACACCACGCTACAGCACGCTACACCACGCTACACCACGCTACAGCACGCTACAGCACGCTACACCTCGCTTCAGCACGCTACACCACGCTACACCACGCTTCATCACTCTACACCACGCTACACCACGCTACATCACTCTACACCACTCTAAATCACGCTACACCACGCTACATCACGCTACATTACGCTACATCACGCTACATCACGCAACATTACGCTACAGCACGTTAAATCACGCTACATGACGCTACACCACGCTACATGACGCTACACCACGATACATCACGCTACTTTACGCTACAGCACGCTACATTACGCTACATTACGGTACATCACGCTACATCACGCTACATCACGCTACATCACGCTACATCACGCTACATCACGCTTCATTACGCTACATCACGCTACATCACGCTACACCACGCTACATCACTATATACCACGCTACATCACGCTACATCACGCTACACCACGCTACACCACGCTACACCACGCTACATCACGCTACACCACGCTACACCACGCTACATCACGCTACATCACGCTACATCACTCTACACCACTCTACATCACGCTACATTACGCTACAGCACGCTACATCACGCTACATCACTCTACACCACGCTACAGCACGCTACATTACGCTACCGCACGCTACATTATGCTACAGCACGCTACATCACGCTACATTACGCTACAGCACGCTACATCACGCTACATCACTCTACACCACGCTACACCACGTTACAGCACGCTACATTACGCTACATCACGCTACATTACGCTAAATCACGCTACATCATGCTATACCACGCTCCATCACGCTACATCACGCTATACCACGCTACATCACGCTACACCATGCTACAGCACTCTACACCACGCTACATCACGCTACACCACGCTACACCACGCTACATCACTCTACACCACGCTACATCACGCTACACCACGCTACATCACGCTACATCACGCTACACCACGTTACGCTAAAGCGTGGACGAATCTTTATCCACGTCCAGCGCCCATGTTCAGAGTCCCAACATGAGAAAATTCGTCGTTTACCAACTATTTTGAGGAATGCTAATGACGATCCTTGTAAGTGTTTTCTTTATGTAAATCATTTCTATGTTGCGGCTCTCGTATGCGAGTAATGTTTGTCTGGAATTAATGTAGAGGCAGCTTTTCTCTACTATTTAAAGCAATTTTTAGGTTGGTTAGACAGTCTAACCTAAAACTGAATTTCATGTGTATATGTGTGTGTTTAGTTATGCTGATGACATGGTGTTGTTGACATGACGGGGATGTTCGCTGATGCGCGAGTCAACTGTTTCTATACAATAATGCGAGCGCGCTGCACATCCCTGGTGCGCAGGGTCCGGGCCAGCTCTAACAACATTCTGAAGATGTTTGCTGCTAGGTTTGATTGTCAGTATCTGAATCATTGCTGTATGGTGCATTTATTGACAATCAAATCTAGGTAGGCTTGTGTGAAGTTGTATGTACCTACTGTGGATAAAAATAAATGTAATGTAATGTGTATTAGGTATATAAGTTATTATTGTGTGTAACTTGTGTGATGTGTAATTGTGTAATGTGTAATTCTAATGGCCCTCATGTTGGTTGAATAAACAAAATTTGAATTTGAATATAAGGGTATTTTTAACCCCAGACGCAAAAACCACGGGGTGTTATAAGTTTGACGTGTCATTGTTCGTGTGTGTGTGTTTGTGTCTGTCTGTCTGTCGCATCGTAGCTCCCGAACGGATGAACCGACTTCGTTTTTTTTTTGTTTGACAGGAGAATTTTTCAGGAGTGTAAGAAAACTCCCGACAAATTCACCTTTCAAACAAAAAAAAATCAAATTAAAAAAAAAACAAAATCTTTATTTCAGGCTTACTGAGAAATGCACTAATCCTAAACAGTAAGCCCATATCAACATAAATACCTTAGTAACTAACATACACAACAAAACACTTTATTTATTACTTAATCTAACACACGTGTGATCGCCGACGCGTCGCGGCCCGGGGGATCACGTGACAGGCGTCCCTTGAACCGCCGGAACTTCACCCCTTTTCGGCCAGAAGTCAGGGCTCAAGTAAGTCATCACATTTTCCGTAGGGACCCTAACCATAAAAGAGCTAAAGCTCACATTATGACGAGAGTCCAACTTCATGATCCTCAAACCCACTCCGGCTTTCTTCCTGATGTATTCTACCACCTCTACGGCCTTCACGTCGAAGTAGATGCGGGACACGTAGATCTGCGTAGTGGGAAGTGCTGTTCACTGGATACATGAGTACCACACTGGTTCCGGCTAGAAGGCTTCCGTTTCTTCCTTATCACCTCGATAAAGCCCTCTGCATCACAGGGCTCCTTCCTTGGAGCCCTAGCGGTAAAGCTAAGAAGCCATGTTTGATCAAAATCGGTTAAGCCGTTTCATTGCGTTAAGGGGTTTTTTTACATTTTTACAAAATTAATTACTTGTTATAATTGCGTTGTTAGTTTAGCTTGGGTTTCAATTCACGGGATAGGTAGTTGAACCACCACATACCACTTATTAAATCACCTACCAGGTGAATTGACCTCTGTGGCGTGGCGGGCGAAGCTTGGCCTGCGACGCAGGAGGTTGCGGGTTCGATTCCCGCCTCGGAACAAATATTTGTGTAATATGCAGATATTTGTTCAGGGTGTTCTGGGTATTTTCTATATATAATAAAAAATATCTATCTATGTAATATATTGTATTAAGTATATCAGTTATCTAGTACCCATAACACAAGCTCTGCTTAGCTTGGGGCTAGATAATGTTGTGTGAACTGTCCAACATTATTTATTTTATTTATTTATTTATTGACCAATTCAATTTTCCCGGCTTCGCTCTTGTAATCTCGGGATGAAGAGCAACCAACCAGTCTGTTTAATTTTTTGTAATTTTACTTAAATAGGTACCTATACTACCTACCTACATGTTCCGTATTACGTAATATCAAGCATCACACTCACATCTTCGCGTAATTTAAAAATAAAGCTTGCATTGCGTGTCTGGAACTTCAGAAAGTAGGCGCCTAGTTAGAGGTGTTCGTTAGCAACTTTGTTCGCATACAATCATGCCATTGCTCGTTACAGCTCCTACCTACACCATAGGTTCTTTGCATATCGAGCGGGAGAGCCGCAGCGGTTCAATCTATATGTATTAAAAATCCTGAAACTGTTGCAGAAAATGCGCTGAGCACAGCACTAAAGGCCAACGATTTCAATAAAAAAAAACATTGAAATCATAAGGATCATTTTGCTTATAATCTAAAATTACTCTTAAAATTACGCAACCAAACCTAGAAGAATCAGCAACGAACACGGCTTGGATTTCATTTGATAATCCTTCTTAGTAGGCAGTTAGGTACTAGGTTGGAAGCGCCTTTGTAGTGCCTATCGATTCGGGACGATTCAAATTCAGGTCATTGGGTGAATCTTACTAATGTCATAAACGTCAAAGTTCCGATGTGTGGATGATTGTATGTTTGTTACCCAATCTCGCAGAAATGGCTCAACCGATTTCGTTAAAAGTTGGCATACAGGAAGATTATGACCTGGATTGAGCACACTACTACCATTTTTACTAGTTTTTATCCTGGTAAAACTCGAACGTAGCCGCGGGTGGACATAAGTTATCAATAAAATGTGCTGCGGGGTATCCGGCCTAAGAATAGACCACTCTGTCTCCTCCTGCGGATGTCGTAAAGTCGACTAAGAGATTACACAAGGGGATGTTCCAGCAACCTGAGCACCAATTCTGCTATCACCAATCCGCCTGCCAAGTGTGGTGGTTATGGCAAATGCCCCCATGGAATTCTATCGGGGAGGCCTCGTCCAACAGTGGACGTCTAACGGCTGATGATGACAAGCCATAAGCGAGATTCTGGAAAATAAGGTTTGGAAAAGCAAAATTTGCTAATTTTAACTTTTTATGCTACTTGGAATGACGGTTCAAGTAGAGCCCACCTGATGTTAAGCGGTACCCTCTGCCTATGAACGGTGCATTTATCACATAGTAGGTAACGTCCAACTAGGACGCACCCTATGTGGCATTTGCACTGCGCCCGCCACCCTGACACATAAAGATGAAAAGTCTCATGTGCCTGTAACTTCACCGGCAACCATACCCTTCAAACCGGAACAAAGCAATGCCAGCACTACTGCTTTGCGGCAGAAATAGGTATGGTGGTAGTTCTTCCCCGGACGACCTCAAAAAGCTCTACTACTATAATGATCTGCGGCGTAACGAAGTGCTACGCAGAAATCTCTGAAGCAAGCGATGATCTGTTTTGCCACTTCAGTTCTAAGAATGTATGCTTCTGTTAAATCTACTAATAGATAACTAGAATATGCTAGTTGATTAGTTACTGGAGCAGCGATCTGCAATATTTATGTTGTTAGTCGGTCTCTGCAAGTCTCGGCTAAAGATTGAAGATCCCCTCCATAAATTCGACAAAATCAATCTCGTACATAAAAGGTCATGTCCTGACTGTCTGACTGACTGATTCAGCGAGTGACAACGCACAGCCTAAACCGTTGGTCGTAGAGACTTGAAATTTAGAGGGTGTGTTCGTCTCGATGCGTAGGGTTGTACTAAGAAAGGAATTTTGAAAATTCACATGCTAAGTGGTTCAAAAATGGGGTTGTAATGTAAAACAAAAATGCTCTGTATTTCGGAAACCGTTAGTAGTTAATAAAAGCTTTTATTTAGTTTTACCTGTCGGGCAAACCTATGACCTACTTCCCGGTGTTCGATTGAGCTGAAATTTGGCATACCGTCCAGTTCCGATGACAATACAATATTATGGAGACAGCGAGCTGATCTGATGATGGAGACGGAAGGTGGACAACGGAACTCCTCAAAGATTAATAGTAGCCTGGCAGTGTTTGGGATCATTTTGATCGGCTCACGGTTCCAATTACCAGGTAATTTTGGAAAAGTTTTTTTTTTTTTAATAAAAATACATTTATTTACAGAAAGAATAATACAAGGTATGTACAAAATACATATGAAACAGTTGTGCCACCTGAAGACCGCTGCAAGCGATCTAAAGGTAGCTCAACTGATCCAAGTCACTACCAGACGGAATTTTTCAATAAACAATTAGCTTATGTTGCATAAGCTTCGAAAGAAACACAAAGGGATGCCTTTACTTTACTTAGGTACAATTTTAATTCAGCTGCATATATTCCTCGGAGGGACCACGGGTAAAAAAAACGGCCAAATGCGAGTCGGACTCGCGCACGAAGGGTTCCGTACCATTTTTTTTTGTTATACTACTTGAATGACAGAACGAGCTGATGGCTCACCTGATGTTAAGCGGTAACCTCTGCCTATGAACATCACATATGACATACAAACGTTGACATACAAGGTTTTTTTTTTAGGTATTGTTTCGTACAAACGGCATAAAAATCACGTTTGTTGTATGGGAGCCCCCATAAAGATTTATTTTATTCCGTTTTTTAGTATTTGTTGATATAGCGGCAACAGAAATACATCATCTGTGAAAATTTCTTCTTTCTAACTATCACTGCCTGGTGACAGACGGACAGACAGACGGACGGACAGCGGAAACTTATTAATAGGGTCCCGTTTTACCCTTCAGGTACGGAAACCTAAAAAATACCCGTGGTACCTTCCAGGGACTACGGAGGGACTACGGGTAACAAACGTTCTGTCTGTGTCTGTGAGTCAAGGCTTATCGCGGTCGTAAAGGCCGCAGAAGTGGTGGAATAATACATCAGGAAGAAAGCCGGAGTGGGTTTGAGGGTCATGAAGTTGGACTCGCGTCATAATGTGAGCTTTAGCTCATTTATGGTGAGAGTCCCTACGGAAAATGTGAAGACTTACTTTAGCCCTGACTTCTGGCCGAAAGGGGCTAAGTTCCGGCGGCTCAAGGGCCGCCTGTCCCGTGATCCCCCGGGCTGCGACGCGTCGGCGATCACACGTGTGTTAGATTAAGTATTAAATAAGGTGTTTTTATGTGTATGTTAATTTCTAAGGTATTTATGTTGATACGGGTTTACTGTTTAGGTTTAGTGCATTTCTCAGTAAGCCTTAAATAAGGAATATGAATTTGAATTTGAATTTATCACTGTGTACCCCGCTCCAGTCTGCGTGTACACAAGGCGCGCCCATCTTGTTACTTTCCCATAAGCCTCCGAAACTAAAATCGTATTCGCGGAAACCCGCCGCGTTAGATACAGCATATCTCGTTAACCCCGCAATCAGCTCAGTTATAAATTACCGCGATTACTAATTATTCGCAGCTTCTAGATTAATCTAGAAGCCGGGCTGTAGTCCGACGCGACCGCTCTTACATTATTACAGCATTCATTAGACTTCGCTAATTACTCCTTGCTTTAATGAATAAGCTCTAATGAACCACTTTCTGTTAATTAAAGGCGGCGTGGGGTGAAGGGGTGGCGAGGAGGAACTTTTCTCCGGGCTCTGATTGCAAATGTGAATTTGTGTAAGTCTGAGTGGAAAGAGTGCTTTTCTGAAAACGGGTAATGAGCCGCTCTACTGAGGCCGAATTAGTTGCAACTTGAGCTTCTTATGTTACGTTTTTAAGTGAAAATTGTACCTAAGCTACTTATTTGATTGCATCTCATCCTACTAATATTATAAACGCGAAAGTTTGTAAGTGTGGGTGGATGGATGGATGTTTTTTTTTTTTCTTTACTATTGGCGTCGCACGGCTTTTGTATTTGCCATTTTCAAGTATCTGTATTTTCACTATATTGTATTTTCAATATATTTTGCAACGTTACACTCCTTTCAAGTTGTCAAAGTCACAGTCGAGTCATGTTTTAGTAAAACGGTTGCCAATTTTACTAAAACTTTGGTAGACAATTTCCACCAATTTCAAAAGTCACGCAATTCACTTCCATTTCATTTCACTACAATTGTGCTTTTTAAACGAGGTACTTTCATTAAAATGCCACTAAAATAAAACAAAATAACTCAAGAAAACACTAGGAAAAGAAATAAAATAAAAGTAGACAACGTCTCTTTTCGAAAGTTTGTTACTTTTTCACGTAAAAACTACTGGATGGATTTGGATGAAATTTAAATTTCATGATAACTGGACCCCCGGAATAACACATAGGCACATTTTTATCCCGATATTCCCACGAGATCGAGACTTACGCGGGTGAAACAGCGGGGCGCTGCTTGTATCTTATATATCTGTATAGAAATATATTTTTTCTTTCATGTATGAAAATCCCACTCGTATCATAAGATAGTCAAAAAGTTTGGACGTTTGTTACTGAATCACGCCGAAACAGCTGAACCGATTGCGATGATATTTGGTACACAGAAAGATTATTACCTAGATTGAGCTTTAGGCTACTTCTTATCCTGATGAAAGGCGAGCGAAGCCGCGGGTGGACACTAGTTAGATAGGTATATATTTTCTGGTAACGAAGAGCGAACAATGACGTTTTAAAATGTTTGATGCCAAAATCGAATTCCCAACCACTTCCTGATATCCGATTGAACTGAAATTTTGCATACCTGTCCTGTCCTGTGACTACGCGGTATTAGTGGAAAAAACCGGCCAAGTGCGAGTCAGACTTGCGCACGAAGGGTTCCGTCCCATTATCTCTAACCTAACCTAACCTACATTTGGAAAATTAACATTTGTTGTATGGGAGCCCCGTTAAATATTTATTTTATTCTAGTTTTTACTATTATTATTTGTTTTTTTATTTGTTATAGCGGCAACAAAAATACATCATATGTGAAAATTTCCACTTTCTATAACTATCACAGTTCATGAGAGATTGTGAGTTATTCATGCCTGGTGAGAGACGGACAGACAGACAGACAGACAGACAGACAGACAGACGGACAGCCGAGCCTTAGTAATAGGGTCCCGTTTTACACTTTGGGTACAAAACCCTAAAAATTAAATGAAGGTGTGGTCCGTAACTTCTTTGCTTTGCATATCCACTTCATAGACAAGATGCAAATCACTTGTAAATATTTACCTACCGTATAATTTGTACATCTATATAATTGCCTAAACCCGAATGTCGTAAAACGAATGAACTAAGCAATGTATTGACATAAATGCAGTAATGTTAATTAGTATCGCCAACGCAACTACCACGAACCATGAATATTTTATTAATTTATAACCAAATAAAAGGCTTATTTGCGAAGCTGGTAAGTACCACTTAAGTTAATGACCTGTTTTGAGTATTGAATAAAATTGTTTGACAAGTTTATAATAAGACAAAACAAATGTTAATGAGATATCTTGTTTGGATACAAAAATTATATCCACTATTATGATCATTACTACCTTCACACCAGCAGTGCTGTGTCTAATGTCTATATAACCTGGTGCGTCGTTCATTACTTGAGCAGGGTGTGCCTTATAAACGGCCTCCTGATTTTAGGGGCGGGTTGGGGGGAAGGGGTTTACCCTACACAGAACAAAAGCCTCCTGGGTACAACTCCTTTTTTTTAAACTATGATAGACCCTCGATTGACCACGATCTCACCTGTTGGTAAGTGACGATGCGGCCGACGTTGGAGCACGAAGGTCTATATAAAAGGCACCTATTCACACTTGCCTTAAAGAGACACATGTTATAGTTTTCAGGAAAGACAGACGACGGCAACTTGTTCCATTCCTTAGCAGTTCGCATTACAAAGGTGGACCCGAAACGCTTAGTGCGAATTGCGGGTAGGTATACCTACTGATGAGGTAAGGATGGTACTGAGCCGTGCACCTACTTGTCATATGATGAAAAGCATCTAACCCAGTACGTGTTTAGTTTTTTGAGAAAAATAAAGAAATAATGAATTTTGAGGTTAAGTACCTATGTTGAATAAGATGGTGGTGGTTCAGGTGGAAGCTGCTGCCCATCCCCTGGTGTAAGTTATCTCTTAGTCGGCTTTTATGACATCCAAGAGAGGAGACGGAGGGGTCCAGGTCTGATTTGTTGTAAATTGGTCTACGACGTTCCTTCATCCTCAACCTGCATTTAGGTTCTAATTGACGACAATACCAGCTCATTAAAATTGTTTTATTTAATTCGTATACCTACTTACTTCAGACAGTCAGCGATAATAAACAGATTTAAATTTTGAATGCGTTTTTTCGACGATCGGGATATGTTAAATGTAATCTTTAGTTTAAAATTAGACTGCGCCAACCGTAGGCAGAAATCTTTTATAAAACCCTCATAGTAAGCCTTCGGTTTTAATGTGGGTATTGATTTTATCTATCTAATTTTTAGGGCCTATTACTAAGCCTCTGCTGTCCGTCTGTCCGTATGTCAGCGGGCTCATGAACCGTAATAGGTAGACAATTGAAATCATAGTGTATCTGATTCCTATAAAAAGATAGCAAAAATAAAAATTAAAGGGTATCATTTTATTTTATACAAAAAAAGAGTTTTTTTTTGTTAAATCTTGTACGATGGTACGGAACCATTCGTGTGCGAGACCGACTCGCACTTGGCCGGTTTCATTGACACAACAACCTGCTCCATAATTCGAATCTTAGTAAAAGTAAGTTTGTGGTAAGTTTGTGTTTTTTCTCTATTCTATCTGATATAATATTATTCTCTCGTTTTTTTTGTATAATGTAGTTACTACCTAGTTTGTATCCATGCATATTTTTTTAATGAATATTGTACTTAATTTCCTCATTCAAAAATCAAATCTACGATTTGGAATTTTGTGGCATGCCCGACTAACCTTCACACCGTTCTGTCACACTGGTGTGATGGTTAGGAAGAAAACTTCCTCCACGTAACACTAGTACCTATTAAAGATAGGAAAACGCATTCCTAACCTCAACACCGTCGCTTCTCTGTCACACTGGTGTGATGGTGTGGAAGAAAATTTCTTCTACGTAACATTAGTATTAAAGATAGGTAAAGGTTTTCCTTACCTACACCGTAAACCACGTCCGACGCACCTTCACACTGCTATGTCACACTGGTTAATGATGTTAATGTTAAAGTACTCCCTTTTCCGTATTCGAACTCTATGGGCGGTCCATTATGCATGAGAGTTGTCTGGCTATGTAGTTAGCGAGCCTAACTCCGTCCAGAAGCACAGAAGTTTCCTTGGGTCTTCGTAGGCTTGGCGGAGTGACCTAGGGTTGCTGAGGATTTGTTTACGTTGATTTGTAACTCCCACACATTCCAGGACTAGGTACGTGGGCAGCCGATTCTTCTTCGGTCAGACACGCTTTGCAGAGTGGGCTGTCTGTGGCTCAGATGTTGAAGAGGTTTTTGTTCAGGAGACAGTGTCCTGTGAGTGTCGCCACGATGGTGCGAAGGTCTATTCTTTGAAGGTTGAGCAGGCGACGTGTCAGTTATGGTAAGGCAGCTGGTAGGGCTGCTCTTGACTGTATGCAGTCAATATTCAATATAAATTAAACGCTTCAGCTAATAATTATGACCTAATCTGCTTGACGGAAAGTAACTTAAATGATAGTGTTATGGATGGAGAACTTTTTGACGCCCGTTATAACGTTTTTCGAAGGGATCGTCTGAGCACGAAGGTACCTAAAAAAGAAGGTGGTGGTCTATTAATTGCCTCAAATAAAAAACTTAGAGTTATTCGTCAGGTAGATTGGGAAAGTGATGTGGAAGACATCTGGTTAACCCTGTTATCTTGTGATCATCACAAGCCAGACTTAAATGTGTGTTTATGCTACCTGCCCCCTGATTTGCCAGTTCATTTACTGAAATCGTTTTATGATAATCTGCACAGAGTCATTTTCAATTCTAAAGACAGCGACGAGTTCCTTGTGCTAGGCGACTTTAACTTGATGTTGACGTTACCTTGACCTGATTCTGACTAGTTTGGATGGCGTTAAGGTATACGGTGCAGAACCTCTTAGCCGTTTAGACAAACAACACCCCTCTTTAGTCATTGATCTGGATTTTCAAATTCCTAAATCATTTAAACCCCGAAAGTTAAATTTAGTAAATATCAAAATGTGTAATTTAGTTAATGTTAAATCTGCTTTGAAAGGTGTTGATTGGTCTGGAATCCTTTCATCGGATATTGATGTTGACTCTTGCGTTGACATTTTTTATTCCACTCTTAATACTTTGATTCGAGAGAATGCGCCTTTGTCTGGTTCATCCTCTACTAGGCATCCCCCGTGGTACAGTAAAGGGCTGTTAAAAAACCTCACACAGCAAGCGAAATATCATAAAAGCTATAAAAAGTATCAAAACCCCAGGGATTATGATACTTATTCCCTTCTCCGTGCGAGGAGTAAAAGATTGTTGAATGAATGTTATAATCTATACCGATCTGCAGTTGAAGAAGCCCTAGTAGATGACATAAAAGGTTTCTGGAACTTTGTTAAAAATAAAAAGGGTTCGGTCACCATACCTCAAGTCATGTCTTTCAATGGTCAATCATCTACAGATAGCGGTGGTATTTGTGAACTCTTTAGTAAATATTTTGGTTCCGTATATGAGAGGGATGACTTGCGCGCAGCAGGCTGTCCACAACTTTCAACTAGTGCAAGCATTAGTGTCCTGTCGACTATAAGCGTTACAAATTTGTGTGTTAGCACTAAAATAAAGCAGCTAGATCGAAACAAAGGAGCTGGACCTGATGGTATTCCCCCGTTTTTCATTAACTCATGTGGTCCTGAGCTATCTGAGCCCCTGACTATTTTATTCAATAAATCCCTAAGCACTGGCACTTTCCCCACACAGTGGAAGAGGGCGCACGTAGTTCCGATACACAAGTCTGGTGACAAGACTCGATGTGAGAATTATCGTCCCATCAGCATCCTCTCCTGTTTCGCTAAAATATTTGAGTCCGTGGTCTATGACCATATCTATTCCCATGTGAAACCATTTATCTCCATTAATCAACATGGGTTTGTAAGACAGAGATCGACAGTCAGCAACCTTTTGGTTTATAGCAATTTCCTCTGTAATTCATTCAATTCTTCAGGTCAGGTTGATTCTATCTACACCGATTTCCGCAAGGCTTTTGATAAGGTCAGTCACTCTTTATTGTGCTCAAAACTAGCTCATTTTGGTATTCATGGTAGTCTTCTGCGCTGGGTTCGTTCGTACCTCAACAACAGAAGTCAACTTGTAGCAATCAAAGGTTACACTTCTTCTTCAATGCATATTCCTTCAGGAGTCCCTCAGGGGTCTCATTTGGGGCCTTTATTCTTTATAATGTTTGTGAATGATCTTGCTGATAGCCTTGAATGCCCGTGCCTCCTATACGCTGATGATTTAAAGGTTTTCACAAAAATATCTAACGTAAATGATTGCGTCAAGCTACAAAGCGACCTTAATACAATATTTGATTGGTGCTCTAGTAATCGTATGTACCTTAATATCGATAAATGTTTCGTTACTTCTTTTACCAAAAAGCTAAATAAAATTATTTTTGATTACACAATAACAGGAACCCAATTACTGCGTAAATCCACTGCGAAAGATTTGGGTATATACTTTGATGAAGAGCTTACTTTTAAAAGTCATTATGATTATATAATAGGCAAGAGCTATCGCCTGCTGGGATTTATCACTAGAATCACTAAGGAATTTAAAAAACCCAGCAGTGTATTACACCTTTTCAACAGCATGATCCGGTCCGTACTTGAGTATGGCAGTCCTATTTGGTCGCCGTACTACGGCGTTCATGTGGACAGAATTGAGGGTGTCCAGAATAGATGCCTAAAAATCCTATCTTACCGGCACAATATGGGTCGTTCGCTCTCAGGGTACATAAATAGACTTAATCATTTTAAAGTTGCTCCACTTTCTACTCGTAGGGAGTACATCAACCTCATTTATCTCCACAAGATTCTTCATTCTGCCATAGATTGCCCCCTTTTGCTGGCTTCAATCAACATAAATATAACTTACGTGACTCGCAAATCTCGGATTTTTGCATTGAAAATATATAAAAACAACACCTCGTTTAATAATCCTCTTCCTCGAATGTGTCGTCTGTATAACGAGTTGGCCTCTGTTGATGTCTTAGATGTATTTGACCCCAATACCAACAGGTTTAAGAGATGTATCTACAGAATCTTGGTATTATGTTTAAATGAAAACAATGTTTAATTATTTTTTCGTTCCCGGTTTTTAGGGTAGTTTAATTTATAACTATGCAACACTGTGACTTAGTCGTGTTTACATATTTGATTACGAATCTAGAATAGAACTAAATATGCATAAAAGTGTAAGCTAAGGTGATTGTAATGTTTTGTAAATCCAATAAATAAAATAAAAATAAAATAAAAATATTCCGTGCCCAGCGTTCATTGTGTTGGTTAATGGTACGGAGCCACATCCATGTGCGTAGCTGAGAGAAGGGCAGAGCGAGGAATGGAGATGGGCCCTCTGTGGTTGTTCCCGACCCTCTTCTAGCTAGCTCATCTGCGGCGTCGTTGCCCAGTGATCCGCTATGCCCCTTTATCCATTGCAGAGTCACCTTGTTTCCCAAGGCAATTCTCTCCAGGGCTCGGTAACATTCGTAAACGAGCTTGGATTTGCAGCTGTGGCTCTCCAGAGCTCTGAGTGTTGCTGAGTTGTCGGAGAGGATCCTTATGTTGTAGTCTGTGATCCCTCTCCTGATTATTGCGGTGGCGGCCTCAGTGATGGCCACGCATTCAGAATGAAAAATGGAACTGTGTATGCCTAGTATCATTGATATGTTAATGTTGAGATCAAGTGAGTGTATACCAGCACCTGTTCCTTGTTTAGTTTTAGAGCCATCAGTGTAGACCCGGACCTCGCTGTTTCCTGATTGATCTCTTTGGTCCTCACATAGTTGTATGTGGTAGTGTTTTTGGAATATGTACCTATTGTTTAGGGATCTTATCACACGGTGCGGCAAGTAAATTTACTTCATAACCGTTACACCACAGATCAGTGTGAAGGTGAGTCGGACGTGGTGTACGGTGTTGAGGTACGGAAAACCTTTTCCTATCTTTAATACTAATGTTACGTTGAAGAAATTTCCTTCCTCACCATCACAACACTGTGACAGAGAAGCGACGGTGTTGAGGTTAGGAATGCGTTTTCCTGTCTTTAATACTAGTGTTACCTACGTGGAGGAAGTTTTCTTCCTAACCATCACACCAGTGTAAAAGAACGGTGTGAAGGTTAGTCGGTCGAGCTTAAGACCTGTAATGTGGAGATGTCAAAAAAAAATTGATTTTTGTTTTTAAATTATTTTTGTTTTTATTTTAATTATGAGAAGTCATAAATGTTAATATTTTCCGCTTTAACACAACAAAGAACTTCGTGTTCTATGTAGCTGCATGTACATTCCAATTTGTCTACAGGATTCTGATGAAACAATCGCAAGAGTTTGAATCACTTGGACAACAGAAAACACTGCAATTAACTAATTATATGGTTTCAGTTCACGTAATGTAACGCTGTAACGTGAATGTTTAACGAAGTGTAAAAATCAAGGATAGTAGGGAATTACCAATCGGCTGTACCTATAAATATCGAAGTGCGGAGTGGTTTATACAACATACAGTCTAGCGGTTGAGACAAGACAAGGATAAAATCCCACCTGACATGTTCTCCTTTATAACGGTAAGACATTCAGAAGTATAGTGTTAAGTTAACATGTGTTTTGAATTTATGGCGCACTAAATTTTTTATTTTTTTTTATACTACCTGAATGACGGATCAAGCTGATGGCCCACCTGATGTTAAGCGGTAACCTCTGCCTATGAACAGTGCATTACCTCATAGGTCACGTCCACCTAGGACGCGCCCTATGTGGCATTGCACTGCGCCCGCCACCCTGAGAAGAGACGTTCTCTACATTTGACTAGAAAATATTAGCACGGTGGTATTTCATGAGTGTTCAGTACGTACCTATGTGTGGTCTTGATCGTCAGAAGACAGATTTCGTAGCCTCATCATTGTGTATAATAATATGTTACGCGATACCTATCTTTGCCGATTCTGAACCGATTTGAATAATTAATCATCAGCCTATTCTAGCCCACTGCTGGGCATAGGCCTCTCCCAATACGCGCCACTGAGCCCGGTGTTTGGCTCTTCTCATCTTTCTGCCCGCCGCGTTTCGTACCTATGTCATCGCTCCACCTAGCCAGAGGGCGCCCCACGCTATGTTTACCAAGACGCTATAAGATTTAAATAATTATTTTTACTGAATAGGTTATACGTCGAGGGTGATCCCATTTACATTTAAAGAAAATATTCCAAAATACTAGGAAAATGTTTGATCAAAATCGGTTCAGCCGTTTCATTGCTTTAAGGGTTTTTTAATTTTTACAAAATTAATTACTTCTTAAGCAATTATTAGTTTGTTACTTAGGTATCCAATGTTTTTATTGCTACAGATTTGTTGTCTCCTCGGCGCCGCTGCGGCCGCACCGTCTTACGGTACAGATGTAGCGATCGGGAGTGTGGTAAGGCTTATTTAAAATTGGCTAATGGACCTGAAACTTCTTAGATCCTCTTCTTCTAAAGCAGAAAAGTGGCGTGTATCCGACGCGGGACTTATGACGACAGGAGTTTTAAACTGCTTTTAGACTTTTGTTTCATTAGTTTTTATCTGACTTAGTTAATTTAGGCTCGCTTCGCATTAGAAAATCTCACCTTGTCTGCAGATGGTGGTAGAGGCCAAAATTGATGTTATTTTTTTATAAATATGTTTTGTAAAAAAAATACTTAAGGATAGATAATTTTTCCAATATTGTATCACCTATTTATCCAATGAGTCAAATGAAAATTCGCATCATTTGAATCCAACTTGCGCTTGCGCATCGGCATAAAAGGCAGTATTTAGATATTTTATTACAATTACATTTATAGTTAAAAATGAAATACCAATGTTGTATTTGTTAGTAAATGATAATAATTTTTACACCGCGTAATATTTAGAGACACGTTTCAATAAAAATAAAACGAATCACCTTTTCTGATCAGCTTTTCCTAGTTTTAACTAAATGTTTTCTTCCTCAGGACATTCCCCGATATGGCTTCAACTACGCGGTCAGCGATCCTGTGACAGGCGACAACAAGGCCCAGACAGAAACCCGCGACGGTGGCGTCGTGAAAGGTTCCTACTCTCTCTCGGAGCCTGACGGCACGGTTAGAATCGTTGACTACACCGCCGATTCCGTCTCTGGTTTCAATGCGGTCGTTAAACGAGTTGGGCCCGCTGCTCACCCACAACTTTTACCCATAGTGCAGAAACAAGTGGAAATAGCTGCCCCTGTCACTCAAGTCCCTACCAGTTTAATAGGATTAGGAGCTCTTGGAATCGGCTCTGGAAAACAAGATATAGGCCTTGGAGTCCAAAGTATTGGCCTAGCAAACAACGCTCTAGCTTTAGGAGCTCCGAGTATCGGCCTTGAAAACAACGTCATCGGATTGGACGCATCTGGACTCGGACTCGGTTTGAATAGCTACGGTATCGGCGGCCTTGGTCTGAATTCGATCGATCTCGGTGGGCTCGGATGGAAGCCCTAGTGCAAACAATCAGTCGTTGTTTTTTAACAAACCAAGCTGTGTCGCGAAATGTAATGAACCAACTATATTTGTAAATAAACCTGTTTAAGCTGTTGACAACTTATTTATACATGAATAGCACCTGATAGGAAGACGCAGAGTATATGGCCGCCACTCGATATACCGATGACCTTATAACGGTCGCAAGAAGTCAGTGGATGGAGGCAGCCCGAACCGTTCGGCGTGGCATTCTACCAGGGAGACATAAGTAATGAGCAAATGTAACTTTGGTCATTTACTTCCGCGTTTTTCGCCAAAATACTTTCGTAGTACCTTGATCTAAGAAAACAAGGTCTGCTACTCCGAGACTAACACTATAGATAACGTCACTATCCAGTTGCCAGTTATCGTATTGGAACAATATATACTGTTACCAGACCATTCTGTAAAAAAAATGTATGTTTAGGCAGATTAAGATGAAGAAGAATATATATTTATTTAATTTTCACTAGAAACGGGATATTTACCATGATTTTTGAGTTTGTTTTTTTTGTTTGTTGTTTCTAGTGAAAATTATGTACATAACCATGATAGTTTCAAAAGTTATATATATTTATTTGTATAGATACATAAGCTATTACACAGAAACACTTATTAAACTAAAAAGAAAGAGATATGAAGGTACGAGGTGTAACTCAAGTAAACATGAGCTCTGCCTCAGCATGAGTTGGTTGACTAGTAAACTAGCAACCAACGCTGGTCTTCCGTCAGAACCACTTGTTGGCGTACACGCCACTAGTAGGACAGAGACGGGCTGTCCCAATTCTCATTGGTGATGCGTAGCCTGATGTTTTCCATGTGACCGTCGTGAGTCCGAATCTCGGATCAATAAATGTCGGAATAGCATACCTGGCGAAGTAGGTATACCATGCGTAGCAGCGTAAATTATATGACTAGGAACCTGTTTTGCTGAATGTCATGATGGTCCGGTCAGTACTCGTAGATTTCCCATCACTAAAGGCAGATTTAATGATTATCAGACGCGTCAGTAACAGACTGACGCGCAAGCGGGCTTAGCACACCTCCGCTGCGGAACGGTGACAGCGGAACCGCAGTAATTTCGTCATGTCTTGTCCCGTTTAGGAGAAGCGGAACACTAGCGGAACTGCCTGTTCTAACGCATAGATTTGACTATATTCAATCTCTTTCTGCGCGCGGTTTCGTCGATCTGCTCCGACGCCAGCCACATTTCCGCGCTCCGGCCGCCATTTTGTTGCGATTGCCTCTACTTGACCGACTCGCGCGAGGTTCCGATGCCCATTTCGCTACTCAAACTACACTTGATCGCAGCGGAATTCATCTAGAGGTTTCGCTTTGACGGTTCCGCGGCGGAGGTGTGCTATGAGCGTAATTAAATAAATCACTTGACATTGGCTAAATTGTTACAAATAATGCACAGATGCAATTACTTAGGTAATTAATTCTCTTAATAGATAATAAGAAGAAGAAATATATAGCCAAAATCGACAGCGCTGTGTGGCGCTTTAGAGCTATTAAAGTCAGATAATAACAAAGTAACTGACAACAAGTAACTACTGATTCATCAATAAAGCAGTTACTGACCTCCTTATCGTAACGGGCAATAAATCAAATTACACTTAAGTTTTTACTACACAATATATTTTATGAACATAACTTAATACATATAAATTATATTTGAGCGGTCACATTAAATCGCGAGGTCTGCGCCACAATTAATAAAATAAAATAATATTTATTTACAATATACAATGTAAGCAACCGACAAACACTAACACGCAAATTTTCGAACTATTTATCGTGACATATAGCCGTAGAAACCTTTCAAAGACAGCAAAAGACAAACTATCCCCAAAAATTAGGTGTTGGTCGGTGAAATCGGGCGTAAGGGAAAAGCATAGACAATAAAATAGCCTAAATTAAATAATAAATAAATCGGAATGATTTTTTAAGCAAATGCAAGATGTTGGACGAAAATTGCCCATAGCAACTAAGCCACCGATCACCTAGAGATGACAATATCTCATTTGAAAGAGCTCATCAAGCTGGTATTATGTTGTTTTTACACGACTGCCACAAATAAGCAGCGTAATGTTTCAGGGTTCATGTATGTATGTTTATTTTCAACACACTTGCTCATAAAGTGGCTCTAATTTCACCGCAACTAGGCACAAAATAACACCTGTAATCAAACTGTGACTTTTTCATTTCTATTTTTCACAAGTGAGTTATAGATACAGTTAAACATTTACAGTGCGTATTTCTGTTTTATTCTTATTATCTTCACAAGTGTTTTTTTTAATACTACTGAATGAGACGGAACAAGCAGATGGCCCACCTGATATTAAGCAGTAACCTCTGCCTATGAACAGTGCATTACCTCATAGGACATGTTCACCTAGGACGCACCCTATGTGGCATTGCACTGCGCCCGCCACCCTGAGACATAAAGATGAAAAGTCTCATGTGCCTGTAATTTCACCGGCACTCTTACCTTTCAAACCGGAACACAGCAATGCGAGCACAACTGCTTTGCGGCAGAAATAGGTATGGAAAAACGTGGATGAGTATCACGAACGAACGTGAACGTTTTGAACGTGGTAAGTGTGTTGAAAAACGTCGTATGATACACGTGTGTATTGATGATTACCGTCCTCAGCTCTCTAAGACACTCACCTATGGCGCCTCAGCGGTAATCACCAACATTACACACTAGTACCATAAAGTACTATTATTCCACCATAATATCTTCTAAACGTCTTTACCGCTTTAGATGATTGAGGTATCATTAGAATCTGCACATTATCCCGATACACACGGGGTATGTGAAATAATAACATAGCAACGTGACAACGACGTCCAAATTAAAAAGACCAAACATAAAAAAAAATATCTGTCGCTGATCGTGTTTTTAATCAATGTGTAGACAGAACCGGATATTATAAAAATCTTAGGATTTCCCATAAAACTTTAAAAATACATAAATCAATATAATGGTTTTATGTATACGAACAGCACTATTCCAAATATACCATAAAAAAAATGAATGTTAAGTATTCGGTACAAATTAAATCAGTGTATTTTTTTTTCGAATGAAATTAAATAAGTTACTACCATTTGATTTCTCGACAAAATCCGAATAAATTTATGGACATAATACTCATGCTTGAGTTACGAACCGCTCTAACAATCGTATGTGAGAGCGGTGTAATAATAACTTGGTAGTAATCTATGGCGCACTAATAAATAGCTTTGACTAATTGTTCCCATTTTTTATGGATATTTCTGGAAATTGTTATTTGGTTACTTTTTTGCGTAGATCGAATCTTTATCGAATACTGATTATCCAGGTTTTTTTTACTGTATTTTTGGAATAGTGGTATTTAGTGGTGGTATCCTATAATCGAATACTTTATATTGGGCAGTTATTGAATTCACAGTTTGCACTTTTCATTGTTGTATAAGTTATCTATACTATAAGTTATTTATTCTATAAGTTCGTTTTACTATAAGTCTGGTACGTGTCGCACGCTGCCGTCGCCGAACAGGTACAGACAGGCTCGGTCCACGATGTACGCGAATCCCACGTCAGCTAGCACCACTTGCACTAGTATAAGCCGATACTGAAACGAAAAAACACGTTATTATTATCAGGGTTCGAAGTGATAATTATCATTAATAATTATCATTGATAATTATCAAGATAAATATAGGTTGATAATTATCTTGATAAGTATAATCCAAAATATTTGCCACTGGTTAATTTGACGCATTCAACGACTGCGTATATCGGAACAATACGCAGACGACGACGACGACGATATTCCACTCATCAATTTAATTAAGTAGTATGTAGTTGATTAACTTCTAGTATTTTGGTTTGCATTCAAACAAAAAAATAATAAAAGATTACCTTGATTGTAAAACATGTATAATTTATTTATTAAACTACTTGGTAAATAAATGTTGATATGTTATATCAGTTAAAAAAGGATTCCTAGGCTTAATATCTGTTTGATAATTATCGAATAATTATCTGATAATTATCATGATAATTATTGCGATAATTATCAAAGAGCATATTTATCTTGATAATTTCAAACCCTAATTATTATACATGTAAAAAACCAGACTTAGGCTGCGTTCCCAGTAGGCAACACAGAGACAGTAGGCGCGCGTAACGCTGCAAACTGCGTAGAGTCAGCGCAAAACTAGCTAACTGTGAAAACTCCATTTCAAATAAATGGAAGGGCGTACTAATCCGATACGCCGCTAACTCAGTCGGCGGCGAACAGTTTGCCTACTGGGGACGCAGCCTAAGATCCCGAGTCTCGAGCACCGCCGTAAAGTTGCATGCCTTTAGAACTTCTGTAGGTTACATTTCTGGGAATGCTCCCAGGAACTTCACGATCTGATCCCCCCATCTCCTTTTCATCATAGGACGAGCAAGCGCACGGCTCAGTACCATCCTCTCATTATGTCAAACGTTTCAGTTCTACCTTTATAATGCGAACTGCTAAGGAGTGGAATACCCTACCGTCGTCTGTCTTTCCTGAAAACTATAATCTGGGTCTCTTCAAGGCTAGAGTGAATAGGTACCTTTGTGCTTCATCTTCGGCCACATCGTCACTTACCAACAGGTGAGATCGTGGTCAAACAAAGGTCAATCCTTTTAAAAAAAATACGCTACCTCATACAAAAGTCCAAAGTCGCGCAACGGGCTATGGAGAGAGGGGCTATGCTCGAAGTATCACTATGTCATAGAATCCGAAATGAGGAAATTCGTAGAACCAATATCATCAACATAGCTCAAAGAATTAGAAAGTTGATCAGGAGGCAATTATAGCTCGCAAAACTATTAACCGTTGGGGAATAAAGGTTAAAGTAGTAGTAGAGCTTTTTTGTGACGGGAAAGTAATACCACCATACCTATGTCTGCCACAAAGCAGAAATGCTCGCATTGCTGTGTTCCAGTTTAAAGGGTATGGTTGCCGGTGAAATTATAAGCTCATGAGACTTTCATCTTTATGTCTCAAGGTGGCGGGCGCAGTGCAATGCCACATAGGGTGCGTCCTAGGTGGACGTGACCTATGAGGTAATGCACTGTTCTTAGGCAAAGGGTAGCGCTTAACATCAGGTCGGTTATATCAGGCCTCTTTCACTCCATGTACTTGCGCGCGATAACTACCTACCGGCCGCCGGGCAGCTAGGTTCCCACAGTTGGTTGCCGACAGCCGGGTGGAGCGTCCGTTCGTACGCAAATATTTTGAGTTATCTGGCGTACATTATTTTTGTCGCATCGTGTCGTGTCTACAGTTGCTCGCGGGAAAACTATCGAAATATTCGCTGGGAATAATTCGTAAATATTCGAATGTTTTGAGAAATATTGCAAATACCTACTACGATGGCTGACATAACCTAACCTAACTACCTACCTACCTAGCTCTATGTAAGTAGAAGGGTTCCCTTGATTCCTAAGTACCTACTTAGTATCTATAGCCGTACCTATACCTATGCAGCAGGTAGGTAGGTACTAGATCGGCAACGATAAAAAATATTGTATTTGAATCAGAATTACATACACCTAAAAGGTTTCAAATCGATACGACAGTTAAAAGTAGGAACCTACGCACCTACCTACACAAGCTCTACTCGTAAAAATGTAATAATAAATAGAAAAATATTTTATTCTTTCTTTCATTTATAAAGTGTACTGCAAATACCTACTCGTCATCGTTTCGTATGAGGTAGTGCTGGCCTCTGGTGTCAGAGTTTGTCAAGCCGCCCGAGGGCATCTGACATGGCTTATCGACTGCTAAATAAAATATGACTGAAATACCTACTGACATATATATCGAAAGAGGCAGCCCTGGCAATCCACGCTAATCACGTGGCGGAGCACATCTACAGAGCAAAACTAACTTTATGCTCGTAAGCTTTGGTTCATTTTTGCTTGCAGCGTCTAGCGACTCGAAAGAGTAGGTTATTATAGCAGTAGGTATTGTCAATTTTCTATGGAGTGATTTATCTGTTACGATGTAATTATTAAGTAATCTGTGGTTATATGCTTGATCAGTCACTCCAAGAAGTATACAAAAAGAAATAAAAAACTTTTCTCGGCTTTCATTCAGTTTTAAAATTATGTGTTTCTTGAAAGTTGGACCACATATAAAAACTGAAGAAAAAAAAAATATCATTAATAAAATCTAAAAAGTCTATTTTTTTTTTCAAGTTAAGTTTTTTATCAAGCCTGCACAATTTCAAAAATACTCACTTCATATGGAAAGTCTACGATCTCGAACATGGTCGACAGTTCTGGGAAGATGCCGGCAGCCAGCCCCAACACCACTCCGCCGGATATGGCCACGCTGTACAATAGCGGTTTGTTTTGCTTGAGCCCTTCCATGAAGGGCTCACCCTGTAAATAAGTTTTTTGTGAAATATATATTTTTCAATACAAACTTTTGTAAAATTACTGATTGTAAACGTGTGCAGATCATAAACACGGCCAGTCTACTATTATACATCGAGGAGTTCCGTTGTCCACCTTCCGTCTCCATCATCAGATCAGCTCGCTTTCACCATCATATTGTATTGTCATTGGAACTTGAGAGGTATGCCAAATTTCAGCTCAATCGGTGTAGGATAACTGCTTTAAAATTCAGTTGCAAGATTCCACCCGGACATACATTGAAAGTTAATATAAAGCTTGTAATAATATACATTACATATACCCTGTAAATAATAATGTAATAATGGACGACCTCTGCAGCACGTTGGGCGAGTAGCCGGCTGAGATGCGAGAGGTTGCAAGTTTGATTCCCGCTGCGGGACAAATGTTTGTATGCCCTGCAAATATTTGTTCCGGGTCTGGGTATTATGGTACCATGTTACTCGTAGTTCGTAGTTGTAAAACAGCCCCCTTTTTACTAAAACATGACTTGACTGGGACTTTGACGATTTGGAAGGATTGTAACGTTGCAAATTATATTGAATACACAATAATAATTATACTTGAAAATGACAATGTACAAGACGTGTTACGCCAATTATTAAAAAAAACCTTTCCTTGATAGTGAGGTGAAAAATAATTTGTTCTAGCTTACCCGATAGTTGACAGCGAAGGTGGAGATCTGAAGCGCCATGGAGATGATGTAGACGGTGCTGTTCAGCAAGTCCGGAGCAAACGGCGTTGGTTCCTCGTCTTCAGCCAAATCCATGTCCAGTTTAGGTTTGTTATCTCTGATAATAAACAAGTACGCGTTAAAAATAACTTTCCAAGCGGTCTCCCAACAATTGTATTACTGGTCCTAACTTACACAACAACGAATACAGAACGGTTTTCTGATTTTTAGTAAAACTATATCTGGTTTTGATAAAATTTTAATGGAGCCAACATCATTTTCTACACGTATAATATTATTAATATATTTTTTATTTTTTATTTTCAATGTATAATAATCGTCTGATATTAGAAAATTCAATGACTATAATATTTAAGACTGCTGTTTACTTATTAAATAGAAAATATATTTGATTAAATCCAAGATTTTTTTAATAATAAGGACTAGTTATTTGAATTATTTGACATGATTTTCTATATTTTGACATTATTTTAAAACTACCACAACATTTGTACGCCTAGCACACTCAGTGCACTTAAAAATACTGTAACAACTTTGATAAAATATTTCAAAAATAAAGAAATTTAAATTGTTATTGAATCTATTTTAATACGATTGGAAATGACGACACGTGACGATCATCACTTGTCCAGAAACTAGACGTTCAGTAGGTTTAATTAGTCCACATTTCATCGTATTCAGAAATCACAACATATGTTATTACTATTAGCCCATACTGTCCCATAATTGGGCAAAGGCCTCCCACCATTTCCGCCGGTCACTACGGTTTTGTGCAACCGTTTCCCATTCCCGCTCATAGAAGTATGAGCGAAGTATAAATTATGCTTTGATTTTCATACATTTTTCTATGACCTTCTTCGGGATAAATCAGCTTAAGATTAAGAACTATTCAGTAACTTACCTGCCCGGTGATCGTTGAGTGGCTTCGTGCACCAAGTACACCAGACAAATGAAATGCACAGCGAACTGAGACAACACTGTCATTATCGTGTACAGGTTGAAGATGTTTGGTAAGGGACGCTCCTTTGACAGCTGTTTCAGGGGCTGTAATCAAATGCAAATCTCGTTACAAACGTTCAGCAGTAGAAGAGAGAGCTTTTTTGTGAGAGATCGTCCGGGGAAGTACTACCACAATACCTATTTCTACCGCAAAGGAGTAGAATAGAATAGAATAGAATATTCTTTATTGCACAAAACAAACAATGTACACAGGCGAACTTAATGCTAAGAAGCATTCTCTACCAGCTAACCTTTGTGTATTATGGATACATTTATGTAGGTAGTGCACAAAAAAACGTAATAAAGAGAAGAAAAATAAAAAGACCTTTGTAGTCTAACAATACAAGATATGTAAGTAACATAATATTATATTATAAAAATAAATAATAATGTATAATATAAATATATAATATAAATACATAGTACTAAAATAAATAATAGTAAGTATAGGTAATATGCATAAACGTAAAGCTACGTTACTTGGATATATAATTATGCATATCAATATATACATAGGTATTTCCAAATAAACTGAGAAGTATTATTTCAGGATACCGCTTACTTTATATGAGTTAATCATGAGAGTAAAATAGTGATTAAACACTCCAACTCTGAAGGCACCGATGGACGAAACATCTCGAATATGGTGTGGGATACTATTCCACAACCGAATCGCAGTAACTGTGAATGAATCTGAGTAACCAGACGTATTGTGAGTTGGTGTTAACAATTGGAGTTGCTGCTGGGGGCGCACAGAACGGTCCGCACCATACAGAGGGAAAAAACGATCTTTAAGGTAGTGGGGTGACAAGGGATCATGTAAGATGTTGAAAAGAAGGCTTAGTATATGGATGTTCCGACGCTGTCTGATTTCCAGCCACCTCAGCTGAGCGCGGAAAGTAGATACATGATCATACTTGCGAAGCCCATGTATGAAACGTATGCAAAGGTTTTGCAGCCGTTCTAGTCTATTTAGTTGCACCTCAGTAGCATCAGAAAAAGCAACATCAGCATAGTCAAGAAGAGGGAGAAGCAGCGCGTTTACCAGTGTTATCCTGGCTGATAGAGGAAGAAAATTTCTCATCAGCCTCATATAATGCATGCTACCATACATTCTCTTACTGACCATGGCAATATGATGGTCCCACGACAGATTGTTGGTGATAAATAGACCCAGGTTCTTAACCTCTGTACAGAAAGGTAGCGGACAGCTGTTGTAATTAACAGAAGGGAGAGAGTTAAGGTCAAGTCTGGAGATGAAATAATTACCACCAACAATCATAACCTGTGTCTTGTTCGGGTTAATAAGTAGTCCAAAACTCTGGGTCCAGCCGTAGACAGCATCAAGATCTCTCGTCAAATTTTCAATACCCTGGACAACATCATTCGGCTCGAAACTGAGATAAAGCTGGACATCATCAGCGTACAAATAGTAAGATGAGAAAACTATTTTGCTGACAAGGGTGTTTATAAAAATTGAGAAAAGGAGAGGTGAGAGCACGCCTCCTTGAGGGACACCCACATCAACCGAGCACCAGTTAGGAGTAGTGCTCGCATTGCTGTGTTCCGGTTCAATGGTTGAAATTAAAGGCACATGAGACTTTTCATCTTAATGTCTCATTGGCGCAGTGCAATGCCAAATAGGGAGCGTCCTAGGGGGACGTGACCTATGAGGTAATGCATTGTTTATGGCAGAGGTTACCGCTTAACATCAGGTGAGCCATCTGATTGTTCCATCATTCACAAAGTAAAAATAAAAACATACAGGAATCAGGGTGTAAGGTTAAACGTGCATGAAAGCCGACCACCGTTTTAAAGATTTCAAATATTTTAGAAGTCAAAGTTTTTGATGCGTCTTGGGAAAACACACACACATACATACACAGACACACGCCTTTTTCCCGAAAGGGTAGGCAGAGTTTCAAATGGGCCTCTTTTCACTGTGGATTGAGAAAACATTGCAAATTATGAGTGTCTTTTCGAATATGTAGTAGTTTTCCACCAAAAACTTAGTTTTTTAGATTCTCCGGTTTTTTACATCACTAAGACAATAACGACTTTATTATCAAAATACCAATACTTAAAACTGGCATAATTGGGGAGATAGATTGCAGCATTTCTTATTACTATCATAATAAGAGATGTGCTTACAAAATCCTTTCAAATGAGGTATGTCACACACAGGCCAATTACCAAAATTATTCCCAGTATCCAATCTAAATCTGTTCTGTATGTTGAAATAAACAAACGAACATCTAAACATTCGCAAGTATAAAGTCTTTACTTTAACTTTTTAGCAATAATAATTCTACTTTACTTTATAATTGCGAATGTTTGGATGCTTGTATGTTTGTTTCAACAGACAGAACAGATTTAGATAGGATACTGGGAAAAAGTTATGGTAATTGGCCTGTGTTTGACATACCTCATTCGAAATCCTACTTAATATTACAATTTTGTGTGGTCGTGAGTGTGTTTGTTACTTCTTCACGCTGA
The DNA here is from genome assembly GCA_932527175.1 of Operophtera brumata. Classification (NCBI taxonomy): domain Eukaryota; kingdom Metazoa; phylum Arthropoda; class Insecta; order Lepidoptera; family Geometridae; genus Operophtera; species Operophtera brumata. The sequence continues at coordinate 7,261,223 of OW052235.1, read as the reverse complement.
CACGGCTGGACGGATTTGCATGAAATTTGGAATGGAGTTAACTGGACTCCCGGAATAACACATAGGCACATTTTTATCCCGATATTCCCACGGGATCGAGACTTACGCGGGTGAAACCGCGGGGCGCTGCTAGTAATTTTATAAGCCCATTTCTTATTATGACAGTAAGAATACTTTTCATTTGTTGAAAAGTATAGTCAATTGAATGTACCTTTGATCGTGATATGAAGAGGAAGCAAGCAGCCAACAGCAAGCTTTGCAGAGTCGCCTGCGAGTCGCTGAACTTGATACCGTCGAGGTACAGCACCGACTGACTGTACGCGAGGATCAGCGCATTGAGGGCGAGGATCTTGAACATCTGCAGGGTGGTGACGAGCGTGCAGCGGCCTTGCTTGATGATGTGACATACTGAAAGACAATAGTGTAGTAGGTAAGTGATACGCCATAGCCATCGCATTTATAGATACATACTACACACACACTGGCGACGCTGCTCCTCCATAAAGACAAGTAAATATGAAAAAAAAACTGTTTTAACATCAAGTTTACCGTTTTACCTTCAGTTAAGTTAACCTTAAGATTTACCTTTACTGTTACTGAGTGAGCTTGAGCATGTAACGCAACAACTCCAAAATGTTAACATACATACATAGACACACACCTTTTTCCCCGAAAGGGCAGGCAGAGCCTCATCGGGCCTCTTTTCGCAGTGGGTTGCACCTTCGTGGAATATAGACGTGACAAGTGGTGAGCTCATCGCCGCCATTGCCACCTACGAATGACTCTGCTAACGCTTAGACAGGACAAATCTTATACAAACAAATCTTATCAACAAGTCCGGGTAATCCCTCAGTCGGCTTTTACAACATCCACGGGAGGAGACGGAGGGGTATATTCTTAGGCCGGACACACCACAGCCACACCACAAAAAATTCTGCATATATTGTAAAAAAATTAACATATCGTCTTAAATTAGTGATACGCCATCTAAACATTGGTAGCGATTTGAAGCTGCACTATCTAAAGCTAAAGCTAACTAAACGTATCGCCATCCTTTTCTTTTGTATATAAAAAGCAAAGGACAGGGAGTCTATTTTTAGTTTTAACTTTAGAGAACACAATCTCAAATCGCTACCAATGTCGAGATTTCTGAGCATGATTAAGAAATTACACTTACTACAAAGAATACTGGACAGTCGACTTGTGAAAGGCGCAGCGACGGACGCGTCACCCAACCTCACTAGCTGCGGTTGATCGTCCTCTTCCAAATCCTTCATCGCTTTCTTCAGTTTGGCGGCGGCGTCGGCCCTAGCGGCTTCCCGCGGGCTCAACATCCTGTCTCTTCGAGGCGGCTCGGGTTCCACTGCTCTTTCTGGTGGTCGCTCGCGGAGGCGCTCTGGGGCGTTTGCTAGGATTGCTACGCCGACCTGAAAGTGGGAAGAAAGTTTTTTTATAATTCATTTCGGAAGAAGTCTATGATAGCACACTGAAATTAAGCGGCAACCTCTGCCTCTGCCTAATCGCGTCGTGCGTACTTGGAACCAGTTACCAGAATCAGTGATCAGTGCCCCCCTCAGTTAATTTTTTCAAAAATAGACTTGACAAACATTTAAAATGCACTGATAAGAACTAAGATATACACGCATCAGCTCCGAGAGCTGCCTGTGTATTATAAATAAATAAATAAGTAATAACAATTCAATACCTACCTTAAAGGTCACGTCCACCAAGGACGCGCCCCATGTGGCATTACACTGCGCCCGACACTCTGAGACAAAGATGAAGTCTCATGTGCTTTAATTTCACCGGCAGCAATGTGAGCACGGGATCTTATTTGCGGCAGATATTGTGGTAGTACTTGCCCGGATGAACTCTATCACGGAAACAACTTCGGTAACTTGGAAGCGGTGCGCTTATGGGCCTAGAAAGCCTGGGCCTATGCCAGTGCTCTTTATGTTATCCTATTTGGGCGGTCCTCCCTTCCTTAACGTGCTACACTCTCTAGTTGGCTGCGTATGAGATTATTTGCCTAAACGGAAAGTCATCTATATATTCCAACGCATATGACACTGATGAAATAAAGCCCTCTTGTTAACACAGTAACCTTACCAGCCCCATAATTGTGCTAGAAAATGGCCACGGGGATCGCAACTGTGGGGATAATTTTGAGAGTCATAGCTCTGTCCAAAAGTTTTGTAACATGAAAAGGGGATAATTTAGGTTAAAAGTTTCCACATTTTAAGTTTCAAAAGTTTTGGACAGCGCAAGGGCTCTTAAAATGATATCCCATAGCTGCTTTTCACATAGGCATTTTCTAGATTTAAATTCAAAACAAATGTTACTTACAGTTTTGGAATCGATAAGAAATGTATACTCACATCAGCGTGTTTCAGTGCTCCCACGTCATTTGTGCCATCTCCACACATCAGCGTAGTATACCCAAGGGCTTTCAACGTAACAATAACAAACTCTTTCTGTTTCGGCGCAAATCGAGCAAACACTTTGATATACGGCATCAGCTGCAGCAAGAAATCGTGGTGATACTCATTCAGGTATGTCAAACCTTCCCCGGTTATACACAAGTCGAATTTAGATACCAATTGCTTATAACTTTTGAATGGTACGATCGGTAGGTCTAATTCTTCGTCTATCGACTTCCATCTCCATTGATTGTCTTTCTCTGTGAAGATAATGGTTTCCGGTTTCCTAGTAAACTTCAGTTCTTTAGCAACATGACACGCCGTCAGCGGGTTATCACCAGTGATCATAACAACGGAGTGAGAAGCGTGCACGATCTCGGCTATAGCTTTCTTTGAGTCGCTTTTAAGAGGACACGATATTATGACGAAACCGGCAAACGTCAAGTCTGATTCAATATCTTCTCGAGACAAGTCTCGGATCTCTTGCGAACTCAGTTTGCCCAAATTCCTGTACCCTAAAGCGAGAACCCTCGCTCCTCGTCTAGATAGAGTCAAGTAGACATCGTCGTAATGACTTGGGACGTCTTTCAACATAGGTTTGATCGTTTCTGGAGCACCCTTCACGCTACTAATGTAGTGTGATTCCAGAAATCCGCGTTCGTTTACTTGGTACCCTGCGATGACCGACATCCTTTTGAGTGAGCTCGAAAAGTGATTTCTATGGACGATTTTCAAGCCAGGCGATCTTCCTTTCTTTGGCACGACTGCTTCACCTTTAGTCAGATTCCATTCTGCTGCTTTAAGTGTCGCTTTTTCTAACGGATCACCGACTACGCCGTCATCGAGTTGGACTAACGAATGACACGTCGCTAGTACTTGCACGGTCTCTATGGGAGCTTGTGATAGGGATATAACCGTCGCGTCTGTATGCTCCCCAATACCCGCCACACCTTCTACTACTAAGTTATCACTCGTCAATGTTCCAGTCTTATCGAAACAGCAGATTTCAACTTTACCGGCAAAAGGTATCCTGAACGGTTCTGTACAAAATACGTTGGACTTGGAAAGTTGTAGTAAAGAAGTGTTTACAGCTAATGATAGCTCTATGGGGAGTTCAGGTGGAATGACTGAAGTCAATATCAAAGTACACTCTAGGAAGAGCTTATATCTGTTTCTTTCAGGGTCTTCACAGCCCTTGATCCATACATATGCTGCAGCAGCAATCGCGAAGATCAATAGAAACATGATAAAACCGAATGTTTCCAAATTATTGGCTGTGACTCTTTTGACACCGAATAGAATTGTCCTAAGTAATTTCCCCTGTGATGTGTTAAAACCGTTCCGGATTACGTAGCCTATGCAACCGTTATCCGGTGCTTTAAGGCCAGAGGAGCCAGATTTGCTTGGTGATGAATGCTGTACTATTTTAGTTCCGCCGAACAACATATGGAGTTTGCTGTCGCCTTCAGTATCTAATTTCTGCTGCAAGTTTCTTTCGCTTTCTATTGACTCCTTCATTTGTGGGACACTCTCACCCGTTAACATAGACTCGTCTACAATGCAGGATCCTCTGAGTAGAAGAATATCACAGGGAACCAAGTTCTCATTGCCTGAGCGAGTTAGAGATACAATATCGCCTGGTAGCAACAAATCGCTCATAAGTTGTCTCCATCTCCGATTTCTGTACACATTGATGTTGTATGGTCTGTTTCCCATTTTCCTTATCTCAGACATGTTCCTCAGCTGCTGTTGTACGAGCGTGCATTCAAACATGATCAGCATAATAAGGGTGAATATGGAGTAGTACCAGTACTTGTCTAAGCACCACAGGCAGACACAAAACACTTGAAAGACGAAGAATGGTGCTGTTGCCCTTTCTTTGAAGAGTTCCATGAATTCTGGTACAACCTGAAAATAAATAACAAAAAGAATAAAGCCATCAGATTCAAGAGTTTTGGCATTTAGATCAAAGCATGGTGAGGCGTGGAGGAGAAGCCCGTGCCACGCTTTTCTGTAATTCAGTGCTCATTTAACTTTCACGGCGAAGTCATTTTTACTAGACTGAAAACGCAAAGGGCTAAAATTTCCTCGAGAGGTTGCGGGTTCGATGCGAGCATCTCAGCCGGCTACTCGGCCGCCGCCACAGAGGTCGTCAAAACATCAAAATTATTTTAAGATTAAATGTGGGATATACACTCATCAACACGGTCTGGGGATATTTCATACTCAATTAAATAACTCGAAAAGTACTGGCCGCATTGGAATCTTTTATACACCGATTTGTTTGTAATTTATCTCAGACTAATACCAAATTCAAATTTTTGAAAATTCTTTTGTTTCGGTGGCCTAAAAATGTATTGATGTGTAGGAGAGGGAATTTTCATTTGTGCGAAATTTAGAAAACAATACGAATTACGTTTAGTTACAGTTTTTTTTCATTTTTAAACGAAAGATAAAGTTAAAATTGAGGTATTGTAGCCATGCAACGCCAACATTTGACGAGGGCGGAGATGTTACGAGCTGTGGGAATGCTGGAAGCTGGGTCTGTTCAGCGTAATGTTGCTGAGGCCATAGGGACCCACCAAAATGTAATTTCAAGATTGTGGACACGCTATCGTGCCACAGGTGAAGTAGCGGAGAGGCACCGGGGGCCAAGTCGCATCACTACCCCCAGACAAGACCGATTTTTGCAAATTACTGCGCGAGCTCAACCAAATGCAACGGCGACTCAATTGGTCTAAAGGCTGCGAGTGGAACACCAAGTGCTTGTGAGTGGCCAAACTGTAAGAAGGCGACTGCATGAAAGCAATCTACGCTCTCGTAGACCACTCCGGGTCCCACCTTTACGGAGAGGCAATCGTGGACGACGATTAGAATAGGTTCGGAACCACGTGGACTGGGGCCGTGAGCAATGGTCCAATGTGCTGTTCACGGATGAATCCAGGTTCGGCTTCCATCCAGATTCACGAAGGACGCGTGTTTGGCGAGTTCCTGGACGATGGAGCCGTCTTCAGAACCCTCAGGAAGTTCACCCATACCAAGGAGGAACAATTATGGTTTGGGCAGGAATTCGTCTTGGAGGACGGACGGATCTCGTTTGGGTGCGGGGCAATATGACGGCAGAACGATACGTCCAACAGGTGCTGGGGCCCGTAATCTTGCCCCACACAAATGGGGCAAGAGTAAAATGCTCATGCACGACAATGCCCGGGCACACACGGCGAGAACGGTAGCAGCTTGGTTACATACACACAATGTTAGGGCCTTAGACTGGCCTGCTCAATCGCCAGATCTAAATCCCATTGAGCATGCGTGGGATATGCTGCAAAGAAGAGCTCTGAAGGAAGTTCCTGAAAATCTGGCTACAGAAGATCAACTTTTTGCGCACCTCAGAAGGACATGGGTCAATATTCCGCAGCAAGACATTGACAACCTTGTTCTGAGCATGCCGAATCGTTGCCGATGTGTTATGAACATCATGGGCGCTTTCTCAGACTACTAACTTCAAGTTTATAAACACAAATTAAATGATTTTTCTATTTTTTTCAGTTTTTACTCATAAATTAAAAGATAATTTATATACGGTTTCCGTCTATGCTTCATTTTTTTTCCATAAAATCCTGAAATTTTAATCGAAGAACCTTAACCATTATTAAAAAATGGTAGAATATTAATATAACGTATCTTTTAAATATATACATGTCATATAAATAATTAACACATTGATAGTAATTCGCTTTTTTAAAAATATCCCTAGACCATGTTGATTTGTGTATATGTCATTGTGTTCTCATACGCTCGACTTTCCCCACGCACCACACCTATCGCAAAGTGGCCAAACTATAAGTGGCTAACCTGTTGATTTAGGATGATGCAACAGCACATAAATCAAAAAGTAGGTACCTAATTCAAAGATTGTGAGTTCTAAGAGTCAAAAAAAATTCACAAAGCAGTATTTCATACCAAAAGATAAGAACCATATTTAATATCAAGTCACCATGCAATGTAAAATGAGCTTTATAACGCTAACGCTAACATTTAATATACCCGGGGATTACCCTAGACTAGAGTATCGCGGCAAATCTGCATTGTTCATCACACGGACAAGTCTATCGCTTACAAATATTCATTCAGCGAAAGCAGCTATTAGGTGAATTAATTATGTGCAGCACCACCTGTCTTTATCAAATGGAATTGAGCTGTCACACGCGACTTTAAGGTTCAATATCGCTCACGTGCTTACAAAAGATTCATGCATAGTACCAATAGTCAACTTAAGCTGCATTTTTCAAGGGAAGAAATATTAAAATAAAAATCTTACCATAATCATTTCATTTTTACCAAACTCCTTCTCAGCTAGGTCAATGGCTTCATCATCAGAGTAACCCTTAGATTCCATATAGTACTCGTATGGCTTATCTGTTGGAAATTCAACAGTATGGAATGTACCGTCCTCCCAGTCGTAAATGTACTTGCTCTTTTGGAAAATGAACCAAACATCTGGCTTGATGCTGCCCTTCTTTGTGGCCTAGAAATAAATAAAAGCAATCTTATAAATCTTACAAATCCATACTACTTACATATTTGTAAAAGTAAAAATTAAAAAAAAGGGGTTTCAACTGTTTTGGGTTGAGCTACACATCGAACATGCTCAACCCTAAACAGTCAAACCCACTAATTTTTAGCATTGTGCCACTGTCCTCCCATCCAATGAGAGTGTGTTTAGTAATGACTGGAATATATGAGGCAAGTAAACCAAGCCAGGACAGTTAAATTTATGGAAAAGAGGAAGCTAGAATAGTAAGCTAGTGGGGAGCACCACACATAGTCCATATGTATTCTAAGGGATGACATGTATACACAACTGTTCTTACAATTCATACACAAGTTTTTTTTTTCTAGTCTTCAGTCAGTCTTCAGACTATGAGCCAGTTTGGGTAGCCGGGGTTGTAAGAGAAGTGGTCCAGCAACCGATTTTCTTTGTGTCATATTCTTTTGAGTTCATTGCTGTGTGATGAATTGATGATGACTATTCAGTTATTTTGTATATTGAGTACCTATGGTTGAATCTAGTTTAGATTTATTCGGATATCATGTTGACTTGAAGTGGTAACTGATGTTGGTAGAAGCTAGTATGCTTAAAAACATATTTTGTTCCTGTGAATAGACTTATGTCTCATGACTCACGACTCGAGAATGTTTTTGAAATATTGCATCAACATTAATGAGTGAAGGAAAGCAGTGTTAAGCAGTGTGATAACATAACAACCAACTATGTTAAATACGTGAAAATTAATGATATATGGTTTACAGTAATAATTTTTATAAAAGTAGAATATAATTCAGAGCAAATCACCAAGTGTAACTAATGCGCTTTGATGTGTGCTTTGATAATCATAAATATACAGTACTTTAAATTATTTTTTCAAACATGGTTGGATCTACATATTATTTTATGATAACCTTTTCTAGAAAAATTTACTTTGCTGGTGTAGACCGGCATTGGTAGTATAAAAATCATCTTTTGTGTTATCACAAAGGCAATTTCACATGGAAATCATCAAATAAATAAGTTGCAGTGGTGGTAGAAAGCAGGCTTGCTGCATATGAACTCTACACAAGCATTATAGCTAGTGTAACTACAACTAGGCGATGATGTACTCATATATGCATCTTCATTCTCACGTTCGACCATCATCACCTGTCTTGTAGCCCGCGGCAGTAATTTCCATTCAGCTGGTGTACTAATTTGAACAGAGCATGCTTGTTTGTGGTTATTGTAGAATAAATAATATAGTACCTGGTATTCCATTCCAGTGACAGCTAGGTCACATGGTTGTACCAATTGTATGAATAAATATATATAATATGAACATCTGACAGGCCACATTACTACCTATAAGACAGCCAACTCACAAATAGGCTAATAGGATTCATATTGTGATGTAGTCTTCAACCGTGGTGTGTCTGGCCTAAGAATAGACCCCACTGTCTTCTCCCGTGGATGTCGTAAAAGCCATCAAGGGATTACCCGGACTTGTTGATAAGATTTGTTGGTATAAGATTTGTCCTGGTTGCTATAGAATGTGTTATTACTGGAAGAAAGCGTGAGCTGAGTCAATTGTGGCAAGCAATCGTGGCGATGAGCTTACCACTTGTCACGTCTATATTCCACGATGGTTCAACCCACTGTGAAAAGGCCCATTGAGGCTCTGCCTACCCCTTTAGGGAAAGAGGCATGTGTGTATGTATGTATGAATGACTGATCTGACAGGGCATATTACTGTTTTTGTTAAATGTTAGTTTGGTACATTTTAATATGTTCGAAGCATGCTTATAGCGTTGCACCGTGATATGACTATTGTTCAGCAGGAAACTTCAACAGATGATATAGTAGTGATTACTGGTACCTAAAAAACAATGATAATTTGATAATTCCTACCTTTGTATGGTGAAGTTTGACAATTTCTGAGAATCCATTGTTGGTAGTTGGAACAACTTTTACTACTTCAGCTTGTATAGGGTCTTTTACCTGGAATCAAGATAGTCGTCCCAATCAATACCTAGTCTTATTAGAAAAACACATAGTACAACCAATTTTCGGGAAAATTATCAATGAAAAGGGCTTACCGAGGTACATGCTAGGAAGCATTGGACGTGAACACTCCAGTAGCAGCACAAACAGATGAGGATTTGCACCACGGCCACCACAGCAATCGTCACAAACCCGGCCTCATAATTATCCTCAAGACCGTAGACAAATATCCACGAATAAAACAGTATAGGGTAAATTATCAAAAAAGGCAGCACGGTGCCTTGTAAAACAGTTGGAACAGGCTTAAAAAGCTGTATATATTGAACTAAATCGTCCAGTGACGACCGCATCTCTTTAGACACCATTGCGGCTATTATAACTAAATAACATACATTAAACTAGGTTATTATAACTTGTCGTTATCTGTTTAACGTGTAGCCTACCATTATTTGGAATAATTAACAGAATTAGGATAAGTATACGCAGTAAACCGTAAATTAAAATTCTACGGCGATCAGTTTAGTTCACGTCACGTCACGTTCTTCAGATATAATATAAAAAAATCTCTGCAATTCAAATTAGAAAAAGTAATACTACGTATACTTTACGTTTTATTCAAGTTACACAGTTCTTCATCCGAGAGTTACACATACCTCCATGAGCTACACAAATAAGAACGGGTTGTCTCATTCCAACACATGAATACATTCATATAAAAGAATGAGCCTGGTATAATCGAATCCGGTTTGTTTATAGCCTTCGTTCCATGCTTCTTCCAAGGTTTTATTCTACAGTTCTTGCTTTTCGGAAATGAAAAGCAAGTATTAAAAATATTTTTTTAAAAAAGTAGTTCTATTTGGCTCGATAGACAGCGCTGACTCAAGTATGCTTGACAAAATTACCAAATGTATTGTCTGTGCTTTTATGCCGCCCTCAATAAGCTGTCCGCGGAGGTCTCAGAGGCCGTGAGGACCTGGCGTGGGGAGACCTGGGACCAAACCTTTGACCGGGCCTGCGAAAATGACTCAAGCCTCTACGCGCTCAACAGAGCCCTCACGCGGGCCCCCCTACCGACTTACCCCCTGCTGGACCGTGACGGGGTCCGGCGTTTCGCTCCCACCAACCGCGCTGAGATCCTTGTGGCGCACCTGGAGCAGCAGTTTACCCCTCATCCGGTCCCAGATGACGTCCCTCCTGAGGTTGTAGACCATCACACCCAGGTCGAAGAAGCAGTTGTCGAGTTCCTGTCGCGCCCCGCCCCGACTCTCGGGGGGGACGAGTTCATGTCCCCCACCGAGGTTCGGAAGGCCATTCTCCGCCTTCATGGGCGTAAGGCGCCGGGCTGCGACGGGATAACCAACCTAGCACTCCGACATCTGCCGAGAAGAGGAGTGGTAGTCCTGACGCGGCTGTTTAATGGTATCCTGAGGACCACTCACTTCCCGGGGCTCTGGAAAACTGGGAGGGTGATAGTGCTCCCCAAGCCGGGCAAAGACCGTCGCCTGCCCGAGAGCTATCGGCCTATCACCCTTCTCCCATCGATTGCCAAGCTCTTCGAGCGCCTCTTCCTGGTCAGACTGCGGCCGACCATCGAGCCTCGGCCGGAGCAGTTCGGCTTCAAGAGTCGCCACAGCACGACGCTCCAGCTGGTGCGCGTGTTGAGCCACTGCGCGGAGGAGCTCAACGCCAGGCGCAGCACCACCGCGGTCTTCCTGGACGTGGAGAAGGTGTTTGACCGCGTGTGGCACCCCGGCCTGCTCTTCAAGCTCCTGAGCACCAGCACGCCACCTGCCTACATCCGGATCGTGGCGTCCTTCCTGGATAACCGCAAGTTCTTTGTTTCGGTCGAGAACACCGTCTCCAGCACCCGGACCATCTGTGCTGGAGTACCCCAAGGGAGCTGCCTGTCGCCCGCCCTGTACGCGCTCTATACCGACGACATCCCTACCCTGGAGTGACACCTACTCCCCGGGGAGAGGGATGTGTCGCTAGCGCTATTTGCGGACGACAGCGCGTACCTCGCCTCCTCGCGAAGCGCGGACATCGCCGCGAGCCAGATGCAGCGCCTCCTGGATCTCCTACTTCTGTGGCTCGACAAGTGGCGCATGGCAGTCAATGTCGGCGAGACGGCCGCCCTCTTTGTCTCGAGCCGCCGCCGACCACCTCAGCCTCTGTTGCTCCGGGGCCAGTGCATCGAGTGGAAGCCGCACGTCCGGTACCTCGGCGTAGAGATCGACAGGTCGTTGAGGATGGTCCCACAGGCGAACCGCGCAGTCACGCAGGCGCGCGCCGCCAGCGCCATGCTCCGACCTGTCCTCCAATCCCACCTGCCGCTGAGGATCAAGGTGCGGATCTATAAGATGTACGTACGGTCCCGGCTCACTTACGCAGCCCCGGCATGGTACGCGCTGCTCTCCGCGTCTAATCGAAAAAGACTACAGGTAGTCCAGAACACCGCGTTGCGGGTGTGTACGGGAGCGGGCCGTTACATCCGCAATAATGTGATCGCGCGCGATGTGCGAATCGAGAGCGTCGAGAACTTCGTGGTGATGTCGGCGCGTCGGATGTTCGACAGCGCCGACAACTGCCGCCACGCCCACCTCAACGCCCTCGCGCCCCTGCACGCGCGCCCCCCAGACCGACCCGGACCGTGGAGGCTGGTCCCAGAGACCTCCTAGAAGCTTCAGACTCCGCTTCGGACTCCGCGTCGAGCGGAGTGTAAACAACGCACAGCGAATCTCCGCACATAGTGCGTACCGCTGTGTTACGGCAAAACCCACTGACCCAGGGGCAGTCGCCCCTGGAGTTGAAGCCAGGGTAGAGAAAGACGTTTCAAGGCCCTCTCCTAACGCCCCCAAGGGGGTGCAAGAAGATCATGATGATGACAAAATTACCAAATGTATTGTCTGTGCTTTTGTGTGATAGTAACAAAATCATGGACTTAGTATACAAGTCCATGAACAAAATATCACGAAAATATATCACTATGTTGTTGACTTTGACATTTCACTTTATTTTGAAAGCTAGGTTCAAAGCAGCGTCATCTCTTAGCGCATGATTTGAAACGTCCGTGAAAACCCCTCATTGATTAAATATCAATGCGTTGAGGTTGAAATGACGTAAATGACGATATCCTTGGTCGATCGAAATGTGATCGAAATCGATTGGTTGCGTGTGGTCTCCTGTACAGAGGCCGCAATACTCTAAGCGTGTGGTATATCCTGGAGGAATAAAACTGGTGGTGGAACTTTTCCAATAATACAGACATGAGACAAAGTTATTTGGAAGGTGAAGATTATACAAAAATTGTAATTTTAAAAAGACATGGCCAGAATTACCAATATCCAGGCCATTAAAAAAAATGACAGTTGATTGACATATCATTATGGATGGCGCGAAAAAAGTAAGTTAAACATTTTGTTTTTGTTTGATAGTGAGTTCGAGTTCAAGGAAAATTAAATATTAGAAAAAAAAACAGGCTCACACAATGGATCTGAATATAAAACGAAAATCTACGAATACGCCGTTTACAGGAAGTCTCGTGGATGCATACCCCCACGATCTACAAATGTACAAAATTCCGCCAACAGAAAACGTAACCCTCCAAGAATTCGAAACATTAGCTTTAGAAAGAGTGACTCTACTGAGGACTTTGGCTACAGCTACAACGCTGAAAGGGTTGCGGCTGTACTCGGAGGAATGGACAGATTACGTGATCGGTGAGCTGAGAGCACAAGGGCTCAAGTATTACGCTAAACTTTGCGCTACGACTTCATGTGGTTCCGCTGACACAGATCTTCAAGCGAGGCGCAAAGATCATATTGCCCATTTCATACTCAGGTTAGCTTATTGTCGAACTGAGGAATTACGGCGATGGTATATTGCCAGGGAACTGGAGTTATTCAGAATGAGATTCATTATAATGAGGGGTGAAGCGGTTGACGCATTCTTCAAACTCAACAATTTACGGTACACAAATATCTCGGAAGAAGAACAGATGGAAATTATAAGTAACCTGAGAGAATCAACTGCACATTCAAATATTGATAACATGAAGTTTTACAAAGTGAAATTCTATGAAGTTCTAGATCTTGTTAGAGCTAGGAAAGTGTACCTCAGTGGTGGCTACGCATACATTCCACACAAAGATTTTGTTTCAGTGCTATCAGCTCAGTACAGGACCCACTTAAAACAAAGCTTAGCTGTTGCTTGCCACCACTTAGGTGAGATCGAACAAGATGAGAGATTAGTCAACCTACTAAAAGGCTTACACCAATCATACTCGGGCAATGACTACAGCAATAGTAAATCAGCTCTTCCGATTGAAAGCTTGGACTCATTATCCATGAAATCATTCCCATTGTGTATGAGACAGTTGCACGAACAGCTCAGGTCTGTCCACCACCTTAGACATGGAGGCCGATTACAGTACGGCCTATATCTAAAAGGCATTGGAGTAACTCTAGAAGATTCTCTTAGATTCTGGAGAGATGAGTTCACTAAAATGATGGAGCTTGATAAATTTGAAAAGAGCTATGCTTACAATGTGAGATACAACTATGGTAAAGAAGGCAGTAAGAAAAACTACTCTCCATTCTCTTGTCTGAGGATTATAAATGAGACTGTTGGGCCAGGGGACTGTCACGGATGCCCATACAGGCACTGTGATGTTGGTAACTTGAAGAACAGGCTGCAAGGATATGGATTAGATCCTCAAGGTAATATCCCTATGGATCAAATGATTGTATGTGGACATTTACGCATTGAACCCAGCAGTGAACTCTATTGGCTGCTGATGATGATGATGATTAGGAACAGGACTGCTTGGCTTGTTTCTACTTTAATATTTGCCATTCATACTACCATAAGTTTGTTCTTGGTCAACCTACATTAAAGTCCCTGAAAAGGGCCTTGCAACTGATGTCAAAAATCCAGTGTGAATGGATTTAAAAATAAAACTCTACTCTGGAGACATTCGATGACCTCTGTGGCACGGCAAGTTCGCCTGCGGCGCAGGAGGTTGTGGGTTCGATTCCTGCCTCTGACCAAATATTTGTATGATCTGCAGATATTTGTTAAGGGTGTTCTGGGTATTTTCTATGTATAATAAAAAATATCTATCTATGTAATGTATTGTATTAAGGATATCAGTTATCTAGTACCCATAACACAAGCTCTGCTTAGCTTGGGGCTAGCTAATGTTGTGTGATTGCATTATTTATTTATTTATTCTGGCACACTTAAGATTGATTTCTAGATTTTGAGGCTGTTAGCAAGAAACAATGGTATGTTTATTTGCAACAGATTTTTCAGCACATATGTATGAGATTCAATCAATCCCTCATTGAATGTTATTTTCTGTTACAGCTGTCAATGACATTGTTGAGATGGCCAAAAAGGGACACTTCCAGATAGCCTGCAGTAGGTACTTTGACGCTGTGCACAATAGCGACCTTGGTTTAGGCATAAACCATCCAAATCAGTTCTTTGAAGAAAGTCAGAAGATTGTCAAGGGAGATGTAAAATTGGAACCAAAATCTGAAACAAAACAAAAACTTGCGAAGAAAGAAGTTGTCGATGACTTGGATGGAATTAATTTTGATGAGGATTTAGAATAAAATTAAATAGGTACCGCTGGCACGGTCATTAGTTAAGTGGCTGGATAGCCTATGTGGGAGGTAAGATATGTAAGGATAAAAATGTGAGGAGGCACCAATCAAACATCATTTCCAGACCGTACTTACAGGTTCTCATACCCAAATATAATTAATTGTACACTCATATTGATAATTATATCTCTGCATAAACTGTAAAAGTTCTTAAGTTGTTTCCTTTTGTTTTGATTTCTCAGTTTTCTAAGTTTTCTAATCAGTTTTATATATCAAGAAGATAGAAAGGGCATAAATTGATAAATAAAATCGTTGCATGACTAACTGACTGACTATCAACCCACAGCCTAAATCTGAAGTCCAAGAAATCAGAAATTTGGAAGGTACATTCCTTTTGTTGTCAAGGGATGGAACAATTTAGGAGGGCAAATAGGGGGACGAAATTCACCCTTAAGGGGTGCAGCAGGGGTTGAAGTTTACATGGAAAAAGTTCACGAAACGAAGTTGCGGCCATTCCACTAGTTATATTATAAACTGTTTACATACATAGGCCATATGAAACTTAAAAATTTACAAATAAAAATTAGTTACTTAGGGTTTTTTTCAACTATTATTTAAGAGTCACTATGGCATATCAACTAGACTGCACTGAACGGAGTTGCAGCATGAAGAACTGTAAATACCTCATCCTCCACCCAGGTGGTGAACCTTGGTGGAGGTGCGAAAATCCACTTTCAATCATTTGTGTGGTTTAGAACGATTATCATGAACCACCCTATACTCGATTTCCTGGGTAATTAGTGGTTTTTAACTCTCTTAGTTTGACAAAGCTCTAGGAGGATATAGCTTCATCTATAGAAAAACAGACAAAGTGGAACTTTGCTTAGATTCTTTTAGTCTCAATGTGTATAAAAACATTTACCAATATGCCTTGCATAGCAAGCAACACCAGGCATTTACCTAATGATAGTGACATCTACTATCAATGGGTAAAGTTTATTAATAAGAAAAAACAAACTCACACATCAGAGGCCAGCACTACCTCATACGAAAAACTAATTAATAAGAGCAAAATAAATAAGCAGAAACTTAAATTGACTTTTTTATTGACAGATATATTATATAGATTTACTATTTTCTTTTAACATACATAGCCTTTTTAGTGATACGGCCGCAATATAAACCAAATATAAATATTAATCCTACGACTGACATGCCTACAACTAAGAAGTACTTCTTTGAAGGAGATGTAGAGAGTTCAGTATACACATCCCCTAAGTTTTCTATCACATTCATCTGTAACAAAGAAAACGGAAGTTATTTTTAGTTTGTCCATTGCTGTAAACGTGTGTGGTTATTCTTAGGTTAACTTCACATTGCTGCGGAAGATAAGTTTCACACACATAAGTACATTTTGATCTTCATCCCTAAATTTTCTATCACATTCATCTGTAAGAAAGTTTTTTTTTTTGTTTGCCCATTGGTGAAAACGTGTGTGGTTCTAAATTCTCAATTCATATTCATTATTCACATTCCTTTGGAGAAGTTTCGCAAACATACATGGCATTTTGATCTCCATATAAAAATAACTTCCGTTTTCTGTGTTACAGATAGACGAATGTGATAGAAAACTTAGGGGGTTAGATTTCTCGCGAGCTTCGATTTGGAGGGCCAAGACGAAGCTCGCGAGAATTCTCGGAAAGACGCGCTACCCGTTCATAAATATAACAAACATCCAAACTTTAACATTTATGATATTAGTGTGGATTTATAAAGTAATACTTACAGCAGCTATATATCTATACATTTCTAATCTGCTAGAGAGAGCTTTCTCGCAATCAGCCTCCAATTTCCTATTACTATCGTTTAGAATTATCTTCAGACATTTCAGACCTGAAATAAGATAAAAATAAATGAATTACTAACACACACAGGCGGCCAAGGGGCATAAAGCGCGATGTCCACTGCCAATGAAGCCAGCTCGATTCTATGAAAACCTATGCGACTTAGCTTAGTTCATCAGTCTACAGAAGTTTTCTGCTGGACATAGGCCTCCCCCATAGAATGCCACCACGAACGGTATTGAGTCGCCTCTATCCACCGCCTTCCTGCAACCTCTATAATGTCTTTGGTCTATCGAATTGAGGCATTTCTCTTTTGCGTCTGATTCGTAGATTCTTAGCAACCCTGTTACGCCACTACCGTGGTTGCTACCAGCACCAGGAATAGCTGAGCCACCTGCGGGGATTGGTTTGCGCGTGTTTACCATATTGGGGGAGACCCGACTAACACTTTCTTCCACCAGATAACACACGTAACATAGTTTCGTAAACTATTAAACCTCTAGAACAAAATGACGTGTTTGACGACCTGTGGCGCGGCGGGCGAAGGTTCGCCTGCGACGCAGGAGGTTGCGGGTTTGATTCCCGCCTCGGAACAAATATTTGTACGATCTATCAGTTATCTAGTACCCATAACACAAGCTCCGATTACCTTGGGGCTAGACAATGTTGTGTGAACTAGCCAGCATTATTTATTATTTGTTTATATTCCTAATCCTAATCATTTATTCATTTACAAAAATGGGTACATATCAAACAGGTGACAATAGTATGGTAGATCCAGCAATGCTTTTCCTATTCTAAAAACTAGCATTATAAAGAGATCCTTACGCCTCCCAGCGCCGTGCTCCAGATCCTTGCAATACTTCAGCAGGTCTAGAGCACAAGCCCTCTCCAGCAGGGGGTCAGCTTCGATGTCCACCTCAGCCTCTTCAATGATTTGAGCGACTTCGCGGGCGCATTCCGCCGACACTATTTTGTGGCTCAGCAGTGCGTTTTTGAGACACTCTTCTACCTTTAACACGGAAAAATACACATTAAAGTTACAGGTCTAGCGCTTAACTGAGTCAGTCCCTGAGATATGGGAGCGGTACGGGAGGGGTGTTTTCGTATCTCAAATTATCAGATGACATGTGACATAATGTGAACAAAACACCCCTCCCGTACCGCTCCTATACCTCAGGGACTGACTCAGTTAAGCGGTAGACTTGTATTTAACGTGATTATAAACAGCCTGTAGGCTTCCACAGCTAGACGAGGCATAGAATGCAGTGGGCGGATTTGCCATAATCACCACTCGGCAGGTGGATTGTTGATCACAGTATTGGTATTAAGTACTGCTGCTGGCAATCTCTTGGTGTAATCCCTTAGTCGATTTTGACATCCACGGGAGGAGATGGAGGGTTCATTAGGCAGGACACACCACAGTTTTTAATAGTTTATCTTCTTTTTTTTTAACTACGTGAATGACGGATCAAGCATATGGCCCACCTGATGTTAAGCAGTAACCTTTGCCTTTAACAACGCATTACCACACATATCACGTCCACCTAGGACGCACCCTATGTGGCACTGCACTGCGCCCGCCACCTTGAGGCATAAAGGTTGATCGGCAGATTGGTTTCAAGTACCCGTTTTGGTACTGCTGCTCCTATTATTTAATTGGTAATCTCGGTATGCAGCGAGCATATCGTCTGTATCTCTGCTTTGCACAGCCGCCCTAGCAAAGGGTCCACACGGTAATTTAACGCTTGCTCCTCCTTTTGTAATCCCATAGTCGGCTTTTACGACATCCACGGCAGGAGATGGAGGGTTCGTTAGGCAGGACACACCACGGTTTTTCTATAGCTATTCATCATTCTCATTGAGTCCTTGCTTGTGTGGGTGGGGTAAATGATAATGAATAGTAATTTCTGATACAGTAATAAGAGTCTGTTCAGAAAGAGAGCCGTGATGGCCAAATCGTGAACTAATGTTTTCTTTAGATTATAGTTAAATTTGTCGGCATTTTGAATCATAAACTAAAGAAATAGTTACAGTTGTAAAGGGATCTAAACGGAACAGACGCGCTTTGTATTGCCCGCTGAACAAAAAAGTTAAATAAGCACAGCTGCGCCCTCAAATCCCACGACGGGACTCTTTCTGAACAGACTCGACCCCATGGCGAAGGGGGCAAGTAGCCGGCTGAGAAAGGACAGGTTGGAAGGCTTGATATTGCAGGAACAGTGGGGGTCATCTGAATTTGCGCTATCCTTGAATTGATCTGACACATTCCAATTCAGATTACGGTTAAACAATGTGAGAGCAAACTCCCATCATGGTGGCTATATTGGTAGAACAGCCTCAGCTGCACTAGCCATCAAAAACTCACCTGTCCTTCAGAATTGGTAATCTCGGTCTGCAGCGAGCATATCGTCTGTATCTCTGCTTTGCACAGCCGCCCTAGCAAAGGGTCCAGACGGTAATTCAGCGCTTGTTCCTTCAGTACGTTCGCTAGTTCGTTCTCACAAGGGGTCGTTAGTTTGGATTCGCGGAATTTTTCCTTTAGGCAGTATAGGACTTTTCCTTGCAGTCCGAAGTCTTGGGGTTGGTTGGCTGAAAAATAAAAAAATAGTTATCGTTTGGATTTTGGATGCTTGTTTGTTCATTAACGACTGAACAGATTTTGATAAAACTTGATACACGGATAGTAAAGACCTGGATTAAATTGTAGACTACTTATTGCTCTATAACAACGCGAGTGAAGCCGCGGGCGTAACATAAATCAACAGAACATCACTTGGCTGGCTCTTCCTCTAGACAAAATGCCAATTCCTTTGAAATTCGGCTCTAGATAGGTAATTAGGTTTCCTTAATATCTTGTAGGTAACCTAATGTACCCAATCCTTCGAAGTTTCGAGTATCTGTTATATAGCAACCACACAATAAGTTCACAACCGACGAATAAGTTGATAAAATTGTGCTCATTATTTCGTTTCCAATAACAAATTCTCAGAAAACCTAAAGTCATCATTCATTATCAGCCTTTACGCATCCACTACTGGACGAGACCTGCACCACGGGAGGACTTGCCATAATCACCGAGCTTGGCAGGCGGATTTGTGATCACAGTATTGGTGTTGAGTACTCAGGTGGATGCTGCTTCCCTACCCCTGGTGTTTATCTCTTAGTCAGCTTTTACAACATCCACAGGAGGAGACGGAGCGGTCTATTCATAGGTCGGAAACACCACGGCTACTCATTCAACGAGTTTTTTTTGTGTAACCTCTTGCTTTCCTGCAATCTGTGGGAGTGATTTTTGAAAAGGGACGGAAGTGGGTAACAGGCAGCGCGCATTTTTCCGAGAGGTTGGTAATATCAGCCATGTTGCCATGTTGTTGTTCCTTGGTAATCCAAGGAGGTAAAATGATGTATGTTACATATCATATGCGACTACTGTAAGGCTCGCTCATTATATATTTATTTGTATTTTTTATCCCAGCACCTGATAAACATAATTATTTTATATTTTATAATATTATTTTTATAATACAGTTTTACATGGTAGCCTTTATCTGGCGTGGATTAATTACTATGCTATCAGCATTGTACTAATCAAATCGCATACCTAACAAGGAAAATTAATGGTGATGACGAATTTACTAATGATTATGTATGAGATGTGATTCAGTTGGCTGCTGTAACTTCGTACAATAACATTTGATGCTATGAGTACTTAGTTAAAATATGACAGGATAACTATGCATGAGATTCGTCGACATAGGTTTATTAATTTAGTTATCATATCAATTTGAAGATATACCTACTTTAATAGAAAATAGTTTTCATTTAGCACTGTGCAAATTGCTAAATTGCGCTGATTGCAGAATTGTACCAATCGCTCATTGTACAAACAGATAATTTATGTAAATAGAGTATTGTACGAATTGAGCATTTGTCCGGATAGCGATGCTTTCCTTCTTACGAGTGAAATACCTTTATAAGTCTTAATTGGTTTAATTCAGGAATACAAACCTTCAAAGAGTTAAAGGTTTTGTTCTAACAGATAGCATCTATCAATAGAGTTATTATACATAAACTATGTATATGTATAGTTACTCTAAGTAGGGTAACTCAAAGTAGTTACTTACTGATAACTTCTGAGCAATGTTGTTGAATATCCACTTTGCATGCATCCTGCAAGTTATTGTTGAATCTATAGTCAGTGTTTTGTTCTATCATTCTGTTGACTATAACCAGCTTGCAGTCTTCATTGAAGCCTGATTCTTTACGATGAGCCTAAAAGGAACAATCAAACGGTAATAATTTAACTTTTATCATTCATTTGACGACCTCTGTGGTGTGGCGGGGAGTAGCCGGCTGAGATGCGAATTTGATTTACGATTATAAATAAAAAAGGAAATTCATTTTGTAAAAATTAAAAAACCCTCAACGCAATGAAACGGCTGTACCGATTTTGATCAAACATAGCTAAGAACACTTCCGACAAATTCACCTTTTAAACAAAAAAATAAGAAATCGGTTCATCAGTTCGGGAGCTACGATGCCACAGAAACACACACACAGCCACGTCAAACTTATAACACCCCGTAGTTTTTGAGTCAGGGGTTAAAAAAATTTAAAAAAAATGCTGTACTGTTCACACAACATTATCTAGCCCCAAGCTAAGCAGAGCTTGTGTTATGGGTACTAGATAACTGATATACTTAATACAATACATTACATAGATAGATATTTTTTATTATACATAGAAAATACCCAGAACACTCTGAACAAATATCTGCAGATCGTACAAATATTTGTATGGAGGCGGGAATCGAACCCGCAACCTCCTGCGTCGCAGGCAAACCTCGCCGCCGCGCCACAGACGTCGTCAAATGTTAGCATAATCTGCAAATATTTGTTCCGGGTCTGGGTGTTATTGTACTACGGTGCTCATAGTTCCTGAAACCCACGACACAGGGAATCCTAGTGTGGGGCCAAAACTATGTACGTGTGTTCTATTTATTTATTTATATAGTAAGTGAATCTTCTCTTGTATCACTGGTTCGTTCCTGAGGTATTGAAAAGCCCTTGATTATAAGCCTGTATTCCAGAACTAATCCCAAACTGAATCTAGAAGATTGAGACTCATATATTCTCGCACTCATATGTACACGCTTGACCAAAGTTCTAGAATACAAGGCTAAGTTTGGTTTTTAGAAAAGACCTCTTTATGCACATGGCAATGTCTTTAAAAAAACCAGTAGATGCTGGTTTCCTTGAGATGAGTCACGAGTCAAGGTACCTCCCATCAGACCATGAAGAAATGAATGAATTAGTATACATGCATGAATGAAGATGATTGGTAAAAGTACCTACCTTCAGACAATCAAGAATCTTCGAAGTTTCTGTGTTATGGCAGTACAAGTCAATCATACCATTACAACTAGTAATCAAATGATAGTCAATAGCATTATCTGTGAACTCCTGTTTCTTGACCACAAAAATTGCTTTTTGGCATGCCTCGGATAGTTTTCCACTAGCAGTCTGAAGGCATTCTAATGCTGCTGATTCCCCATGGGGTACCTTAGGGCAGAATAATTGCAAGTCGAGTTTACAAGCTTCTTTTAGCTCTGGATCTAAGTCTATGCTTTCCTTTTGTTGAAACAGCTGGCTCCTTATCTGCTGACGACAGTCTTTCAAAATCGTATGCTTTCTCCTAGCTATTGTGTCGTTTCTAACAATTTCACTCAAGCAAGTCATAACCTGAGTTTTTGTTTGAGCTTTAGGGCAATACCGTACAACATAAGATTTACAAGAGTTCTTAAATTTACGGGTAAATCTATAGTTTTTAAGAGAGATTATTTGTTCATGCTCAATTGCTGCCCTACATTTAACATTAGCTTTTATTTCTGGATCATTCTTGTGTGAGATCAAACAATCCATGACATCATCTTCATCTTTCTTGTTCTTAAGCTCAGAAGAGCAAAGCCGCTCCATTGGGACTCTACAATTGACGTTCACAACTGTGTTTAGCTCAATGTGCCCACTTTGAGTTTCAGTAAAGTTGTTGACAACATCTCTACATTTAGGAGAGAGATCTTTTATTTTATCCTGCAAGCATGATATTTCTTCACCTTTCCCCGAGTTTTCTATACAAAGCAAGGCCAGATCATCTATACACACATCTTCAATCTCTGGTAATAAGTCTACACTTATAGCTCTCTGTCTCATAGCCCTTCTGACTTGATGCTCACAGTTTGGCCTCAACTTTCCTCTTTGGTCTGAGCTGTATGCATAGTTGTACAGACATGGCAATACTAGCAGATCTTTCTCTGATCTGGCATCACTAGCATCCGGCCATTGAAACTTGGACTTGCAAAGTGTAACAGCATCATACTTGCATGCTTTGTACAACTGAGGGTCTAGCTTAAAATCTCTTGATATAAAATACTGTATTTGTATCAAAGCAGCTTCACAGTCGGGCGTCATGACTACTGTGCCCAGTTTCTCCATGAGACAAGACATGACCCTGCCATTGCCACCTATCACTTCTTGGCAGGCCTTGTCGACTACGGGCTTGCATGCTTTTCGTAAAATCGGATCAACTCTCCAATCCTCGCCAGGATCCGCCTCTTGGACCAGGTTTTCTAGAGACTTCTGACAACCCATGCTGATTCTTTTTTCTTTCCTTCGTCTTGGTCGAGCATGTTCCATCAAGCAATGTATGGTTTTGCCACCAGCTTCAATACCCTTGCAAAGTGTGAGGATATCATTAGCACAGTTTTGCATCAATTCTGGTGAGAGTCTATAATCTTCCATGAGCATTTTTCTGTGGTCAGTCATTTCTGCAGTACATTCGGGCGCTAACTTTGTGCTATCGTTTCTTGTGACATTTTCTAGGCATAGCAGTATTTGTGCGAGTCTGACATCTTTATCATCAACAACACCCTTTCTGCAATGATATTTTCTGATATCCTCTTTGCATGACCTCACCAGTCCTCTACTGTTTTTGTAATTCATGATTATATTTCTCTGATCATAAAATAGCTGGTCTTGGCACTTCTTCCTCATTCCTGTAATTAATTTACATACCTAAATTACGACATTGCATGGTGCATTATTATAAATCATACTAAACCTATTATTAAAATGTGAAAGATTTATTTTTATTACTCTATCATGTTGAAACATAACATCCAATTTTGATTAAATTCAATAAATCAGTAGATTATGAATAGGATCAATAAATAGACTACTTTTTATCCCTATACCAAGCAAGTAATGCTAGTAACTCACAAAATATTGAAAACTAACTTACCATTTTCATATTTATGTCTCAAAAGACACTTGTACATGAGCCAGGAGCCAGGCACTTCATCAGGGCAGAAGTTCTTTTGATCTAAATTACATGCTGCAAATATGATTCTATTCAACTGAAGAGTGTTGTATTTCATATCCTGCAGGCCAATCACCTCCGGGAGACATTCAGGACTTAGATTTTGCTCTTTGATCTGAAGACATTTGAGAGTTTGTATCTGAGATAAGCCCTTTGAATCCTGAGGGATCCTGCCACATGTGTAAGCTTGTATGTCAGCATAGCAGTTCTTCAAAAAGTTACCAGTGATTTGCCAGTCATTAAAAATTAGAGATTCAATTTTGTTAATTATGCTCCAGCATTCCTTATTGTTAACGCTCAGCTTCTTCGTCAATATACAGTCTATTACAAGTTCAGGAGATTTCAGGCAGTTGAGTATTGTGGGCTCTTCCACGCAAGGTTGTTTTAGCTTGTAGTCCAAATATGCATTGTCAAGCAAAACATTCTGATGAGTCCATACTGTTTGCTGACAGGCTGGTGTAACCTGCGTCTTATTGTAGGCTACGTTTAGGGTACATGATAGTACAGCGAGATCGTCCTCCAAATACGAGCACAACTTTTGAAACAAAGAACATTTGGACAGATCCAACCTGAAGCGGTCATTATTGGGCTCTAAGTTGTTACCCAAAACATTCACATTCTGTATACAGATGACTATAAACGCGACGCATAATCTCCTTGATATTGTATTTAATAACATTTCGCTACAATGCCGGCGCGCCTGGATTGGATAGCTTTTGCCAATCAACAAGTACAATCATGCATATTTTTCATTTAAAAACACGCACTGATTCGATTATAGCACCAAACATGCAAACATCTACAATATAATTCAGACTAAAATCAAAAATGAGTAGAAAAGAAAAAAGTACGATTTTTTATTTTCATTTTCTGAACAAACAAAACCAAATCCGGACCAAACCACAGAATATATAATAGTACAAGTAAGTCAAGTAACCAAACGTCTGATTCGTCTGAACCAAAGAGGAAACAATAACTACGTAGTCTAAACAACAAAAAATTAAGAAAAAACACTACGTTTAAACAACCAAAGAATAAAGATTATAAAATAAACGAACGAATACGGGGGTGCGTTCAGTGGGTACACTCTGAGTGTTGGTTGTCACCAGAGTGTACGGTTGTTCCGTTCACAGGCTCGGTTAGAGCGTTCGGTTAGCGTCACGTGACCCTAACCGTACAACCACCTCTGACAATTCTGACGTCTGTCAAAATCAAATCATGTGCTTGTCACCAAAGCGTATGGGTCGTTCCGTTCGGAGGCTTGGTTAGAGCGTTCGGTTAGCGTCACGTGACCCTAACTGAACAACCACCGTTTTGGGTGGGTGTTCGGTTGTTACGATTTTGACGTTAGATTGCTGTCAAAGTCAAGTCGATCCCACCCTTCCTCCCCAAAAATCCTGTTCCATCCATAGATGGAGAAATATTTTATGTAAGTAATATAGTAACTGCGAAAGTTCCAGATTCCACGAGAGGATTTTTTTATAAAGTGAAACAGGACTTGTTATCAGCTCCTGAATTACTTTGCTATTAAATGCTCTAAGACTTTGTTAATCAATCACGCTGTACCGATATTAATGAAATTACATCCACAGATATGTTCAGATGTCCAGTAGCGGTTTATGTTGGCTGATTGATGATGATGTTGCAAACATCGCCAATATTTTTTCTGTGAAATATCAAGGCTAGCTTTTGTCAAATTTGTCAGTACCTATCAAGGCTGGAAGGATCTTTGTTGTCAAGTGCACGTCAGATCACACGCATTCAGGGTTCCGTACCAAATGTACCAGAAAATTCTCGAAATGTTTCGAAAGTTTTTTGTATATTTTTTTTTATTTTTTATACTACTGGTATGACGGAACAAGCAAATGGACCATTATATTGGTAAAATATAAATACACACTTAAATATGCTTTCAGCGATAATGCCGCACATTTTACTGTTTTTTTTTGATATTACGTTTAATTCTTGGTTTAGGTACAATAGGGTGTTAGTAGTAATATCAATCTAAATACATAACAAGTACCATATTTACAAAACAAGTTCCTAGGTCAAATGCAAAATAAAAAAAACTTGGTAACAAAATTGTGTGCGTCAAGCTAGCGACCCCCAAATCTAATTCAGGGTTTTCTTCCCGGCCAATAAATAGTGCATAAATAGTGCCAAATAGTGCCTTTAGTTAAATAATTAGTGCCTCAATACTTTAGAAGTTATACGCTAAAGAATGGGGGGTCGCCAGCTTGACGTCACGATAGCGACCCCCACCTGTAACTCAGCAACCACAGCACGTACGACTTAGCTTTATATCTCAAAAAATAGTGCCTAATTAGTGCCTAAGACCTGCAAAACCTCAGCAACGAGGCTGCAACAGAATAGAAGATATTTGATATTCTTTCTGAGACTATTGGCTTCATGGCGTCGGTCTTCGCTGCCCTCACTGCCGCGCCAATACGGCAACTGACAAAATTAATTTCTTAAATTCCGACGTTTTTCCATAGCTCAAAAAATAGTGCCTAATTAGTGCCTTAGACTAGCAAAACCTCAGCTACGAGGCTGCAAAAGAACAGAAGATATTTGATTTGTGTATGCGTCAAGCTAGCGACCCCCAAATCGAATTCAGGGTTTTCTTCCCGGCCAATAAATAGTGCATATATAGTGCCAAATAGTGCCTTTAGTTAAATAATTAGTGCCTCAATACTTTAGAAGTTATAAGCTAAAGAATGGGGGGTCGCCAGCTTGACGTCACGATAGCGACCCCCACCTGTAACTCAGCAACCACAGCACGTACGACTTAGCTTTATATCCCAAAAAATAGTGCCTAATTAGTGCCTAAGACCTGCAAAACCTCAGCAACGAGGCTGCAACAGAATAGAAGATATTTGATATTCTTTCTGAGACTATTGGCTTCATGGCGTCGGTCTTCGCTGCCCTCACTGCCGCGCCAATACGGCAACTGACCACATTAATTTCTTAAATTCCGACATTTTTCCATAGCTCAAAAAATAGTGCCTAATTAGTGCCTTAGACCAGCAAAACCTCAGCTACGAGGCTGCAACAGAACAGAAGATATTTGATATTCTTTCTGGGATTATTGGCTTTATCGCATCGGTTTTCGCTGCCCTCACTGCCGCGCCAATACGGTAACTGACATGACAACCTTCTTTTCTTTACATTCCGCGACGCATTTCATTGGTCGGCAGGTAATTGAACAGAAAATAAAGGCTCGTTTACACTAATACAACAGTCATCATCAACATTATCAGCCTGCAGAAGTTCACTGCTGGACATGTATGTAACTGTTGGGTGTTATGTTTTGTTATGATAAAGGCCTCCCCCATAATATGATGACACGAAGAACAGTCTTGGCCCGCCTGCATCTACCAGAAATCTAAATGTGAATTGAGGTAAACACAAACTCAAATAGTACCTATCTATGGTTTTTTTTTATTTCTGTCTCTCTGCCTGTATCTATCTTTGAAAAATCATCACGCTGAAACTAATTTACGGATTTTAATGATTCTTGGTATAGTTATACCATATATGAAGTTAATGCCTAAAATATTTAAGAAAAAACGAAAGAGTTCTTGATGTAGAATAGATAGTGTTGTCTGTAGGGGAAAACTCCGGTACTCCGGAACTACCGAAACAATTACAAAAGTTATTTCACTTACAGGAAGCTATATTATTGCCAAGTGCTACATTTCAGTAGCTTCCATCTGTGGCTGCGCTCGCATTATGGGTAGTTCTACTCAAATCCGTGTTTTAAGCATACCTTATAGTGTGGTATGATATTTGAATGTTATAATCTATTGCCAGAATTGGACAAAACTGGCCAGGTTTTTTTTTTGTTTTCAAAATCGTTATCTGAAGTTTCCTGTCATAACTGAACAAGAATCTGCTGTCAGAAATGAAAAAAAAACAATTTTGAACTTATTTTTTATTCCCATCCAAATGTTTTCAAAATCGATATCTGGAGGTCCCTGGAGTAAGAGAACACAAAGATGTAGTCAGAATTAAAAATCTGTGTTTGATATATTAATCAGGCTCCAGGATCTGATGTTGACGAACCAGCATCCTAATGAACAGGTTCTAGGATACTTCGAAAGCCGAATCATCAAATTTTGAGTTCTAACTTTACATTAAGACTGACATGACAATGTGTCTTTCTCCTGCAGATACCAAGGTAGATAATAATCAGAACAGGATGAATATAATCTAGGGTGAATGCAACGATGCATAAATTCCATAAGTGTTCCGTATGTTGAAATCCCACGGTATGGTTTATTTTTATTTTGTATTGAATGCTTTGAAAATCGATATCTGAGTTACCTGGGTTAACTTATCTCACTTACTTTTGAAATACCCCTACCGGTAGTTCATGGGGCCCTCTTTCAACGGCTTTCTGTGAATGACAGTGACTACATGAAAAATTACAACCAGCCCCCCGATTCCCTATCTTTTTCGTCTTCAGTGACTAACTGATGATAGTTTTTCACTAGCCCTAGTGGGTAACCGAAGATTGTTATTAATCGCGATTACGTAAGGGAAAGCTGCATTGTTGCACCAAGCTCTAGCTCAGTGACTATCAATGTCTATCGATATTATTTTGGCAACTCTAGTTACTTTCAAAATAGAACTCTTGTGTGGTCTATAAGCAGATAATGATCATAAATCATTTATTGCTTATGAATCTAGGTAAAATACAATTGCATTAGATGTTAGGTTGTTAGGTATAGGTAAGATCGCTAGATTCTGTTTTTCAGCGTACAAACATTAGACAGGTAAGTCAGATTGGCCAATTTATAAAACAGATCGGCAAGTTTATAAGAAGAGCAAGCACGAATTTCAAAATGTAAACAAGCTGTGTCCTACTTACTTAATATAATACAAACATGTCAACAATATCGACAAATAACAACAACAATAACAATATCAATTAGCGCCCAATATCAAGCGGCGGCTATTTACAAAAACTGAAAACACACTTATTGATGTGTGCCTGAGCATATAAACACAATTTATTATAATAAGTACAAGCTAGAAGAAGAATAGGTACGCATAGGTAGATAGGAACTTAGGTCTTTTACTTCTTACATTGATGTATTCAGAAAATGGAATCCTTTTGTACTGAGGAAGGCCTCCTAGGTCACGTCCACCTAGGAATCTATATCCAATCATATATGTGAATCTTAAATATAATTATCCATAAATATAGCCATATTTTTTACAAATACCAACATTTTTATTTATACTCGACAAAACAATTTAAGGCTCCTACAAAAGTTTTTTTTTTTTTTTTTTTTTATACTACTTGGATGACGAAACAAGCAAGAGGCCCACCTGATGTTAAGCGGTAACCTCTGCCTACAAACAGTGCATTACCTCATAGGGCACGTCCACATAGGACGCACCATATGTGGCATTGCACTGCGCCCGCCACCCTGAGACATAGATGAAAAGTCTCATGTGCCTGTAATTTCACCGGCACCCTTACCCTTCAAACCGGAACACAGCAATGTGAGCACTACTGCTTTGCGGCAATGTAGGAAAATATACATGCATCAGACTGCATGACATGTAGGTAAGTCGGGACACATGTGTTTATTTAGTATGAGTATCCACAGAAATGAGACAAGAAAATATACTTGATAAAAACATGTTTTGAATATTTTAAGATTTTACATGAGAACGATGAATATCTAGTATTTTTTCTTATGCTGGTCACTTCTTTTCTAAAAGGTTCAGAATCTTAATCCAATAATATATTTTTATCGAAAATATAATTATCCATAAATATGGACATATTTTGTACAAATATCAACATTTTTATTTATACTCGACAAAACAATTTAAGGCTCCTACAAAAGATGTAGGAAAATATACATGCATGAAACTGGAGACATGTAGGTAAGTCTGGACTTAATGATACTCGCTTGTATAATAAATATGTAGGCAGAGTAAAAGCAAGTTTTCATGTTTGGTAAAATTTTATTTGAGAACGATGAAAATCTTGTAACTTTTTCAAAATATTATCACTTTCATAAAAGTACCAAACCATTTTTGAGCAAATCCAATCTCCTTTGTTTGTTTTCAAGTTTAAAGTAGTTTCAAGTACCGAACCCAGACTTGCCAGGTACCTACCTAATTATAATCATCATGGCTTAGACTAAGTAGTATAACATATAATAGGTAATAACTCACTTTAAGGTCAGAGTGTATGCAGGGAGACACTGAAGAAAAAAGACTTAGGTTTTTTTTTTTTTTTATGAAATAAATTCACAAACTATCATACGGCCCACCTGATGTGAAGTGGTTACCGTCACTTATAAACACCGGCAACACCCAAGGTATTGTCGATGCGCTGCCTACCCTGAAGGAATTTATGAACATTTTTCTTGAAGCGACACATGTCGTAACCAAGCGGGAAAACCTCAGATGGAAGCTCATTCCATAGTTTGTAGGTATGGGGAAGAAATGATCTCGAGAAACGAGTCGTTCGAGAAACCCAGGTATCTATGATGTGCGGATGAGCCTTGTCATTAGTAATAATGTTACTCTAAAACGCGGGTTATCATCTTAATTGTTACATGCACAGTATATTTAGTACAGTTACACAGTGTAGCGTCTTTTGCATCAGCAAGCAGTTAAAAATTCTATAAAAAAGACAAAACTCGGTATAAGTAACTATACTAATTTAATTTTTAATTTATAGGAACATGCTCAGAAATGGTCAAATGGACGGAAACCATTGTCTTGATCTCAAATCACTAGGCAGATGGGTACTAAATAAATAAATAATTTACTTACTACTTAATGTACTTACTTAATTCACTTAAATTCACCAACAAAAATTTGACTTTAGGTACTAAAAGTCCAACGGTTTTTTACAGTTTCACCTCTAAGACCCAAAAAAACCACAGTACATAAAAACCGGCCAAGTGCGAGTCGGACTCGCATTATCAATATCAAGCAAAAATGAACAAAAATGTCTCGTGTTTTTTATATGGGAGCCCCTTTAAATATTTATTTCATCCTGTTTTTTCGTATATGTTTTTATAGCGACAACAGAAATACCTACATCTGTGAAAATTTCAACAGTCACGGTTTTAAATTTTATCACGGTTCATGAGATACAGCTTGGTGACAGCCTGACAGACAGACAGGCAGACAGACGGACGGACAGCGGAGTCTTAGTAATAGGGTCCCGTTTTACCCTTTGGATACGGAACCCTAAAAATTACCAGTTTCCCCAACAGACAAAACTATCTATCCTACAGGAAACCTTTAGTTTTTCTTAAATATTTTAGGTGTTAATTCTGTAGTATATTATGGTATGACTATACGAAGAATCATTAAAATCCGTCAAATAGTTTCAGCGTGATGATTTTTCAAGGATACATACAGGCAGAGAGACAGAAATTGAAAAAAAAAACCATAGATAGGTACTATTTGAGTTTGTGTTTACCTCAATTCACATTTAGATTTCTCGTAGATGCAGGCGGGCCAAGACTGTTCTTCGTGTCATCATATTATGGGGGAGGCCTTTATCATAACAAAACATAACACCCAATAGTTACATACATGTCTAGCAGTGAACTTCTGCAGGCTGATAATGTTGATGATGACTGTTGTATTAGTGTAAACGAGCCTTTATTTTCTGTTCAATTACCTGCCGACCAATGAAATGCGTCGCGGAATGTAGAAGAAAGAATGTTGTCATGTTAGTTACCGTATTGGCGCGGCAGTGAGGGCAGCGAAAACCGACGCGATGAAGCCAATAGTCTCAGAAAGAATATCAAATATCTTCTGTTCTGTTGCAGCCTCGTAGCTGAGGGTTTGCTGGTCTTAGGCACTAATTAGGCACTATTTTTTGAGCTATAGAAAACGTCGGAATTTAAGAAATTAATGTTGTCAGTTGCCGTATTGGCGCGGCAGTGAGGGCAGCGAAGACCGACGCCATGAAGCCAATAGTCTCAGAAAGAATATCAAATATCTTCTATTCTGTTGCAGCCTCGTTGCTGAGGTTTTGCAGGTCTTAGGCACTAATTAGGCACTATTTTTTGGGATATAAAGCTAAGTCGTACGTGCTGTGGTTGCTGAGTTACAGGTGGGGGTCGCTATCGTGACGTCAAGCTGGCGACCCCCCATTCTTTAGCTTATAACTTCTAAAGTATTGAGGCACTAATTATTTAACTAAAGGCACTATTTGGCACTATTTATGCACTATTTATTGGCCGGGAAGAAAACCCTGAATTCGATTTGGGGGTCGCTAGCTTGACGCACACACAAAATTTTGGAAAAAAACTGACTTTGGCGGCTTTATTTTCTATAACTATTGAAAATAAAAATAAACTCTACTTCATGAGATCTAAAAATGATAAACCACATGAAAAAAAAATGAAAAGCCAATGGGAAAAAAAAGAGTTCAAATAAGGCTAATTGGTTCAGTAAAGACGAGCTAAATAAACAATGCAGGTAATAAGATTCAACAAATCATTCTAATTCACTACACAGATACAATAACAATAAGGATTTGGTTTCGTCGTTCATTCATTCATACTATCTACTAACTTCTTTGAAAAAAAGTGGAGCTGACAATGTTGAAATAGAGCTGAATTTAGCTCTAAAAGAGCTAAATTGGCAACACCGGGTGAAAAAGCGTTTGTTTACATCAAAAATTTACAGTGGCCTTGACATTCTGTGTCAATCCAAGTCGTTCAGAGCCTCAGAGCGTGGTTAAAAAAACAACTACACACTTGGAGTGTACCCATTGAACGCACCCCGGCTACGAATAGGAAGCACAAAGTATAGAAGAAACCAGTGCTGCCACCACTGAAGAACTTAATACCTATTATAATTTATTTAATATCTTTAATATTTCTTCTTCCATAGCTGCCGCTGCCACCGAGCTCTTAATTGCATTTATTTACAGAAATAATAATATAACTGTTAAAAGAAGGTATGTATGTACAAAAAAAAACCACATGAAACAGCTGTACTACCCGAAGACCGCTGATAACAATCTATCGGGTAATAATTAATAGATGTAACGCCTTAGATCTTTATGTATCTGCTACTAGGATACACTGTTTTTTTTAATAAATAATTTTTAATTTATGTTATTTGTAACATTACCTTTTTACCTTGATTTTCTTTACAGTGATACGCTAAGCAATAGTCTATACCTATGCTCTACAGTCTACAGGAAAGATACAGTACAGAGAGACAGTACCTGTCTATTGCAGTCTATTCTATTGATTCTATTGTACAGAAGTATATGAATATTGATTGTGTGAATGTTTTGTTTTGTTGTTATATGTTTATGTTGTTTTTTCAGTTAAGTGTGAATCAATTTGTATTACGTAATCACGTACGATTCTCCCTCTAGACCGTACCTTTATCTTTCCTCAAACTCCCAGCACTTTTTTGGTTTTATGTCAAGTTAATCATCTGTCATTGGCAAACTCTTGTGGCACCACTACCGGTCCACTGAACACGCCAAAAAAAGAAGAAGAAGAAGACCGATGCATAGTATTCACCGTAAATAGTTAACCTTTTAGTCTGTGGTCTTCGGTGCCACAGAGAAAGACCTTGGTCAATGGCTGTGTATCAGTTTCAGTCTTTATGGGAGTACAGTCACTCAATGTCACTTTGTCTTGTCATGTCATATCAATAGAATACATAGATTAATTTTCTCTATGGATTAAAGATAGATGCGGTCATTCTTGAAAAAGTTG
Organism: Operophtera brumata; assembly: GCA_932527175.1. Lineage (NCBI taxonomy): Eukaryota > Metazoa > Arthropoda > Insecta > Lepidoptera > Geometridae > Operophtera > Operophtera brumata. The sequence goes on along the minus strand of OW052235.1, from coordinate 7,227,703 downwards.
TGTAAAAAATATTTTTATTGTAGTTATTTACGTGTTCATCGTGTAAATTGCAGTAATGGAAGAATTTGTGGAAGTAAATCAGATATCGGATTTCATTTCATACCTTCGCAGTGTAAGTACTTCCATGAATCTATTTATATGTCGAGTTTCTAGAACATCGCAAGATTAGAATTACTTACATATTTACAACAAACTCACTACATTTTGGTTTTATTAGCCAGTATTAGGTACGTATTTCTTAGATGGATGTTCTCTACTTGCCGTGTCTACTACGTATCATATACACCCTCATCCAAACTAGGCTAATACCTTCATAATACTTACCAACACTGCGGTTTTTAAATTCAGTTGACCGTGATGCGAACCCTACCTAGGCACTGAGCGGTTAATGAGCGGTTAGACAAAACTGGTATATCATATTAGTAACTCATACTATGAGTTACTCTCTCTGATTAGCTAAGTAACTACTACAGCTCCGCGTGGAAGTCTGGAGGAGGCCTATTTTTTGGTGGAAAAAACGAACGGGACATGAAGGCTAAGCACATTCAATATTGAAGATAGCAAATATTACTCAAAGGAAACATAGATTTGATTGAAAAAAAATGAACAAATGCATTCACATTCACAGATTTTGTAAAAAGTTTACCTGAGCCTGGAATCAAAACAACGTGCGACCTTCTGCAATGTGTTGTGATGAATGTTCATTATAATATAACTAGGTACCTATTAATTAATGGTCTTCCTTAATTTTGTAAGATACAATGTTTATTTGAGAGATTTTATCCTTATCCTTATTTATTGATTGGTACAATAAAATAGTGAGAGTCTGAATGTTTGTAGTTTTAGTTTGTCCAACTCCAGGATTAGGTAAGCTTTTTTATAAATCTGTGAATACAGTTGTTCTTATTTTTTTTTACACCAGAATAATGTTTCCTTTGAGTAAAATTTGTACAATGTACATTTTAATGTACTTTTCCTCCATATCCTATTTGTTTTTTCCTTACTACTGCATAATTAAAATTTTATTTATTTTATTTAAAAATACATGTAAAGGAAGTTCCTACTTATATCTAATATGTCATTGTTATATTTATACAGCTCGGTCAAAACCAAATCCTCTACCTATGTAGTTGATTACATACTCATAGAAACATGCACAGTAAAATTTGGTTACATGAATTCATTGATAAGCTCAATCATGAGCTCTGTTTTTAGTATATAAATATATATACCTTCTGTCAATAGCCCATTGGCCAGAGTTTAAATAATACTGATGGTATATCTACACTAATATGAAAGATTTGTATTTTTGAGTGTGTGTATGTTTGTAATGAATAAACTCAAAACTTCTGTGCCGATTTCAAAAATTATTTCACCATTGGAAAGCTACATTCATCCTGAGTGACATAGGCTACCAGGGGGGCGGGGCTAGGAGGGGGGGGAGCTGTTTTCCTTCCTGAAACTACCCGTGCGAAGCCGGGTCGAGTCGCTAGTTGATTATAAAAACAGAGCTATTGAATTGGCTTCCAATCTCAATATGTTTATACTGTTATAAATACTGATAAGAGATAGCAGGTTTGTGTGGCAGAATAAACTTGCAGCCACAGATATCTGAAACTTGCATCTGTCCTACATTATAATAATATATAATAATAATAATAATAATAATAAATAATTCTGGACAGTTCACACAACATTATCTAGCCCCAAGCTAAGCAGAGCTTGTGTTATGGGTATTAGATAACTGATATACTTAATATAATCTACTAGTGTCCACAGGCGGCCTTCCTCGCATTTTACTGAGATGAAAAGTAGCTTATTATTACATAATTTGCACTTTTGTTTGGGAACAGCGGATAGCTTCCAAGTATCATGGTTGCTGTGACGACAGCAGCATTCTAAGGCGAGGCTGAAAAAAGGCGTGCTGAGCCCTCAACCTTTTCTCTTACACTAGCCTAAATATTATAACTATACTTACCTTTGTTAGTAATGATAGTGTGAGGAATATTTGGCCGTGTTTTTACTTATAGCTATCCAGGTCACATTCTCTCTGTGTACAAAATTTCATCAAAATCAGTTCAGCTATTTCGGCGTGATTGAAACAAACACACAAACACCCAAAAAACGATAGACTAGAATAAATAAATTTTAACCTTGACAACAGTCATCAAAGTTAAAATTTTTAGATGTTTGTGTGTGTTACTTAATCACGACGATACGGCTGATCTGATTTCGATGTAATTTGGTACGCAGGTAGATTATGACCAGGATTAAGCTATAGGCTACTTTTTATTCTGGTAAAACGCAAGCAAAGCCGCGGGCGGAGGTACCTACATACATGTTAGTAAATACTGGCATGTCATTTAATGTCTGCCATTGTAAATTTTGCAACTGTAATAACACCACAATGAAAATCAAATTTATTAACATAAACTATTGAGGAAGCATATAAACCTTGAATGAAGTCTACTACCTTACCTTGTTTTTTTTTAATATACCTTTTAACTTGTTTTTAGTGTCTGAACCTCTGACCCCTATGAATATTAAATATTAAGATACGTTGGAGCTCATGCCAATGACATTGCAGTAAGATAGAACTAGCAGTAGTTATGTTAATTAATAAGTACCAACCTGACTATAATTATAGGCATGTACTACTAGGTATTCCTTGGGTGCCAATTAAAGTGAGTAGATCCCAATTGACGACGCGGCGGGCGAGTAACCGGCTGAGATGCGAGAGGTAGCGGGTTCGATTCCCGCTGCGGGACAAAATGTTTGTATGATCTGCGAATATTTGTTCCGGGTCTGGGTGTTGTGGTACCATGGTATTCATAGTTCCTGATATCCACGACACAGGGAATCCTAGTGCGGGTCAGGACTATTTATGTGTGACTGTTGAATTCAACTAAGATTTGCTGTGGCATCCATAAATCACGTGACGCTAACTAGGGGAGGGCTGTCATCCAGAGTCACTCAGGGTCACCTAGAGGGGTCCGAACAAAAGTCACTTGACATTTTGTGATTTAACATACATGTCTTTGTATATTAACAAAGTGGTGATACTGAACCCAATAAACAAACCTTTTTTTCATGTTATTCCTACTTATGGTTAATCATGAAGATCCATTGTATCTCTGGGTAAAACCCGCCGGCCGGTGATGCGGTGACTCAATACATACATACACACGCCTTTTTCCCCGAAAGTGTAGGCAGAGCCTCAATGGGCCTCTTTTCACAGTGGGTTGCACCATCTTGGAATATAGACGTGATGGTGAGCTTATCGCCGCCATTGCTTCCCACGACTGACTCGGCTAACGCTTTCTTCCAGTAATAACGCATTCCATGGACAAATCTTATACCAACGAATCTTATCAACAAGTCCGGGTAATATGCTTAGACCGGACACACCGCGGCACTTAGATTATTTAATACATACATAGACACACGCCTTTTTCCAAGAGAAAAAGTACTTTGTAAATCATCAGCATCGTCAGCCGGATGTCCACTGGTGGACGAGGCCTCCCCCAATGAATGCATAGTCCCACGCTTGGCAGGCGGATTGCCGATATTACTGTTAGTTTTGAGTACTCAGGTAGATGCTGCTGCCCATCCCCTGGTGTAATCCACTGGTTTTAGTGTTACGATATCCATGGGACGAGACGGAGAGGTCTACTCTTAGGCCGGACACACCACGGTACTTAGATCACTTTTTACCCGACTGCGGCGAAGCCAAAAAAGGAGGGTTATGTGTCCAGGTCGACTATGTATGTATGGATGTCCGTCCCTATGTTCCCTCGTAACTACTAAACGGCTGAACCGATTTTGATGAATGATGTGTCGTTAGATTCGTCTTTATTGCGCGATTGTTATAGCCTTATAGGGTATATTACAAATATAAAAAATCAAAATGGCGGATTTTAGGTGCGAAAATGTATGTTTTCAATACTAAATATTGTCACCAAGATGTCGCTAGAGACGAGTAAGGCCACCAGGATCCCCTAACCCGATCCCTCAGGGGATCCCAGTGAACTCATCAGTTCACCAGAATCCCCTTGAAATAAAATGTTATCACACAAGATGTTCACACTTGAAAACGGAAACGTGTGACGGTTCAAATTTAGCCAAATATTATACACAAACCAATGGACGACCTCTAACAAAAACATACCTACTGTCCTGCCGTCTGACCTAGTTATTCAATAAATAGCAATTTTTTCTTGCTGAACTAAAAGTATCTGCGACCGTGTTATTACTTGCTAATAAAACTTGTCTTTCCAGATTGAATGGGGCGACCCATGGCTGATCGCTTTGATATCATTCCACATCATCGTCACAGTCACATCAATCTCCACCAGAAACTATGGAAACTTTCAAGTGGTTCTATTCATTATATTGTGTAAGTATACCTATCTCTAGTCTATTCCAGAGCCAGGGGCGCTCAAAGTAGTAATGCGTGGATATTCACACTAGGAAACCGGTATTCGTTTGTTTATAGTGATATTCCTTTGTTTTTGGAATTGATAACAGGTACGATAGATATGGATTTTTAGATTAATATTGTCGGCCTAGGCGGGCAATGTCCATTTATCGCCAAGGAAGTTCACTAAATAAATCTTCGAACATCCAAGCATGGTTTAAATGAAAATCATATATAAACTCTTGATAACATTATATAATCTTTAAGGAAAACACCTTTCAATGAGTCAAAAGTCATAAAAAAAAAAAATATTCAAATATTTAATATTCCAAGGTCGATACTGTGTTACAAATTATAATTTTTCGTGAATTTGTATGATTGTTTAAACAGCTCAATTGTGAGAGTAACCCCGACGGGTAGATTATAAAGGTAATCTTCGGTCGAATCGCAGCGCGTTGCATTCTCATACAATAAATAAATAAATATAAATAAACCTGGACAAGTTCACACAACCCAAGCTAAGCCAGAGCTTGTGTTATGGGTACTAATTAACTGATATACTTAATACAATACATTACATAGATAGATATTTTTTATTATACATAGAAAACACCCAGAACACCCTGCACAAATATCTGCAGATCGCACAAATATTTGTTCCGAGGCGGGAATCGAACCCGCAACCTCCTGCGTCGCAGGCGAACCATCGCCAGCCGCGCCACAGAGGTCGTCGACTATACAGGGGGCTTAGTACGAGAATTTGATAGTATTCGAAACTATAGGAAGTTTCGTTTCCTTCAATACAATTACTGACAGCGTCCTTAGTTTTCTCCTCGTTTTCGCTAGGGGCGCTGCAAGTAAATTTATGGAAGGAAACGAAACTTCATATAGTTTCGAAAACTATCAAAACTCGTACTAACCCCCCAGGTTGCGATCTCTTTATCGAATAATAAATGACTGGCCAAAAGTGCGGTCTGCTCAAGCCTGGCGTATACCTCACCTTTACAGGACCTATGTATACGAACTAGCAAACTTGAACAACAATGAACTTGAGTATACGAACCTGCGCACTTGGCCGTATAAAAATCTAAGAGGCTATACATGTTTGAATATCTTACTAGCAACTCGCCCCGGCTGCGCACGGATACTGTCCGGATCCCCCCTACCAGCACCTCCCCCCTCTCCCCCTACGTTACTCGCTGATCATTTAGCTTTCTATAGGTGAAATAATTGTTCAAATCGGTTTAGTATTTTTTGAGTTTATCCATTACAAACAAACAATAGATTGACACGATAAAAAACTTGGATTATGTTTCTTTTATCGAAATTCGTAAAGGATATAAAGTCTAGGCACCTCAAATCATGATTTTTTGTGATTAATTTAATTATTGAAATAACAAAAACGTATTTTTTAAAGAAACCTAGACTAGACATTGTCTTAAAAATCACAAGGTGTGCTACCAAAACGCAAATTTTATCAAAAAAATTTACATCATCGTCTCTCACAAGCTGTTACAAAATTCTAGATATGACATATATTGTGTAGAAATAGTACTTATAAGAATGGCGATAACATAGATTTCCTAATTATACCTATTTCATAAAGATCGTGGAGGTAGACTACCCCTTCCTTATCATTTTATGATTGCAAATTACGATTAGCAATCATACATCATCATCCATACATACAGCAATCATCATTAGTATGTAAATTATTTAAAAGTCCTTTACTTCTCATATAAAAACAATTTATGTAATATTTAACACTAGCTGTGCCCACGACTTCGTTCGCGCGGTATATTAATGTCTTCTGAACCCTGCAAGATATCGAAATGGCACAAACACCTAGAGAGGAGGCCTATACCCAGAAATGCATTAGATCCATCTTTGGTCGTGATCCCCTTACTTCATGCAGACCATATTTTAAGGAACACAAAATACTTACCCTTCCTTCGATCTATATACTTGAGGCTTGTCTATTTGTTGTCAATAACCCGGATTATTTTATTAGACTCACTTCCATGTCTACTCGTCTGTATAGACCAAATTTTAAGAATAATTTTTTTTTTCCTTAAGCCCGTTTAGCAACGGTTACTAGACATTCATTTTATGTGTATAAAGATTTATAATAAATTGCCTATGGAGTATCGAGACTTGTCACAAAGAGCACTGAAGCCAAGATTAGTCAAACTTCTCTTGTCTTGGTGTTTCTATAGTATTAATGAGTACCTGACATGTAAACAATTATAACTGTCATTTTTTGAATTTATTATTAGTACCTACTTTTATTATTGTTGAATTTGATTTGCTTTAATTAATTGAATTGAATTGAGGTATTTAAAGAGGATTGTGTTTTTCTGTCTTTTTCTGGTGTCCTGTGTTAAGAGCAGTCAATTCCAGTACTTTCGATAAAAACGCTGGTGCTCAGCTCGTACGTGATTATAAAGTTGTAACAATTTTTTCGTCAGATGTTTTGTACAAATATGTATCTTGAAGAATATATCTACGTACGTGATCTTTTTTTGTTTTTTTTTTGTTTACCTCTAAATTCTGTATAAGCCTTCAAAAATCAGCTTATTTGCACAATTTTACCTGAACTTTGTATGTTCATAATGTTCTTACAAACTGTAAAATTAAAAAAAAAAAAGATCAGGTATCTAGCCCATGTTGTGTAGAAATTACAAACATTTTTTTCACAAACTTGAAAGACTTTTTCAGAAAAACGTACGTGCTGGAACAAGTTTTAGAATATTTTGCGCGTTTATTGCCGCTTCGCAAGTAAGTAGCGGAATTTTCCGAATTCCAACCACAGGATCTGGCACTAGCTCTCATTTTACACAGTGCCTCTCTTTCAAAAATTGAATTGTACGAACCTACAAGATTTTAGTTCAAATCGAATTGGGGCCCCTTAACTGTTTGAATTGATTGATTGTGTACATAATTAAGTGAATGTCGTATGCCTGTATTGGTAGAATTTTAGTGTTACGCCTATAAAATAAAAACTGTCTTGTACCTACCTAAAATTCTGACGAAATAAATATATTTGTATTTGTATTTGTGGGTGCACACAGGCTAAATGGATAGATAGATTTATACAAACCAACGAGATATTCATTAATTGTAGACCTCTTGATTCTACATATTATAAAATTGTTCGGTTATTCAAATTGAAAGTGCAAATATATTTTGATGCGAGTGCATTATATATTTCAGTACTCCTGGTTTACTTTTCGGAGAACATAAACGAGGTCGCCGCGCGGAACTGGGCCCTCTTCTCAAGACAGCAGTACTTCGATAGCAAGGGCCTCTTCATATCGGTTGTGTTCTCTATGCCAATTCTTCTCAACTGCATGATAATGGTGGTAAGTCGATTAGATACTAATTTATCATTTGATTACGACCCAATTAGTGATAAATCTATTTAGTTTTGTTAATGTTTGCTGAAGCCAAAACAAGTAACATAACACCCAACAGTCACATCAACAAAAGCAAAAACAGCAGTAAAAAAAAACTACTCGTAGACTCGGTACCATCCTTACCTTATTAGTATACCCTCTATTCGTACTAAACTATTCAGTTCTACCTTTATAATGCGAACTGCTAAGGAGTGGAATACCCTGCCGTCGTCTGTCTTTCCTGAAAACTATAATCTGGGTCTCTTCAAGGCTAGAGTGAATAGGTGCCTTCTAGACCTTTGTGCTTCATCTTCGGCCGCATCGTCACTTAACAACAGGTGAGGTCGTGGACAAACAAAGGTCTATCATAGTTTTAAAAAAAAAACTACTTGCTTTCGTTGAGGGTTTTTGTGAAATTACAGTTTCACTCGTTCTTATTTACCTTCCCAGCAGCAGACAGAAAGACACTTATTCCATACCAACCCCTTCCCCATATCTCACCCCAGACCATGAGTGCTCCATCTGGTTTACTAGTTAGTATAATATCCTTCGAACCATGCATACGAGACAACTCCGCGAGTCTGTCTTGTCGCCCACTCTTCGCTCACTCGAGTCACCCATTGTTTCAGTCTAGCTGTTACTATGGTAGCCTATACTTGTACCTACGGAACCTTCTCCACGCAATTCCGACTCGCAGTTGACTGGTTTTATTTGACGACACCCGTGTCGAGGCGTGTAACAGTCTGACAGACAGTACCTAGCCGGATCGATTATATTTCCTTGTGTGAGTGAGTGATAGAACTTGTAGATGGTTTGAAAGAAATGTAAACAAAATCCAAGTCGAAAAAACTGAGTAGGTACTTTGAGGCCATACAAAAGGTTGTCCTAAAAACTGTACCAAACAAAATATCGAATTTCACAAACAACAAACTTGAAAGCCATATAAGTCGAAGGAACCACTTTCCTTGAGTGAATTATTTAGCAGTCCACCGATATACCTACCTACTTAGCTACCGTAGCCTTGGCCATGTATCGATCGGGTCCGATAAAATAATAGACTACTTTATCGAAGTGGCAGGTTAATTTAGTAAAGAGGTCCTACATACATACATACATAAACTCACGCCTGTTTCCCGGAGGGTTAGGCAGAGCCTACGGTTTTCCAATTGCTACGATCCTGACACACCTCTTTTGCTTCATTCACTATCATCACATTCTTCATACATGCTTTTTTCCAGATCACCGATCTGGTCTGAAATAGTCTGAATACGTTCGCCGAGGTCTTTCCCTTCCTACTGTCCTATGTGTTTCGTCAATCTACTATCGTCCATCCTTCGTACATGGCCAAACCATCTAAGCATACCTTTCACAATCCTAGTCACTACGTCTTCTTTAATTTCACAACGCTCTCTTATCACACTATTCCTCATTCTATCTCCTATAGAGGTCCTTTGGTGCGTAATCGACGTTGTGTTAGCTTTCTTGGTAGAATGTCGTTCGATTTTATAGCACAGCAGCAAAATTATATCAGTTCTGATTATAATTCCTCTCCTCTTTACATGGTATACCAGGAATTACGTCATGCATACATAAACAGTAAAGGGACTTCATTGGCCGTCCCATGCGTTGATAGTGCACCAAGATTCGTGATGAAATCGTACTGATGAAGACCGCCTAACAGACCCGCAACATCGGTGTAAAGTTGGGTTCATTCCCAGCGTCCCCCACATGTCTGGCCCCACTGGGGGACGCTAGGGGAAAAAGTGCCAACGTCCTTCACACGTGACAACGCTAGAAATTGTATGTTTCAGACGAACACAAAAAAACTCTATTATTACTAAATCTACTCTTTAAGTAGAAGTAGAGGTTTTTTGGGAAAGCTAGCTCGTCTGGGGAAGTACTAAAACCATACCCTGTTTCTGCCGCAAAACAGTAGTGCTCGCATTGATGTGTTCCGGCGTGAAGGGTGGGTGGCGGTGAAATTCAGGCACAAGAGACTCTTTATTTTTATGTCTCAGGGTGGCGGGCGCAGTGCAATGCCACATAGGGTGCGTCTGAGGTGGATCTGAGGTAATGCACTGTTAAAGGCTTTAAAGAGGTTATCACTCAACATCAGGTGGGCCATATGCTTGTTCACGTGACAGGACTGAAAAAAGTGGCAGCCATTTTGAACTTTGAACATTTTGTGTCTTGCTTTAGCGATTGTTTTCAAAATCGATACCTATCTGAAGGTGAAACAATCGGTCAAGAAACAAGAAATTTCAAAATGGTGTCCACTTTTTTAAATTTTGAAGAAAAATGTTCGCTTTTTTGTGATCTTATTTATAGAACCATAGAGACTTAAAAAAGTTCTGCTGTAATAAAGTAAAATTTCTGGCGCTGTCACGAGTTGGGGGCGATTGCACTTTTTTCCCAAAGTCTCCAATATTTTTGGCCCTAATCTACTTTTTGGGAGGCTCCTTCCAAATGCACTGCATATATTTCGATATAGTTTCGACTTTATATTCTATACGTGTACTCTCTCCATACTATAGCCTTTAGCTGTATAGTATAGGTTTTTTCTTAATTTATTTGACCTATCTCGTCCCACTGCTGGGAAAAGGTTTCCCCTAAATCCTTCAATCTATTCTTCGCTGACCTATCCTGCATTATACAAACAAATACATATAATTTTGTTCACATGTGTTTCCAGGGATCATGGCTCTACCAATCGACGCAAGTGATGACACACATCAAGACGGCACAGTTACGACAGCGCCTCAAAGAGCTGAATGGAAACCGGGACCCACAGCATCTGAAGGCGGAGTAAAGTCAATTATTTAGGTATGAAGAGTCATTATTTTTATGGATTTTATGACGCGGAAACCACTGGATAGTTCAACAGGCGGAGTTCAATTGAAACTAGGAAGATATTTGTCTATCGCCCTGTAATATTCGACTGATGATACACGCCGATAGAGTTTGAACAGACCAAAAGTCAAATTTGTTAACCCCCTAACCTAATAATATAGCTATTTAAGATCAACTTTTAGCCCTATCTATGTTTGTAATTATGTGTTTATGTTTTTTGTCAATTCTTTAATGTAAAGCTGTTATTCGGTAAAGGTCAAACGATAATTTTGAAACGGCAAAAAAAAATGCGTGTATACTTATTTCTCGCGGCCCAGGCTTGAAGAATCTAGATGCCTAGACAAATTGTTCATGCTAACTAAAGTAAGAATGCGCTAAGGCGCTAGCTATAGAATGGAGACGACATAAGCGATCGACAAACGCCGCGCGCCGTCCCATTCTTTCCCGTACAAGTATAAGAGCTGATGGACGACTTGAAAGATGCGTAATACCTATATATTACAACTCTGGCCGAAGTTTGATCGTGAACATAGTGACAATAGGCGCGTTTTGAGCGTCGCGCGGGGAACGCTTGAATAGATGGTGCTTGCAGCTAATATCACACTCGCAATGTTATTTGGCGAGTATTCTTTGCTGCGCGTTACCGTGTTCATCCTATTGATAGAACCACTAAGACCCACTGGCATGATATCATTTTGATTACTGACAATCCGATTAAAATGAAGCTCTTAATGACTTTAAATTGATTTCTACAAGTCTTAAATTAACTCAACTCGTTGTAGATCGATAATAGCTGTAGATTGTAAGTTGACATGTGATGAAACCAGGATAGGACTGGTAACAGAGGTCTATAACTGTTCTTACTGATAACTGACGAATTCAAAAATGGGATATCGGTTGTTGCTTTTTTATTCTGGTTCTGTTTCATTTAAAGAGTGAGATAGGCTGCTATTGACCACCCTCCCCGCATACCCCATCAAAATGATGATTGATGATGATTGTAAAATCGTTGCGTGACTGACTGACTGATTTACTGACTCACTCAGTGACTGATTATCAACGCACAGCCTAAACCGTAAGCACTAGAGACCTGAAATTTGGAGGGTATGTTGTGGTCTAGGGGTGCACTAAGAAAGGGATTTTTGAAATCCACCTCCTAAAGGGGTGTTGAAGTTTGTATGTTAAAAACTCCACGCGGACGAAGTCGCGGCCGGTCCACTAGTAATGTATAAAAATGCGTGTTAGTTAACTGAGAACTCGCCGTAGATACTCATGATACATTTTTGGCGAACATAAACTTAAAAATATAAATTCCTCTAATTTTGTTCTTTGTTTCAAAACTAAAATAAATTTTGACAAGTTGTAATTTTATATGTCTTGGATTATATCTAAACTTCATCAAGAACGAACTTTGTTTTCAAATTGAAACTGTGCCTGAGGTTTCGGCGCTCCGGGAGGTTCTTAAATTCCTGAAGCTGTCTTTTCTCCTAAGGCCCTATAATTTTCCAAATTCTAGTCTAGAATAAGCCTGGTTTTTATGAAAATATATCAAATCTTAGTTAGTTATTTGGCCTAAGAAATAAATCATGTAAATTAACGTCCTTAGAGAAAATCGTTATGAATTGCGTTTTGCACGAAACCCATTAAGGACTTACAGGGCCTTCAGCGTACATCTAAGCGTCAGCGTAATACGAAATTGCTCTTTTCGATCGCCAATATTAACTCCACATATTTGCTTAGCGCTTTCCTATTACGATAGCGCTAAATAGACGGTTGTCTAACAAAGGGAAAAAAAATGTACAGTTCTGCCGATGGACCTTGGCCGAGTTGAAGTTAGCCGTTTAGCTGATTTTCTGGGAACTAACTTGTGTTATGTGCATCGTAACGGCCAACTTCAGCTCGGTCAAGAATCAAGATCCATCGGCAGAACTGTACGAGTATGTATATCTATCGGCGTTGATCGAACGGCCTTGAACCTAAAGCGGGAAAACGTATAAACTGTAACGCTGATCTTCTATATTTTTATACAGGATGTCCCAGAATATTTTGATAAATCAACAGTTTCTTTGAGTTTGACATTGAACTTGGGGGGTTTTTTTTTTATTTGTTAATGCTTAGATTAGAAAATTATTGAGTAGTTACTGCATGACCCGGAATGCCTAAAATTTACTTACTATAGAAGAAGCAGATAGGCGAAGAACGGATCAATATTATTTTTGGATTACAATCAGTTTTTTTAATGTTAAATGTGCTCTTACTGTATATAGCCCACTGAAGACCTTGAGTTGATCGAAGTAGAATCTTGCCAAGCTGCCATTAGTCGACGTTAAGTATTAGTAACGCCATGATTATACCACGCCAACTATACGTATGAGTATATATACAACTATAACAACTCTGTATCGAATTGCTAAGTCATTCAACAGGTAAATAAATAATTTGATGTATATGCGTTGAGGTGAACCACTACTAGAGATACAACCCTTGTACAACACGTGTCGCTGTCTAGTCACGTTCTATAATTAAGCCCCGTATTAATTGTAAACATTTGTTGCGCATGCACCTGTGTGATTTACGCCAGATGAATTCACCTTAATTAAGTCTACCGAAATGCTAAACTCCAACAAGCACTCAATCATATCAATCAATTGTTCATGTCAACTATCAATTTGTTGAATATTGCTAAAACTAGGGGGCTGCCTGGTTTGAGTGAAACTAGAGATACTGTTATTTTTGAGGTTATCTCATCTCAGCTATCTCGAGCCTAAAGCTCGAGAGTTGATTTCTGAAAACAAACCCTCAGCTTTTGTATTAAAGTCGTATAGAGGGTGTAACATAATATCCCTATAAGCCTGGGGAGGGGGTATTCTACACATCAAGGCGAATAACTTTAGTTCTATGACTTTTTAAATTTCGCAGTTTTTAATTCATGAAATGCCTCTTCAAAATCCCGTTATTCCTCAAGAAATGTTCCTAACACCACAGGAGGATGTTACGGTACGTTAAGGTACCTTACGAAGGGCTGACTCTTGTTGTGTTAGCTACATTTCTGGAGGAATTTCTCCAGGAATTTCAGAATCTTTACAAGGCATTTCATGAATTCAAAACTTGAAATTTAAAAAGTCTTAGAACTATTGTTATTCGCCATTATGTGTAGAATATCCCCTCCCCGGGCTTATAGAGATATTATGTTACACCCTGTATACCAAAAGCAGATTTGAACCCCAGGTTTGAACCATCTTTCGTAGTGAGACCCCAAAAGTTTAATTTTAGTCTTGATCTTTGCCTGTTTTCGCTAAATTTGTTATAACTCTTTCCTTGTGTATTCCAATTGTATTTGTTGCATTTTCCGTGTACTTACCTAAATATAATTTTATTTTTATTCCTTAAATAATATTCTGTGCGTAACGTTTTAAAAATCTATTTTAGAACTTTCAAGTCCATGAAATCAGAGTGCATTAATAGTGTATAGGCTGTCCAAACTAAGATTTTAATTAGGGGTTTTCACGGCCGTCTCGAAACATGATTACAGTGTTGAAAATAGATGGCGCTGCACTGTTGATAAACTGTCAGGAGAAAGTTTAACTTTGTGACATAGTGACTTTGAGCACAGAATAAATATAAGTACTGCTTTGACAAACAACAAACAACAAACATAAGTCAGCTAAGAATTTTTTACAGAGAATTTTGAGTTAGCGCCGTCTATCGAGCCAGTTGGAACTACTTTTAAACTTTTTAATCTAAAATGAAAAGCCCTCATTGTAGAAGCTATTCTTCAATTAAATTTAAATGTAACCCAAAAATTCCGTTCCAGCGGGACTCGAACCCGCAACCTCGCCTGTGATCGGCGATGCCTTTACCAGTTCGGCCATAGAACACTATGACGCTGAAGACGAAATTTGTGGGCACTATCAACTCGGCTATAGCGCCGATGGGAGCCATCTACAGAGGTGTTTCATTAGAAACCTTCTGTTCAAAGTCCGAAATTAGTTCGAAACATTGACAAGAGATGACACCACTGCTATATCATCATAGTTTATTATTTTTCAAGTGTAAACCACACTTTATGGATAACATTAAATTTAAATGTAACTTTGAACAGAAGGTTTCTAATGAAACACCTCTGTAGATGGCTCCCATCGGCGCTATAGCCGAGTTGATAGTGCCCACAAATTTCGTCTTCAGCGTCATAGTGTTCAATGGCCGAACTGGTAAAGGCATCGCCGATCACAGGCGAGGTTGCGGGTTCGAGTCCCGCCGGAACGGAATTTTTGGGTTACATTTAAATTTAATGTTATCCATAAAGTGTGGTTTACACTTGAAAAATAATAAACTATTCTTCAATTGTTCTTAGTTTGTACTGCCCCCAAGACAAGTTGCAAATGAAAGCGCTATAAAAATGTAGGGATTTCTTGTCAATCACAATCGTCAGACGCCTGTACTTGTAGAATCAGCAGTGCCTTCCTAAATAAGAAGAAGCGGCTTCTTATTTAGGATTTATGAGTTGTTTTTGTTAGGCCTTGCTTTATGTGCATGCATTGCAAATAAGTTCTTAACCTTGTTTTCTACGAATTAATACATAATAACTGTTGTTTCTTGACCCTATATTTAAGATGTATGCAGGTTGTCCCAAAAAATGGTGTCAACCTGATGCAGAAAGGCCAATCACCTTCAGCCAATCAGCTTTTATTTTCCTTTCGTGAATTACGTAGTAACTATCACCTAATCTTGTCAGCCGCGAAATACACAGGTGCCTATGCGCGGTTGCCTTTTTAGATTTTCTTCCATTTTACTATTAGCAAATATTTTTGGGATATAATCCCAGATTATCGTAAAATTTGAAATTGTAGGACATAAGGTTGTCTACAACCCTGCATAACTTTGACACAATTTTTTGGGACAGCCTGTGTTTTTAGCTTGTACTGATTTTATATTTATGTATCTTGTAAATTTGGTGTTGATTATGTTTGATTTGTGTATATTGTTATCGAGAAATGTAAATTTTCGTCCTTATTTTAATTGTTTTATACCTACTGAATAATTTAAGTCTTTCCCTAAATTACGCTTTAAAGTTTTACCTATGTCTATTAATGGCCTACTAGATTTTCCTTATTTTTTTTTAATATTCGTGCATACACTTCGAAAAATCTTGTTCGATTCAATGAATGTAAGTGCCATGAACGAATTCATAGAAAATAACAATAAATTTCGGATGTAGCCAGATGAATGCGTTTTGTGATAATATGTAATTACTAATAGTGCAATAAAATATAAGCTAGATTCGTGTAGAAATTATGTATTGTTTTATTTGATTACTGAGGGAGAGTCTGCAAATTTAACAAGCAACACGGGCGTGTGGTGTGGTTTTCACTGCACGGTGTTTGTAAGGAAATTGAGGTTCTCAAAGTGTCCGCTAGGGGCGTTTTTTGGTTTTTCCATAGTGTCACAACACTCCCGTGTGGTTAATGCTTGGTAAATTTGCAGAATCGAGGCTCTGGACATTTTAAAGTTTTGTGTATTTGTGTGTATACCTTTGTTGTTGCAATATTACCTAAGTGTGCGTGTTGTCACTCAGATAAAACAGAAGTGTCACTATGATTTTGTACTTATTTTGGACATTATTTGGATTGTATATTTGTATTAATGTTTAGACTTGTTTATTAGAAATTAACAGTGGTTCAATAATGTTTAAGACTGTCAAATTAGCTGACTATTTGCGATTAGGTTTTTCAATAACGCTAGTTTTTGCTAGAGATAAAGCGGCCATGGCGAGTACGTCCATAATTAGAGATAGAGATGCCTATCCAGAAAAACGTATTTAACATTAGTTTTGATAACGCGTGTCTAAAACGAATCCGGCTCATTTTAAGGTGGAATGTTAGACAAGTGGCGCGAAGTTCAAATTTTACTGCCTGTTTTGCTCATGATATCGTAGCTAAATTAATGACATTAAGAGATACTTTCAATTAAATCACGTGTGTTGATCCTCCTAGTTTCCGAAAAACAGTTTTCGCTATCTCAATACCTAGGTGTTGATGAGCGGAAGAAAAGGAGCTGAGGAAAAAAACATTGTAAAATTTGATTTTCGCGCCGCTTGCCTGTTGTTCCACCTTAGGCGCAAGCCACATAGAATCTGGCGCGGGCGCTGACATGGCACGAGCGTCTTTCCATTCCGTTAAAATTTCGTACAAATGCATAGCGAAATAAGGTGCAATTTAAAACACACCGAAGGGCAAAACAGGTCGCCCGAGCCACGCCATTAGCTGTGTTCAAATTGCGGCTTTATTTCCATGCGTTTTGTTCGAAATTTGAACGAAAGATGCCATGCTAGCGCCCGCGCCAGACCTTATGAACCTTGCGTTATTTGAAAGGCTCTCTTCGTTTTACGGGTTAGTGACTGCTTCAAGTGTAAATGCCTGAAAGGGGCTTAGTAAACCGATGGTGAAATAACCAATGTGGGGATGGTTTCAGTGATTAATTTGACACTTTTGACAGTCAGAGGTGGGAATAGTTTTAGACAAAGCTGACGTTACATACTTTTTCTGGTAGTCTGGCAGTCGTGTGCCCGTAGTTTTACACCGTTACCTTATTGCAGTGTAGATGTAGTAGGTAGTTTGAGCTAGACTTTAATTTTTACCTAATTTGATTAATTTAGTGTCTGGGGTATGTTTTGTAATTTGTAATGTACTGAATTGTTTTTCAAATGTACTTAAGTACTTTTTCTTCAAATCTTACTAAAAGTTTCCTATAAACAAAACTACGAAATAAAAGGTACTGTCCATTGAAGTTCCACTTTCTTGCCACAGCCTGTAGACTTTCCATGCTTATTTTTAGCTATTATTTTAATATTTATGGCAAAAACTAAAGCTAACTTTGCCTTATATATTTGTAATCTATGAACGCTTTTTCAATCGTGTGTATTGTTTTGTTAGGCGAAGTGCACACTTGAGAGTTAAAAATATCCAGGCTGTCAATAAGAGCTGGTACATACTGGGCGCTGGGTGTTGCGTGCGTCGCGCGTTGGTAGCGGACACACAGCGCCCTAAGCAAGGCGTTCGACAAGCGTTATTATGGCACACTGGTTCCAAGATTGACGTCGAAGAAAGCGACCACGCCATACAAAAGCGCGCGGTCAAATGTACGGCAAAATGGCGGCGCATGTATCTATGTATCGCAGCGCGCGTTCGAACGAAAATCTGACAGCGCGCGTCTGACGCGGCTTGCATGTGTTACACCTTCGACAGATCTCTTTATTATTAAAACGGTTAATGTGTACTCGCTCTAAGGCGGATACAGTGCAGTTTGAGGCCCTCATGGGTCATAGGAATCACTCTGTGCCTCGAGCGAGGCCTCTAGCTTCCTTTTGGACGTCCTGTTTTACTCAATGGAGGGAGACCTAACTGACAATAATAGTTTTCAGTCAATGAAAATACTGTCTCTAACTTCATTGTGTTTTGTGCTCTTAGCCTCACTTCACTTGAATGTCTTGAAGTAACGAAATGAAGACTGAGTTATGTAGTGTGAACGTGTATCATTGTTTATTGTAATTTTAACATAACGATTCTGTAATTTATCACGGAGTGATGTCGATTCTGTAATTTATAACGGATTGATGTCGATTCTGTAATTTATAACGGATTGATGTCGATTCTGTAATTTATCACGGATTGATGTCGATTCTGTAATTTATAACGGATTGATGTCGATTCTTTAATTTATGACGGATTGATGTCGATCCTGTAATTTATCACGGATTGATGTCGATTCTGTAATTTATTACGGATTGATGTCGATTCTTTAATTTATGACGGATTGATGTCGATTCTGTGGAAAGCTAAACCATGCTAAAATAACCGCGTTCCTGTTCTAATAGACTAAAGTGAAAAGGACCGCGATAATTTAAGCGCTGTTTGGTTATACTGCACCATTATATAATTTTAAGATCTTATAATTATCACAAGTTTGACAAGGTAAAATAAACAAACAATCAAACCTTTTCAGAGCAAAATGCTCGTATTTATTTAAATAATTAATCGGATCGAAATCTTTTGTTTTTATCATAACATCACGTTGCTGGTTTTGTAAGTGGTTTATATATATTTTGTTAACTGGATGAGTACTGTAAGGGTATGATATGATATTATATTATAGCTTATCATCGCTTATTAACGAATAGCTTGTAAGTAGTTAAGAAAATATTGTTTTATTTTGTGTATGCTTAATAAAGGAATTGATCTTAGGTTTGTAGTTTAATTAAAATACAAATAGGGGGTTTAATCATATTAAGTGTAATATCCATACATTTGATGCATTCTATTCTGGTGCTTTTTATTGTATTTACAACACATTTCGGTAGTTACAAGTCGACGGCAAATCGATTGTTTTTCTTACTTGCTAATTTTACAGACAAAATGTCTACGACAGCAAATATTCTATATTCTACAGATCAATTATGACGTAGCTGGTTCCGCAATTTTGTTAAAAATATCGTATCAAAAGTTCCCGTACCATTTCCAATGGCCGAATCACTTAACTATAATTTTCTCTTTGACCTCTTTTAACATCAGTTTGACGAGGTCGTCTAAGTCCAATTCGTGTCTCCAGTCCCAATCCCGTCGCGCTTCGCTATCGTCGAACACTTGTGGCCAGGAGTCCGCTGGAAAGGTCAAAATAAGTATTTTTGATGAAAATGATCATAAGGTAGTACAAGTTATTCGCTTTAAAAGTGCTAGATGCTGTGGCATGTCCGGCCTAAGAATAAATATACCCTTCCGTCTCTTCCCGTGGATGTCGTAAAAGCTGACTAGGGGATAGGCAGCAGCATCCACCTGAGTAGGTACCGCTGCGACCTCAAATCCGCCTGCCAAGCGTCTAACTCATCACGCTGCAGGGGCCTAGTCTTCAAAATGTAAGAAGCAAGTGCACGGGCGTGTGTTTTGTATGGAAATTGAGAGGCGCTTTTCGGTTTTTCCCTCGGAACTTGTTCTCTCTAATGATTGATAAATATGAGACTCATGGCCCATTAATAATAATCAAATCAAATATATATATATTTATTTCAGGCTTATTGGAAAATGTACAAAAACCTAAACAGTAAGCCCATAGCAACATAAATACCTTAAAAACTAGCATACATATAAAAACACTTTTATTCTATAAAAAAAAATGTCTTTTTTTATAATAAAATAATAATAATGCTGGACACAATTCACACAACATTATCTAGCCCCAAGCTAAGCCGAGCTTGTGTTATGGGTACTAGATAACTGATATAAGTACTTAATACAATACATTACATAGATAGATATTTTTTATTATATATAGAAAATACCCAGAACACCCTGAACAAATCTGCAGATCGCACAAATATTTGTTCCGAGGCGGGAATCGAACCCGCAACCTCCTGCGTCGCAGACGAACCTTGACTCTGCCTACCCCTCCCCGGGGAAAAAGCGTGTGCCTATGTAACTATTTCTTACCAATATCCTGCCTACTATCCGGCTGGTACGAAATCCTCAACTCTGGCAGATACTTGGACATCGCATCAGCTAGCTCTTCCGGCGTGAAGCTCATTGCCGTGACGTTGTACACGCGCCTGATCAGCTTCTCATTGGGCACCTCCAGGAACTCGGAGAGGGCTCGGAGAGCGTCCCGGACGTGCATCATGGGGAGCCGTGTTTCCGGTTTCAGGTAACATTGGTAGTTCCCCTTTCGGAGGACATCGTGGAAGATTGCTATCGCATAATCTGAAGAAAATGTAGTAGTGTGGTTTTAGTCGTAGTGGAGCTTTTTTGTGAGTTTTTCCGGGGAAGTACTACCTCCATACCTATTTCTGCCGCAAAGCATAAGTGCTCGCATTGCTGTGTTACGGTGTTGTGTTAGTCTTCTCAACGCTTTTTCCCACTTTCTCCTTAATGCCTAATCACTTGGGAATATGTGTACACCTATTTCTGCACATCCAAAAGCTACACAACGACACATTTCAAGTATTACGAGAAAACAAGTTAAAAACCATTCAATTTCAATGTAAATTGATAGTTCGCAGGTAACAAACATTTGGCGCCCTCTACATGGAACTAATTGACAGTTATAACTTTTGAAACTATCATGGTTATGTACATAATTTTCACTAGAAACGGGATATTTACCATGATTTTTGAGTTTTATATGTTCCTGATATTTCGGCACAGTTGCATGCGCCATGATCACGGGAGAACTAACTAAAGTCTTTGCTGGTAGATGTTATTGGCAGATATATCAATCTACCCTCTAAAAAAAACCCTCTAAAACCATGGTAAATATCCCGTTTCTAGTGAAAATTAATTGACAGTTGTCTTCCCCATTGGCCTAACTAATTTATATATTGCAGGATATCGATCATGAATTTTATCACCAGAACCATAGGTTTTAATTGTACCTAATTCCTTTGTCCCCGAAATCAAAAAGGGCCGATTAAGAAGTGTGCATCGCAGACTCCTTTTAAGCAGTCTTCCAATTTCTGATTGAATTTTTTGCTTTTGATCAAAAATAGGAATAGGAATAAAATAAATAAATAATGCTGGACAGTTCACACAACATTAACTAACCCCAAGCTAAGCAGAGCTTGTGTTATGGGTCTTTTGGGTACTAGATAACTGATATACTTAATACATTACATTACATAGATAGATATTTACCATGATTTTTGAGTTTTATATGTTCCTGATATTTCGGCACAGTTGCATGCGCCATGATCACGGGAGAACTAACTAAAGTCTTTGCTGGTAGATGTTATTGGCAGATATATCAATCTACCCTCTAAAAAAAAACCCTCTAAAACCATGGTAAATATCCCGTTTCTAGTGAAAATTAATTGACAGTTGTCTTCCCCATTGGCCTAACTAATTTATATATTGCAGGATATCGATCATGAATTTTATCACCAGAACCATAGGTTTTAATTGTACCTAATTCCTTTGTCCCCGAAATCAAAAAGGGCCGATTAAGAAGTGTGCATCGCAGACTCCTTTTAAGCAGTCTTCCAATTTCTGATTGAATTTTTTGCTTTTGATCAAAAATAGGAATAGGAATAAAATAAATAAATAATGCTGGACAGTTCACACAACATTAACTAACCCCAAGCTAAGCAGAGCTTGTGTTATGGGTCTTTTGGGTACTAGATAACTGATATACTTAATACATTACATTACATAGATAGATATTTATTATTATACCTACATTTAAAATACCCAGAACACCCTGAACAAATATCTGTAGAACGCACAAATATTTGTTCCGAGGCGGGAATCTAACCCACTTGCGTCGCAGGCGAACCTACGCCCGCCGCGCTCCAGAGGTATCGTCGAATAGAATAGGCTAGATGCATATCTACAGATGATGATGATTATTTTTACCTGTAGTGCCCCCACCAGGCGGGTCACTCGATATGACTCCAGGGAACCGCAAGCAACGGAAGTCCAATCCAAATTTGTAGTGGTAATATTCCCCTAACAACTCCGCGTGCACTTTCGACACACCATAAATAGTCCTCGGTCTCTGAATCGTTACATTAGGGGTGGGATTTCTAGGAGAATCTGGCCCAAATGCCCCGATTGTACTTGGAACAAATATACGTAACTTATACTGCTTCGCAAGTTCAATAACATTATGCATTCCTTCTATATTCACTCTGACAGCTAACGACACATTTTGCTCTCCTATAGCACTGAGAAGAGCTGAGAAATGGATCAGCCAATCGACTCTATGATCCACGACGATCTTCTGAAGTCCCTTGAAATCCAATATGTCGACGAACATGTAAGGGCCATCGCTGACAATCTCCTCGGTGGGCTTGATTATATCGGATAGGATGACTTGGTTTCTGCCGTATTTCTCTCGAAGGTACTTCGCACACTCGACGCCAAGTTGACCTAGACCTCCTGCAAACGCAAACAAACTAGATGAGATAAGCACCTAAGAGATACATAGATATATTATAGGTACCACTGGCACGTGACACTACCTACTTTTTAAACCCCGACTAAAGTGTCTTTAAGAAACTTTAAAAATAGATTAATTTAATTTTCGTACTTTGTTATGTTTAAGATAAGATAAGATAATTTTATTTTTTTATTTTTTTAGGATTTCTTACTCGCTTATTTTCCTTTATTGTAATAGCACTTGGTTTTTGTACCTATAGCATCACTAGTGTATTAGTGTAACGAAATTATCGTTTCGTATCGAAGGGATCGTTATTCGAAAAAGAAGAAGGATATGCCCTATTTGAGCACGCTTCACTATACGTCTGTTCAGAAAGAGAGCCGTCGTGGTATTTGAGGTCGCAGCTGTGCTAATTTACCTTTTTGTGTAGCGGCAATACAACCGCGCTTCTGTTCCGTTTTGACCCTTTTACAACTGTAACTCCCTATTTATAAAGTTTTATTGATTCAAAATGCCGACAGAAACAAACCAGCTGAACAACCAGAAATCGGAACGTTAGTTCACAATTCGCCACGACGGCTCTCTTTCCGAACAGACTCTACCTACAGTTCTGCTCGTGTAATTATGACCGTTACCATGCGCTGCCTTGAAGTAAGCTGTTTGGCATGGTATGGTTGCGCGATAAGATTTTTATAAAAAAAATCTAATGCGCATCGAAACGGCTAAGTTGAAGGTGGCTTAGACATGGTAACCGCATAGTGACTGTAATTA
This sequence comes from Operophtera brumata, assembly GCA_932527175.1. NCBI lineage: Eukaryota > Metazoa > Arthropoda > Insecta > Lepidoptera > Geometridae > Operophtera > Operophtera brumata. The sequence continues at coordinate 7,204,351 of OW052235.1, read as the reverse complement.
TAGGTATAGGTAGGTACACCTATACTTCTATAGATAGTTACTGCTGCTGCTACGACTGTTTCCTGTTACCTGACCTTCCAAAGTACCGAGATAGTACCTACTAGATGTAAAGTACCACCTACCTGTCGTTATTTCTGATTGCAAACAGCGATAACAGAATTACCTACGACAACATTCTTTGCTTTTCCGTAATACCAGATAAAAGTAGGTAGATAGGTAATTAAATAAGTACTAAACATTACGTTTCTCTGTCTTACCTTTGCATTATTACCTTTTTTAAATTCTTTTTTTTCTAAATATTACCAGGTGCATGTAATCTGTTATATGTTATCTATAGGTACTAAAACAGTCACTAAATGAGCAGAAATATTTTTTGAAAATTCTAGCTGCTGTTATCATCTTGGAATACCTATTTATACCAAGACAAACAGCATGTTGGTCCTTCTCTGTCTGTACGTTAACTTGGTATTGTGTAGGTACTATTATTTATTATGTGGTTTAAGTTCACTATATTATACTTTGAATATTTAGAATATTTATTATACCGAAAAACGAAAGGGTTCCTTCCTGTAGAACAGACGGTGTTGTCTGTAATCGACCCGAATCCTAAAAAACTTCACTCAGAAGCTACAGGCCAAGGATCTGGCTTACAAGTTTGTGTGGGTGCGCAACGGAAGAATTTATGTCAGGAAAGATGAGACCAGCCAAGCTTATCTTGTTCGAAATGTGGAAAGCTTGAACAATTTAAATTGATTTGAACTTTTCTCAGTGCTGCAGAGTTAATTGTAAATATTATGGATAATTTGGAAATATTTTACCAAAATTCCCGTGGTTTGAAAACCAAAACTGATATGTTTTATTTCAATGTTTTTAAAAAATCATTACGATGTAATAGTTCTCACAGAGACATGGCTAAATTCTAATATTTTTACTAGTGAATTGTTTGACTCACGTTACATAGTTCATAGGAAAGACAGGGTGATATCTAGGGGTTCCAAGTTAGATGGTGGTGGAGTTGTTATTGCAGTTTCTAACAAAATACAGTCAAGTCGAATTTCTAATTGGGAAACAGGGTTGGAGGATATGTGGGTGACAATAGACATAACTGTAAACAGTATTCCTAAAAAGTTAGCATTGTGTGCTGTATACCTACCACCACCTAGCAAATTGGAAACATTAAATCAGTTTTTAGAAAATTCCACTGATGTACTCAACCACTTTGATGATGCAATAATAATTGGCGATTTTAATATGAGATTCATAAAATGGTCAAAAGTTGACAGTACTTCTCAATTAACACCCAGTAATTACAATTGTGGACTTGGGTACTCTTTAATTGACTTCATCTCAGTGAATGCCTTAGGTCAATTTAATAATTTGTAATTGATAATGTTCTTCTTGATCTTATTTTATCAAATATTGATGATATAAAAATTACCCCGGCTCCCCCTTTAAGTACACTTGATTCTAGGCACCCTACTATGTTAATTAAAGTGCCTTTACTATTAAAAAATAATCTTAAGCCAAATAATCAAATAGACTTCAACTTTTTTAAGGCTGATTTTGGTAGTATTATATCAGAATTTAGTGAGACTGATTGGTATAGTAGTTTATCTGATAAGAGTATTTTAAATGTAAACGAAATGGTGGAAGCATTTTATAAAATATTGAAAAATGTAATTGAAAGTCATGTTCCTAAACGTAAACCCTATTTTTCTAAGCATTCTCCTTGGTTTAATACCAAACTAGTCAAACTTTTTTCAGAAAAAGATAAATTACGAGATAAATTCAAAAAATACAAAAATCCCCGTGACTAACTTGAATTCGATATACTGAGACACCGCTGTGACACATACCTTGACCAATGCTATAAAGATTTTAAACTCAAAGCTGAAGAAAATATTGCTAAAGATCCCAAGCTATTCTGGACGTTTATAAAAAGTAAACGCACAAACTACTCAGCTATTCCTTCAGTTATGCACTCTCCAATTTCTACTGCTACGGACGGACCCGAAATAGCTAACTTGTTTGCAGATCATTTCTCTTCTGTATACTCCTCAAATTATTTTGATTCAACTGGAACCCCTTCTACCACCTGTACGAATTATTCATCTAACAGCTTAGGCAAATTAATTTTTCATGAAGATGAAGTCCTTAAATTGTTGAAGAAGCTAGATGTAACGTCCTGATGGCATACCTCCACTTTTTATCAAGCGCTGCGCCTCTAAGCTTGCTTTACCTCTAATGTTGATATTCAATAGGTCACTCAAGGACTCTATTTTCCCTGATGTTTGGAAAAGGGCACGAGTTGTACCCGTTTACAAAAAAGGTGACCACAATAGTGTAATAAATTACAGCCCAATATCAGTATTGTCATTTTTTTCTAAAATTTTCGAATCGCTGGTTACACCTGTTATTACCAGGCATACTAAGAATACCCTCACAGATTCGCAACATGGGTTTAGAAACGGTCGATCTGTTGACACTAATTTGGTAACATTTGTCTCGCATCTATCTCTCAACTTAGACAAAGGACTGGATACGGATGCCATATACTTTAGTAGCGCTTTTGACAAAGTCAACCATTTCATACTTGTTGAAAAGCTTAGTGCACAGGGAATCTTCGGAGCTCTTCTTGATTGGTTTAGGTCCTATCTAAACAATAGACCCCAAATAGTGTCTGTAAAGGGTTATGAGTCCAAGGTTTATTTCGCAAAATCCGGTGTTCCCCAGGGATCCCAACTAGGGCCCATCCTTTTTTTAATTTTTATTAATGATATCACACAACATATAAAACACTGTAAATACTCATTGTTCGCAGATGACTTAAAAATTTATAAAACAATTAATTCTAATTTAGATGTTAAACTTGTGCAAGAAGACATAAATTCAATAGTAATCTGGTGTGGTAACAACGAAATGCTGCTCAATCCCACAAAATGTTTTTTCATAAAATTTTCAAAGAGGAAAAAGCCTCTACCATCAAAATATAATATCAATACTACAGAAATAGCTGAAGTTTTTGAAATTAGAGACTTGGGAGTAATTTTAGACAGTCAACTTAAGTACTTAGCTCAATATAATCACGTAGTTAAAAAGGCGGCCCAAATGTTGGGATTTCTGAAACGAAACACAAAAGTCTTTAGGAAACCTAGTACCAAAATCATTCTTTATAACGCGCTTGTTAGAAGCATCCTTGAATATGCGTCCACCGTATGGAATTCTACCTATAGTGTCCACTCGCAGCGAATTGAAAGTATTCAGCGCTCTTTTACTAGGCACCTTGCATTTATTTCCTCTGGTATATCACACAGATATCCGTACCCTGCTAGATTGCAATATTTCAAGATAGATTCCCTGTTTAATCGAAGACATTTATTAGAACTATCATTCCTCCATAAAATCATTAATGGTGATCTTGACTGTAGTCAAATTTTAGAATGTATAAATTTAACTGTTCCAGCCAGAATTCCAAGACAACCTATTACCAGAATTCTCCACACACCTTTTTGCCGCACCAATACTGGGTTAAATGCTCCAGTTGTACGTCTTTGTAATAAATACAACCATATCAACCAAAAAGTTGAAAATTTTGATATTTTCAACGATAATACCAAAAGCTTTAAAAATAAAATGCTTGAACACTTTCGTCAACAACAAAACGATACTGAGTGCAATTGTTATAGTCATGGTAGGATTTAAATAATGTATTTTTTTAGGATTTAAATAATGTAATTTTATATATTTTATATTAAGTAGTTTATTCAAGAAAGTTAAATTATGTTCAATAGGTGCTTACCTATATTTTTATATTTATTTTTCGTTATGTATTTCTAGCTATATATCTGTTTTAATGCCAATATTTTACTATGCTAAATAATTAAAAGTAATATGTAAATCTTCAGTTTACAGAATAATAATTCGAGTACTAATAGTAATGTTGTCTGCCTTGTTTGTAAGATAAAAGTGTCAATGTTGTGTTCGCCTGTAATTGGTGTATGTATCAGCTCGAAACTTAGTGAATGATTTTTGTAAATGTGTTTATATATATGCTGTTGGCGTTCCTTTTATGAATAAATAAATAAATAAATAAATACATTGTCGCTGAGGGTTTGATGAGGAAGATGAAGCGTCAAGCACAAAGTTAGCGCATGAGGATGAGGACATATTTGTGAGGAAGAGGATGAGGTAGAGGAAGAGGAAGAATGAGGGTGATATAATTTTCGTTGGAACAAAAAAAAAGTAAACAGTATTTATTTATTTATTTATTCAGATATAAGGCGAATGCTCAAACTATGTTTTTTTAATAATCAAAATTAACAATTGTAAGGTTTACTTTAATGAAAATTATTTTGGAAAATTTCTTAAGCGAAAGCGGAAAAGGATTTTTTTAATTTTCGTTTATTTCGTTAACGTTTGGGGAACTCTAAAAAATGCGGAACTTCCGCATTATGAGGAAGCGGAGGCGGAATCCTCATCAACCCTAGAGTGCTAGGCTACATTTTATTAGCTTCCGCCCGCGGCTACAGTCGCGTAGTTCCATCGGACTCACCTCCGTCCGTAACGGTTTAGCGGATTTTGATGGTATTTGGGTGTGGATGGATGCTGCGGCTGCGTGAGGGAGCATAACAAAATTTACCATGATCATCATCATCATCACCATTAGTGCATTGGTGGTATGGTATGGGGGGGAGTCATTCAACAATGCGTCGTCGGGTTTGTGGTCGCCACTCGAGAACTTTTATTCCCCAAAGGTTTTCAGTTCAACGAAATGTCAAAATATCACGCCCATTCATCCATCAGCCTACAGAAGTTTACTGCTGGACCTATGTCCAGCAGTGGACATCAGTCATGGAGACCTATGTCTCCATAGAATGCCAACTGTTGTAACAACATAAACGAATGGAGGAACTGTCTTGCGCCGCCTCCATCCATCGCCTTCCTGCGACCTCTATAATGTTTTTGGTTTTTCGTAAGGAGGGCATTCCTCTTTTGCGTCGTCCAGTTTGGGTCGGCACTCGCAAACCTTTCTTCACCAACCAACTCTGCCCATTGCCATTTAGGTACTAGTGTCGGTGATCTTGGTTCTTCAAAAAATTCCTTATTTCGGATACTTATTACGCGAGCATATCTCTCGCCTTTGCCCGCTGCGCCACTTTGAGCTACCATCAATATCGTCAAATAACAAACACCTACCTTTACAAAAAAATATGAATTGCTGATTTTCCAATTCAAGGTCAACGAATATTGATGATTTTAAAAGGTTGGACCATCGTTGAGCGATCGCACAAAAAGAGCCATAGACATTCCGAAAAATTCATTTCACGAAGTCTGACTCCCACTAGGCCAAATTATTTCAAATAATTTACGACAAGAGAGCGACTCTACCTGAGTTTTTAATTTATTAATTTCAATAATCTCGGTTAATTACTAACATAGGTATGTAGTAATACTAAAAAAGTTAGTAGGTATTAAGTACCATTACTGATTTCAGGACGAAAATATTACAAAACTTACCAGTAATCAAAATTTTCGGAGGCTTTTTCTTGATCGCCTCTACCGAATATGCTCTTAGACTTAACTGAAAGCTCAACTTCACTGAAGTCCTAACTAAATTCCTCAGCATCATATGCACGATAACTCACTAGCTGGCACTAAAGGTAACTGGAGCTCAGATGGGTATAGGTTACGCAATAGTTTCTTCGGGGGCTCGTATGTTAAACTGGTTTTACCACTTACGTATCAGAATGGAACTTGTAAATAAGAACTTCTTGATTCAAGGCATGTGTTTGCGCAAAATGATCCTTATTCCTACAGTCGGGGAAATTAATATCCTTCGATGGAGCAAAAGTGGGTGTGTGCGGTGTGTGCCAAGTGAATGGTACTTCAAAGAGTTGAAAACAATTTTTTGCCACACTATTTTGTAAGAATAGTATTGCCCCAGTCAAAGAGATGCATTGAACTGTTTTCAAGACTCTATCGAAGGGAATGTTTTTTTTTAACTACTTGAATGACAGAACAAACAGATGGCCCCACCTGCTGCGGTAGGTAAACTCATTACCACATTGGTCACGTCCACCTAGGACGCACCCTATGTGGCATTGCACTGCGCACTGCCACCCTGAGACATAAAGATAAAAAGTCTCATGTGCCTGTAATATCACCGGCACCCATTCCCCTTCAAATCGTACGTAACACAGCAATGCGAGCAGTACTGCATTGCGGCAGAAATAGGTATGGACTTTTGGAGGTAGTACTTCCCAGGACGAACTCTCACAAAAAAGCTCTACTACTGGAAAAAAATATATGATTCAAATGATTCTGGTAAATCGCCACTCGCATAACCTCGATCCCAAATACAAACTTTCTCAGATTATGATTATACATTGATACTAATAATAATATTTGACATCTAATTTCAAGAAAAATACTTTGACTTTGACTTTGACTTTTATGAGGAAATCGAACCCAGTAATATATTGTAGTTTTTGATCGAACCGACCTACTTGGTACACGATTTGGTGCATGGCAGTAACCCATAATTACCTACATATAATACTAGTAGGATTTCCGCAACATCGTCCGCGTATAATTTTATCCATACAAACTTCAAAACTGCACCACTTAAGGGGTTGGATTTCGGAAATTCCTATCTTAGAACAACAAAAGGAATTTAAGGTGATCAGTCACCCTAAATTCTGTCAGTAAAGTCACAACGGTAAGTAAGAACGGGGCAGAAGTCGGACAGAGCACGCGAAACAAATAGTGAGCGAAAATCACGAAAAACCGGAACTGTCTCAAGTAAAAGACTATTTTCAAAAATCTAAACCTAAAGAATCATTAAAATCGCTTCAGGCATTTGGAAGCAGTAGGCTTTTTTTATGTAAACCATAGGAAACTTAGGTTAAAAAAATAAATAAAAAAAAAGCCCGAGTGCGAGCCGGACTCGCACACAGGGTTCCGTACCATTATCTATAAAAACGGCAAAAAAAAACACGTTTGTTGTTTTGTTTATTGTTTGTTACCCCCTTAAATATTTATTTTATTGTTTTTTTGTATTTGTTGTTATAGCGGCAACATAAATACATCATCAGCTGTGAACATTTCAACTGTCTAACTATCACGGTTCATGAGATCCAGCCTGGTGACACCAAAACGGCAAAAAATACACGTTTGTTGTATGGGAGCCCCCTTAAATATTTATTTGATTATATTTTTGTGTATTTGTTGTTATAGCGGCAACAGAAATATATCATCTGTGAAAATTTCAACTGTCTAACTGTCACGGTTCATGAGATACAGCCTAGTGACAGACGGACAGCGGAGCCTAAGTAATAGGGTCCCGTTTTACCCTTTGGGTACGGAACCCTAAAAAGTAAACTTAATTTTATATTCTTGACTATATATCATACCTATCCTCGGAAGAAGAACTATACCTATCATAGGTTTTTCTTAAATTATTTTTGTCATCCCTTTGGAGAAATAGGCTTTTTTAGATAGGTCTGTAGGTATTGCAGTTTTATGGGCTGTACCTACGTCTCTAGGACTTAATGTTTAACTGTAATACCTACTCATAACAAATTTATCCAATGAAATGAGGCTATCGAATACCTACCAGGCGAGCAGCACGCTGCTGGAGTACCTAGGTAGGTAGGTACCTAAGTAGTTGCTATCACGCCAACACCACTGGGGATCTTTTTGTATTAGGTTGGTACCTACCTACTTATTACTGAAAGACGTCATCGAGTGAATATCAAATTCAAATAAATATGTATTGTAAATATGCCAGGAAAATGATTACAAAATTTAAGTAGGTCCCTTTAAATTTCACTATTATTTTTATTATAGGTACCTACTATCCATTCCCTTCAGAAAAAGCAACGTTTTTTTTTTTCGAAAAAGAGTTGGCTCAGTTCCCTTGGCGTGTAGGTAGGTAGGTACCTAAATTTTTGCTAAATATTTGAATGTGGTTTTTATTTTTATCAAATCGTTTACGACGATTTTTTGATATCTTTCATATTGAGTTTCCTCTCACTGACCTATCTCAATGAATAAGTACTTATCATGCACGTATTATGGATGGGTGAATTAGTTTTTGTTGAAATAGACCGTACCTATATACTTTTCAGTATAATATCTTATAAAAATAGTGTTCAGAACCGTGTGCTGATCAAAGTGAGCCTAAGCACGGCCAGTCTACTATTTATCCATCGAAGAGTTCCGTTGTCCACATACTGTCTCCATCATTAGATCAGCTCGATAATTGTACCTATTGCCATCGCAACTTGACACAAATTTCAGCTCAATCGGATGTCAAGAAGTGGTAGGTACTAATCCAGCTTGCAAGATTTTAACTAAACATACAATCTAACATAGGTAAAAGAAACAAACAAACTGCTTGCAAAAAGTTGGACAACGCACTTAGGCAGGTAGGTATACCGTATACCTATGTAGTAAGATAAATACATAATAAGTAGTACGCAATACCTACTATAATAGTGTACCTTAATCTAATGCTCTTATCTTATATCATCTACCAATGAACAGACCATAGCCAATAAAAGATGTAGGTATAGGTTTTTTACCAAATGTCAAACTTTTTTTGTTTATCCTAATTCAAGGCTAACAACCTAATCGCAGGATACGATCAGGTTTAGTAGGTAGATTCGAGAGCCATTATTATTTAGCAAACATGTCGAAGGACTTTTAAAATTATTTTGTTTTTAGGGTTTCGTTAGTTAGGTATAAAGGAAGCCATGCGTTGAGACTTCGTATATAGTCTGTCCGTCCTGTCTGTTTGTCCGCAGTGTGTTTCTCACCAACTCTACAGATTATTATTGCCTGCTTGGTAGGTACCTACTCGTAGCTGTAGAACTTGTTTATGCTATTAGGTCACATAATAAATAGTTAACAGTTGATTAGGTTAGTAAACGTGGAACGTACCAGCCTACCAAGTAAAATGATGTGTAAAAAAGGAGGAGGGTGGAGGGTTTTCGGAAAAAAACTTATAAACAAGTAAATTGCGGTAGGTACCTATATCATGCATGAGTAAAGTCTTTTTCATTCGATCGAAACCGTGAGTTCCGTTGTCTCCATCATCAGACCAGCTCGCTGTCACCTTAATATTGTATTGTCATCGGAACTTGACAGGTAAGTATGAACAATTTCAGCACAATCATACCTATGTTAAGAAGTGGTTCTAATTCAGCTTGCAAGACTAAACAAACATACATTTCCGTCTCCATCACCGATCAGCTCGCTGTCACCATAATTGACCGAACGAGCGATGCGAGCCATTTGGCGACATCACAAAAAAAATAACACCTAAACCGCCTGAAACATCCATTTGGCGACATCACAATAATTATGTACTTCAATTAAGCTTCAATTCATAGGTAAAATCTTCGACCAAAGTGAAAATTTACGTCGATGGGTAAAATCAACACCAATTAAATCAATACCTCCGAAAGATTGCTCCGAAAATTTGTAGAGGCGTGCGGACACGCTAACGAAGAACCAAACTACTTGTCCCTTAGGTAGGTACAAATTAAACTTTATTTTATGCAAAATAGTATTTCCGATACCATGAAAAATTTGCGACGACGCGACGATCAGAAAATAAAATGCCGAGACCGAAAACAAGGATCCGAAGCGCAAAATACAAAGGTCCTAAGGTACCTATACCTATAGGTCTATTTGCCCTATAATAGGTAGGTACCTACCCATTCGCGAGTTTCGCAACCGACCGAAACCAACCACTCTCAACGGGAACGCCGCCTACCGTAACGAAGAAGATACCAAAGAAAACCAAACCTCAGGTTGGCTAAGATCTGCTAAGATGTTTAGCGCTTCTAGTTCGCAGCCCTCTACCTCGGCCCAGACGCTGCTGATCGACTCGAATGTGGTGCCTATGGATGTAGGAGGACGATTCTGAGGAGACAGAAAATACACACAGTTGACAAGTACTAACACTGACAGTGCCGGCAATATCGGGCCGTCCATGTCGACGATTTCGCAGCTCGTCGCCGCCCGCCCGCTCCCGCCCTGTCGCGACTACGAGACAGGGCGGGAGCCTCCACGTCTCGACGACGACGATTGGGCGGGGAGCCTCTACGTCTCGCAGCCGATAAAGGCTTCGCAAAACGTTTCTGGACAATCTCCTGTGACATGTGTGATAGACTATAGTTCGCCAATGATCTTCGTTTGCCAGAAGCAAGTAGGTACCTAGGTATGACGATACTTTGAAAGTCGAGATGCCTGGCAAAGATAACACATCTTATCAACTAATAGATCGAATTTACGAGCGATAGTACGAGTAGTCCGTCTTTACCCCACCCTGTCAGTCTAAGATTTGCAAATTGATTATTATATCTTGAAACCCTCCGTTCGCGAGTCTGACTCAAACTTTGCCGAATTTATAAATTTTTTGATTGCGCTTTTTGTTATTGTTTTGCTTTTGTGATCGTTTGTAAAGGGTAACCTGTATTTGTGGAGATAGGTTAGGTAGGTACCTACCTACATAGCTGAGACAAACTTCTCTATTTGTCTGAGCTAGGTAAGTACCTATACTTACTGAACTTCATGTTTTAAATGGTATTTTTATAATGCGTTGTTAATTTAGCTCGGGTGTCAATTTACACTAACAGGTTACAATAGGTTCTAGAAAATCATAGATTTCTTTGTCGGCGATTTTTGATTGGAGAGGTATTTCCCCCCAAAAAGGGAGGTTTGAGGCGCCATTTTACTAGCCGATTTTGATAATATTTGCCAGAAACATTCGGTACTTAGGTACCGCAAGAATTTCAGAAGAGGTTGTAAAGGTAGAGAATGAGGATCGACGTGATGTATAGTTTTATACAAGTTTGTGCTCTCGAGGTCTGCTGTTCGCTGGCAGAACTACCTAGGTACTTAATTTTATTCGTGGTTGGTTGGAGTACTTCCCTAGAGCTACTTAACAATTTCAATTGAAACGACAATGTACCTACTGCGCAATTGAGCAATTAAAACGACAAGTCAATTTTATTGTCCAAATCACCCTTCCTTGTTACCACATCGCGCGATTTAATAGAGATAACGCGCCTTAGCATTCTTTATTTTGCAATTTGAGGCCAAAGAGTATGTACATTGCCTAGATAGATGTTTAATAGGTAGGTATTTCGTAATATGGTATGGTATGGAAAAACCTCCATTTGATTGTGGTCCTTAGGTAGCTAAGGACCACAATCAAATGGAGGTTTTTCCAAACAAAAAATGTCACTAAAATATAAAATACACACGAATTGAGAACTTCCTTCTTTTTTTTGAAATCGGTTAAAAAACTACTAGTAGTTAAGTATCAAATTTTGAAGAAAATCGACAAAGTTTAGGTGACCAGTTTGATAAAAAAAACTCCACTTTGATGGATCTCGGAAATGCCCAAGAAATTGCGCAATGGTTAGTGAATGGGCGTTATAGATGGCAATCCCTATGCAATAGCACAGCAGAAGTTTATCATAGGTGGTTTTTAGGGTACCGTAACCAAAAATTACGGAACCCTTATAGATTCGTCATGTCTGTCTGTCTGTCTGTCCGTGTATGTGACAGCCACTTTTTTCCGAAACTATAAGAGCTAGGATGTTGAAACTTGGTAAGTGGATGTATTCTGTGAACCGCATTAAGAATTTCACAAAAAAATAGAAAAAAAACAGTTTTTTTTTTTTTTTTTAACTATCTATGGATAGGTCTTCAAAACTGATATTGAGGTTTCTAATATAATTTTTTTCTAAACTGAATAGTTTTTGCGCGAGATACACTTCCAAAGTGGTAAAAAGCCCCCCCCCCCCCCCCCTCATAACTTCTAAAATAAGAGAATGATAAAACTAAAATAAAAAAAAATGATGTACATGTAAACATGAAACATGTAAACTTCCAACGAAAATTGGTTTGAACGAGATCTAGTAAGTAGTTTTTATTTAATACGTCATAAATCGTAATCCTTCCAAAAACTTTTATATTATGTTACTTGCTGCTACGGAACCCTTCATGGGCGAGTCCGACTCGCACTTGACCGCTTTTTATTTGACATACCTATGAAAAAATTAATTTCGCTTTTTAACCCCCGACGCAAAAATGACGGGGTGTTATAAGTTTGACGTGTCTGTGTGTGTGTGTCTGTCTGTGGCATCGTAGCTCCCGAACGGATGAAACTTTTTTTTTTTGTTTGAATGGTGAATTTGTCGGGAGTGTTCTTAGCTATGTTTGATCAAAATCGGTTCAGCCGTTTCATTGCCTTGAGGGTTTTTTTAATTTTTACAAAATTAATTACATGTTTAAGATAAACATTTACAAACTATTTATCATGGTCATCAAAATAACCCCTTTTTTTCGTAGTAATTAGGAAAGGCCCTATAGAAGATAATACGCTGGCTTCGGCTGCTTGCAAGTTGCAAGTAAAGTTAGGTAAAAATTAAATTCGCGCAAAATCATTACTAAGTGGCGCATCTGAAGTGTCGGTTTGCGGGCACGCCACGGCACGAGCCACAATGGTGAAAGATAAGTTACTTGGTGCGCATCGAACTGTGAACCGAAAGTCTGTTTACATGCGAAATAGACTCCGCATCCCAGTCCGTGTTTGGCTACCATATGCCACGCTAGTCCGAAGTGAACAAGTGAAAGAATCTGGGAACATAAGTTTATGTCAACGGAAAAGGTAGTAAAAAAGGAAAGAAAAAGAAAGGAAGAAGAAAAAAGTGTAGTGGTAACAGGATCTTCCAGGTTCGTAACTTTATCTGTGGCATCGGTACTATTTCTGCCGCAAAGCAATAACTAGTGCTCGCATTGCTGTGTTCCGGTTTGAAGGGTATGGGTGCCGGTGAAATTACAGGTACATGAGACTTTTCATGTCTCAGGGTGGCGGGCGCAGTAAAATGCCACACATAGGGTGCGTCTTAAGTGGACGAGACCTGTACCGTTTAACTTCAGTTGGGCCATCTTCTTGATCCGTCAATCAAAGATGTATTCAAAAAAAGAAAAATAAACAAGACAAAACTAGTAATCACAGCCTTTAGACGTTCACTGCTGGATGCGAGAACCCTCCATAGTGCAATGGAGGGATTCGCCGTAATCACCACGCTTATGGCAGGCGGATTGGTGCTCGCAGTTATAGTGGTGTTGATTACTCAGATCATGCTGCTGTCCACCCTTTGGTGGAATCCCTTAGTCTGCTTTTATAACATCCACTGGAAGAGACGGAGGGGTCTACTCTTAGAATGGCACGCTACGACAAGCACCACACATCTTTAGTTTTACCTACAAACAGCAGTGTGATTGCTGTTGGATTGGAATTTCCTGAAGAAGCTTGAAATACATACTCACCCAGCATCCCAGTTTCCACAAAGGCCAAAAGTGCTAGATCACTAGGTAATGATGATGATGATGATGATCCTGATCCGTGATGTACCTGTAGCTATAGGAGATCACGTCGAGCTCTTAGGTGTTTCGCTTGAGGTTCAATTCAACGCTACCAAATCAGATATTTCGACACAACTTCATGAACTATGAAATGCTTTCTACTTCTGCCAACATTATAACAGGGAACTCGGTGATCAACTTCTACCGAATAACGGTTTCTATTGTAGAATCTTGCCCTCATCTAGCCGACACCGCAGACTTTCCGCTTTATCTTTACATCTTCAATAGGCACTCATAGATCCGTAACCAGAGCATAATGGGCTTAGATTTCCACCTTATTATGCAGGTAGCATGTGAATAACTGTATGTATTATGATGCTCTCAAATGTGTGTAGGTCTAGGTAGGTACCTATATAATGTAGGTATATGTGCCGTGGTGTGTCCGGCCTAGAATAAGTATAGACCCCTTTGTTTCTGCTCTGCTCCCGTGAATGTAGTAAAAGCCGACTAAGGAACTATCGTCAGGGGATGGGCAGCAGCATCCACCTGAGTACATCAAAACTGCGATCACCGGTTGGCATGCAAAGCGTGGATTATGGCAAATCTCCCTTGCATTCTATGGGGGAGGCATAGCCGCAAGGTGCATTATGCACCTCAATGTCTATTGCATATATATGTAGGTACTATAACGTAAATACTAAATAGATAATGTAGGGATTTCTACAACTTGATTATTTTGAGCGTCTACAATGAAAACGCTCAAAATTAATATTCAAGTTTTAGGAAGATGGTGAGTCCAAACTCTGTGCCCTGTCTCACTCCTATAACTAAATTATCCGTCCTCTATAAATAATTCCTGTTTAGGGATGATATATTGTAGAAGTCAGATGTAAGTACTAGCCTACTTCTTACTCTACCTAAACCAAGGATTCTATACGCTGCTAGTTATTATAAGATCCATGGTCTTAAGTCTTAACACACAGATAAGGAACAGATCAGTAGATTGGTAGTCTAAATAAAAATAGCTTGTATTTCCTATCAAACTCTACAAACACTAGCCGGGTGTTTAACTCTGTACTTGTACGGTACGGGATGACAGTCGGCGACAGTTAAGATAAATGCGTTAACTGTAGTGTACTGCAATCATTGCCCGTGCGCGTGCGCACAATGGTTCGTTGATTCAAGAACCTTACCTACATACATTACCTTCGTTGGTATGTAGGTGCTTTGTGAAAACGTTGGGTGGTGCATGATGGGCTAGGTTAGCCACCTACTGCTATTCTATTATTTATTATTATTATTTATACTTACTTTATTGCACATAAAATAATGTAACAAAAAGGTGGGCTCAATGCTAACAGCATTTTCTACCAGCCAAGCCTGGTTTGTGACAGCTGGTGGTTGGCGTAGGTACTACTTACAAACTAACACAATAGGTTCTTAAAAACTATTTACATTAACAATAATATACCTAAATATTATGCAATATAAATAATAATATAATATATAAACATATACATAACCATATCTACATAATAATAAATAAATAGATACATACAAAGTACAAAAATATATAAACACACTAATTAAATTAACTAAATATACTCTACATTCATTTGAGATATGATTACTTGTTTGTAAGATTCGTTGGTATAAGATTTGTCCTGGCTGATAGCTTATTTAGGGAATGTGTTATTACTGGAAGAAAGCGTTAGCAGAGTCAGTCGTGGGTGTAGTGGCGGCGATAAGCTCACCACTTGTGACGTCTATTTCCCACGATGGTGCAACCCACAGTGAAAAGAGGCCCATAAAGGAGTGTTTCTATGTATGTATGTATGTATTTTGTTAAGACATTTCCTGTGACGATGGAATTTGTAATTTACGTAGGTAAATCATGACTTCGTTACTCCACGAGGCGTTTATCCATAAAAATCATACCTACAGGTACGTCTACATAAGTTATCCAGCAGTGAGACCAACAAGCAATAATTAGGCCTAGGGCAGAAACCAAACGTTATGACTTATGTTTATCTATTGCATTATACAGTAGAGTACATACCTAAAAGTACATAGTCTAATAGAGGAGCAAAAATTCCCAATTCAAAAAAGATTCGCATGCTGTTATTTTGTTCAGTCTGTCTGGTACATACCTACATCCGAAAGACCTTGATATTGTTGGTTAATTATAATTATCTCATTCTTTCAAAGATTCCTTACGCAACACTGATCCCACATAAGTACTTAGCCACTCTACCGTATCCTACTTGTGACCTACATCAATTCTACTTCAAAACCTCCAAAACCGAGATATTGTGTAATGATGACGCAGCCATGGATCGCCAATAGTACAATGGGGTAGTGAAAGTGCATCTTAACCACCGGACCGTTGTGTCGGCTATTGTTTCCCGTATTCATTGTTTTCATTAGTGTCGGTCCTTGACGCTACACGCTACTGGGTTACGCTTCAAATGGGTTGCTTAAATCTAAATTACTTATTAAAATCTAATTTATTTAATTTTAACATTTTCGAATAATTGCGATTTTACATCTTTAGTGGCCCCTTAAAGAGCTTATGGGACTAAACTCAAATTTAACCTCACTGTTCGTACCGTAATCACTAAAGACGAGCTTTTATAATTTGCAGATAAGTACCAATTTGTGAAGAGGGCCGTACCAAATTTGAAATGCTACGATGATCTGCACAGATGATTGGGAAGAATGGTTTTCAAGCCAGGAGAGGCAGCCGTATGGCTGTTTTTAACGATATTTGCGGTGGCACACGGGCAGTCGACAATTTGCCCGAGTCCAGAAACGATACTCCCATGCATATGCACGAATAGGCATGAAGACATTCAAATATGGTAAGTGCTATGAACTACTACATCCATGACAAAGATGTAAGTTCTTTAATGATAACGAGATAATTTGACGTTTCAGGTGCACGCACAGTGACTTGCTTCAAGTCTCAAAGGGAATCCAAAAAATAGGAGAGGTCTTAAAGAAACCAATCGATGAACTGATAATCGAGAACAACTACCTTCCATCCTTACCAGGAAAACTATTCCAAAATGTGAAAATACTAAGGCTAATGCTACGTCATAATGGATTGGAACGGCTATCAGCTGCATGGTTGGAGACACAGGAGAATGACTTGGTAGAAATATTTATCGTAGAAAATGACTTGAGGAATTTACCTTCAGAGAGCTTGCTGAAACTACAAAACCTCCAGGCGTTGACCATACAATCGCACAATTTGAAAAGAATACCCATCTTTACGAATATGGAGAAACTACGATACATCAACGTACAGTCCGGCAGTTTGAATGCAATCAACGAAAGAACATTTGAGAATTTACCGAGCTTGGAAAGACTGTTCGTACAAGGAAGTCCTAATCTTCGAATACTCAAAGAAAACGCTCTATTCAATCTACCGAGGCTACGAAAACTGGAAATATCCAATTGTGGTATCAACCAAATGCATATGCGAGCCCTTTCTTTGATACCCTCCTTGACTGAACTATCCCTGAGCAATAATATGATATCTGATGCCACGATGGTCGGAAGAACAACCAGAGACCTACCTATGCTCTCCGTCTTGAATCTCAATAACAATTTAATAGATAAGCTCAACGAAGGCGCTTTTGTTGATCAACCAATGCTAGAGAAGATACTATTATCGAACAACAAAATACTCGCCATACACCATGGCGCATTCCACAGAGTACCAAAGTTGAGAGTGGTAGATTTGAACTACAATAAAATAAACCAAATACACCCCGAATCATTCATGCAACAGTCGGGAAGTGGAGTAGAAGAACTCTACCTGATTGGGAATCAAGTAATGTTTATTTCAGAATTCAGAGCGTTACTGGACGCTTTACCAAGACTGAAGTTTTTGGATCTTAGTGATAATTTACTTCAGGAAATACCGAGAGGTGCTCTGAGAGGTCACCCTAGCTTGGAAAGGCTGCACTTGAACAAAAACAGCATAAAGTACATTCAAGCGGATGCATTTATGGCAATGCCTGCGTTAAGGGAATTGCATCTGAGCAATAACTCTTTGAGTGATATCAACGAAGGACCTTACTGGAATTTGCCTGCTCTCAAAGGATTGGACTTATCGTTTAACTACTTCAAAAGACTACAGCCAAAACTGCTGTACAATCTTCCAGCTTTACGAAGAATTAATCTTAGCAATAACCAGCTCACGTTAGTGGACCCTATAACCTTCATGGAGTCCCCATTGCTGGAGTACGTAAATATGTCAGGCAATGCTTTGGTATCTCTACATCCAGCAACTTTCAGGAATCTTGCAAATCTCTATGAAATGGATGCAAGCTCAAATCGACTAATCGAGTTCGTGCCTGGTCTACCGAGAGGTTTGGAAAAGTTATATTTGCAAAGAAACCAAATAACGAGCCTTCCAGTGCCACCATCGCCAGATCTAGATTTACCATCTCTGAGGACTTTGGATATTTCAAACAACGGTATACAAAAAATACCTCATGGAAGTATGAAAACTCTGCACAACTTACACCGATTATACATGAGTCGCAACGGCTTACGGCAAATAGACACGTCGTCTTTAGGAGATTTAGAACGATTGGAAATTCTAGATCTGAGCGAAAACCAAATACTTTCAGTACACCCAAAGAGCTTTACCAAACTTATACATTTGAAACAGGTTAACTTACATGGAAACATAATTGAGAACTTTGACTTTATGTCGATTCAAGACAACACCGCTCTACACGCACTGGATTTCAGTAAAAATAAACTGAAATCTATAAGCCCCAATACTGTGAATAAAGCTTTGGATGTAGAGACATTGAACATATCGTCAAATAGTCTGAACGAACTACCAGTATCTTTGAACATGTTATCCAAATTGAAGTTGTTGGACGCAAGTTATAACCATATCAAACATTTTGATGGTAATTCTATAAACAATATCAATACATTGAAGATGATAAAAATGCCACACAACAGAATAACTGAACTACGCACTGGAAGCTTCAAAGACCATAGAAATCTAGACACCATTGATTTAGATAGCAATCATGTAGAAATAATCCATCCAAATGCGATATCAAACCTACCAAGCTTAGTTTCCGTATACATGGGCAGAAACCATTTAATTGACATACCAGACCATGCCTTTTCTAACCTTCCTAAATTGAGGATCATAGAAATGCAAGGCAATCGATTGCAATACATATCAGCACGAGCTTTTGAGAACATGCCTCTAGTGCAATATTTGAACCTGAGCAACAATCAAATTACAAACGTCGACAACTCAGGGTTACGCCAGCTAAGTTCTCTCGAAGTTTTAGACCTCAGTTTCAACAAGTTAACGAAAATAACAAGAGCTTCGTTCCAATATATGGAATGGTTGGTCGAACTGAATCTGGATAATAACTTAATTTGCTTCATCAGTGGACAGCCTTATGATTCCATGACCAGATTGAAAGTCCTTTCACTACAACAGAATAAGTTGGCTTCGATATCAGAAGGCACTTTCGCAAAGTTGAGAAATAACATCGCAATTTTGGATATTGATGGTAAGCATTTAGAACCTGATGATCTACGAGTCCTTCAGAGACCAACAGTTAGGTGTATGGATTAGGTACATAACTAGGTAGTTGCCGTAAAAGGAAAGACGCATTGTAGTGCAGTTGGCTAAGAACAGAATACAGTGGGTGGTGTATGAATCAGGAGGCTTATACCAAGCAGTGTGTAATTACAGGCTGCCAATGTAATTTTTTCATCCCTTTTACATTGCCCACTGCAGGGCATAGGTTTCCCTCCAAATCCGTCCACTAACAACCTCTGTCCTTCCTTAGCCAATGATTGAAGAATTTAAATTATCGTGGCAAGGTATCTATCATTGTAGAAAAACTACGACTACTTATAAACAACGCACATTATTATTACCTACTCTTCTGAATGTGGGGGATAGATCATAGAACGCCACGACGACTGATCTTGATCTCCATCCACCGACTTCCTGTGACCTTTAAAATATCGTCGGTCAATCGAGAGGTGGGCCTTCCTACAATGCGTCGTTCCGTTCATGGTCGCCACTCTTTTCATCCCAAAGGTTTTCGGTTCTTCGAGCTATATGGCCTGACCATTGTCAATTCAACTTGCTAATTCTGAGAGCTATACATATGCTTAACTACATAGCTTATTAGGTAGTTAGGTACCTACATCTTTTGTTTTGTATTACAGGAAACCCGTTGGTATGTAACTGCGCCATAATCTGGCTCAAGTCCTGGCTGTCTGAATCCTCATCGAACGGTCCTAAGTGCGCGGATGGAACATATGTAAAAGGGATGCCGTTTTCACGAAACGACTGCCCAGATGTTTCCTCGATCGATGACGATTATAAATCGTGTATGACACACGAAAACGAAGCCCTTCTCCCTAACCTAGCGACATCGCAAGTATTCTCTTCTTTAGACAAAATAAAGGACTATGCTACGCAAATAAAGAACAATTACCACACCAATAAGATAAACGGGAGACCATCCCCAGAAGAGTCTGATTATTTCTACGACGACTACGTTGACTATCCAATCAATGAAACAGCTATTGAAGGCATCAAGAACGAAATAGGCATGATGAACAACAGAACTCATGACAATTTAGGAGGTATTCCAGTACTGTACGCAGGAACGAAGAATATGACGCACAAAAAGCCGCCAGCTACTCTAAAACCTGCAGGTGGGTTTACGTTCTTTGGCATGCCTCTACCAGCTATAGATGTCGGAAAATTCCTGAACACAGGCCGTAAGATTGATTGGCCTGTCAACAAGAATGCTGAAGGGAGCAAAATATACCAAGTAACCGAGGCCCCGAAATTCGAAACTGGAGGGTTTACTCCAATGCTACCAACCACGTCAGGGGGTTTCATGCCCATACCCGATCCCACAGTGAAAATGACAGAGGTAACGGTCAGTCAAGAGGGGGAAGTAACTTACAGTGCTAAAGGGAGCACAGAACAAACCATAGTAGAAGTCTCAACCAAGCCAACAGTTAGTAGAGTAGACAGCAATACCACAAACCATAAGATGAAGAGCGAAATCCATGAGCTTGAAGCATTTGTTGACGATGATAACAGCACTCATGTGGCTTATAACAGAACAAAGAATATTGAAGAACAAAAATTAGAGCCAAATAATCTGAGTAAGTACAACCTGATGGAGTCAAATGTAACTATCACTCATGCAACTGAAAAAGAAGGATTATTGATAACAACTGATACAACAAATGATATATCGCTTCAAACTTGGATGGAGTCTAGTACTATGTCTTATTCTTCTTCAACTGCCGTAACGTCAAAACCACCAATGAAGAAGCATATTGAAAGTCAGCCAACTGCTCTATCTGCTGTTTTGTTACCCAATAATGCAGATGCAGCTGCAGTGAATTATGGGAAAAGACCTGCTATTATAACCAAAGTAAACATGCCACATATGGAGCATAATGATCTTAGGGATCACTTTTCACCGGTGTCGAATAGAGAAGCAAAAACTAGATTTTCAGATAGCATGAGTCTAGGTAATACAAGGACTAGAGAAGTGGACGACAAGGATTGGTATTACAAAAACTACAATAAAACTAATTTGGAACCCTATGTCGCACCAGGAGTGCATGCAAGTAGTGTTGTGTCTGTTTCACCCCAGTTATGTTTAGTTATTGCAGGGTTGTATGGTTATAATTTAGTTGTTTAGGTGTCAGTGTATTTGTAAGTGGTAGGTATTCAGAAAATGTTTTATGTTATAAATCAATTAAGAAAGTGCTTAGTATTTCTTAAATTACCTCATCCTCTTGAATATTATTTGTCGAAGCTTTTGAAATCAAAAGAAGTATCTGCAATAAAACAATTTATTAGTTACAACTATTTGAATTTGTACAAAATGTAAGGATAACTTTCAAGAAATCTTAAAAAAAGCTATAAATTTTTAAAGTATTTCATCATTTTCTCAAGAGCTTTGTATCTATGAGATATTAAATTCTTCTGGCCCTTTGGTAATTCTGCATAAGTCTCCTCATAGCCATCAGGTTGGAAAACACAGTCCCATCCAAAATCTCTTGTACCTCTAGGAGCTACTATTTTACCATTTGTTTCACCTTGAAACAGGATAACATCTAGGTCTTCACAGTTACCGTCACAGTAAGCAAAAGTAGAAACTGCTACAGCTGATTTATCCTCCCATCCAGCTAACATTTGATGCAAGCCTTCGGGCTGCAGTTTCTTGAGGAACCACTTGATGTATGGGCCAGGTAGACCGCCCAAAGCGTTAAAACATAACGAAGTATCTTCGATCAACACACGAGTCTTCATCCGTCTTGCAGCCTCTTGGCACTTCTTTATGGACACCTCATCAATCTCTCCTTGCAATTCAGGCAGGTCTAAGTCATGACTGATGATTTGTACGGGAAAGTTGCTCCCAAGAATAGCTCGAAGCTCTTCCAATTTCTTCACGTTGCCCGTGACGAACGTTATGGGCTTGTTGTTCGACATTTTTGGTGCTGTTGATTTGCAGCTCACTATAGCAATGCAATACAGCCTTCTAAAATACATACAACAGTTGTGCTGTTTTAATTTATATTCAATTTGTACGGTTATTTCCACTATTTGTGGTTTGTGGTTTGATTTGATTTATTTGACTACATAGCTTCCTCCTGTTTTTTTACTTCTGTGGCTTGATAATTGTGGCTTTTGTAGGTATTTGGACAATGCCTTTTTATTTTATCTACATTTTATTTACATGAATAGAAAACTCTATGGGCATCTGCGATGGTCAAGCGGCTTGAGAGTATATATTGTAGTTTTTAGGCTTGAGTCATGGCTTCAGTCTTGAGTACACTCTTGGTCTGTGGTATTACCATAGACGTAGAATTTTCGCATTACCCATGGATGCTGACGTCAAAGACGATTGGCACAAGGCTCAAGCTCGTAACGAAAATGACTACGTGCTTGAGAAAGCCGCTTGACCGTGTTCCTCCAACATTGCGCTTGACTCAAGCCAAAACTCTATGGAATCTACGTGCTTGTGGCTTGAAAGTTGAACATCGCGGAAGCTCTTTATAAAAAAAGATTATGTTAGGACCATGGACTTAGTAATCAAACAGGACTGAGCGCTCGCAGCTGAAAAACGATCCGAGCAACATATAACATACATCTTCCTAGACTCAGGCAGTCATAGTTAGACCATAGACAACCAGAATCTTCTTTTTCTCAAAATGACTGTCAAATTTTAGTTTTGATTGGTGATTGCCGATTCGATTGGCGATTTTGTTCCTAGAACTGAAATTTTAATTGAATACTGTGTTGTTTTATGCTATTGGTGTGCAATTCCATTGTTATTACAAAGATTCAGATAGTAGAGGCTTACAGTTTCCAAAATGCCTGGCCAAGAAGTAGTTACCACCAAAGTGGTGGTTCACCCACTGGTACTTCTTAGCGTCGTGGATCATTTTAACCGAATGGGAAAAATTGGCAACCAGAAGCGCGTTGTCGGTGTGCTGCTGGGTTGCTGGAGAGGCAAAGGAGTCCTAGATGTGTCAAACAGCTTTGCAGGTTAGTAGATGATGACTGTGCATTACTTATTGTAAGAAAATCTATAACCACTTGTCAGGCTTGTTTGCCATACAAGTCCCGAGAAACGATGGATGTTTATTACAGTGCCTGATAAAAAAACATAAATTTTGAACACCCAAAGTATAGATAAACCAACTTATCTGTAGAATGAAATGTATGTAGATGATAGAAAAATGCAGGTAAATGGTTCTACAGTTAGGTTGGTGGATCTATAGTCAAAACCAAAAACTCATCCAACTATTTTCTCTTTTCAGTACCATTTGATGAAGATGACAAAGACAAGTCAGTGTGGTTCCTCGACCATGACTACCTAGAAAACATGTATGGCATGTTCAAGAAAGTCAATGCCAGAGAAAAGGTTGTTGGCTGGTACCATACCGGCCCAAAACTCCACCAGAACGATGTAGCTATCAACGAGCTTGTCAGACGCTATAGCCCCAACTCTGTTTTGGTCATCATTGATGCTAAGCCTAAGGACCTAGGTCTGCCTACTGAAGCTTACAGAGCAGTTGAGGAAGTACACGATGATGGTGCCCCAACAACTAGGACCTTTGAGCATGTACCGAGTGAAATTGGAGCAGAGGAAGCTGAGGAAGTTGGTGTGGAACATCTGTTAAGAGATATTAAAGATACAACAGTTGGAAGTCTGTCTCAAAGAATAACAAACCAATTGCTGGGTTTAAGAGGTCTGCACTCCCAGCTGAGTGAAATCAGAGATTACCTCACCCAAGTAGGCCAAGGGTCCCTACCAATGAACCATCAAATCATCTACCAGCTCCAAGACATATTCAACCTACTACCTGATATTGCGAATGATAAATTCATCGACAATCTTTACATTAAAACTAATGACCAATCATTGGTTGTGTACCTCGCTGCACTTGTGAGGTCCATTATTGCATTGCACAATCTCATTAACAATAAGATTACAAACCGAGATGCCGAGGAGGGTAAAAAGGAGGATAAAGATAAAAAAACTAAGGATGAGAAAAAAGAGAAAGACGATAAAGATGATAAAAAAACTGAGGATAAAATAAAAGCCGATAAAAAAGAGAAAGAAGAAAAAAAGAAGTAAATTAGTATAAACTAGAGTTAAGTCTTGTAATGTAAAATTTTTAAATAAATTGTGTACTAATGCAATTGTGGCCTTGTTCATGAAGCCTTTCTATAAAATAATTTAACTGAGTTTGTTCACAAAAAGGTTCTCGATTCAGAAGTATTTAATCTACAAGATCACCAAAAAAAAAAAAACATCTAATTTAAGTATAATGACAGAATAAATTGGTAGGTATAATGTGGTGCCAATGCATTTGATTTTCGTTATATTTATAGTTTATAAGAATTTGTGCAATTTATTTGTCACCAAATAGTTCTAAAATCTTTTTGAATATTTTATGTTTGTTTTTATAGAAATCATGGTAAACAATCTCTAGAATGTATTGATGATTCAACTTAATCAGGAATATCTGGAAATCATCATTTTTGATAGGCGGTTCTTGTATTATCTTTGATAAGTCCACCTGCTATCTACTGATAATGCAATCAGGATTCTGATAAGTTTGGCAGTCTTGTGGTGGATTTTACACAACACTTATGAATGTAGTGAAAATATTTTGTGGTTTTTTATTGTGAGGTGAATCTCAAAAGTGGGCAAAAATGGCTGACAGGGCACGGTTGTCAGTAAGTTAATTTTATTATATGTACTGATTTAATTATGTTGAAAATATCTACTTCCATATCCTATATATTGTAATTTTGTAACAGCTAGGTCTTACTACCTGCCACCTATAAGCTATTTCTCATCTTCAACCAATAGGCGTCCTCAGTTGTACCACGCCTCCCCCATAGAATGCAAGGGGGACCACGCTTGGCAGACAGATTGGTGATCGCAGTATTTTAGTTGAGTACTCAGAAGGATACTGGCATACATACGTACATAGATACACGCCTTGTTCTCCGAAAGGGTAGGCAGTGCCTCAATGAGCCTCTTCACAGTGGGTTGCACCATTGTGGGAATATAGTTGTGATAAGTGGTGAGCTCTTCGCCGTCATTGCTTCCTATGACTGACTGCTAATGCTTTGTTACTGTAATCTGCCCATGCCCTGGTATAATCCCTTAATTAGCTTTTACGACATCCATGGGATATAAAAAAGCTATTTCTAGGACCTTGTAAAACAAGGGGTTGAATGGATATAGGTACTGCTTTAGTAACAGTAGTAATTAGTATGGTTCATAATTGGAACATACTACCAGACAATGTTAATAACTAAGATACCTGCAATTTTTCACCAAATTTGGTTTTGTTTTGTTTAGTGAAGTGACTGCTTTTAATATAATCTTTCAGGACCAAGTCTGGCTCAAGCCGCAAGGCAACACGGAATTTGACATTCCAATCGCCGTAAAGCTACTCAACGTTTCCGGAGATAAAATAGAGGTTCAAGACGATGATGGGAAGAAGATTATCGCGAATATAAATGATGTGATCAAGCCGCTGCATGCGACGTCGAGGGTTGGAGTGGAAGACATGATAACGCTGGGCGAGCTGCAGGAGTATACGATCATGAGGAATCTGCATCTCAGATATAACCAGCAGTTGATTTATGTAAGTTACCCATGCACCATCATCAGCCTACAGAAGTCTACTGCTGGACATAAGCCTCCATAGAATGTCACGACGAATGGTCTTAAGCCGCCTCCATCCACCTCCTTCATGTGACCTCTATAATGTCGTTGGCCCATCGAGAGGAGGGCTTTCCTCTTCTGCGTCGTCCGGTTTTTGGTCGTTAGAGAACCTTTATTCCCCTACAGTTATCAGTCCTGCAAGCTATAATGGCCTGCTCATTGCCACTTCAACTATTATCAGAGCTACCTATGTCGGTGATTTTGGTTCTTCTACGGTTTTCCTCATTTCGGTCTATCATGCAATGAAAATCCGAACATAGCTCTCTCCATAGCCCGCGGCGCAACATTGTATGCGGCCAGTAGTTGCGGTCACGTCTCTGTGCCGTAGGTTGTCATCACTGCTAGCAACAAGCATTGATGACTTCCGTCCGACATGATGTTCCTCTTCCCACCTGTTGGGAACTTTTTGAGGTCACTGAGCATTGTGCCAAGGTTCTTGCCATTGATTTTGAATTTGGATGTTATATCCGATCCAGTTCAAAAGCTTGAAAACATCCTCCAATGCAGAGGTGAACAGTTTCGGTGAAATAAGATCTCCCTGTCTCACCCTCTTCTGTAATTGTTTAGGAACTGCTCTGATCCTGATGACGGATAGACAAACACCTCAGCACTACGATATAACGGTAGTCGATCTGGCATCACTGACAAGGTCTCTTCTCAATCGAACTCATGCATAATAGATACATTTCGTCCCCTGTGGATGGAACACCGTATTTTGTTTGAAATCTTATTTTATTTTATTTTATTCTGTTCCTTAAAACCTATTATCTAGTGTTGGTTATTTATTTTATATAGTTCAAAGCTTTATAAATGCTGCTGGAGCAAGTTCCTTAAACAACATGAATCTTGCTTTCCATCCTAAACTAAGCATTGGTGAGCTCCAAGGATTAGGTACCAAAAATGGTAATCAAAGCTCTGTGTGCATTGCATTATCTATTTCTATTTGTACATTTTAAATCTATAAACCTCTTATCTAGTTACATACATTTAGGTGTAGCTAAGTACCTATATACCTATAGTTAATCCCTTGATTGTAGTGCGATGATCGGTGCATACCATGGTGATGGTACGTAACGTACCTAACTAAGTAATTGAAATGATTTTCTATTGCAGACCTACACAGGATCTATGTTGATAGCGATAAATCCGTACGAAATACTGCCAATTTACACAATGGACCAGATTCACTTCTATCAGGAGAGGGGCATGGGCGAAATACCACCTCACATTTTCGCCATTGGAGATAGTTCCTACAGAGCCCTCATGGACACTTCATCCAACCAATGCATAGTGATTAGGTAAGCCAATTTTATAGGAGGACTAAATCTGTACTTCCTCTCGATGGACCAAAGATATTGTAAAGGTCGCAGGAAGTTGTTGAATGGAGGCGGCTTAATACCGTTTGTCGTGGCATTCCATGGGGGAGGCTTAAGTCCAGCAGTGGACTTCCGTAGGCTGATGATGATGATGAAATCCGTAAGCCAAACAATGTAGGAGTATTTTCGAATACTACTGACTGAACATGGACCACTGCATATAAAATTTACTTATGGTAAACGTTTTGATTTCGTTTTCTCAAAACCTATTTGGTTTGATTTGCTACGTTACTTTGGGAAAATTATTCCTGATGGACTCAATGGAGCACAATTTGTTTTTTTAGCTAAATGTACAAATGAAATGGGGGAAATGCGGTTTTAGTTTTTTCAAAATTCACCTAATGTTGCCTAAGGTTCCTAACAAACAGCTCTAACTATATCCGAAAAGGTAGGTACCTACCTACCCTGAGAGTCCCATTATCTTGGCACACCCTATAGTTAATTAATCCCTTGATTGTAGTACGATGATCGGCGCATGGTTAATTTACTTAGCCTATTATGATTTGACTATCATAATCCTTGTACTTATATTAATAAATAAATAAAATAAATATTGCTGAACAGTTCACACAAGATTATCTAGCCCCAAGCTAAGCAGAGCTTGTGTTATGGGTACTAGACAACTGATATACTTAATACAATATATTACATAAATAGATATTTTTTATTATTTATAGAAAATACACATAACACCCTGAACAAATATCTGCGGATCGCACAACTATTTACTCCGAGGCGGGAATCGAACCCGCAACCTCTTGCGTCGCAGGCGAACGTTCGCCCGCCGCGCCACACAGGTCGTCAAAATACTGCCTATTTACTGCCTATTTAGTATAATGGCAATGGGTTGGCCATATACCTAGGGTACAGAACTAACAACCGTTGGGGAGTAACTGTTCTCGAGTGGCGACCACGAAACGGACGACGCAGTGTGTCCCTCGATGGACAAATGACAGCGATGCAGCTCAAGTCCGCTCTTTGAGGCCTATCTCCAGTAGTGGACTTCTATGATGTTGATGATGATCATCACTGCCTAGTTACATTTTAATAATTCATCTTTCATCATACGCATATAAGTACTTGGTTTAAATCTTTGGATGCTTGTTTTCAGTGGTGAAAGTGGTGCTGGAAAAACCGAGAGCACGAAACTCCTACTCCAGTACCTCGCAGCGGCCAGTGGAAAACACTCATGGATCGAACAACAGATTCAGGAAACCAACCCTATTCTAGAAGCATTCGGAAACGCTAAGACAGTGCGAAACGACAACTCTTCCAGATTCGGAAAATACGTCAACATTTACTTCAGCAGAAAAGGAATTATCGAAGGGGGGAATATAGATCAGTATTTGTTAGAGAAATCGCGTATCGTTTTCCAAAATAAGGGGGAAAGAAACTACCACATATTCTACTCGGTAGTGAGTGGCTTGTCGGCAGACGAAAAGAGAAAGCTGGAACTTGGACGTCCTGAAGATTACATCTACTTGAATTCAGGAAATATGTTAACCTGTGATGGTCGCAATGATGGAGTCGAATTTGCCGATATTAGATCAGCTTTCAAAGTCCTCAATTTTCCTGACAATGAAGTGTGGGGAATTTTCAGTCTCCTAGCTGCTATTCTACACATAGGGAACCTGAAATTCAAGGCATTCAACTTTAACAACATTGAATCTTCCGAAGTGGCTGATGCGGTAAATGCCAACAGAATAGCGTCTCTTCTAGGAGTAAATAAGACTACTCTTTGTGATGCATTGACGAGGAAAACCTTCGTCGCTCATGGAGACAAAGTGGTTTCTACACTTACAACAGCATCAGCCACCGAAGGCCGGGACGCTCTTGTCAAAGCTATATACGGACACATATTCGAGTACATCGTCGAGATGATAAATAAAACACTGTTCAAAGACCAGCAGCTTTCCAGTGGATCAGTCGGAATTTTAGACATCTTTGGCTTTGAAAAGTTTGAGTCGAACAGTTTCGAGCAACTATGTATAAACTACGCGAACGAAAACTTACAGCAGTTCTTCGTAAGACATATCTTCAAAATTGAGCAGGAGCAGTATGAGAAAGAGGGTATAACGTGGAATAACATCAATTACATCGATAATCAGGAGAATCTTGACATGATAGGATTAAAACCAATGAACTTGCTAGTGCTGATTGATGAAGAGTCAAGGTTTCCCAAAGGAACAGACGTGACACTGCTGTCTAAACTGAATAATAACCACAGTGGGAAAAGCTGTTACATTACTCCGAAGTCGACTCATGAGCATCGTTTCGGAGTCAAACATTTCGCTGGCGATGTTTTGTACGAAGTAAAAGGTAGGTACTTTATATTCAAAACGCAACCACAATTCATTGAAAATGTGTACCTACCCGGCTACGTTGGTAGTGCTGCAGATATTAAAAGTGTTTTTCGACTTTTCAGGTTTCTTGGATAAGAACAGAGACATGCTGACGGCGGACATAAAAGACATGCTACTCGATTCTAGCAATTCTTTTCTGAAAAGTTTATTCCCGAATGAAATTTCCGGTTCTCAAAGTGGGAGTCGCAAAGCAGTGTCTTTAAGTCATCAATTCAAAACTTCATTAGATTCGTTGATGAAAACTTTGTACGCATGCCATCCTTTCTTTGTGCGGTGTATCAAACCTAATGAATTCAAAAAGCCACGGGTAACATTAAAACATACTTTTTTAAGTGGGAACCTAATTCCTATTACCAATTTTAACAGCATATCTAAACTATAATTCCGTTTCAGCTTTTTGATCGGCCATTGTGTGTCCGACAACTAAGGTACGCTGGATTGATGGAGACGGCCAAAATAAGACAAGCAGGCTTCCCAATCCGGCATTCATACTCAGAATTTGTTCACCGATACCGTCTCATAGTCCCCGGCATACCACCAGCAGAGAAAACTGATTGCAAAACTGCTTCGAAAAAAATATGTACCATGGTGCTGAAAGACAAAGAATTCAGACTCGGTCATACCAAAGTCTTCCTCAAAGATCATCATGACGCTATTCTCGAGGAATTGCGACACAAGGTCATGATCACAGCTGTTATACGAGTGCAGGCGAACGCAAGAAGGTTTATCCTCCGAAGAAGGTTTTTGAAAATGCGAGTAGCTGCATTAGTTATTCAGAAAAACTTCCGCGCCAGAGGTTACAGAAAGCGCTACCTTGCAATGCGAAGAGGATACTTGCGTTTACAAGCCGTTGTCAAATCACGGGAATTGAGAAAGACCTTCATAAACTTGAGGATATTCTTCAAAAAACTACAAGCCAATTCACGAGGCTACCTGATAAGAAAACTAGTGAAAGAGAAGGGTCCTATTCTGAAAGCGCAATTGCTACAGATCAGACGAGACAAAGCCATCTTGCAAAAAGCTAGTGACGTTAAAACAGCAGAAGACGATCACGAGAAGAAGTATAATGAGTTGATGAAGTCGATTTGGATAGCCAAGGAGTTGCCAATAGACAGTCACGCTCAGAATGTAAACGCCATAGATGATAGATATGTGGATGATGTGTTTGGCTTCTTGAAAGATAGTGCGACTCCTGCGGGTACGGTTCGTGGCACTGGGTTTGGAGTGGTGAGTAATTAAATCTCATCTACCTATTTATAAAAATCAAACCTGCCCCTTATTCACTATGACCATAGGAGATTCCTTGACAGTGACTTGTGTCGTCATAATGCATTCTAAACGATGATTCCACGCAGATATCGTAACGAGACCGCGTTATGTCACGTTTGGTCATAGCGAATAAGGGGGCTGATGTTCAATTTACGCATATAACTTGAATTTGTACTTGTTCAATTTTGATGCAGTTTTCCCTATACCTATCTAGTTTGATATTTATCGAAGACAATATGTGTAACAATATTAAATAATTACAAACGAAGTGAGTCACATATATTTAAGTAGGTACACTACCAAATGTAGTTTCAAAGCTATTTCTTATTTATGTGTTTTTTGGAAATTATGTCTTCCAACTTATCTAACTAGTTAAGTCTTAACTATTAACTTTGAATCTTTCAGTCATCCACGGCTAAGCCGCAGGTGTCAAGCGTAATTCCTATACCCCAGCAACAAGACGAAGAGCAATTCGACGAATTCAACTTCCGAAAATTCGCGGCCACTTACTTCATTGGCAACACCAGTCATCAATACTCTCGCAAACCTCTAAAACATTCCCTTCTTGACCTACCCTCACCAATGGACAAAGCTGCCGCTCAAGCGTTGTGGATCACGATTTTGAGGTTCATGGGAGACTTGGCGGAACCGAAATACGTTGATGATACGATTGACAACATATCCGTTATGACGAAACTAACTGATACTGTTGGCCGGGCTTTCCAGAAAAGTAAAGAGTTCGAGGTAAGTACCTAAATAAATCAAATAGACCTACGTGTTATGCAAGCATTAGTCTTATAATCCTTAAAGTAAATAAAAAAAACAAGTGCTCGCATTCGAGACACATCCATCTTGCTGGCTGCGGCATTACTCAGGACTGCCAATTCGTTATTGTTGTTCCTTTCCCTCTCTGTGAGATGAGCGTAGTAGGTGTGAATGAGATGCAAAACAACAATAATGCATAAGTACCTTCACGTATTGGGAGAGGCCTATGTCCAGCAGTGGACTAATGTGGGCTGATGATAACAATGAAGATAACGTTTGCAAGCTTAAAAAATGTTGGTTAGTACATTCGTTTCTTCTAAACTTAGAATAATCAGAATAATCAGAATAATCAATTTATTGGTAAATAATTTTTACACGTAGTTCGTCGACTTTTAGGATATGCTAGCAAAAGACTCTTACGAAAGCAACAAAATCAAAATGATGTCGAAAACATTGAAGAAGCAAACCAAGCTGAACGAAGAATTCATGCAGAATCTAATGAATGATGAGATCACAAACGAAATGTACAGTTCTTGGCTGAACTCAAGGCGAAGCACCAACTTGGAGAAGCTTCACTTTATCATCGGCCATGGAATCATCAGGAAAGAACTTCGGTAAGTTTCGTTTTTACATTACATTAGGATTTGAAGAGGGTGACAGTCAAGTCACTGGAATTCGTTTCTGATTGGTGAACTGAATCGGCATATTGTCTTTGTTATTTTCCCTTCGAACCATCTGACTACCAAATCTCACCGCCGATGGTAAGTTGGCTCCAATTTCCAACTGGCCACCAGTGATCAAATAACACGTTAGTACTCTCATTTCATCCACCAGTGGTGAAATATGTTGTGATTGGTCAATGCTATGTTCCTAATGCTAGTGGCTCCAAAGTTTTCTCAGTATGCTAGATATTCTCGACTGAGTGCCTACTTACGCTGATAATGTAATTGAATTATTTATATTTTTGGGTTAGGCATTCGAGTTTAATGTGATGGTTTTCTGTTCCAGTGATGAAATACTTTGCCAGCTATGCAAACAGCTGACCAACAATCCATCTAAGGCGTCACATGCCCGAGGTTGGATCCTACTATCACTATGCATCGGGTGCTTTCCACCATCTGAGCGATTCGTCAAATATCTACGCAATTTCATCCGCTCAGGGCCTCCAGGCTACGCTCCTTACTGCGAAGGAAGGCTTGTCAGAACTTTCAAGAACGGCCCACGAACTCAACCGCCAAGTTGGTTAGAACTACAAGCTACAAAAACAAAGAAACCAATCCTACTAACGGTGACTCTAATGGATGAATCTATGAAGACTATTCAGTCAGATTCTGCGACAACCGCCGAAGAGGTGTGCCAGCAAATTGCGGAGAATTTAGGGCTGAACGATGCGTTCGGATTCTCTTTGTACATTACTCTGTATGACAAAGTGCTGTCTCTAGGAAGCGAAGGAGAACATATAATGGACGCAATATCACAGTGTGAACAGTTTGCAAAAGAACAAGGCACACCGGAAAAGAACGCCCCTTGGAGGCTTTTCTACAGGAAAGAAGTGTTCACTCCCTGGCATAACCCAATGGACGATCCCGTAGCCACCAATCTCATTTACTACCAAGTGGCGAAGGGAGTGAAATTCGGAGAGTACCGATGCAATTCAGAGAAAGATCTAGCAATGATTGCAGCACAGCAACACTACATCGAATATGGATCACAAATCGATCCTAACGTCCTCAGAAAAGTTATCGTCAACTATATACCGAATCAATTCATCCAATCCAATGATGCGGCTTTGACTAAATGGGAACATCTAGTGACAAAAGCGTTTGAGTCATCACAAAGCATTCAGTCCAAGATCAACCCCTTGAAATGCAAAGAAGATATCGTTATATTCGCAAAGTTGAAGTGGCCTATGCTTTTCTCGAGGTTCTTTGAAGCTATTAAGCTGAAAGGCGAAATGATAAACAAAGATCTTGTTATAATAGCCATCAATTGGACCGGAATCTATATTGTGGACCAACTTGAACACATTTTACTAGAAATATCTTACGCTGAGATAACATATGTAGCTTACAATGAAGATGATGAATTTGAAAATTTGGGAAGGGTTACATTACGAACAATACAGCAAGAAGAGTTTGTATTCCGAAGTGTTGACGCAAGTGAAATGAGCTCTTTGATAATCTTCCTTATCGACGGATTGAAGCGTCGATCGATGTACGTAATAGCACAGACTGAGTCAGAAGGCTATAATGACGCGTCATCATTCTTGCAGTACAGAAAAGGTGACCTGATAACTTTACTTCAAGATTGTACCGGTGAAACACTCATGCATTCAACATGGGGTCATGGTACCTGCAATGGCCAGGAAGGGCTGTTCCCTACTGAGCAAGTGTATATTGTTCCTACACTGACATTGCCTTCAAGTACAATTTTAGAAGTGTACAAGAAAGGAAATGTGCATTTAGCAAAGAAATCACACTCCAAATACAACACGATTCAAAGGAAGAGAATGCATACGCTCGAGAAGTACGCAAAGGAACATTTCAGAGAAAATGACGACACCAATGCTACAATATCAAGACAGTCTACCTTGACGACTGCAAAGAAAGCAATAGCAGGTGACTTATGGGTACACTCACGCGAACCGCTTAGAAAACCGTTACTTAAGAAATTGATGGTCAACGAAACGGTTGCAAAATCTGCAGTCTCGGCTTACTACGGAATCTTAAAATACATGGGTGACCTGCCAGCTCCGAAAGCTAGGTCTTCAACCGAATACACAGATGAGATATTCAGATGTGCCATTACAGAAGTGACGTTACGGGATGAAGTGTACTGCCAGATTATGAAACAACTGACGAATAACAGAATACAGTTGAGTGAAGAACGCGGTTGGGAGTTAATGTGGCTTGTGACTGGCGTGTTTGCTTGCGGACAAACACTGATAAAAGAGTTAGTAGAATTCTTAAAAACGCGACCTCACCCAATCGCAAAAGAGTGTTTGAAACGCGTGTTTAGAACACAAAAGAGCGGGCCGAGAATGTACGCGCCATACGTTGTCGAAGTTGAAGCTATCCAGCATAGAAGTATGCAGATATACCACAAAGTTTACTTCCCTGATGACACTGACGAAGCGTTTGAAGTTGATTCAGCAACCAAAGCCAGGGACTTATGCGAGCAAATTACAGGAAGATTGAATTTGAAGAACAGTGATGGCTTTAGTTTGTTCGTGAAAATTGCGGACAAAGTGTTTTCGGTACCAGAAAATTATTACTTCTTCGATTTTGTTCATGAGCTTGTGGAATGGATGAAGCAGACGCGGCCAATTCGAGGAGGTAAGGATAAATGACCTTATGTTATTTGTGACTATGTCGCTGTGTTACATACACAATAAAAAATAAACAATTTGTCTGACCATAATCATCGGGAAAGCATCCACTGCTGGGCATCAGGTCCCTTCCATAGAAAGCTACGACCAACGGGTTTAAGCCACCTCCATCGACATCGGCTTTTTTATCCCGGTACAACGCGAACCAAACCTCGGGCGGTTACCTACTTGACCATTTGTTTTCTTTTCAGCCGGCACTCAACTGCAAATGAACTACCAAATATTCTTCATGAAGAAACTCTGGATAAACACAGTCCCTGGTAGAGATAAATACGCGGATCAAATATTCTATTACCCACAAGAATTACCCAAATATCTTCGAGGCTACCATAAAACATCTAAGCAAGATCTTGTTGAGTTGGCTGCACTTGTGTATAGAGCGAGATTCGGGGGCGATCAAACTTTGCTATCCCAAATAACGCAAATGCTCGAAGATTTGATACCTCCTGATATGGTTCGCGTGCAATCCAACTCTAATTGGAAATCGCAAATCGCATCTGCATATCTCCAACACGGTGTGATGACTGAAAACGAAGCGAAGGAACAGTTTTTGAAGAAGATATATCAGATGCCTACGTTTGGAACGGCCTTCTTTGAAGTGAAGCAGACGTCTGACCCGTCATATCCTGAGATGGTCGTGATAGGAATTAATAGGAATGGTGTTAGCGTCATCCATCCACAAAGTCGGGTAAGCTACTAATATATTCTTGGACACTATAAGTTAAGATTTCAAAAGCCTTAGTAGAATTGGTAGACCTTCCACGCCCTCATTCACCAGAGTTAAATGCGTATAACGGGGGTTTAAGAAGGGTATTTGAACGTGTCCTTTACGCATCCTAATTGGTTAGTCCCGCCAATAGACAAGAGCGGGCAGTCGATGGTTGATCCCAACACATTCGCCGGCCGCAAGTCGCGCCTAAAATTTTATTGTGAAAATATCTGTTTTATGTTTCTTTAATAAAACTTTACTGTCCAACTTTAATACAAACCCTGGCAGACAGTTCACATACGTAATTTATTTCAATGAAAATTTGATATAAATGACAGCGTGGATTTTCGGGTTGTTTGTGAATAAGGGTATCAATCCCACTTCTGATTTTGTAATAACACCGTGTAAAAATAGCTCCTGAATACTGAATGTAGGTTAGTGTACATATAAAGCATTGGCAGGTTTACGAAAGAACCAGTATCTTTATCGTTTCTTCAAACGAAAGGTTGTAATTTCCCTCGAAAAATATGCGTGAAGAGAAATTGCATATATAATTTCACCGAGATCTAAAACGTTCAGTTGGTCTAGTAATTGCTATGGGAGCCTTCTCGACCTAACCCTTTTCCGACTCGCATTTAACTGGTATTTTTAACCCCCGACGCAAAAACAAAGTTTGACCGCTGTGTGTGTATCTATCTGTCTGTCTGTGAAACGCAGTTTTTTTTTGTTAAAAGCTGTTTTCTGTTAATGTTAAGACATGTTATACCAAAATGGCGAAGGGGGATTTTAAATTTTTATATTTCTTCTTTTTCTTGTTGTTTGTTGTTCCATAATCAAGATTCCACACTGTTTCAGTTTTTGGGATTACCTAGTCATATTACCGTATTCATGCGTTGACTGACATGGCCTTGACCACAGTATAAACTACGCTAATGTACATTTATATAGTTTACCCATTTGTTTCAGGATGTTCTAATCACGCACCCTTTCTCGCAACTCTCAAACTGGTCGTCTGGCAACACGTTCTTCCACATGACGATGGGTAATTTCCTGAGGGGGACCAAGATCCTCTGTGAAACATCTCTGGGCTACAAAATGGACGACCTGATTTCATCTTACATCGCGGTCTTGAGGCAATCTTTGAACCAAAAATCCAAAACACACCGCTAGTGTCGATCGTAGTCTCAAAATAATAACCTTTGGCTTTTCCATAGTCGGGTAAAAAAATATCGATAAAATGGTTACTAGCACCTACTACTAGTAAAATAATGCGCCTCGGCAATTTTCGTTCGTGTCTGTCTGTCGCTTTTTCAATCACTTGTAATCATATTTCTGTTTAGAAAAGCGGATGTTTGCCGAGGCCCATTCGTTTCGTCATTACATTAGGTCCAACATGTGTGAATTATTTATAAAACTATGTTTATGTACCTACACTAACATCTTCTTAATATATATAAAATCTTCTATACGTGTGTTTTTCACTGAACTCTTCCTAAACGGCTGGATTGATTTTGATGTTTTTTTTTATTCGTGTTGATGGTTTAGATTCACAATTGGACCTGCTAGGTGGCGCTGGAGTCGGGTCACCGGGACCACGCGAACGAAGTCGCGAGCGTGTCGCTAGTATTTAATAAAATACTGAAAACGAACTCTAAAATAGTGTTTTTATGACATGTTTTGTATACGGTACCTTGGTCTCTATCCTTTTAAGAATTGTGTTACTAACACAAAATAATGCTAGGTATAGTAATTTATTTTCCATTAAAATCATATTAAAATACACTGTGGCCAGACCACAGATAAAATAATTCATTTTTTTTAACAATGATAGACCTTTGTTTGTCCACGATCTCACCTGTTGTTAAGTGACGATGTGGCCGAAGATGGAGCACAAATGTCTAGAAGGCACCTATTCACTCTAGCCTTGAAGAGACCCAGATTATAGTTTTCAGGAAAGACAGACGACGGTAGTGCATTCCACTCCTTAGCAGTTCTCATTATAAAGGTAGAACTGAAACGTTTAGTACGAATAGAGTGTATACTAATGAGGTAAGGGTAGATAGAAAGAATAGATAGAATATTCTTTATTGCACAAAACAAACAATGTACATAGGCGAACTTAATGCTAAGAAGCATTCTCTACCAGCTAACCTTTGTGTATTGTGGATACATTTATGTAGGTAGTGCACAAAAAAACGTAATAAAGAGAAGAAAAAAAAAACGACTTTCGGTGGTACCGAGCCGTGCGCCTGCTCGTCCTCTGATGAAAAGAAGATGGTGGGATAAGATCTTGAAGTTCCTGGGAGCATTCCCCGAAATGTAACCTATAGAAGATCGAAAGGCACGCGACCTTACGGCGGTGCTCGAGACTTTGGATCTTAGTCTCCGCCATATGATGCTCACCTATAAGCCTGAAAGCTCTGCGTTCGATCGAGTCCAAGGCAGCAAGATGGTGTTTGGCCGAGCCATCCCAAACGTATGGCAGCAGTACTCCATACCAGCCCGGACTTAGAAGCTGTCCTGGTGTGAAGTAACGCTTTACCTTATTCAGGATACCCAGCTTCATGGAAGCAGTTTTTGCCTTAGACT
The DNA here is from genome assembly GCA_932527175.1 of Operophtera brumata. NCBI lineage: Eukaryota > Metazoa > Arthropoda > Insecta > Lepidoptera > Geometridae > Operophtera > Operophtera brumata. Next base: position 7,166,210 of record OW052235.1, on the reverse strand, counting down.
CGATGTAGGAGCCGAAGTTGAGAGTAGGCGTGAGTGAAACGCCTAAGAGCTCGAGGTGATCTCCTATAGCTACAGGTACATCTCGGAAGACAGGAACTTGGAGAAACTGTCTTTTTTTCGCCGAGAAGAGACAAGCCTGCGTTTTAGAGGCGTTGAACTTGACTAGGTTGGCATCGCCCCAATAGGATACAGCCTTGAGAGTCAAATTCAAACGCTGCAGCATCTCATCTCTTAACTCCAGAATTTCATTCTGCCTAGCATGCCTAGCATTGCATGGACGTTTTAGTAGTAGTAGAGCTTTTATTTGAAAGAGTTCGTCCGAGGAAGTACTACCACCATACCTATTTCTGCCGCAAAGCAGTAGTGCTCGCATTGCTTTGAAAAATAATTTATCGACCATTGATTGTAGGTGGGGAGAAATGACTAAAAAATAATTTATCGACCATTGATTGCAGGTGGGGAGAAAGTATCCTATGGACTTGACATACCTAAAGAAAAAACGTGTTTATCTAAACTGCATGAGAAACTAATATGGCGGATTGCTATAGTGCTGGCCGTACCTATAGCAATTAATATTTTGTTATCGATACAGCTATAAAAAAATATATGTACCTACATGTCTTCACGCTTAGGAGTAGGTAGACAGAACGTAGGGTCAATGAGGGCTTTTCATTACCATACCAAATAATAATAAAAAAAAGTAGTTCGATTTTGCTCGATAAATGGCACTGACTCAAGTATACTTGTCAAAATAACAAATGCCTTGTCTGTGCTTTTGTGTGAATATCTCGAAAATATATCTATACGTTGTTGACATTGACATTTCACTTTATTTTATGTATCATGAACTAGTTCAGTTTTCCAAAAAAATATCGATACATAAAATATCGATATTTTTCATATTTTTTCAATCTCTAGCTGTCTTAACAACAAGCGCTAAACATGGCCGCCCGGCCGCAAGTGGGCACAAGCGTGACGTCCCGACTTGCCAAGTCCATTGGTTTCTTTAGTCATTGGTGGGGAGTAAGTAGAAGGGGTAGGGGGCAGTAGCACAGAAAAAATATTAGTACTGGACTCTTCCCGCCACTTTCGAAAAGAGACGTTGTCTAATTTTATTTTATTTCTTTTCCTAGTGTTTTCTTGAGTTATATTGTGTTATTTTGGTGGCATTTTAACGAATGTAGCTCGTTTAAAAAGCACAAGTGTAGTGAAATGAAATGGAAGTGAATTGCGTGAGTTTTGAAATTGGTGGAAATTGTCTACCAAAGTTTTAGTAAAATTGGCCACAACACAAACACATAACTCGACTAAAACATGACTCGACTGTGACTTTGACGACTTCGAAGGAGTTGACGTCGAACGTTTTAAAATATATTGAAAATACAATATAGTGAAAATACATAGGTACTTGAATATGGCAAATGCACAAGACGTGCGGCGCCAATTTAAAAAAAAAATAGTACAAGTAGCAGTAGTCAGTCATGTGAAGTAATATTTATTCTGTGGTAATGGCGGCGATTAGCTCACCACTTGTCACCGTGACAAGTGGTGAGCTAATCGTGGGCAAGCGTGGGAATATAGTCGTGACAGTCACGACTATATTCCCACGACGGTACAACCCACGGTGAAAAGAAGCCCATTGAGGCTCTGCTCTCATGTTTCGGGGAAATAGGCGTGTGTGTCTTTGTAGGTACTCCCTGTGAAGGGAAATATGCGCCATGGAAGTTGTTTGTTCCAAGCGTACGTAAATCGCAATTTCCAAGAAAAATAATAAATATTTCTAACTTTTGTCTATCTCATCCATGATCTCATCCTCAGAGTAGTGCTTTGTTATTCCTTTGGTTGTGGCTACTGGGCTCAAAAACTACAATATGTGGCTAATGTGGCTTAAGAAATTAACTGAACTGAAGGCCAGTGGCGTAACAATAGGGTGGCAGGGCTGGCAAAATGCCACGGGCCCCCGACCCAAGAGGGCCCCGGCCCAAAGGCCGCGAATTCAAAAATTTTTTTTTTTTACATTGTACCTACTTGATTATTTTGTTTTATTTGAAAATTATATTTTTATATGTTCTGATTAAAATCCAAAGAGAGACAACAATTTTTTTTAAAAATTTTCGAATTTGCCACGGCTTCGCAACTAAATTTTTTTTAAAAATTGAGTTTGCCACGGGCCCCAGTTGGTATAGTTACGCCACTGCTGAAGGCCGATACGGGAGCGACAGCGACAGACATTATGTGAAGTTATAAGAAGAGCATCGCGTTGATGACGTTGTTCGCGCTTATTCGTATTGCATCGTGGCCTTGGAGGAATTAGTATAGTTACTTATTCCTCCCATCCAAGCGTGTAACTATGTAGTCAGTCCACACACAACACTCACTACAAGAGGGATTTTCATTTCCGAAATAAAAAAAAAAGTAGTTTGATTTGGCGCGATAGATGGCGCTGACTCAATTATGTCAAAATTAACAAATGCATTGTCTGTGCTTCTGTATAATAGTAACAAAGACGAACAAGATCTGCTAAAGCGAGGAACTATTCCCAGTCTCTTGTGTGTGCGATTGTACAAGGCCATACTAATAAGTAAATAAATAAATATTACATATCACAATACCACGAAAATATTTTACTACGTCGTTGACTTTGACATTCCACTTTATTTTTACAGAGCTGGCGCCATCTATTTTCAAGGCTTTAAACATGACAACCCATGCCATGACAATTCATGCAAGGCCTATATCATGGCCGTGAAAAACCCTCATTGAAAAGAGCCGTCGTCTTCTTTTATTATTTCTTTTGCTAGTGTTTTTTTGGTGGCATTTTAACCAATGTACCTACCTAGCTCGTTTCGAGTTTAGTGAAATGGAAGTGAATTGCGTGACTTTTCTAATTGGTGGAAATTGTCTACCAAAGTTTTAGTAAAATCGTCAACGTTTTTCTGCCACCATTTAAACTGGGTTATGACTTGACGGATATTAATTTTATAACAATAAGGGGTTTTCACGGCCGGTTCACATTTTTTTTTTTTTTTTTTTTTTTTAACAATGATAGACCTTTGTTTGACCACGATCTCACCTGTTGGTAAGTGACGATGCGGCCGTAGATGGAGCACAAAGGTCTAGAAGGCACCTATTCACTCTAGCCTTGAAGAGACCCAGATTATAGTTTTCAGGAAAGACAGACGACGGTAGTGTATTCCACTCCTTAGCAGTTCTCATTATAAAGGTAGAACTGAAACGTTTAGTACGAATAGAGGGTATACTAATGAGGTAAGGGTGGTACCGAGCCGTGCGCCTGCTCGTCCTATGATGAAAAGGAGATGGTGGGATCAGATCATGAAGTTCCTGGGAGCATTCCCCGAAATGTAACCTATAGAAGATCGAAAGGCACGCTACCTTACGGCGGTGCTCGAGACTCTGGATCTTAGTCTCCGCCATATGTTGCTCACCAATAAGCCTGAAAGCTCTGCGTTCGATCGAGTCCAAGGCAGCAAGCTGGTGTTTGGCCGAGCCATCCCAAACGTGGCAGCAGTACTCCATACCAGCCCGGACTTGTGCTTTGTACAGACTTAAAAGCTGTCCTGGTGTGAAGTAACGCTTTACCTTATTCAGGATACCCAGCTTCATGGAAGCAGTTTTTGCCTTAGACTCGATGTAGGAGCCAAAGTTGAGGGTAGGCGTGAGTGAAACGCCTAAGAGCTCGAGGTGATCTCCTATAGCTACAGGTACATCCCGAAAGACAGGAAATTGGAGAAACTGACTTTTTTTCGCCGAGAAGAGACAAGCCTGCGTTTTCGAGGCGTTGAACTTGACTAGGTTGGCATCGCCCCAATCGGATACAGCCTTTAGAGTCAAATTCAGACGCTGCAGCATCTCATCTCTTAACTCCAGAATTTCATTCTGCCTAGCACGCGCAGTGGAAACGTATCTCTCCACAACTGTGCTGTCGTCTGCGTACCCAATGATACCGGGCATTAGCAGATCATTAATATGCAGCAGAAACAGTGTGGCAGATAGCACTGACCCCTGAGGTACCCCGGCATTTATAGCCATTTGATCCGACGAGCAGCCATCAACAACTACTCGAATGGATCTTTCCCTCAGAAAGTCTGCGAGCCAGGAACAGAATTGAACTGGCAGTCCGTAAGCAGGAAGCTTGCCAATAAGGCTAGCGTGCCAAACCCTGTCAAAGGCCTTCGAGACGTCTAATGAAACAGCCAGCGCTTCACCATATTTCTCGATGGCCTCACTCCAAATGTGCGTGGCATACACAAGAAGGTCCCCAGTAGACCGATTACGGCGAAATCCGTATTGACGGTCACTGAGGAGATCGTTACCTTCGAGGTATGCAAGGAGTTTCCTATTCAGTACACGCTCCATACATTTACATAGTAGGGAGGTGACCGAGATAGGGCGGTAGTTCGAAGGGTCAGCACGACTGCCTTTCTTGGGCACAGGTTGCACGTTAGCGAGCTTCCAAGACTTGGGGACTACACCAGTTTTCAAAGAGAGGCGGAAAAGTCACGTTAATATTGGAGACAACTCAGGGGCACAGGTTTTTAACACTACGGCCGAGATACCATCAGGACCGCTAGCTTTATTCACGTCAAGACTACGTAGCGTTTTGAGCACTTCCTTTTGCTGAATGCGAATTTCTTGCATTGAAGCTTCGCACCGAGGAAGGCTGGGTGGAGTTTCGCCAGAGGTGTCAAGACGCGAAGCCTCCGCAAATTGAGTGGCAAATAAATTTGCTTTCTCAACCGCAGCGTGAGCTAGGGACCCGTCCGGTTTCAGTAGTGGGGGGAGTGAAGGGCGGCTGAAGTTCGCTTCCACCGACTTAGCCAGAGACCAGAAAGCTTTACTTCCCGCAGGGTATGCGGCAAGCTTAGCCCCCAGACGGCCAATCCGATTGAAGCGAGCCTTCCGTAACACCTTCTTGCAGGACTTGGCGGCTTTGTTATAGTCTTTCTTCTTCATCCGTGCATCCGAGGTTTTGCCGTTTCTTGCGTCAACCCAGGCTAGATAAGCCGCACGTTTTAACGCTTCCGCGCTAGCACACGTGGGACTGAACCATGGGCGAGCATTGCTTGAAGGTGATGCATCGGAGAATGGAATAAAATACTCCATTGCTCTTTTGATCACCTCCGTAACGGCATCAGCACAAACCGTCGGGTCACAAGAAGAAAAACAGGTTTGCCGCCAAGGATAAGACGCGAAGAAGTGTCGCATCTCATCCCAATCTGCTGACTTGTAACGCCACACTCGCCTACTACCTCTAGGTGAGGGATCGGGAGGCGAGTATGAAGATACAGACCTCACCACACAGTGATCTGATGTTCCCAAAGGAGGCAACACTGATACCGAGTGGCGATCCGGCTCGTTCGTCAGCAGAAGGTCCAGGCAGTTGGCTGTGTGGTCCTCAACGTCCGGAATTCTGGTTGCCTCACCGACCAGCTGAGTGAGATTTAGCGTAAGTGCAAGTTTGCACGCCTCTCTCCCAGCATGGTCGGACAACTGGTAAGGGAACAGCCACTGTTGGTGGTGGGCGTTAAAATCCCCCAGAATCACCAGTTGGGCATCAGGATAACGTTGTTGGGCCACATCCGCCGCTTCACAGATGTAGTTGAATAACCTGGTTGTCTCGTGGTCTCCAGAGTGCGATCGATATAAACCAGCATAGATAATTTTATCCATGCCGGTGTCCACCAAAGTCCATAAAATGGAGAAATCGGGTTCTTCAAGGTCACGAAGACGCAGACAGCAAATGTCCTCGCGGACAAATAAACAGATACCAGCTTTGGATTTAAAGTTGTACTCCAGAGCATAGCCTGGGTATGTGAGGTATGCTGTATTGGGAGGACATTGAATCTGCGTCTCCGTGAGGAATAATAAGTGTGGCTTGGCGGTCTCTAGGTGGTGGTGGACCGGATCGAGATTGGAGTGCAGATCTCGAATGTTTGAGAGGTGCACTTGAAGCGAGAGGAAGTGCTTCCGCTGTGAGCACAACTTATTATATTTTGACTTTTTCATATTTGGTTTTGAGTGATAAGGTAAGTGGGAAAAACGGCTGTTGAGCGAGGCACTAGTCAGCGAAAACCTAGAGATAACAGCAGGCTCCTGCGACAGTGGGAGACTAGACTGGAGACTGCGGGGACGCTCGAACCCCCCCAGGAATGGCCATCGGGTCATCTCATCACATCATGTTTATAGCCTTGAAAATAGATGGCGCCCGCTCTGTACAAGCTAAAGTAGCTCTGTCAAAATAAAATGAAATGTCAACGTCAACAACGTAGTGATATATTTTCGAAATATTTTTGATAAGTACATTTGAGTCAGCGCCATCTATCGAGCCAAATAGATTTTATTCCAAATGAAAAGCCCTCGTATGACTTGACATAGGCTAAATTGTTTGGAGCACACCTTAGCACTCCTCAGAAGTCATTAATATGAAGAAGAAGAAGCCGAAGCCAGCCAGTCAGTTGTTTAGACAGAGTATGTATTGGTATGTATACCTCCATGGTATGTAGTGTAGATAGCTACAAAAACAACAATATATTATGGATAGCTATTATAGCAGTTGTTTTGTTGCGGAAATTGCAAGTTTAATAGGAGTTTTGTAGCTTTTTTTATGCAAATACGTAATTAAATTCGCTTTTAAGTGCAAAAACGTAAGCAAGTCTGGAAAAGTCCTGCAGAGAAGTTCAGCCAGCATCCCGAAAAATGGATATGGGACCAAAAATCGTTTTGGACGAAGGTTTTGATTTGAGGTGTTTCTTTTTGTTATTTGCTTTCTTTTGTTTTATTCATTGCTTTCTACATAGAACCAAGACTACCTCTCAGAGTTGGCAAGTTAAAATGGTAATGGCAAGCCATATAGCTCGCAGAACTGACAACTCTTGGTGTAAGATCTTGAGTGGCGACCACAAATCGTATGGCGCAGTCGAGGTAAGCCTCCTTTGATGGATTTTATAAAGGTCGCAGGAAGTCGGTGGATGGAGGCAGCTCAAGACCGTTCTTGTAACATTCTAAGGGGGAGCCCGATGTCCAGCAGTGAACTTGTACCCTGATGACGATTTTTTTCTATTTCATACTATTGTGTTTTAATATAGCAACACTGAACACACATAGAAACACTGCTCCCTGTAACCACACTGGTTAATTCTAATGAAATTATAATTTTTCTTATTTATCCAGCCAGGTACAAACTACTGGTTCAGTATTACATATAAATGAAATCTGTGAAGAAATCGAAGGCACAGAGCCTGGTGAAACTGATAACAACTTTGTGGACTTGATTGGGGAGCCCGTTAGAGACTTCAATAAACTGGCTAAAAAGACTACAACTATCGATTCAAATGGATTTGTGAAGAAGTTAATTCTTGAAGAGGGTGGAGGTATGCCAATTGATGAAGATTGCACAATTTATGTGGCGTTTTCGGCATACTGGGAGAATGAGAATGAGCCTTTCGATGTTAGGACCATGAAAAAGCCTTTGGTTAGCATTATTTTAATAATTCTTTCATCTAAAGTCTCACGTTCATCTACGTTTTCTTTTTCATCTATCATTATTATTGTTGTTATTACTTATTTATTTTACTCTTTGCACCGCCGTTCCTTATTACTTCGCTCATTACTGTCCATCCAAAGGTTGCCTGGAAGAAATCGCTTTCAGCGATAAGGCCGCACATTGTACTATAATTTGATTTTGTTAATCCTTTTATTATTGTGCATTTTTTTTTTTTTTTGGTGTACAATAAAGTGTTAATCTATCCATCTATCTATCTAAATATTTCAGAGAGAAATGTTTTTAATTTCTGACCTATAGCTGTAATTTTTCAGGAAGTTGATCTGAAAGATGTTGGCATCTTACCTGGGCTTGCGATGGCCTTGAAAACAATGCTAGTTGGTGAGCTATCTCTCTTCCTGTTCTCTCATGAGGTGATGTATGGGGAAATGGGCATTCCACCCAGGATAAGAGCAGCAGCACAGTGTGTCTTCTATATCAAACTTCTCAAGAGTATCTTGACTCCTAAACAAGGGTTAGTAGAACCTACTCATATGAAAGACTAATGCTGCACTTTCACCAACCAATCAAATATTCATACTACCCTTCATAGTTAGCAGTAGGAGTAGAAGTTGATCTTGCTTGCTTGGTCTAAATGCAGGTTAATGTTCATTCATTATATTAAATTTGTTCATACCATAATGTCAAGAGCTTAATTTATGCATTATTTTCCAGAAAACTAAATCTTTCGGAATCCAACATGTTTCAAAGAGTGCACAAAGAAGTCAAGATGCTGTACAGTTCTGGAGCTGTTCTATACAAATCTATGAATCTACCACTAGCGGCCAATCTATTTAATAAAGCAGTTACCATGCTCCACAAATGCAGACTAGCTGATGAAGCAGAAGAAAAAATCCAAGAAAAACTACTAAAAAAGTTGTACTTGAATTTAGCTGTTTGCTACAATAAATTGCGGGTACCACTGAAAGCCTGCATAGCTTGCAATGAGCTCAACAGGCTGAACAACCTCTGGAACAATAGCAAAGCTCTATTCCAAAATGCAAAAGCCCTCAGAATGATCGGACAGTATGGTTCCGCTGAAAAAAGGCTCAGGAGAGCAATAAAACTATCCCCACAGAGTAAAGATATAAAAGCTGAACTCATAGTGCTAATAAGCACTAGAGATGCATGCAATCAAACTAAACTAACTGAGATTCTGGGCTCTGGGAGAGAAACAATAAATGAAAAGTTCAAGGAAGAAATCGACAATCTAATAGAAAACTTCAAAACGAATGTGAATTTGTGCAAGCTGACTCTTCCTCCGGGTTTGAATTCTGATGAAATGAATTATGTGAGAGAGGCTTGCTTTAGAGCAAATTTGTTCTTCAACAAGATTCCTCGAAGTTTAGCTCTGGGTAACAACGACGAATCTACTACAAAATCTAGCAGTGCATCTAGCACAAAATCTAGCAGTGCATCTAGGACAAATTCTGAAGAGAATTTAGATTACAGTTTTGTGATGGACAAGGAAGAACAACAAAGCTCCTGTGATCCGGAAAGTGCACAGACGGAGCTCACACTGGATGAGGAAATATTTCGTCAAGCAGATTTGTTTGCTTCATCACCACGAATTCTATCTACGGAATAACTTATTTTTTCTGTCATAATTATCAACACCCTGTAACAGTCTTCAGCCACCTGCTTCCACCATTCCTGTAACCTTTTATAATGTTGTTGGTCCATCGAGAGGGGGCCTATGTTCTGGACCGGGCCACTCGAGAACATTAACAAAGGGCTTTGTGATTCAGAGAGCTATATTGGTGTTCTGGGTTCTCTAACAGATCTCCTCATTTCTATCGCGTAGTGAATCTCAGAGCATATCTCTCTTGATAGCCCGCTGCGCTGTCATCACTGGCAACACGCACTGATTATGGACTTTCGTCTTGAGGCCCTGCGGTATCCGTGACAAGAAGATATGGCGTAGTTTCCCGAACGGTGCCCATCCAAGTTGGATTCGTCGGCTGACCTCTTTTACGAAGTTGGACGTACTTAGTTGAATCGTTTGGCCTAAATAGAGTTAGTAGTTTGAGTAGTAGTAGAGCTTTTTTGTGAAAGAGTTCGTCCGGGGAAGTACTACCACCATACCTATTTCTGCCGCAAAGCAGTAGTCCTCGCGTTGCTGTGTTCCGGTTTGAAGGGTAAGGGTGCCGGTGAAATTACAGTCACATGAGACTTTTCATCCTTATGTCTCAGGGTGGCGGGCGCAGTGCAATGCGACATAGGGCGCGTCCTAGGTGGACGTGACCTATGAGGTAATGCACTGTTCATAGGCAGAGGTTACCGCTTAACATCAGGTGGGCCATCGGCTTGTTCCGTCATTCAGTAGTATAAAAAAAAAAAAAAAAAAAAAATAGTAGTCTAACTTAGAATGATCGTGTCGTCTCCCTGTCTTAGGACTTCTGATAATCCTATCACATCCCAGTGCAACTTGCAGCAATCAGAATTTGCAAGTTAACTCGAAGTACTAAAAAAAATAGCAGTATACTAAAAAAAAAAAACCTTCGGGGCAGGCAACGTCAATGCAATGCCCCTGGTGTTGCAGATGTCAATAGGCGACGGTAGCCGCTTACCATCAGGCGGGCCGTATGACAGTTTGTCTAGCCACTACATTAAAAAAAACAAAAAAAAGTACCTAATGATAACCGCTGTGACGACCACAAACCGGACCGCGCAAGAGGAATGCCCATCTTTCCATGGACCAAAGTCATTATAGAGGTCGCAGGAAGGCGGTGGATGGAGGCGGCTCAAGACCGCTCGTCGAGGCATTCTATGAAAGAGGCCTACCTATAATCAGCAGTGGAATTCTGTAGGCTGATGATGATGGTGATGATGTCTTTAATTTTCAAAGTTGACTGATCTAAAGCTAATATTATGATGTGAATGGATCACTATCGCGAGTTCTTGATTGGTTTAGGTAGGTACTGTAAATACTGTTCATGCTAAAAAACTAAATGCATCCAATTCACTTTACCAAATGTAAAACATTAGGTAGGTACCCAACTAGTATTAAAATAAATGGGAAAGACACTTAGTCTTGTAAACTGTTTGTCTTGTCTGTTTTCTATCGACTTATTATTGACACAGAATAAATAATAGTACTTACAATTATTGATGCAAGCTTGCAGTGAGGACCTCAAATTGAGGCAGGTATCCTACTTGCTGTGCTGGTAAACTTTGTTCCACTACATATGTATGCTCCATTGTTATGCAGTTCGTACGATAAAGTAGCTTATTGATGAAGCTACAGCTAGGCTAGTTTGTTTTAGCTAGATGTTTCCATAATTCTCTTCGGGTGCAATTTAATAATTAGAGACAGAATAGAATAGAATATTCTTGATTGCACAAAACAAACAATGTAGGTACATAGGCGAACTTAATGCTAAGAAGCATTCTCTACCAGCTAACCTTTGTGTATTGTGGATACATTTATGTAGGTGGTGCACAAAACGTATATGGATACGTATATGGAGAAGAAAAAAGTACTTTTCACACAACCTGCTCGACAATGTCCAATTAAATATCATGCAACCTCAACGTAAAGTAAAGCCTTATCTAAGTTGTATGAAACTCCCTAGGGAATAAAGTGATTTGAATTTGGAACGTCAAATCCGTATGGAAACTCGAGGAAAATTGTAAAGATATTTGTTCGAAAATCGAACTGTCTACCATAAGCAGAACTCAAACAAAAAAGAAAAAGGTGCGCTTACAAACAATGTGAAACAAAAGACGGTGTTTGGTGATGTGATTTTCAGTGAATTTTTATTGTTTCGCAGACGGTGTGAAAAGTAGAGTATACACCTCTGGAATAAAAGCTGTCTTCGTCTTGGGCAGCTTGACCCTTCGCTTCACTCAGGACTGTCAGGGTGCTCAGGGTTCAATATGCCGTCCGCGACGTAAGACACTGCTCAGTGTCTTCCCTCAGTGCATAATCCACTATTATGTAGGAATATTTAACATAGTCATGAACAATACAAGTTATGTAACATAATATAATAGGTATTATAAAAATACCTAAACAAAAATGTAGGTATAATATAAATATATAGTTAATATATTTGCGTAGGTACTAAAATAAATAATAGTACCTATATACAGAGAATTTAATATATCGTTGCCTATATATTAGGTACGAGTATAATAATGCATAAACGTAAAGCTAAGTACCAATAAATACATAGGTATTTCCAAATTAACTAAGAATTATTATTTCAGAGATGCAACAAATAGTGATTTATATTTTTTATTTTTTTTATTTATATAGCAGTATGTAGTTAATAAGTGAATAAAAACAAACTTTCTGCCATCTTACCAAGTATACACTTTCTGATTAAATGTGTTTTTATTTTCATTATTAGGTCTACTATTCGGCCAAACCGAATAGTTGCCTATTATTCGTTGTATCTCTAATAACAATGCCTTTAGGTTTCTAGTGAGGCATCCTTGGTTTTGCAGCGCCTCGGGCATCTTTACCACCATACCCATTTCTGCCGCAAAGCAGTAGTGCTCGCATTGCTGTGCTCCGGTTTGAAGGGTAAGGGTGCCGGTGAAATTACAGGTACATGAGACTTTTCATCTTTATGTCTCAGGGTGGCGGGCGCAGTGCAATGCCGCATAAGGGTCCTAGGTGGACGTGACCTGTGAGGTAATGCACTGTTCCTAGGCAGAGGGTACCACTTAACATCAGGTGGGCCATCTGCTAGACCAGACAATAAAATAAGCATTAAAAAAAATGCTGAAGCGAGGCTTGATGATTTTTATGGTATCATGCGCATAAAGTCAGCATCAAGGGGAAGCTCCATTGGAATCTTATCGGCGATTGCGGTGAGACCTGATTCCGCAGTCCTGGGGAGACTTATTAGACTGCATGTTCCATCATAATGCAGTGTGATCTCCTGTTCACTGTTCACTGTGATTGTCTAGTACCTAGGTATCTACTTACCTGCTACTGTCTATTGCTGGGTTTTTTTTCACTAACCTAGATTTATAATTTTGTATTATCTGAAATAAATCTATTCTATTCCATATTGTTGTCATTATGTGGGGCAAACAGCAGATATCCAAGGTAGGTTTTTGTCTTAAAACTATTTGCCTACCTCTGTGGCGCGGCGGGCGACGGTTCGCCTGCGACGCAGGAGGTTGCAGGTTCGATTCCCGCCTCGGAACAAATGTTTGTAGAATCTGTAGATATTTGTTCAGGTATTTTCTATGTATAATAAAAAATATCTATCTATAACATATTGTAAGTAATGTCTTATATTTAGGTACCTATGTATATATAGGTACCTATATCAGTTATCTAGTACCCATAACACAAGCTCTGCTTAGCTTGGGGCTAGATAATGTTGTTTGAACTGTCCAGCATTATTCATATTATTTATAAATTTACTCGTTTTGGATTCTCACGTAGCGAAACTTCGAGCATAGGTAGCTCCGTAGTCCGCTGCACAATAGATCTTGTGTAAGTAGTTACCTATGTGGTTTACTAAGCGAGCACGTCTCAGTGGCGAAACCATACGTGTACCTAGCTACATTGTATGTAGGTACCTACCTACCTACCTATATTACATTTCTGGGTCAAAATCATCACTCGATAAAAAGTCGTAATAGGGTCGGTTCGCTAGTTTACGGCCTCTTAGTGGACTTGGCAACTTTAAACGGTCAGAAAAAAATAATGTTACTGTTGATAATCTGTACTGATAATGTATTTTGATAGATAAAATATTGTAGTTTCTGATTTCAAAACTGTTTGACGCGAAATGATCTTAGTTTTTTTTATAATAAATTTTAATCCCAAAAATGACCAAAACGCTAGTTTTCGGCCACAAATTTCAGTATTCGGCCACATGGTATTTAGTTTTCGGCCGCTACTTATAATGGATAAAAAAGTAAGACGAAGCTATTATAGTTACATTAAAAACTCGTTTTTTCGTAAAAATGTTTTTAGGCCTCACCAGAAAATCTATAAAAATAAACAAAATCAAAGTTTGACTTCGTTTTTTTTTATAATTTAATTTGAAATGTCCTGTTAGGTAGAAGTTTAGGTACTCACTTCTCTGTCTTATAATTTAAATCCTTTTATTACTTATACATTTTTCTTTTTAATTCTTTTTTTCTTTACTGTTGAAATAGTAATTACAATTTTTTTTTATTGTTAACAACCACAAGTCTTGCATCATCAACTATGGTTTTAACAATAATTATCATGTATTATATTTTCTCGATCAGTGTATGCAATTTAATGAATTATATAGTAATCACAGCCTTTAATTCAAATAACTAATGACATTTCAAGTTGATCAAATTGATTACTTAACAGTCTTTTACGTTTATGGTTATCATCAAAATATCATCTTATTTTTTTTCTTACTCTTATATATGAAATCATATTAATTATAAGTAGCAGTCACTAATTTCGGATAGTTATAAGCATTTTAAACATTAAAAACACATTAATAATTTGACGTTTTCACTAAAAAAAAATTAAAGATGGCCATTATTTAACATTAACATGAAGCTTTAACAATTAGGTACCTACATTCAATCTTTTTAACCACCCCAATTGAAAATGTAATCACTAAAAACTAAGACAAATGAATGAATTAGGAATCAATATTGCATGCATTGCATTAGAAAGGCTTATCTTGTAGGGTTAGTTGTTTGAGTCCTAAAAAATTTGTAAATTTAAATGATACTATTTAGTGCAGAAATCACATCTTGTATTTCTTTCTGCATTTTCTTCTGTGTGGTTTATTAAAATGTCATCACACCGGTACTTTATTCTTTCGTTTTCTTTGTTGACTTTTTACTTTTGTCACCTTTCATGTTGAAACTTCTGCTTTCTTCAACTGCTTATCTGATCTCTTTCCAATCTCTTCAATTTTGACTTCCTTGTCTTTGTTTACGCACTTCTATCCTTTATGTTGTATTTTTTTTATCTTCAGGCTTTTTGGCATGTTTCAAGACGAAATTGCTGCTGGCGTACGTATATTAATAGTTTTCCTTCAGGGATCCGGTATAAATAAGTATTTATTAAAAGCCTCTCTATATTCCATAATTGATTCTGGCATTTTGCTTGTTATTTAATAAGGTGTGTTATAGTTTGTGTCAGAGTCAGCGTATTGCTCCGAGTTACTATAGCGTCACTGTGTATGCAGGAATGCGGCTACTAGTAACTCTTTGTTTGAATTTGATGGTGAAATTATGTTGTCTTTATAAGTCGGGATTTCATGAAATTTGAAAGGTTCTTCTATTATGGATAGATTTGGTGGTAGAAAATCAGCAAACTTAATCGGCTAGTCTTGATTTGTTTGACTTTGTGTAATTCTAATGCATAGTGTCAAAGTTTTAAGTTTTTGGGATATTCCGCTCAATTTATTTCATTTCCGCTCAGATTCTTCTCAATTTCTGGTTGTTTTTTCATCCTCAACTAATAGAGATGTCAACAAATTAATTTTGGAGTTTTTCCTGTCTTACGAACATGTTTCATACAGAACATCGTCATTTTGGATTTCAGAAGTCCTTTTCTCGAGTTTTTTTCATCTTCTTTAGAATCACAGACATGTTTATGTTTTTTATAGCCAGAGTTGGTTTTAAATGTTAAAAAACTTTCTTTTGTGAAACGAAATCTACGCTCGTTATTTCGGGTTTTTCTCAGTTTAATTTAAACTGAGAAAACTAGTAATTCTTTGTTTGAATTTGATGGTGATATTATGCTGTCTTTATAAGTCGGGATATCATGAAATTTGAAAGGTTCTTCTATTATGGATAGATTTGGTGGTAGAAAATCAGCAAAATTAATCGGCTAGTCTTGATTTGTTTGACTTTGTATAATGCTAATGCATAGTGTCAAAGTTTTTAAATTTTTGGGATATTCCGCTCAACTTATTTCATTTCCGCTCACATTCTTCTCAATTTCTGGTTGTTTTTTCATCCTCAACTAATAGAGATGTCAACAAATTAATTTTGGAGTTTTTCCTGTCTTTCGAACATGTTTCTTACAGAACATCGTCATTTTGGATTTCAGGAGTCCTTTTCTCGAGTTTTTTTCATCTTCTTTAGAATCACAGGCATGTTTATGTTTTTTATAGCCAGAGTTGGTTTTAAATGTTAAAAAACTTTCTTTTGTGAAACGAAATCTACGTTCGTTATTTCAAGTTTTTCTCAGTTTAAATTCCCCGGTACATTTAGTATAATCCACTGCATATTATGAATTTAATTTGATTAATGTGTTGCGGTATAAGTGTTTTATTGTATCCCGGAACAGTGCACAAAAATTTGTCTTTGCGATAGATCTATGTATTTATGTAGGTACTGGCTTTGTTAAAAACTATATTTGATAATTTAATATTATTAGTTGAAACCTGAAGAAAAAAATTTATTAATATAGAAATTATACTAAGAAAATCAATCTAGAACACTTATTGAAATTTATGCCTATTTTTCTTAAAATTGTGGCCGAAAACTGAATGACGCTATTCCGTTTCCGGCCACAACTTTACCATACAAATTCAGGTAGGCCGAAAACTGAGTTACAATTTTATTTCTGTTTTAGTTTCCGGCCATCACGAAATGGCCAACTTTGATTCATCGCTATTTATTCATAATGATGTACTTTGGTGGCCGAAAACTAATAAGCTAAGCCATCACATGGCTCATAATCGGAAACAGAAGAGAATTTCAATATATGCGTAGCCAAATAAAAGAAAGAGACAATTGTATTATAGGCTGTGTTATGCTAGTTTTCGGCCACTAGGCCGAGAACTAAACATTCTGGAAATTTTCGATGCTACTTTCCGGCCACCTTAATTATCGTAGTTTTAAATCAAATATTGCAATAAACATAGTGGTAATATGTTAATAAGTCATTTCTACAGTCAATTAAATGCACATCAACATCATTTACTTACAAAAACATTAAAAAAATACCTTGGAGTGACACGCGTGTCACTAATTTTTTCGTACAATTACGCATGCGGTGGCAGCTTCGATACTGGCGTCAAACTGATAAATTCACTAAAAATTACTAGTGAAGGTTATTTAGCCGAAAAAAAAACCAGATGTCATGCAACTATTTCTACATTAATTGATCATACTTTCGCACAAAAAAATTGCTAGGAATCGCTATTATCTCCATTTTACTATAGAGCCTTCGCCAAAAGGCCGAAAACTAAAGGCGGCCGGCTAACTAGCGAACTGACCCTACACGCGATCAGAACGCGATTATCTTAGCGCAGAGAAACATCTAAAGGTCACAGGCACAGACGCAAGGCCAGGAACGCGCCCGTGGCACAGAATAAATATTAGTACCTACAAGCCCGTGGGAACACCTCGTCTGATAGGCATCGCACAATCAGCATGAGTACGCGCCCTACCCTTCGCGCCCTTGCATCCGCCGGCTCAGGCCACGGGCCCTGGGAACGCACATAATCTGCACGCCTGTGCCGCATGACCGCGCCGAATCCATCGAGTCGAAGGCGCGGGCGGCGCGACTGATGCGCGCCGACGCGCCTTGAGTTTACCGACAGGCGTTTGCCCAAAATAGGAACAGAATCTAGCTCCAGCATATTAATCACTTTTCCATACAACGACCGATAACAGGCGCATGTATTTTGCTTATGTCAATGGGCGCTTTCACATTGTACGATACGACACGACACGATATTGTCGGCGAAACGATGCACTTGGTCGAACTTGCTTATCTAAACCGTACCTAGTTGTTTTTTGTTATGTACACGCATTATTACCATGGCTGAGCCATGTTGCGTCCAGAGGCGCGTATGCTCGGGCTACTAACTTGCCAACCAGTTTTTGCGCAAGTACCTAACCTACACATAGGTACTTTGCGTGTCACTTTGCCTGGCCAAAGCAGGTGCAATGCACTTACCTACCGAAACCTCAAATCAGTTTGCTCTCGGCCGTCTTCACGATAGCACAATATATAATAGTACTTAACTATAGAAAGAAAATGCCTAATTTGAGCCATAGTGAACTGTTCAAATTGTTCGGCCATTCTGCTACAGACGGAACACTGCTTGAACTCGTCCCGTATGTGTGGGTTAGTCCTAAAAGAGACGCCCTCATACAGTGCCTACCTACCACTGCGTGTACGTGCTATATTTCTTCCTCGCCATCCCACCAGTATGACAGAGAAGCGTACGGTGTTGAGGTAAGGAAAGCGTTTTCCTATCTTTAATACTAGTGGTTCGCCCCGAACTGAGACCTCGCGAATACACGCGATTTAGGTAGGTAGGTTACTTATTTCTAAATATTTTTTCGATAGAAATAATATCTAAGATATTCGCGTGGTTCGAAAAGTTAGAACTACAACGTTGTTCAAATTTCTAGAAACGGGAGGTCAACAATGGATGTTATACCTACTGGTTATTATTTTCTAGACTACAAGTTTCGAAATTCTTATATTTTGGACTTTTCCCAGTATTTGTGTCATCAAAGCTACAAACTTACCAAATTTAACATAACATACAAACTACATACCTTAGTTAAAAAACTATAAAAAATAGTTTTGAAATGTCGAAGCAAGGGGCTTTCATATGACACCCTATTTGATCTAATATTCTAAGGTTTTTTTTACACCCTCTTGGACCCCAATATCTCAACAACCCCCCGACTGATATACCTCATAACCTTACCAACAAATTTTACCAATATTATCTACCCCCCAATCAAATTTCATGAAGATCGGATTAACGGTTCGAAAGTTATGCTCGGACAAACATACATACACACATACATACAAACGCCGATTCTTCTAAGTTGACTCAGAGAACTCGCTTCACTCGATCAACTAGTGTTACGTGGAGGAAATTTTCTTCCTAACCATCACACCAGTGTAACAGAGCGCTGCATTGAGGTGAGTCGGTCGCGGTGTCGCCGAAGATATCACTTAACGCTTTCACATTGTCAACGATAACGTCACAATCAGTTTTGCCATTTTTATTTTTACGAACCCACCAAATGTGGCCTCATGGCCCACCGAAAACCACTAAAACCATCGGTGTCGCAAACCACCAGAAAACCACTAAACGTTGGCGGAACACCATAGACAAAAAAAACCATAAAACAAATCAAACTTTACCCAGTTCTTATATAAATAAAGTCCATAATCAAAATTGTTTAAGAAATTGATTAACTAATCAAGGGAATTCCCTAAAACCACCTCCTTAGTACTGTTGTGCTGCCTACACAACAAAAAAATGTACCCTTATTCAATCATTTATTTATATATTCATAAATAGCTGAGTATTTTTGTTAAAATTGTACTAGTGGTTGTTGTAGTGCCTTGCCACTAACTGAAGCAATCAAAAACACTAGAAAAATCCACTAGCCACTTAATCCAATATTTACTCGCTAAAAGAGTAGTCTAAACCACCAGAACTAGTAAATTCCACTGAGTTGGCAACACTGGTCACAATTTCGTCAAAGACACGTTGTGGGGAGAAGAAGAGTAGCGGCACAGATTAAATAATAGTAACTTCGTAAGTAGCGGGCGGAGTGACGCGCCGCACATCATCTGTCTGTGCGGCGCACATTGTTGTATTCACCCGAATTTGCTGCGGTTGTGTGTGTGGTGTGGTGCATCGTTTTGGCATGGTCGACGATATCGTGCCGTGTCGTGTCGTTATCGTCCAATGTGAAAGCGCCCGTTGTTATATACAAAATACATGCGCCTGTTATCGCTCGTTGTATGGAGCTGGATTCTGTGCCTGTTTATATTGTTTCGCAAAAGCGTGGCGGCACAACCTGGAGCGGTGCACAGTGGACAGTTCTGAAAAATTGCGGATTTAAAACAAATGCTACCGACACAGAATATAATAGAACATTTTATGCTTAAAGATATTCTATTTTTTTTTAGAACAAGGCCGTAGACAAAGTAACAATCGAATAGCGATGTCGCTAGTAGAAAAGGCAATAATGTATGAGATTGACGTAAGCTATCGAAATGTCACGTGGTCAATTGTATTGTATTACGACTGTTGAAATAAAATAGCTTCGAAGCGAATGCCGTTTGGCTAGGCCTGGTTCTTCATTCTTTAAAAAACTACGTCTGAAAAATGAATGGTAAGCAGGTAATATTTATAGAGGGAAATGTACCTATGTAACCTACCCTAAAACAATTTTTGACTTCGTAACTTTGTTTGGACTAGTTAGGAGATGAACATATCAAAAGTTCCTGCCCATAGCCTTTGAGCCGGGAGGGGTGGGGGAGAGAAGGGTGTTTTGAAGGTATTTGGTACCTATTTCAATTAAATCTCTGAAATTATGCGTCCTAGCGAAATGATCACTCTATACAGAATGAAAGCAGATTACATTTGCTACATGTAAATTCGTTAATGTGTTCGATATTTTGTATAGTTTTCGCGATATTCGCTCTTGAAAGTCTGTAATTTTTGTAAACATTTTTGCCGTTAAATTCATAATAATTACCTACTCGTAAACGTCAAGCAACTAGGTTTAGGTAGGTTTCAAAGATGTGCTGTTTTTGCACGCCTTTACAAGATGCGTGTGAAACAACATCCTTTAGATACCCCCGCGCATAGCACCTCGTTCCGTGGAAACTCTTTTTCTGTTGAAGCGGTTCGGCTCTGGAACAAACTTCCGCTTGAGTTAAGAAAAGTTGGGTCGAAGGAATGCTTCAAAAGACTAACTCGAGAATACCTTTACCAAAAATGACACTCTTATGTATGTATAAAATATATCTTTAGTTTATTTATTTAGTTAATTTAATTATTGTGTGTATAATATTTTGTACTTTGTATGTATCTATTTATTCATTATTATGTAGATATGGTTATGTATATGTTTATATATTATATTATTATCTATATTGCATTATATTTAGGTATATTATTGTTAATGTAGCTAGTTTTTAAGAACCTATTGTGTTAGTTTGTAAGTAGTACGCCAACCACCAGCTGTCACAAACCAGGTTTGGCTGGTAGGAAATGCTGTTAGCATTAAGCCCACCTTTTTGTTACATTATTTTATGTGCAATAAAGTATAAATAATAATAACATCTTCCGCATTTCAAAAAAGCAAGGCCGTATTTGCGAAGTGGTTTCGGAAGTCGCCGGAGGTCAAGAAAGCAGCAGCGGTCTTTTCAGACCCTTCCTCCACCACCGCTCAACTGTAAAAGGCAGGCGAAACCAGCATCTTGAGGTATGGGGCTCTAGCGAAAGAGGTCTCTCTCAAAAGGGAGGTCTCCTCAGGTCCTTTGGCCTACAGGTACAAACCAGTCATTCTTGAAATCGGTGGCCACCATCATGCCTGATATCTCTTGTCTTCCTCACACCCAAGAAGCTGTTTTTTTTCAAAGTTATAGACGTTCAAGAGCGGATAACGCGAAAACTATACAAGATATCGAAAAACTTGTCAGAGTATAACTTGTAGCAAATTTAATCAGCTTTAATTTTGTATCGAGTGGTAATTTCGCTAGGATTTATAGTTTCCGAGATTTAAGTGGAAAACCTAAAAATGGGACCTTTAAACACCCCCCTTCCGCCCTCTGGCTCAAAGACTACGGGCTACTTTTGATATGTTCGCCTCCTAACTAGTCCAAACAAAGTTACGAAGTCAAAATTTATGTTCCAAACGTTTCCCTTTATACCTTTTTTTGAGCATTCGTTGCCTAGACTATAGTGATATTGCCCCACTGTGCAGTGGCTCGCGGCGGCATACTCAAAGGGAGCGCGGACGGACGGAGGGCACGCCAGCCGCGGCGCGCGCCGAGCCCCGCACTGGGTATTGTATATATTCTGTGGCCGGGTGTCGGGCGGCGTTGCCGGTTGCCGGTTTTCGTTCATTCCACTTTCACCGCGCACGCACGATGGAGTGGTCAAATGAGTTGACGCTGGAGTTTTTGCGTCTCTATGAACGTGAAGAAGCAATATGGAAGAGCACGACTCCGCAACATAAAAATAAAAATGAGGTGCATGAAGCATGGCTAAGAATAAGAAATCAAATTAAGGATGGAGCTATATCCATCACGGACTTGAAGAAAAAAAAAGAAAACTTGATGTCTACATACAGGAAACTGAACGCTAAAGTCAAGGGTTGTACGAGGAAGGGTAGAGGTGCCGATGGTATCTATAGACCGGAATGGCCATTCTACAGTACCATGGCAAATTTTTTAGATGACGTTTATAAACCAAGGAATACTAAAACTACAGTAGTGGTGAGTTTGTTTTGAGTTTATTACAGTGTTTCTCTACGTTTGTACTTGTAGGTACTATTATTTATTGCTGACGACCTCTGTGGCGCAGCGGGCGACGGTTTGCCTGCGACGCAGGAGGTTGCGGGTTCGATTCCCGCCTCGGAACAAATATTTAATGTATTGTATTAAGATATATTCCACGATGGTGCAACCCACTGTGAAAAGAGGCCCATTGAGGCTCTGCCTACCCCCCTTCGGGGAAAAAGGCGTGTGTCTATGTATGTATGTATGTATGTATTAAGATAATGTTATGTGAGCTGAGCATTATTTATTTATTTTTATTATTCTGTGGTATAGCTAGTTACCTATCTAGATACAGTAGTCGCGAAAAGTATAATTTTAGGTACCTACTTACCTATGTGTAGCTGTGTCTGTCTGTATCCTGCACTTCTTAACATCAGCCGTTAAATACCCGGGCCTCCCTCCCCATGTATATACACTAGGTATAGGTAATGTCACAAGCACAACCAAAGTCAAAATGAAAGTCTTGCACCACCTCCTTCTTCTCTTCTCCCTATTTTATTTTTTATACAACTTGGAATGACGGATCAAGCAGATGGCCCACCTGATTTTAAGCGGTACCCTCTGCCTATGAACAGTGCATTATCACATAGGTCACGTCCACCTAATAGGACATTTCACCGTGCCCGCCACCCTGAGACATAAAGATGAAAAGTCTCATGTGCCTGTAATTTCAACGGCAACCATACCCTTCAATCCAGAACACGGCAATGCGAGCACTACTGCTTTGCTTCAGAAATAGGTATGGTGTAGTACTTCCCCGGACGACACTACACTGTCTGGTGTCACTATCAAGTGCGGGCCATCCAACTTTACATACACTACCTACGATCCCACCTACACTTGTAGTAGGTAGTTACTAGTTACACAAAACATTATAGCATCTTCACCTTCTGTGACCACCTTTAGTAAGAATGTGTGATTTGGAGCCCCCCAGGGCAGCATGCTCGGCCCTACGCTTTTTCTCACCTATATTAACGATATTCTTTGATGTAAACAGCAAAGGTTTGACTGCTACCTAACTGTAGAGCTTTTTTGTGAAAGAGTTTGTCCGTTGAAGTACATAGGTACTACCTCCATACCTATTTCTGCCACAAAGCATCACCTCATAGGTCACGTCCACCTAGGACGCGCCCTAGTGGCATTGCACTGCAGTACCTAGTGCTCGCATTGCTGTGGTCCGGTTTGAAGGCTATGGGTGCCGGTGAAATTACAGGCACATGAGACTTTTCATCTTTTATGTCTCAGGGTGGTGGGCACAGTGCAATGCACCTAGGGCGCGTCCTAGGTGGACGTGACCTATGAGGTGATGCATTGTTAAAGGCAGAGGTTACCGACCCCAGGCAATGAGGGAAGTTCCAGGTGCGGTTGAATTCTTCTATCTTCAACCATTCATTTGATGACCGAGGCAACTGTAACAAAATACTAGACATGTTTATAGTAAACAGGTAAAAAAACATAACAAACCCAGAATAGTTCTCGTTTACTTTCAGGTATCAGATGATAGTGAAGAAGAAAGTGATGAAGAAAGTAATGAAGAAAGTAATGAAGAAAGTAATGAAGCAAGTATTCAGCCAACCCAATATGCTGAAAGTAGCGAAGAAGAGACAGATTTCAAACCTCCGAAAACAATTCCAAAGAAAAAAATTAAAATAGACGAAACTCAAGACCGCATGGATGAAGCATCCAATTATCTCAAACAATTAAACCAAAAGCCTCAAAAAGATGTATCTGCAATGTATAGTGATTTATTGGCTGAAAAATTAAGAAATCTAAAGGAACATACACGAGAAATAGCTATGTTAGAAATAGATAAATTATTATACAATCTGAAACAACAAGAAAAAATACAGCAGCCAACACCACATGATGAGGCACAGATGACACAAGTTTTGCACCAACCTCCTCCTCCATGGCAGCAGTTCTATCAGTCACAACCACCATCAGGCTATCATCCGTACTTTCAGTTGCAGCCATTGTCAACACGTCAGCCATCAACTACTCATCATTATTATTATCAGCAACCTCCAATTCCTCTAAACCAACTTCATATGCATCAATCGCCCAGTGTCCAGCAATCGCAGGGTTCGCCAAATCAATCATTTTCATCACCCTCGACGTCAAACATTTTGCCAGATCAATCAAAAACGGAATACTATAAGTAGTCTATCACTGCTAAAATTATCATTTTTTTTTTATTTTTTTTTATATTGTATCAACAAGTACTTTTATTTCTTCTGATGAGCTTTTCAGACATCATCAACGCATCTTGAGATTGTTTGTTTTGAAACCTTAAATAAGTAGGAAAGGCTTATGTAACTGTTTCCAGTGGCCAGAAACCTGAGAGCAATAGCAAATAAATCTTGAATTAAATAAATAAATAATAAAATAAATAATGCTGGACAGTTCACACAACATTATCTAGCCCCAAGCTAAGCAGAGTTTGTGTTATGGGTACTAGACAACTGATATACTTAATGTTTGATTATATATAGAAAATACCCAGAACACCCTGAGCAAATATCTGCAGATCGCTCAAATATTTGTTCCGAGGCGGGGAATCGAACCCGCAACCTCCTGCGTCGCAGGCCAACGTTAGCCCGCCGCGCCACAGAGGTCGTCAGAATTGGAATGCAGTATCTTATGTTCGTATCAGTGTTCAGATATGTGGGCCAATCTTAGTAGGTACCTACGAACGTAAAGTCATTCCGGGGCATTTTGCAGACATTTTTAAATGCGTTGCTGGGATCCCACACAAAATCACGCAGCATATTGGTTCCATTATATCTGAAAGTAATAAATATACGGCTAATTGCTGGAGATATAGGTATCGCATAAAATATTGTCAAGATGTAGTCTCTATGTAAGTATAGCACCCCAGGTGTATATCACCCTTATCACCACGTATATGATTCCACGACTTTATTTGTTTTAGAAGTTGTGGTTATTGTGCGTAATTTTGATTATTACCATTATGATTACGTTGTTGAAGTAGGTACATCATTTTCACATTCTCAAAACTAACAAAAATCGCTATGATATGAAAAGTTCAGGAAACATTTTAGAATTAAATTACTTAATTATTTTTATTTTTAAATTAATAATTTCACTGGTTTTTTTGTTACGGTCGTCATGCCTATTTGTTTTTTGTGTAAGTATTCTTTTTTATTATGATTTTACGTTTGTAGACCATTCACAATGGTGTGATAAAGGAGGCGCCGCCGTGCTGGCTCTACTGACCAAACAAAATTGTGCAAAACATTTTCTATTAGTTAAGTACCTAGATTACCTTCCTACATCGTTTTAGTATACAATGCAATTCTAATTGTATAATTATGTAATTCTCGTCTGTAATTTTCGACACTACTATGTTATCAAAAACAAGTCCCAGTTCCTGTCGTTGTAATTACCGAATATCCCGGTTCTTTAGGACACCGTTGTTGGATGGACAGACTGTGTCTACAATAGACGGGTCGTTGGACCCCACCATAAGGTATCGTTGTTACAATGTGCAACATTTTTTAGGTGTCAAAAAAGTTTATAACATATTTTTTCTAGTAAAACATAATTCAACAAATTATACTTTAATGTTTAATTACAATTTCTCATAAAGCTAAATCTTGTCTACAATCTATTGGCGGTACCATACCATAGTCTTTCAAATGCAACATCCTTAACAATATCTTGTGTGTAAACAAATGCGTGAGCACAGAACCAAACCCGATTTCACTGTACATAAGTGTATAGTTAGTCCTAGGCCCGTATTCTAGAAATATACTGATGCGTGACTTAGAAAATATTTTTCATGACTCATGCATAGAAAACTACGCTTGAGTCTCGGTTCAGTTGAGTTCTGTAATACGGGCCTTAGAGTTCAAATTAGCCCTGAGTGGGAAGGTTGAGAAGAACATTTTGTCCGGCTGGGAGATAAGTAACGTTGCGCGACTTGGCTAGTTGGTAGGCGATGTCCTCTGCGGCTTCGATACGTCTCAACTCGACGAGACCCTCTCCAGCAACGCCAAATGACTTGGCCAAGAGTATGGCGGCCTGCGCGTCACCCTCCGCAGCAATAACAGCGGCTTTCTTCTGTTGTTCCGCCTTCTCGACGAGGAATCTGGCCTTCTCGGCGTCTTGTTGTGCAACTTGCTTCAACTCAACGGCCTGGGTGAACTCCTTGCCGAAGGTCAAGTGGGTGATGGAAATGTCGTCGAGGATCAGACCGAATTGTGACGATCTCTCAGTCAAGAGTTCACTGACTTTCTGTGATACAACCTGAAAACACCAAAGAAGATTATGTATTGATGCTACATTATATCTAATTCCAAACCCAGAGTGAAAAGCGGTTATTGACCAAAGTATTATTTAAGATAGCGCCGAGAGAAAACGATATTATTACTTTTAGTCCATTTATTCCGACTACTTCAGTATGATATAGCAATAGTTTTTTTTTTTTATTAACCGCAAAATTACTTGTCTCATTACCAGCAAATTTTAGCATTTAGGGGCTAAGTTTAGATCGTTGTTGCGAAAAGGATGCCAATTGTATTGCCGTCCTTTTCAATTTTAAACTTAGGGCTATTTTTATTGTATTTCCGTATGGTTCGAGGAGTGTATATACGAATAGTTGTAGACTTTGAATAATGTATGTATGTATGTGTGTTGTCTGTATGTATTTGTAAGTATTTTCTATCTATCTATTCTTTGAATAGTGAACGCACGCGCAAAGTGTGACGCGAATTCGGCCGGTGAGTGCCAGAACCCAAATCATTTTTAAAGAAACAAATGTTTTTTTTTGCCAGACAACCTCTACGACATTGCGGGCGAGTAGTCGGCTGAGATGCGAGAGCTTGCAGGTTCGATTCCCGCTGCGGGGCAAATGATTGTATGATCTGCAAATATTTTTTCCATGTCTGGGTGTTGTGGTACCATGCTACTCGTAGTTCCTGATACCCATGACACAGGGGATCCTAGTGTGGGATTTACCACTGAATTGATTTAAAAAGGATCAAATACTTTTTCCGCCGCTCAAACATACATACATAGACACACCTTTTTCCCTGAAGGGGTAGGCAGAGGCTCAATGGGCCTCTTTTCACAGTGGGTTGCACCATCGTGGAATATAGACGTGACAAGTGGCGAGATCATCAACACCATTGCTTCCCACGACTGACTCGGCTCACGCTTTCTTCCAGTAATAACCCATTCCATAATAAGCTAGCAGCCAGGACAAAATATATTATACCAACGAATCTTACAAACAAGTCCGGGTAATCCCTAAGACGGCTTTTACGACATCCACGGGAGGAGACGGAGGGTTCTATTCTTGGGCTAGACACACCATTGTCTTATGAAAATAGTAGCAACATCACAATCCACTTCGGAGATTGTATAGATCTTTTGCAGTTGATCATTTGCAGATTTGTGGGTGACTGCTGTGTTGCTCAGCAGTGGGACACAATATCTTACCTCTCTCTGAGTAATGAGTTCTCCTGCATCAAACTGGGCAACTACTGCCTTGAGGACCTCAGCCGTGATGGAAGGCAGCACCCTCTCATCATAATCCACGCCGAGGATTGTGTAGATCTTGGGCAGTTGGTCGGGCACAGGTCTGAACAGGATACGGAGTGTGATGTTCACATTCTGGAGATCTGAAATTTACAAATAATCCAATTTAATTTGTATACATACTATGTTGTATGTGAAACAAGCCTTTGCCCTAGCTTTGCCTTAATTTAATGAAAGGTTACAGCGCACCTATGCAATGTATTCTTTCATCACACTGGTTATTTCACCATAGGTGATCCTATGAATATAACCTTTTCTGGGACACCATACATACGTCAAGCTGATTGAACACAGGGTGACCAAGAAATAATTCTGTCAGAAATCAGTGATCTGAAGTAATTACCTCATTAGTATACCCTCTATTCATACTAAACGTTTCAGTTCTTCCTTTATAATGCGAACTGCTAAGGAGTGGAATACACTACCGTCGTCCGTCTTTCCTGAAGACTAATCTGGGTCTCTTCAAGGCTAGAGCGAAAAGGTACCTTCTAGACCTTAGTGCTCCATCTTCGGCCGCATTGTCACTTACCAACAGGTGAGATCGTGGTCAAACAAAGGTATATCAAAGTTAAAAAAAAAAAAAAAAAAAACAATCCTTGATACCAGGAAGTTGAATGACGCCTATTCCATGCATGACATTTATGTGTTCTTGTATAGGATCTTGTGATTTGTGATTGACCAAGCAGATCTACAAAATATTAGCATCATCATTACATATTATAAAACAAAGTCCCCCACGCCGCGTCTGTCTGTCTGAACGCGATAATGTCATAAAGTACCGAATGTATTTTCATACGGTTTTCACCAATGGACAGAGTGATTCATGAGGAAGGATTAGAATAAGAATAATTCATTCTGAAAAATCATGTTGTGTGCATGTTGTCTGTTGTTGGTAATGTAGAACTACCTATCTATTACCACTATACCTATTTTTATTTATTTATTTATTTATAATATACAGGCAGCTCTCAGAGCTGATGCGTGTATATCTTAGTCCTTAGTCACTTTAAATGTTTATCAAGTCTATTTTTGAAAGAATTCACTGAGGAGGCACTGATCACTGAGTCCGGTAGCCGGTTCCAAGTGCGCACGACGCGATTTGGCAATATGTGCGTCCTCGGATTGCTGGTACTTGGCCCGCGTTGCAGCTTCAGCCTAGCTAGCTTGTACCTATCCCTACCTTATACTTATATACCTATTTATAGGAAGCTATATTATTGTTAGTAGCTTCCGTCCACGGCTACACTCGCGTTATGTGTAGTTCAGTGGAACTCAAAATCTGCTTAACCGTTGCAGAGTTGCACTCAACTCTGCAACGGTTAAGCAGATTTTGATTATATTTGGAGTGTGGATTGATGCTGGGAGGGGGAAGAAGGTAGGGCAGCGGGGGGAGGGCAGGAGTTAGGAAAGTCATAGACATAGACATTGGCTTCTCCCAATGCACGCCATTAAGCGGATTTCCAGTTCTTCCCATCCACCTTATGCAGATCGTCACTCCACCTAGCCAGGGGGCACCACACACTACGTTAACCAAGAAGTGGTATCCACTCTAGACCACGTTTACCCCAGTGGTTGTCAGTTCCTCAGCATATACGCCCAGCCCATTGCCAATTCAGCTTGCTAATTCTCTGAGCTATGTAGATGACCTTAGTTCTCTGTTTGATAACTTTGTGGCAGATTTTATCCCTCAGAAAAACTCCAGCATAGCACACTCCATAGCATGCTGAGCGACCTTGAACTGAAGGACCAGACGCACGGTGAGTCCATAGCTGGACATAGGTCTCTCCCAATACGTGCCACTGAGCCTGGTGTTTGGATGTAAAAATTCTGCCCGCCGCCTTTCGTAAGCCATCACTCCACATATATGCTGCTGAATATATGTATATATGCTGCATTATTGCTGAAAGGAAGTTAACTATTTAAGCATATTGTGTTCCATACCTTTACTTCCTGTAATGGTGGGTACATTTCTGGGGCGCGATCTGATATCGAAGATGATGGGTCTCTGCACCCATGGAATGAAGAAATGTGTGCCCTCACCCACAACCAGGTTCTTGACACCTTGGAATCTGTCGAAAATTACTGCTCTGTTGCCACCATCAACTAAAATGAAAATATAGGTAGAAGTTAGTACCAATCATCATGTTCAGGCCTTCCCCATAGAATGCCAAAACTAAGGGTCTTGAACTGTCTCCATCTTTATTCACCAACTGTGTATCTTTGTAACTGTGATCATTACAAAGTCATTGGTCCATTGACTGGGGGTCCGTGTGGTTCTTAGTTCTGCTTCTGCTTTAATAGTTAGTAGAAAATAATAGGGATCTTAATATTAATTTATTCTTCTCAATTCAACTCGAAGAGCCAATGTGTATAGGTGATTAAAGCACAAGGATCAATTTGAATCCCACTACTATTATTATAAATGTCAAAGTTACAATGTTTCCATGTTTGGATGTTTGTTACTCAATCAAACTGAAACGGCAGAACTGATTGTGTTGAAATTTGGTACACAGATAGATTATGACCTGGATTGAGCTATAGGCTACTTTTTACCCTGGTAAAACGCGAGTGAAGCCGCTTGTGGACACCAGTCATTCTATGACAATACATTAACCATGAGAATAGAATTAGGCAGATCATATGAATCAAAACAAACAGACTAAACACTTTTAAATGTTTGGTAAGCTTTACTTTGTGTTTAGCTACGCTGCATGCTACGGACTTCCCGCACACACTATAGTAACCCAATGGCTACACCGATGCTTGGACCCGCACTGCATGACTTTAAGACACTACATTAGTGAATCTCCAAGCGAATGAGCGGATGGGTATGTCAACAAGATGGAGGAACACCTATCAGCATGTCACATTCAGCCACATACTAATCCTGCATGGCACCAAGCGAAACTCCTGCTTATGTGTGTGTCTTGGGCATAAGTAATAGATAACAAGGTGTGCACCTACCATTGTAAAGTGCAGAGTTCACAACGCCGCCGACGACTGCAACCCCTAGGCCCAGTTGGCCGATACGGTTGAAAAGATGTGCTGCCATTTCTGTAATAGAAGACAACATAAAGATAATGGTGGATTCGCAGAAGTAGCGTTTCATTGCAAGATTTATGGATACTATTGAGTCAGATTGTTTGCAACGAAACGTCAAATTTGATGTTATTTCTTACATACGGAAAGCAGTTCAGTGAGCAATTTAATATTGGGTACTGAATCACTGCATTATGACAATAAATCGGCAAATAAATACAAGAAAACTAACCAAATTCACGAAATTACCTAATGCACGGTTGTTATCTAACCTCAAAACCGTTTCTCCAGAATGGATGAAATTGCCCAATTTTCAGAAATTAATATTTTCAACACATCTTACCTCAGAAAAGTATAATGTTTTTGTTATTTTCTGCTATATAAAAGCAAAATCTAACTAGAATTCTAAGATTGTAAATTTCCGTCGACAACCTTAATAAAATCACAGACTACAAAAAATATAAGTAAAAAAAAGTTTGCTATCTTTCGTCGATAGAGTAAAAAAGACTCACAGTCCACAGATTAAATTGTACGCATACACATTCTTTGGATGGCTTAGAGCACGACGGCCTCCTACGTGGTGCTCTATATTGGGTGGATAAACATCAAGGCGAGTCTGATACACCAGACTAACTACAACAAGGACTAGTATCAACGCCTTTATTTAAAAAAAAAACCTACACTGCTCTGTTTTTTTCCTTATGTGAACGTGCCTGATCTCGTGTAAATATGTCAGAAATCTGCATTTTCTGTTTCTTGTAGAGATCCACCAACTTATTTGTAGAATGAAATGTATCTAGATGACAGAAAAATGTAGGAAAATGGTTCTACCGATAAGTTGGTGGACCTATACCTACATACCTACCTACTTGTACCTATTAGTTGTATCATTCTTAATACATAGTAGTAGTAGAGCTTTTTTGTGAAAGAGCTCGTCCGGGGAAGTACTACCACCATACCTATTTCTGCCGCAAAGCAGTAGTGCTCGCATTGCTGTGTTCCGGTTTGAAGGGTAAGGGTGCCGGTGAAATTACAGGCACATGAGACTTTTCATCTTTATGTCTCAGGGTGGCGGGCGCAGTGCAATGCCACATAAGGTGCGTCCTAGGTGGACGTGACCTTTGAGGTAATGCACTGTTCATAGGCAGAGGTTACCGCTTAACATCAGGTGGGCCTCTTGCTTGTTCCGTCATCCAAGTAGTATAAAAAAAAAAAAAAAAAAAACCTAATTAAAAGACGTAGGTATAAAATATCATTTTTTATTTAAAAGTGTTTTTAGGGTGTTACATAGGTATGAGGCTAACGCATAACATGGTGGGACCTTCGATCAAGAATGGTTGGCTCTTGGCTCAAACAAATGCTATTTTTGTCATCAAGTACCTACCTATGTAAGAAAAAAAAATGTTACGTCTTGTTCGAATTTGAAACTGCTTGTCAATGCAAGCAAAAGACAAAACACTGTGTTAAAAGTTGGTTAAAAGGATAATTCGAGTTACCTATACATATGTAGTAACATGGTTATGCAGTAACGAATGGTAATTGAACGAAAAATAAACAATGATGATAAATCGGTGTTCGCCGGTGGTCCTGTGGGTCCTCTGGGTGGCTCAATTATGCAATAACTGACAATCAAGCAAATAATTAGAAATTAGAACACCTCTCTAAATGGACTGGGTCTGCTTGTATAGCGTAGCGAAAATTCGAAGTCTATGGTTTGTATAGCATTTTACGTACCTTGAGGTCTTGTGTGTATGTGTGGTGCACAGCACACTGGTACAAACTGTCTACGAGTACAAAGTACTTGTAGACTACCTAGGTTTGTAAAAATATACACAAGCTCTATTAAATGTACCTAGGTACCTATGCCGTGTAAGTACCTAAGTACCTAGGTAGGTATGTAATTTTTCAGACTTCAAAGAAAAGGAGTAGTTTCTCAATTCGTGTGTATTTTATATGTTTGTTAGGTATAGGTTATTTAGTATATGTGGGGATATACCTTATTTAGTATATGTGGGGTGTGGGTAAATATGGCGTTCGAATTTTCGACCACTTTCCGATATCAGATTGAAATGAAATTTTGCATACCTGTCAAGTTCCGATGACAATACAATATTATGGTGACAGCGAGCTGATCTGATGATGGAGACGGACGGTAGACAACGGAACTCCTCGTTGGATAATAGTACCTAGACTAGACGTGTTTAGGCTCATTTTGATCAGCACACGGTTTCAATCACTAATTTTATAAAAGCTTCGGTTGAGGATAACTGCTTTAAAATTCAGCTGCAAGATTTGACCCGAATATACATACAATGCCAGTAAAATAAAAGCTTGGTTTTTAACACTTTAGAAATCAATACTTAACCATTTTTCGGTTCCTACTCTACATGACGTCCTCTGTGGTACGGCGGGTGAGTGGCGGGCTGAGATGCGAGAGGTTGCGTGTTCGATTGCGGTACAAATGTTTATAATCTGCAAATATTTGTTTCGAGTCTGGGTGTTGGTTTTCTAGTAGTTCGTGATACCCACGAAACAGGGAATCCTAGTGTGGGATCAGGACTATGTATGTGACTGTTGGGTTTCATGTTAATGTTAGTCGCCTTTGAGGTTCTGCCTCTTTTTTTTGGTCTGTTTTTTTTAGGTCAGTGGCAGTCATGAAGTGTGAGTGAGAATGACAGGTGACGGGTGGAGGAATGTGTCGGCGAATGTGCAAGAGCTGCGCTGCCACCCAGCGAAGTATGCACTGCGCAGCCGCTGTCTCCACGCCGTGCCTGTGCAGCCCGTAGCCCTTCCAGAGGGGGGTGCACTGCGCAGCCGCGGTCACCACGCCGTGCCTGTGCAGCCTGTAGCCCTTACAGAGGGGGGTGCACTGCGCAGCCGCGGTCACCACGCCGTGCCTGTGCAGCCTGTAGCCCTTCCAGAGGGGTGTGCACTGCGCAGCCGCGGTCACCACGCCGTGCCTGTGCAGCCTGTAGCCCTTCCAGAGGGGGGTGCACTGCGCAGCCGCGGTCACCACGCCGTGCCTGTGCAGCCTGTAGCCCTTCCAGAGGGGGGTGCACTGCGCAGCCGCGGTCACCACGCCGTGCCTGTGCAGCCTGTAGCCCTTCCAGGGGGAGCGGAAGATGGTGAATGATTGATTGAGATGGCGGCTAAAGCCGTACAGAATGAGAGGGATTAATACCGCAAGTCGGATCGCGGAAGGATTTCGTTCCCGTTGTTCGGCAAACATGGTGAGAGGAACACTGGAGTGGTTTAAGTGGGTATTCTGCGAGTCCCACATACTTCCGGTCCCCCCGGACCGTTTTATTCGTAAATGAATTCCACTCTTGAATACAAAAAAAGGTCAGTGACAGTGGCGTCAAGGTGAAAAACCAGTGTGGTGAAAGTTTCAGTACGCGTCGCAGGGACTTTCATACAAGCCATAGCAGCACCAGACGTCATTTACCTACTAGGTACTACCTACTTTATCAAAACAGAACAAGTCAATGAACTAATTTGCATTGACATTGTTGTGCCTACCCTTCAACACATAGGTACCTACTATCGATTATCTGCGCGTTTATTTTTATACAGAAATTATAATTTATCTTCCGAGATGTTTACATTACACCAGACGTTGAGTAACTATTGCTCATTATTATTCACAATTTTATTATTCAAGTGTATTTGATACCTCACGTAGGTCTTAGCTCTAATAGTGACTAAGTAATCCCGATAATTTGTAATAGTAAACCAGTGATCATGGTCAAAGTTCCTGAGGTAAAGAGGTGCTGTTTCTGCTGTCCTCTTCGACAGGGAATTCTGCTTTTTGGGATTATTAACATTGTAAGTTTAACTTTACCTAATAAGCCCTCATTAGTCCACTGCTGGGCATAGGTCCCAATTCGCGCTCCTGAGCCCGGTGTTCGGCTCTTCTCATCCATTGTCTGCTGCCGTCTTTCGGAAGTCATCGTTCCACTTAGCCGGAGGGTGCGCCACACAGCACACTACGTTTGCTAAGACGCGGTCTCCACTCAAGAACTCGTTTGGCCCATTTTTTTTTTTTTGTTGTATACTACTTGGAATGACGGGTCAATAAGCGGATGGCCCACCTGATGTTAAGCGGTACCCTCTGCCTATGAACATAGTGCATTACCACATAGGTCACCCTATGTGGCATTGCACAGCGTCCGCCACCCTCAGACAAAGATGAAAAGTGTCATGTGCCTGTAATTTCACCGGCACCCATACCTTTCAAGCCGGAACACAGCAATGCGAGCACTGCTGCTTTGCGGCAGAAATAGGTATGGTGGTAGTATTTCCCCGGACGAACTCTTTCACAAAAAAGCTCTACTACTACTAAACGGTACGGTCTGGTCTATCTACTACTACGGTTGTCGGTTCTTTGGCACCACACCACACACACGACCGTAGCACTTCGGGTAAATACAGAAAGAAAGTGCGGCGCACAGACATAGATGTGCGGCACACAGCCAGATGTGCTGTGTGTTGAGGCTCGTCATCCCGCCCGCTCATCTCCTTTATTCATAAACAGCAAACAGACGATATAAATAATAAAATTAAAAAAACTCCTCTTGAAGTAGATAGAAGATAGGAAATACTTTATTGCACACCATAATATAAAACAATTTACAAATAATAAAATTAAAACTAACTATGTTGTATAATGGGCGGTCTTATCGCTGAGTAGCGATTTCTACCAGACAACCTTTGGATGGATATTACTGTATAAAATTAACAAGGACGTACGTACAGCTAAGATCACATAATGCAGCTAGAGAATATATACATACATATAGACACACGCCTTTTGCCCCGAAAGGGTAGTCACTGTGAAAAGAGGCCCATTTGAGGCTCTCAAATGTGCCTCTTTTCACAGTGGGTTTCACCGGGGAAATAGACGTGACAAATGGTGAGCTCATCGCCGCCAATCCTTCCCACGACTGATTCTGCTAACGCTTTCTTCCAATAACTTCCTTTCCTATAGCAGTCAGGACAAATCTTATACCAACGAATCTCACGATCAAAATAGTCCAGGCAATTCCTTAGTCGGCTTTTACGACATCCACGGGTGGAGATGGTGGTGGGTCTATTCTTGGACCGGACACACTACGAGAATAATACTAAAATAATAAATTATACTGAATGTTGTTATACTAAATACATTTTAGGATTCTCCTGTGCTCAGGGCCCTCTCAGGCTCTCCAGCCTAGGCCCGTGGCATTTTGCCCGTCCTGCCACCATATTGTTACGCCACTGGGTACAAGCTGTCAGATTTTGTGAAACTAACCCTTATTAACCTATATAGTGTTTGGTATGTTAAGAAGACGTGTGTCTCGGATATTCAATCATCATAGATTATTGACTCATCCATTTCTACATGTTTAGATGTTTTCCCTCGCGGCGGTAGCATGGCTGGTCTACACCACAGAGCTGAAGAAAGTCAAGTTTGTCGATGGCTCGTTGGAAGTGGTGACGTCTACGGTTCTCTTCAGCATATTCGGAATGAGTGTGCTACTGAACATCTTGCTGCTTGTAGCTGGCTGCCAGGTAACTGTATCCTTGGACTAAAGTGTGCATTCAGAATCATCATCATCATCATCACCAGCAGCCTTTAGACGTTCACTGCTGGTCGAGGCCTCTCCCATAGAATGCAATGGGGGGATTTGCCATAATTATCACGTTTGGTAGGCAGATTGGTGATCACAGAAATGGTGTTGAGTACTCAGGTGGATGCTGCTGACTATTCCCAGTAATCCCTGTGGTCCCTTAGTCAACTCTTATTACGGCATCCATGGGAAGAGAAGGAGGAAATAGACCACAACATTTCAGAATATACAAAAAAACTTACTAAATTCAAGGTGCTTTTATGTCTTTTATGGCTGTCAAGAGTCAAATAGTAAATCCGAACGTCCACCGCCGCCTAAATAAGTTAGTTTAGTTTCGCTCGCATGGTTTTCCATACATGTTAGCTTAGCTGTCATTGTTTGCGGTGGACGCACACGTATGAAAAACTGGCTCAACTATGCGAGCTAAGCTAAACTAAATTAGTTTAGCCGGCGGTGGACGTTCGGCTTAACTCTTAAACGTATTTTAGCGAAATCTACACAAACAAACAAACATGTTTTTTCATCATATTTCCAAGGGCAAGATAGAGACCAAAAAACGATTTTGATAAATTTTCTCTTTAAAAAAATCGTGAACTGACCTCTACAATACGCTTATAACGTAATCTCTATTACCTATCAACGTACATTGTAATAGTAATGTTATTATAGAGTAGAGGGCATAGTAGATTAATATTTTCGATTACGCATAAAATATTTGTTTAAATACAGTTTTTCTTGATTTTAATTTACTTTTCGTAGCGCGTCACTTTCTAACTTACATGAAATTTACTTAGTTAGATAGTGACGGAATTTGGCCTCTTAATTATAGTAATCTATGATTTTAGAAAGACATCAGCATGCTACGGTTATTCAACTGTTACGCAGTGGCTACAGCGCTGGCTGCGTTTGTACCCACCATCATTCTACTGTCGCGGGCGATGTACTATGACACAGGAGTCGCCCTATTTGCGATAGGTAAGACATCAGCATGCTACGGTTATTCAACTGCTACGCAGTGGCTACAGCGCTGGCAGCGTTTGTACCCACCATCATTCTACTGTCGCGGGCGATGTACTATGACACAGGAGTCGCCCTATTTGCGATAGGTAAGGCGTACAGTCTATATACCTCTTTCATTTTCATATCTTGATACGAAGGTCTTCGGTGAGAATCCCGGGCAAGCAATAAAGGATTTTCCACTCGAAAAATGTGTGCCATGTGCTCCTGGAATATTATAGAACTAAAACTTAAACTCAGCGTTAGCTGAGTCAGTCGTGGGAAGCAATGGCAGCGATGAGCTCACCACTCGTCATGTCTATATTCCACGATGGTGCAACCCACTGTGAAAAGAGGCCCATTGAGGCTCTACCTACCCCTTCGGGGAAAGAGGCGAGTGTCTATGTATGTATGTATGTATGTTAAACTTAGAACCTTTTGTTGCTTCCTTGCTTCGACCAAATTTTTACTTTGGTCGAAGGCTTGCTTGTGCCTGGTCCTGTACCACAGACCATTTATATCAAGATAGACACAGCGGACACATACTCGTAAAGGATTTAGCCAAGGCTTGCTTCAAAACCAGATTAATTTCATAAAACTCCCCATATATTTTCAATTACATAAATATTTTCTACAGATTTACACGAATCCGTGATCTTAAAACGATGTTAAAATGTATTTAGTATTATTTATTTCCGCCGCACAGCGACGCCATTGTCATGCATTGTATGAAACCAAGCATGCCACATTATTTTTTACCTACTATGCTACGGTATTCCATAGTTGGTATATTTTTATGAAGATATTTCTCCATTCGCACGGCTAGTTGATTGCGAAGAATGTTAACAGTTCACTATGTCGTAATTAGGCATTTTCCTATTAACATCCGACGTGATATCGCGAAGGCAGCCGAGAGCAAACTGATTTGAGGTTTGCTTGTTGGAGCATTGCTCAAACTTTGGATATGCAAAGTGGCGTGCACGGTGGTGATCAATGGTAAGACAATGGATCGCCACCGTGCACACCACCACGGACGCGGGCTGATTGCCTTGGTTTGGCCTTAGCTTAAGAAGGATCTATTCATCATCATAATCATCATCAGCCGTAGATGTCCCCTGATAGATGAGGCGTCCCCCATTACAATAAATTTAAAGGAGTTATCCAATATCACCACGCTTGGTGGTGGATTGCTTATCGTAGTAATGTAGTTGGAGTACTCCGATGAAGACTGCTGTTCTTCCCCTGGTGTGATCCTTCAGTCGGCTGACATCCACGGAAGGAGATGGAACGGTCTATTCTCTAGCCGGAAATACCGGCAGCACAAGGATCTATAAAAGTTTGTTAATTTTTTCTGTCTTTCCCAGGCATGCAATCCTACGTAATCGTGCTGGTCAGGAGTGAAGTGGTGAAGCTGGAGACTAAACTGATGAATTCCACTGAAGAACAAACACATGTGTTCCTCGAAGAGGCTATTGATGTTGAGGATGTTGTCACTTTAATCTAGACTAGAATGTTCCAGAATTGGAATTATAGAATTGAAATTATAGAATTAAAACTATCGTGGTTGGGAATCATTTTAAATAAATAACGGCTTATTACCACTGTATTTCGTCGCTTTGCTGAAGTTTCTATTTAAAATAGAATGTTCCATTTTATTAACATACACACAAACATATATTCATACATAACGGTTCGTGCAGGTTGGCGAAGTCCAAGTCATGGGTCCGGCAGTTTACAACCGGATGCCTAATGCCACTGAAGCTCCTAGTCTTAGCATATTCAAGTCCAGGGTGAAGCGCTAGCTTATTGAGCAGACCTTCTACACTTTCGATGAGTTCACTAGTCTATAATTAATCTAAGTAGGTACCGAGGTAATCCTAGATGTGACATGTTTTTTTGTATATTTGTTATTATGTGTACAGTGTGTGTACCTTTTGACTCATTTTGTGTTTTTTTTTTACTTTTATCTTTTGTATGAATAAATGACTATCTGACTGTCTGACTACAGATGCACGTTTTTTTCCCGGAAGGGGTAAGCAGAGCCTCCATTAGTCCTCTTTACACCGTGGGTCGCACAATCGCAGGAATGCAGATGTCACCACCAGTGACAATATTCTCAGATAATTCTCATGACGTCACCGCTCCTCCCAGTAGTGAGCTAGTTTCTTCCACTAATAACACACTCCTAAATAAGCCAGCAACCAGAACCAATCCTATACCAATGAAAATGGCCATCAGTTCTTATGTTAAAATAGTTCTAGGTATTTTGACTGTAAAATAAACACTTCCAAATCATTGGTATCGTTCCAAATAGCATTGTTTTCTGTTAAACTTTGACCCGTTCCGCGTAAACTAAAACTGCAATCAGGTCAGACTAAGTTTGTTGCACACTGCACATCGAAAAGAGCTGTTTTTCATTCCGGTTTATTTGTTATGAAGTCATAAAGGCATTTCAACAGTGCACGGCCGCATGATAATGACGCAAAATTATGAAAAATAAACTAAAATACAGATTTAAAAAATTCTTTGAATGCACAGGTGGGCGCCCGCGGGTCTTTCTTGTCGTGACTTACTCTTCAGGTTACCTTTGTCAGAGATTCATTGAAACGTAAAATCAGAGGCTATCGTGCTTTATTGTATACCAATGGCAATTATACCAAATCATGGTATTTGCCAACAAAAAGGTTTACCGCGGCAAGGGCAAAAGCTTATATAACCATATTCGAAACAGTTCAAATAATAACATTTGTCTGCACTTTTAACCGTTACATGACACTGGCGTAGACATTGGCGTAGTGTACTGTATTACCATGTAAACTTCCAACGAAAATTGGTTTGAACGAGATCTAGTAAGTAGTTTTTTTTAATACGTCATAAATCGTAAACCATCCAAGAACTTTTATATTATGTTACTTGCTGCTACGGAACCCTTCATGGGCGAGTCCGACTCGCACTTGGTTGCTTTTTTTCACTTCGTATCAACACACAACTTCAATCAATACATCGTAGTCTACTTTACCAAGACGCCTTGTGAAAATAGGAAGTACATACGCCCTTTACATGGGGCTATGTCCGTACATGGGTTATTACGATAATTTGCAATACTCGGTACTGCATTTAACGGCAGCTGGTAGCCGATGAGAAAAGCCTGAAAACCGCAGCCGTTGGGCGGGCACGACCGACCTCGAACCCGCTGGCGGTTCCGATACGAACAAACGTGCCTGCATGCCTGAATGCCTTATTAATATTAATTACAAACATATTAAGTACCTACTCACAGCAAAAACACAGTTAACGTAGATATCAAGCTGTATTCAACCTTACTATAACTACTAATACTTAACTACTTATAACTTACTATATACTTTGATCTTAGACCAAATTAGGCCACTGTTGTTTCATCGAAAGCGGTTCAGCCGTTTTGGCGTGATTAATTAACAAACATACAAACATCGTAACCATAATACTTTGTGTCGTAACTTTGACATTTATGTTTAGTGAGATAGGATAATAGTTATATAATAGTTTTGGTAGAAAGAGCGCTTATTGAAAGCCCATGTGACACAAAGCGGCTGAAGAAAACCCATGTCCTGGATAACCTGTTACAACGAGGGAAGGACGGATGAGTCTGGATCCCAAACGCCATATACCTCTCCACTCATCGCTTATAGCCCACCAACTAACACACATGACACAACATAGTAGGCACAGTTTTTTAACTAGCACGGTAGGCAAAGTCCTCTTATTTCCTTAATACTTACGAACATATTAGAAATTTTCACTAGAAACGGGATATTTACCATGATTATTGAGTTTTTTTTGTAAACTAAAAAATCATGGTTAATATCCCGTTTCTAGTGAAAATTATGTACATAACCATGATAGTTTCAAAAGTTATATCTTAGAAATTAATGCTAATGTTAATTATGTTTTGTTCTACCTATTCTAAGTGAAATAAATTTATCTTTATCTTTATCTTTAACTGATATACGATATAAATAAAAAAAACAATAGTTAGGTATGTCAGTTACTGTCTAGTGCCGCTGTCCCTGTGATAGGTATTTGGACAAGTCTTTCGGGTCAAATCTTGCAACTGAATTTTAAGGCAGTTGTTATCTACCGAATGAGATGAAATTTTGCATACCTGTCAAGCTCCGATGACATTACAATATTATGATGACAGCAAGTGATCTGATCTGATGATGGAGACGGAAGGTGGACAACGGAACTCCGCGATGGATAATAGTAGACTTGCCGTGCTTATGCTCATAATCACCATCGCTTGGCAGGCGGATTGGTGATCGCAGTATTAGTGTTAAGTGCCGTACGAGCCGACTAACATAACATGAGCATTAACGTATGTCGGCTTTTACGACATAGGTACACGGAAGGAGGGGTATATTCCTAAGGCAGATACACCATGGCTCAGGAGGAGCCCTTGGTACATCTGACTATATTAGACTCAATCTATGGGATCAGCACACGGTGCCATTGACTAGTTTTATAAAAGCTTGTACCTATTGAAAAAGATTATTTTTCACATAAAACTAAAACAAAATATAAAATAGAAAAGGGCATTTATTCCTTACACTATGATTACTAACAAACATATGATATAAGTATAAAAAATAATATTTAGGCTAGTGTAAGAGAAAATTAGTTACATAGTAGGTACAGACAGACCTCTCCAACACGCCTCAGAATTTAAAGCTGCTACAAACGAGCCAACTTAGCAAAAGCGCTTGATTAATTAACAAAATTACATAATAACGTCGATTAACCAACAATGTTCACTCAGCCGCCATTTTTTGAGCCAGAAGCCTTTAAATGTGGCACTAAGGAGTAAGCGAAATGCACTTATTAGCTGAGAGGGCGCGTCGAGTGCAGCGCCTAATGGTGCCATTCACCGGTTGAATGGAAACGTGAAATTGCCAACAATTATATACTCTGGCAATGATAACCGGCGGATGCTCGACAAACTCGGGGAATTCAGAGCGGTTGTCTCGCGGAAAATCTATTACCCACACAGACTAAGGTTGAGAACTTGCGCTGTTCTCCGAATAGGCTTGCCAGATTCTCCGTAGTTTACGGTTTACTCCGTTTTCAGGCTATAACATTGTAAGAAACCGTAATTGGTAAAACAAAATACGAGGTCAAATGCTCCAGGGAAAGAATATTTTCCTTGTGCAGCAATGCGTGGACGGATTGCCGAAACCGGCTAATATAGATAATGAAGGCCGAACATAAAATATTGGGCAAAACCGGCATGTTAGCTGAGAGAGTAAGAATTAGGTAAAGTGAGAATATAACATTAAGTTCATCTATTTGAAGCTACACAGAAGAGCACAACGTTTTCCACACTTCCAAACTCCGCAACGTGTCCAAGATAGCACACAGCCTCACAACGTGCTACGAGCTCCAATTGTGCGGCCACAAACGAATTCATTTTCACAAACTCATCTTGCAGACTGCGATGACGTGTCACGGACATTGGGAACAAACTTACTCGGGGTTTGGAAGAGACAGCTCTTTTAATGTTATTTAGTTTTTGAGCGAATGGGTTGCCTCTTAGCAGCCTGAGGAAATAGCACCACCCTTTTACTATTGCTAGCACACAACTAGTTTGAAGTTCTACAATAACAATGTAACCTTACCAACAAATACACTCGTGTGAAATACTCCTTGAGCTCGAAAGTTTAATAATAGATCTTATTAGTAGAGGATGGAAAAATCGAGGAAAAGAGGCCGAAGCCCGTTACGTTGGTCAAACCAGATCCGCACTCTCGAT
The DNA here is from genome assembly GCA_932527175.1 of Operophtera brumata. Lineage (NCBI taxonomy): Eukaryota > Metazoa > Arthropoda > Insecta > Lepidoptera > Geometridae > Operophtera > Operophtera brumata. Next base: position 7,123,401 of record OW052235.1, on the reverse strand, counting down.
TCAAAACTCCATGAAGCCGTGCAGCTCGCTGGCAACAGATCTCATTGGCGCAACATCTTCGGCAGAAAGTGATCTATGGTGGGGGTCACGTCACGAACCTCAGCATTGAGGAATACGACGCGAGGAGGAGGAATGTTTATTGATACTTAATTGAAATTATACGTCAATATTACAAGTCCATACTTAGTTATAAAGCGAGGAACCAAAAGCATGTCCAATGAAAGTTCATGGTAAAAAAATTGAAAATGTTCAACTGTATGATAACATAGAACCCCTACTTACGTACCCATTATTTTATTTGAGACAATTCTTTATTTATTGTTGCACCAATCTGACTAGGAGGCAGTTTGCAGTTATATTATAGACGAGAGACGACTGTGTTTCAACTATAAGCATTAGATAGATAGATAGATAGATAGATAACACTTTGTTGTACACCACAAAAAAATAAATTAACACATGAAAAACAATCAGTAAAATAAAGTATGGAAGTACAATGGGCGGTCTTATCGCTGAGAGCGATCTCTTCCAGACAACCTTGGGATGGACTGGAATTGTCGAGAACGATAAAGGACGGTGGTGTAGATCAAATAAATAAATAAATAAAAGTATACTTATACATACAATCCAACTTACATACAATAGCATACTATGAAATTACAGCACCTAATCATATGAACTGCATCATGTGTGTGTTACTGGACGAGGCCTTCCTCATAGAATGCAATGGGGGATTGCTATAATCGCACGACGCTTGGCAAGCGGATCGTTGATCGCAGTAGTCACGTTTTTACGACATCCACTGGAGAACTCTATGTTTAGGCCAGCCAGATACGCCACAACCACACAGGAGCTACATAGGAACTTGGGAATGGAACCTCTCATCGATCCCATAGATTGAGTCTAATATAGTCAGATGTACCAAGGGCTCCTCCTGCGTCATGGTGTATCTGGCTTAGGAATAGACCCCTCCTTCCGTGTACCTATGTCGTAAAAGCCGACATATGTTAATGCCCAAAAGTCGGCTTATACGGCACTTAAGGGGCCCCAATTCGATTTGAACTAAAATCTTGTAGGTTCGTACAATTCAATTTTTGAAAGAGAGGCACTGTGTAAAATGAGAGCTAGTGCCAGATCCTGTGGTTGGAATTCGGAAAATTCCGCTACTTACTTGCGAAACGGCAATAAACGCGCAAAATATTCTAAAACTTGTTCCAGCACGTACGTTTTTTTGAAAAAGTCTTTCAAGTTTGTGAAAAAAATGTTTGTAATTTAGATTCTACACAACATGGGCTAGATACCTGATCTTTTTTTTTTTTACTTTTACAGTTTGTAAGAACATTATGAACATACAAAGTTCAGGTAAAATTGTGCAAATAAGCTGATTTTTGAAGGCTTATACAGAATTTAGAGGTAAACAAAAAAAAACAAAAAAAGATCAAGTACGTAGATATATTCTTCAAGATACATATTTGTACAAAACATCTGACGAAAAAATTGTTACAACTTTATAATCACGTACGAGCTGAGCACCAGCGTTTTTATCGAAAGTACTGGAATTGACTGCTCTTAACACTTAATACTGCGATAACCAATCCGCCTGGCAAGCGATAATGATTACCTATGAGAAATCCCCCATTGCATTCTATGGGAGATGCCTCGTTCAGGAGTGGAAGTCTGAAGGCTGCTGATGATGATTATTATGAAGACCAAGGGCTCCAAAAATATTAGTGAACAGAGAGATTGTTTTTTTTTTACAGAATGATTGTAAATATCAAAGACCCTATTATCAATATTCTACAGCATAACTCGTAATACAGACCCCAATCGCGCAAATTTTTAACTTCATTACCAAAACAAAACCGTTCTTGTTATTTCGTACACTGAATTGTGAGATCCTTGCTTGAATTGGCCTAAACTCAGCAGAGTAAAGAAATTACAGCTCAAGAATCCCCCAATCCAGACATACGAAATAGCGTGAACGGTTCTGGTTTTGTTTTGGTAGTAATGTTCATAATAAGCGCGATTGGGGTCCAGTTATCCCATCCAGCGGCATTAGATCTATGCCAGGCGCGGTGGCGACGCGTGCCCGGAAGCGTCACGGCCGCGTGAAGACCGGAAATGGGCAGGATGACCGGATCCTATCTCCGCCCGGCTCCTGCCTACCTGTCGCCATGTTGTGACGTCATGCCCGACACGCTCTGACAACATCAGACACAGATTTACGGATTGTCAGGTTGTAAAGTGGTTTAGGGAGCAGTACCATCAGCTCATAGAATAGCACAAGTCAACACCCAACCCACCATACCGTTTTTTTTGAGTGTGTAGGTAATTACATGAACGGAAATAGATTTTGTCCGTGGCGTAGGCATAGTTTATACAGATTATGGCGAGTGGCGGAGACGTGACGAAGACGTGGCGTGGATTCGTGTCTCCTCGATACACTAAACGGCATTTGCCTTCCTATTGGACATTTTGGTGACAGGGATCTTGGTTTTAGATTAAAGTTTTTTTTTAAATTGTTTTCAGCTAATACAAACATTATGAAAGTGATATTTGGTGACCTGATTCTTCATATCACTGACTTTTTTGTTGTTGTAGTACCTATTTCAAGATTGACTTTTATAGCAGAGGAAAAATTATCAAAGGAAACTCTTTAAAAAAGAGATTTATATTTTACAGGCAAACGGGACCAATGTAATGATCTTTATTTTCTAGGTACCCGTATGTTCATCCGAACACACACCTCAGTTTAGTGGCCCTTGCGGATTAGACCACAATTTCGCCAATGTCACGTTTTAAAACAAGTTCAGCTTTTGCAAATATGGCAGTAGGATTTTTTAAAATTAATTGTCAACTGAATAAAAATCTGACAGTTGTCAATAAAGGCGAGTTTACTATTTACTTATAATCCATCATAAATGCGGTATTTCCTTGGAACGTTATATTTATTGACAGGTGCCCGCGCCGCCCCTCAGAGCCACCTGACAGCGGTCATGCCCATCTGTCGTCTCACGACACGCTATCTGCGCCCTTCATTAGCATCATCTTAGCCTTTTTATAACGAACTATCAACAATTATATACACTTTTGGAGATATATTTTCATGATTTTCTATGTACACACAAATAGGTTTATATGGCGGGGCTAGTCGGAACCATTCCTCATTTCTACTTTTTTCTTAGTTATTGGCTTCGCTCGGCTTGTGTATTAACCATTTTCAAGTTATTTGTATTTTCAATATAGTTTAATTGTATTTTAATTTAATTTGCAACGTTACACTCCTTCCAATACGTCAAAGTCACAGTGGAGTCATGTTTTAGTAAAACGGTGGCCGTTTACTACCAAAATAACACAAAATATCTCAAAAAAACACTAGGAAAATAAATAAAATAAAAGTATACTACGACGCCTCATTTCGAACATGGCGGGAAGAGTTCTCCATTTTTCCCTACCTCGTAAATATGAATAATATATTAAAAGATAAATAAATAATGCTGGACACAGTTCACACAACATTATCTAGCCCCAAGCTAAGCAGAGCTTGTGTTATGGGTACTAGATAACTGATATACTTAAATACAATATATTACATAGATATATATTTTTTATTATACATAGAAAAATACCCAGAACACCCTGAACAAATATCCGCGATCGCACAAATATTTGTTCCGAGGCGGGAATTGAACCCGCAACCTCCTGCGTTGCAGGCCAACCTTCGCCCGCCGCGCCACAGAGGTCGTCAAAATATAAACGGTTAATTACCACTTTCGTCACTTTGCTGACGTTTCGAGACTGAATTCAGAAGCCTCTTCATCATGAGCACCGCCCGCGACCACGTTAGACGGTGGACCGGCGAATACAAAGTGAGCAAAGTGACGAAATTAGTGGTAATTAGCCGTTTATCTTTTAATATGATTCCCAACCACGATAGTTTCAATTCTATGAATAATATAGATAGGTTAGCCTTCAAAGAGTTCGGATACAGTAACTAGATATTATTTGTGAGGAAGCCTAAAGCCCTTCTCCCATTACGATATGCACAGGCGATTCAAGTATCCTGCATCTCAGAGACTAGTCGCCGCCAAGTATCTCACATACATTTGAATGCAGGTTCGCACACTAGCCTGTATGTAGTGAGAAACTAGGCGGCGATTAGTCTCCGAGACTTACAGGATACGTTCAGGATACTTGAATCGCCTGTGCGTATTGTAATGGGAGAAGGGGTTTAGATGCGTTTGTTTCGTGAGATTAATTTAAGGCGAGTCCAGAGATATTTTGCCCGTAAGTAAACACCGTAGAATGGTCGCCTGAACGCGGCTTACCTATAATATAAGGGATTCAACTCTGTTGCGCATGAGATCAAACGCGTTTTTTTTAAATATGATTTTTAAAATATGATTATCGTATTGAAGTCCGTAGTCTGAATAAGGACCTTTCGGAAAATCAGCGACAAACATTTCACGGTAAATACCTTATAAAATATTTTCCATTAATTCAATACTCAAACAAATATTCTTACTCAAGAAACAAAAGAAATTTAAACAGTTCCTTAGTGGTTGCGTGTCTATTAAAAGCCAGCTCCCTGCCTTCTTAATATGTCCCCCTACGCGCCATGGGGCCATGTGCCAAGTGGTTTTTTAACATCAAGTCCGTGTTATTTGCAGTTTAATTGATGAATTAAAATACTTTTATTTGAAAATGTAAGATTTTTTTATTAAATTAAATACAAGTAGGTTATTAAACAGTTAGGCGGTTGCGTAATTACAGTGTAGTGTAATCTAAGTACGTTTTTCTTCCCCTACGCGCCATGTGTGAAGTGGTTGGAGCTTTTACCATTTAATCAAGTCCAAGAACAGTGTCATTTACTGATTTAAATGATGGAATTAAACGGGTAGTATATATAATTTGATTCCACATAAAAAGCGTAGCGGACATGTGATAAATATCGATGTATACGTAAGTAGTAGACCTTTTTTGTGAAAGAGTTCGTCCGGGGAAATACTACCACCATACCTATTTCAGCCGCAAAGCAATAGTGATCGCATTGCTGTGTTCCGGTTTGAAGGGCGAATGGGGTTTGAATGGGTTTTCCGGTGAAATTACAGGCACATGAGACTTTTCATCTATGTCAGGGTGGTGGGCGCAGTGACACATAGGCCGGTGCGTCCTAGGTGAACTTGACCTATGAGGTAATGCAGAGGCTAGCACTTAACATCAGGCCACCTACTTGCTCCGTCATTCACGCGATTCACACAGCTTTTTGTCGTTTTAAAACAATACCATTAGTTAAATATAAATTGAGCCTTTCGGGGCCGAGACTCTGGGTCCGTGGGGTTCCGGGGCCCTTCGCGTTTTCAATATTCTTTCAGGGCATCTGGTCGAAGCGACACGTGACTTGAGAGCTGGCTCTTATCTGGCTCAACGCATTAGTATTGCCATTCAGCGTGGCAATGCAGCCAGCATCTTAGGGACGCTTCCATCTGGTAGTGATTTGGATCAGTTGAGCTACCTTTAGATCGCTTGCAGCGGTCTTCAGGTAGCACAACTGTTTCATATGTATTTTGTACATACCTTGTATTATTCTTTCTGTAAATAAATGTAATTCTGTAATTTCTGTAATTTAATACCTAAATATAGAAACATCTATACCAATATAATAAAATCAAAGTGTCTTTCAATTATTTAAAAATAAATAACAAAGTTTAAGCAAAACATAAAATTTTTACGATGATGTTGATAAATATCCGTTTTTAGAATTTTTGGCTGTCCAAACTGGCTCAACGGATTTCAATTAAAATTTAAGGAGTTAATTCATAACATAACATAGCACCCAACAGTCACATACATAGGAAACAACAAATAAAAAATGTTAAAACAGTAAAATATGCTTAAAGTTTCGTGGTAGGTATGTTCCATTTCGATTCTTGCAGGGTTCAGAAGATATGAATGTAAGTACCGCGCAGACGAAGTCGCGGGCACAGCTAGTGAAACATTATTTGAGATTGTGTCCGGAAAAGCTTTTTTAATGCTATATTTTTTTTTAATTTTTGCCCCCCCCCTCCCTCTAGTCACCCATATGTTACTCGCTGATAATGTAGATTTCTATAGGTGTTTTTTTTTTAAATCTGGTATGTTGTTTTTGAGTTTATCCATTACAAACAATCAAATCAAACAAAGTTTACTTACATCTTTATACTAGTAGTATAGAAACAAAACCACGCGTCGTGTGGCGGTGCAAACCCATTGCACTATGATGCAAACCCCCCCCCTGATAATCAATATCCGTCACCAAAAAACTCGTGATGAAAACCTCATTTTTTATCGCGAATGCTATTCCAATTTCTCACGTGGAACAAGAAACTAATTTATAAGCCCTCGATATAAATAGCTTGCAGACAGGCGTGTCGAAATATTTTGTTTTAGAATTCACTACGTGATATTCATCAAAAAGGTTGACCGGCTCTGTTAGAAGAACGACTCCGCATGCATTTATAGTTTTTGTTTTACGAAAAGTTCAGTGTTAGAGCTTACTTCAACTTTCTTTGATTTTTAACCCCCGACGCAAAAACGACGGGGTGTTATAAGTTTGACGTGTCTGTGTGTGTGTCGTGGCATCGTTTCTCCCAAACGGATGAACCATTTTTTTTTGTTTTGTTTGAAATGTGAATTAGTCGGGAGTGTTCTTACCTATATGTTTGATCAAAATCGGTTCAGCCGTTTCATTGCGTTGAGGGTTTTTTAATTTTTACAAAATTAATTACTTGTAGAGATAATTTCACCAACTCTATTCTAATCTTAAAACAAAGTGTGCTTATTTCGTGGCATACATTGAATTACCTCCAAGCAAAGACTTTAATAACTCTAAGATATTATATGGCACCATCGAAAATTCGAACGATGACAAATGAGTCCGATACACTGCCGATACACTCTAGCTAGTCCTTTAAATGTATACAATAATTAAACTGCATTGGACTGATAAAACTTGTCAGAATTGTTTATTTTTATGCGTTTTATTTCTCTTTTGGTTCAGAGACTTTTTGAACGCCGACCCGAAGTCTTTTAAGTACTTTGAGGTAAGCCTACAAGAGACAATATAAATATCTACAAAAACTGTATTCAGAAAACCAAATTATTTTCAAAATGATGATTATTTAAACTTTTTCATCGAATGGGCCGTAGTTTTGCTAGCTGAGACAAAAGGTTGGAGTGCGACTAATTTCAGAATGTTGGTGGGACATGAGTTCATTAATATCCTGTTTAGTCTTTGGCGTTTTTTCCACGACGGGGATTGAAGCCAATAGGGCTACGTAAGCAAAAGTTTTTCAGTCACATTTATTAATCAAAGCGACACTGGATGTTGACCTTACTATGTCTGGTGAGTCTGAAGAACAAAGTTCCGCGCTTGGTCTCTGTGATATTATTCCGGAAACTGCTCTCTTATTTCAGGTACTAAAACAATAGAAAACTTCGTCTTTAAAAATGATTCTGAAACCATACACATACAAATAATAAGTTTATTTGTGTTTTTTTTTTTTTTTTATAAAATTAGAGATCGGAACTGAGTGCTGATCAAAATGAGCCTAAACACGGCCAGTCTACTATTATCCATCGAGGAGTTCCATTGTCCACCTTCTGTCTCCATCATCAGATCAGCTCGATGTCACTGTAATATTGTATTGTCATCGGAACTTGACAAGTATTAAAAAACTGCTGAATCGGTCGAGGTTAACTGGTTCAAAAAACTTATCCCGACGCTAGTTGTATACTGAAATACCTCGTACGATCAATGCCATATTTCTTCAGTTCGGGCTCTGCAATTTATATAGGTCGTGGATGTTAAAAATTGCTTTTATTTTGTTGTTTGTATGTTAATCGACTGATTGATACCGACATATGTTGGGTTGATATAACGTGATTTCCGTCCCATCTAATAATAATAACGTGTCGAAAAACCTCTGAGGGTTAATGAGATCGATTGTGGTTTCAAGTTTTTTAGTTTCCGATTCCATAATTTGACGTATACATTTAATGAGGCTCCTACTGTTTTGATGGATTGTTTTCTGGACAAATTATTAGATTTATATCAATAAATATCGATCGTATCTTTATTTCCTTGTAGAACACATGGCGTATTTTATCGTGCGATTTAAGCTCGTAGAATAAAAATAAATAAATAAATAAATATTGCTGGACAGTTCAGACAACATTATCTAGCTCCAAGCTAAGCTGAGCTTGTGTTTTGGGTACTAGATAACTGATATACTTAATACAATATATTACATAGATAGATATTTTTTATTATACATAGAAAATACCCAGAATACCCGGAACAAATAGAATGTAGAATGTGATAAAGTATGGTACCTATCGAAACAAAAGCATTTAGACTACGCCAAACCCAGGCAGAAATCTTCATAAGAAAATAAACACCTCGCGCCGCTCGAAAAAGCCGTTTTTATTGAATATATCCTAAAATATAGATAATTTTACAGAACCCCTACACAGTAAACCCTCGGCTTTGTTGTATTGATTTGTAGGGTTCCGTACCCAAAGGGTAAAATGGGACCTTCTTACTAAGACTTCGCTGTCTGTCCGTATGTCACCAGGCTGTCTCATGAACCGTGATAGTTAGACTATACACGTACTAGTTAGTTATGTGTATTAAAGCCTTTACCTACGAAGCTTGATAGTGGATTGTATTTTATTTTGTATTGGTGTTTCTTTCCATAATAGGTATCATTCTCTTGATCAGCCTACTGAATCCCTGTGTTTGTTATCTAGTTATCTATTTGTATTAACTCATACTAGTTACTATTTTCCTATCCCCTAAAGTATCTCACTATTTCAGAATATTTTCACCTCGCTTAGATATGCGAGGAACTCGGGTATTGCAATGCGGCTTTCACATTCCACAAATAAGCAACGGAACGTCGTTTTCTTTAAATAATTTTCGGTCGTGTGTCCCTCGTCGAGCACTATTAGCGTCGGTAATGGGACGTAATGACAATAATATAATCGGTACATTCACTGTGCGTTTTGGACGCAATGCCACCGCTATGCCACCGCCATGTCGCACGCCGTAGCCCCTACCACTTGTTACGGGTTAGGGTTCTTTCGACATCGGTTAAATTGGTCACTGAAAAAATGTAGGGTAAATTCGTCATCGCTTGTTTTTATACAGGCAGCTAGGTAAAATTATGATACGTGGACATCACAACGAATGGAAAATCTCGAAGAAATTATTTAGAAATTAAAAATCTCGCTTCTTAAAAATCCACTTCTGAGATTGATTTGAAAAGTACATATACAAACATAGACACAAGCCTTTTTCCTCGAAGGTCCGTAGGCAGAGCCACAATGGGCCTCTTTTCAGTGGGTTGCACAGTCGTTGAATATAGCCGTGACAAGTGGTGAGCTCATCGCCATTAAACCTCCCAGACTGACTCGGCTAATGCTTTCTTCCAGTGATAACACATTCCATAATAAGTTAGCAGCCAGGACAAATCTTATACCAACAAATCTTATCAACAAGTCCGGGTAATCCCTTAGTCGGCTTTTACGACATCCACGGGAGGAGAAAGAGGGGTCTTTTCTTAGGCCGGACACATCACAGCATTAAAATACTGAGACAAAATGAAATAATCAGATCAATGTTTTTTTGGGGGATGCATTGAGAGGTTTTTGCACCGGGTTAAATGGGCTACATTTTTTTTGGATTGTTGGTTAGCGTTCTGTTTGATTTCTTCATAAATTTGGTATAGTATGACAGTGGTTTTTATTTGATTTAATTGACGCAACAAGAAGATGGCTCTCCTGATGTTAATTGGTACCCTCTACCCATTAATACCCATTAATCCTCATAGGTCACGTCAACCTTGGACGCACCCTATGCAGAATTGCACTGCGCCTGCACTTGCCACTGTCTCAATTGGCTGTAATTTCATCGGCACCTAGACAGTTGAAATTTGCAGAGATGATATATTTCTGTTGCGGCTTTACTAAAAAAAAACATATTTAAGGGGGCTCCCATACAGCAAACGTGATTTTTTCGCTCGTGTTTGGTCGATATTGATATCAGCAATAGGTAGACGCTTGAAATATTCACAGAATATTTAGTTATAGGTAATATAATATAAGTAGGTAATATAATTTTGACGACCTCTGTGGCGCGGCAGGCGAAGGCTGGCCTGCGACGCAGGAGGTTGCGGGTTCGATTCCCGCCTCGGAACAAATATTTGTGCGATCGCAGATATTTGTTCAGGGTGTTCTGGGTATTTTATATGTGTAATAAAAAATATCTATCTATGTAATATATTGTATTAAGTATATCAGTTATCTAGTATCCATAACACAAGCTCTGCTTAGCTTGGGGATAGATAATGTTGTGTGAACTGTCCAGCATTATTTATTTTATACCTACGATTCACAAAAAAAAATATAATTAAATTAAAATAAAACAAATACTTAAGAGGGGCTCCCATACAACAAACGTGTTTTTTTGCTGTTTTTATAGATAATGGTACGGAACCCTTCGTGCGCGAGTCTTACTCGCACTTGGCCGGTTTTTTTATTACTTTGTGCTATTTCTTGTCTAACATTTTCAGAACTCGATCGCAATTCATATTCATTCGTAGTAAGGGAAGCATTATCGCGTGTGTTCTTCAATTCACTCTCAGGACGTGCCTTAAGGTTTCGCTCAGGGTGACGTGGAACTTACTGGTAAACGTATCGTGATCTGCAACTGAAATACTTAACTGTCATTTGCCTTTGATGGCACCTTTCGTGTCCCCAAGGGCAGAGGGCAGACCATATCACGATCTTCGAACGTGCGAATGAATTTGTCAAAATTCCCATATTTATGGTTTAACTGTTAATGATAATATTTCCGACAATCAAGTAAAGATCGTAAAATATTCGCGCATTAAATTCGTAATGTATTTTCTGTTGTCAAGGAAGTTATTTTATAATTTCTGTTGAAGAATTATAAGAATTCTCGAGATGTAGCGTGTGAGGCGGATGCTTTGCTTCGAAAGGAGTAGGCAGGTCTTTGTCACTCTAAATCAGCTCTCGATATAAAATACGAGTTTTTTTCACTGCCTGATTTATAAGGTATGGATTCAAACGATTCGACCTGACAAATCAGGGTGACAAACATCCCAGACAATGAAATCTGTTACGCACCGATTTAAATTTAAACATGCTATAATAATATGGGTACTTCTTTACGTATGCTACTCCGAGATCCGATTGTCACGTGGTTAAACACCAGAGGACGTCATCACCAATGAGAACTGACCCTTCTCTGTGCTACCAGTATAGTGTAATCTAACTCCCTGACACCCCCTTAATTACCTGTCAGATCTGATATAGCCACGAGGTTTTTACTAAAAGAAATACCTACGTAAAATCACAAAAAAAATAACATTCTATTTATGTTTTTTTTACCCGAGAGCTGGCTCTTTTCTGGGTCAACGCATTAGTATTGCCATTCAGCGTGGCAATGCAGCCAGCATCTTGAGGACGCTTCCATCTTGTAGTGATTTGGATCAGTTGAGCTACCTTTAGATCGTTAGCAGCGGTCTTCAGGTAGCACAGCTGTTTCATTGGTACATACTACATACTTTCTTATACCATAATACATTTATTTACAGAAAGAATAATACAAGGTATGTACAAAATACATATGAAACAGTTGTGCTACCTGAAGACCGCTGCAAGCGATCTAAAGGTAGGTCAACTGATCCAAATCACTACCAGATAAAAAAAGAAGTAAATACTTTCTTGTATTTACTTGTATCAGTTGTATTATTATTTCCGTAAATAAAGATTTTCTTGTGTTAAAAAACAAATCAATAAATTTATTGTTTCAATTAATTTGAAATTTTTCGATATTTTTATATATATATATTATCCCTAATTCTGTTATTGTAGCAATCAAATGGCAACTGGATAACGACGTCTAGTCACGTGCTAGTCTTGGAGTAGCAGAACTTGTTTTCTTGGATAATGAATTTCAATAGTGCTCGCCACAGATTGATACATATCGTGTACTAGTAATGGTTGGAGTGGTTGTCCAGGACGTTATAGAACTATAATATGTTCTGTGGGTGAGGTATGTAATGAGCCCTTTGAGTGCATCGTCACGCGCCGTAACAAGCGCGCCGGCTAGTCTCGCGCGGTTCTCGATAAATTCTTTATATTTATTGTTTTTTTTCTAATACACAGACGGCACTTAAACTGATGTTGAGGAAGAGTCGCAAAAACATTCGATAAGGGTCCTTATTCGCTATGAAAATAGGAGATTACTTGCCAATAACGTGTGACGTCACAATGTATTCTGTACGATGATTCCATGCAGTTATCGTAACGAACCCGCGTTCAGTCAAGTTTGGTCATAGCGAATAAGGGCCAAGTTCGAAGTTCTAACACAGTGCACGTTATCACTGTTTTTAACTTTACCTCACGTACGAATACGAATGTGTTTGATCTTCATTATTATAAACAGTAACATATTTACTTCTAATAGTCGTAGGAAGCAATGGCTGCGATGAGCTCATCTCTCGTCACGACTATTATATTACACGATTGTTCTTTTTTTACCCACCGTAAAAAGATGCCCATTGAGGCTCTGCCTACCCCGTCGGAGAAAATAGCGTGAGTATGTATGTATGTAGGTATGTATATGATAATTATATGACGACCTCTGTGGCGCGGCGGGCGAAGGTTGGCCTGCGACCCAGGAGGTTGCGGGTTCGATTCTCGTCTCGGAACAAAATTTGTGCGATCGCAGATGTTTGTTCAGGGTGTTCTGGGTATTTTATAATAAAAAATATTTATCTTTGTTTTATATTGTATTAAGTATATCAGTTATCTAGTACCCATAACACAAGCTCTGCTTAGCTTGGGGCTAGATAATGTTGTGTGAACTGTGTCCAGCATTATTTATTTATTTATTTAATTTAAGATAAATGTTTATTGTTTCAAAACTAGTATCCCGTACATTCTTATTACAACATTATGTAATTTAAATAATGTGTAGTAGGTTCTGAAGAATGATGAAGAATGTAATGAGAGAAAATGAAGCAAAAGAGATAAGTCAGGATCGTAGCAAGTGGAAATCCGTAGTCTCTGCCTACCTCTCCGGGAAACAGGCGTGTGTTTATGTACTACGTATCTTTTAAATCTTCGAACTGGAAGTTTTTATGCACTAATACAAGCTCTGTCTTTTTGCGAATCTGTCTTTTTGAGAATCTGTCCTAATGCGAATCTGTCCTTTTGAGAATCTGTCCTAATGCAAATCTGTCTTTTTAAGAATCTGTCCTTATGAGAACAAAAGCCTAATTCATCACTAGTCTGTGACAGATAAACAACCAACCAAATTATGTCAACTCGGTAGCTGCATACTGCGCCGAACATTTGTTAAACGCATCAGATTATCCCGAACATACCGAGCAACATTAATATCGGACAGAAACAATAAAAAGTTGAATAATAACCGGGCACCCGATCCACACAATAAATAAGTGGACAGTCACAATCAGAAGTAGCTGAGCAACTCGGTTGCTTAAATACAACTATGCGTAAGACATAAACATTCGCTTTTTAAAAAAAACTAATTAGCAAGTTGGCAATAGATAGACAGATAGAAAATTCTTTATTGCACAGGTCAAAAAAGCAGTACATAGGCGAAATTAATGCTAATTAGCATTTTCTTCCCGCTAACCTTTGTGTAATGTAGAGTGGGTGGTAGTGCTCAAAATAATTATAGGCCAGGAGGGAAATTCTCGGATTGTAGAGATTAAGTAGAATTCGACATATGTCGAAAAAAGATGGCGAATGTCGAATAAAATCTTAATTTGCTATTCTCGTGATGTCACAAATAGACATAAGTCGACCAAAATCATTCAAATCGAATGCGATTAGATGGTTATTGTGACATTATCGTGATATTTTTTGTAGACATTCATGCTTCGATATTATCTCTAATTTAGAGATAATCACTACAATCCGAGAATTGCCCTCCAGATCGCTCGCAGAACTGACAAGCATCGGGAATAAAGGCTCTAGAGTGGCGACCGTAAACCAGACGACGCAGTAGAGGAAGGTTCGATGGACGAAGTATATTACAACGGCCCGTCTACATCATGGACAATGAAGATTGCTATAATCTATGGCCCATGATGTAGAGAGGCCATTAAAGTAGAAATCATCGGCCCGTGGCATTGTATGGCATATGCCCAGCAGTGGACGTCTATAGGCTGATGATGATGGTGAATTCAGATCAACATGGCCAGTTTTCGTTCAGCTGGCTGGTTTTAAGTCTATGTTAAAAGTTTCGACGCTTTGGCAGCTGAAAGTTTTTTTAATTTTATTTTCTGAAATTGGTTTCATACGGCTTGTGCATTTGCCATTCTCAAGTACAATTTATTAATGTATTTTTAATATAATTTGCAACCGTACAATCTTCCCAAGTCGTCAAAGTCACAGTCAAGTCATGTTTTAGTAAAACGGTGGCCGTTTTACAAAAACTTTGGTAGACAATTTCCACCCATTTGAAAAGTCACGCAATACACTTCCATTTCATTTCAGTACTTTTGTGCTCTATAGACGAGCTACATTGGTTATAAATCCACCAAAATTACACAAAATAACTCAAAAATACACTAGGAAATGAAATAAAATAAAAGTAGACGACGTTTTTTTTCTACAAGTAATTAATTAAGTAAATATTTAAAAAACCCTCAACGCAATGAAACGGCTGAACCGATCTTGATTAAACATAGCTAAGAACACTCCCGACTAATTCACCTTTCAAACAAAAAAAAACAAAATCTGTTCATCCGTTCGGGAGCTACGATGCCACAGACAGACACACACACACACAGACACACACCGACGTTGACGTCAAACTTATAACACACCGTCGTTTTTGCGTCGGGGGTTAAAAATGGCGGGAAGAGTCCTCGCTGAGTGCTTAGATGACTTCTGACCTGAGTTGTACAGCTACTTCTGAGTGCAACTGTACCCGATCTTGCACACGCGTATCTGACAACGACATCGCGTAACCTGCAGCCGTATCGCATTACACATAAAATATTTATTATTTATTATCTGTAATTAATTTAAACACACGGGAGTTACAAAAACAAGTAGCCTACAAGCCCAACAGGAAGATGTATATAACTCAATCGCAGTCCCGGCTGGCGCGATTTGTTACAGTCCAGATTGGATCTGCTGCACTCAGGCCTGTGACCCAACCAAATCTCTCCAACTCTCATACAGATTTAAGGTTGCGGCTATTGTTTTATTATTACTAGCCTTACAAATTAAACAAATCAGAATTGTAGTTCTAAGAGTTTTTCTCCTTATTTTTTTTTTCTTTATAATTGGCGCCGCACGGCTTGTCCATTTGCCATTTTCAAGTAAGTATCTGTATTTTCACTATATTGTATTTTCAATATATTTTGCAATGTTACACTCGTTCCAAGTCGTCAAAGTCACAGTCGAGCCATTTTTTAGTAAAACGGTGGCCAATTTTACTAAAACTTTGGTAGACAATTTCCACCAATTTCAAAAGTCACGCAATTCACTTCCATTTCATTTCACTACACTTGTGCTTTTTAAACGAGCTACATTAGTTAAAATGCCACCAAAATAACACAAAATAACTCAAGAAAACACTACGAAAAGAAATAAAATAAAAGTAGACAACGTCTGTTTTCGAAAACGGCGGGAAGAATCTCTTCTTAAATGACTTCTAAAACTCTTAAGTAGGGGGACTTGGGGTAGAATGGGGTACCGGGGCAGAACGGGCAAGTAGCAGGATGCTCGCTACGGGCGACAGAGACGCGTCCTCCGCTGTGCTGCATACGAAGTGGCTTCTGTCAATCTGAGTGCGCTTGGTCAGATTTTCATCACTATTTACACCTGTACTTCTTTCGAGTAGCAAATCTGCCGAATAACGAATCTGTCGAATCCAGAATCTGTTGAGTAGAGAATCTGCCGAATTACGAATCTGTCCAATACAGAATCTGTCGAGTAGCGAATCTGCCAAATTACGAATCTGTCCAATCCAGAATCTGTCGAGAAGCGAATCTGCCGAATTACGAATCTACCGAATTACGAATCTCTCCAATACAGAATCTGTCGTACACAGAACAAGCGATTATTATCTGTTATTGTTATATTTTAAGAAATAAAACCATTAACCACAGATAAAATAATACTATACAAGTACATTAACTAAATGTTTTCTTCTCAACCCTACGTGACGTCATTTCGACCTTTTTTCTTAGCTTTAGTAACTGCCCTTAGTGTTCGGTGAATTAATAATACCTGTTTACTTTTTTAGGTGTTTTAAGTTTCAGGGTTAAATTTTTAGTTTAAACTAGTATGTCGTTTATTATGGTAATGGTTCTCTGCCCCCATGTTCACCTGACTACGGCCCTGGCTGCGCTTGCGCATTGTAAACAGTGGTACACTCACAGCAGCTAATGTTTTAACACGATGATATCAATCCCTGCTGCACAGGTTCTTAATGCGCTCGCTTATTTGATGAAAAGATATCAAGTTTTGCAGCAGTAGACGCGCTTTGGTGCAGTAGGTATAAAATCCCTATTGGTCTTATTCAAAACCTTAAAGTTTCGCAGTGGGCTAAGCTCGGAGTTTAACTACGTGATAGAATCTGAAGTAAGAAGATCCGTAAAAGAAACAAGCTTACCAAAATAGCTCTCAGAATTAGCAAGTTGAAGTAGCAATGGCCATATAGCTACCAGAACTGATTACTGTTGGGGAATAAAGGTTTTCGAGTAACGACCACAAACCGGACGAAGCAGAAGAGAGGCACGGAACAAATACAAAAAAAAGAGGTCGCTGGAGGTCGGTGGATGGAAGCGGCTAAATACTGCTCGTCGTGGCTTTCTATAGGAGAGGCCTATGTCCAGTAGTCAGTATGTATGTTTTTTTATTTGTAGCCTAAGTATCTCTATCTTATGATATCTAAGTATCTGATATGTCGCCTGATCAAAGACGTCATGAACGGATATTTTAAACTTAAATTAAATGAAATGAAACCTAAATTATGTTATTTGTACCAGTTTGTATGTTGTTGTATTTTTTCTACTTTTGTCCTACTGTATTCATGTCTTCTGTTTGTTCTGTTTGTTTTTTGTATTTGCGTTCCTAATAAATGTTTTTCATTTCATTTCAGTAGTGGTCTTCTGTAGGCTGATGATGATGGTGATGAAGTTACATTGACCGAGGAGAGCTTTGTGCAAACAATAGTGTGTCAGTCTGTGTGTGAAAGTAAATGACTGACGTACCAGCCTCATCAGACCTCGTTAGAGTAATAAGCAGACATTAAGAAATTGAATCATCATTGCTGTTGATTTGCATCGCTGGGAACAGTTTTAGTACCAGCACACGGCATACAGAAACTCTGACAACGGAATATGGCATTCGCTCGTTTGACCCCGGAGGCCTGCAATGCTCTTAGTTTTACCCTAAACACAGGACATCGTTTCAACGCTCAAAAAATGACCGAAACAGAAAAAGAACAAAACTCATAACAAGTTATAAATTTTGTATAAATTAAAAAACTCTCAACGCAATGAAACGGCTGACCCGATTTTAATCAAACATAGCTAAGAACTCTCCCGAATAATTCAACAACAAACAAAATAAAAAGAATAGTTTCATCTACGATGCCACAGACACACACACACGCAGACACACACAGACACACACACACACACACACACACACACACAGACACACATAGACACACATACAGGCACACACCCAGACACGTTAAACTTATGACACCCCGTCGTTTTTGCGTCGGGGGTTAAAAAAGTAACAATTATGTCAAGTTTTATCCTATTGCTACTTGATTATTGAACACATTTGAAGAACTAGAGTGTGAACCGGCAGACATATACTTGTACAACAAAAAATATTTGTACGATCTACAGATATTTGTTCAGGGTGTTATTTTCTATGTACAATAAAAATATATATCAATGTAATGTATTGTATTTTCGCGGCGACAGAAATTTTATATGCAATCTCCATTGAACAATTAGAGTAAGCCTTTTTCAACTTTTTATCCGCTCTGTCATGTTTCCGCTTAATTAGTTAATTCAGTCGCCAAAACAATAACTCGATGATAGTTTATATTGAAACAAAGCCGATAATTGATTACTTAGCTGCTACTTTTTACTTTATACTAGTCTCCGCAATTAGTCGCCAACTTATTATTTTTGCTACCCCCTTTAATTTTGTATAAATCCCTAAATCAGATTAATTTGTCGTCGCGTTAAATACATGCCTTGTATTAAGTGTATCAGTTATCTAGTACCCATAACACAAGCTCGGCTTAGCTTGGGTCTAGGTAATGTTGTGTGAACAGTCGAGCATTATTTATTATTATTATTGTTTATATGTTACGCCTTTGAGATGTTCAGAAGACTTGTATGGCGATGGTACACATACTTGTATTGTATAATATTATATAGATGTATAAAATCATTAGATTATATACTATTTTGTATTGACAAAGCACCTATAATGATCCTAAGATTAATCTATTAATTCAAATAGATTTGCCACATAGCTCCAATCTCGCCACTTTATTAGAGCGATTACTATTTAATTGGCATCGAACCGTTTCCGTTATGATTAGTTTAATGAGGCCCAAATTGATAGATCTTATTGATACTGATATATCCAATCTTTGTGATAGAGATGTACCAGCTTTATTATATCCGGCTATCTGATACTCTATCCGGCATTTCTTGTGAAGTTAATAGTCAACTAGCGCCGCGGTTTCACCCGTATAAGTCTCGATCCCGTGGGAATATTGGGATAAAAATATGCCTATGTGTTATTCCGGGAGTCCAGTCATCTCCATTTCAAATTTCATACAAATCCGTCCAGCCGTTTCAGCGTGAAGAACAAACTTTCGCACAAACTTTCGCATTTATAATATTAGTGTGTTTTGAGCAAGCATTCCACTTGGAACCCTTTTTTGAACCCCCTGAAGGATCCAATGATACTCACTATTATTCCCCTTATTAGAATCAACTCGCTGTTTCGCTCTACGGGAGTAGTGAGTGTCCATTGATTTCCAGGGGGTCCAAAGGGAAAAGCGAGTATCCGCGGACCCTCTAAGGGGTTCCAAGGGAATTAGTGAGTGTCCGTTGATACCCTAGTGCCTCAATAAGGGGGTCCTTGGACGCCATCTTGATTTGAGGCATCGTTCTTTGTGTAGCCATGTTGAGAACTCCTAAAAACTGAAGACTTGTTGAGAAAACCGTAACCGTAACCGTAGTTTAGTAGTTTTTATTGGTTACCGAAACCGTAACCGTAGTTTAGTAGTTTTTATTGGTTACTTTACCGCCTTTAGCCGGCGCGTTCGGTACATCTCTAGTAATTCCGATGTACCGGTATGTGATAACTACTTACATGCCTATAAGATTATTACGATGTACTTGTCTGATAGCGGATAATTGGTTTGTTTTTTGGTGTTGCAATGTAAAGAAGTTAAAAAAGAGCCCTACTTACTAGGTGTAAGTACCTCTTTAAACAATCTAGTCAAATTAAGTGTACTGTGGATCTGCTTTGGTAGATTCTGGCCCTAAAGGTGAGGAATAGCATAGATTCCAAAGATGAAAGCAGTTCCTGATGGATTCCTTTGAGTTTGGTCTCTTGTCCTGATAGATCCCTTATGAGTTAGATGAAAGAAAAGAAAGAATATATTTTTATTTGTATACATGAGCTACACAGAAACACATAATAAACTTAGACTAAGATGAAACAGATATGAAGGTACGAGATGTAAACCAAGTAACAAAATGGCTCTGCCTCAGCATGAGTTGGTAGACTAGCAACCAATGCTGGTCTTCCGGCAGAACCACTTGCTGGCGTTACGGTACGGCTAACCACTCACAACGATTATACCTACAACAAAAAACACACTAACATAAAGAAAACGAAATAAGAAGAATAACAGGCGAGTACTAAAAGTAAGATATGCTCATATTTTAAAAATGTACCAACTTGTCACAAATTTAAAAAAGGTAAGTTAAAGAAAAAAAGGAATTGAACCAAAGATAAAAATAAATGTTCCGAAAATGGAGTAAAAGATGCTAGGGTCTTCTCTTCAAAAAATCAAAAATTCTTAATTGGAGTTTATACCTCTAGTTTTTTTTTTACTATTTGGATGATGGAACAAGCTGATGACCCACTTTATGTTAACGGGGTAACGACTAAGGGATTACGCCAGAGGACGGGCACTAGCATCCATCTGAGTACTATGTAAGATCCACCAGCCAAGGCTGGTGATTATGGAAAACTCCTATTCTATGGGGGAGGAAGTATTCCTCGTCCAGCAGTGTACTCTACCAGCTGGTAAAGATAATCATCATCATCACCCTCAGTCTTTGGACGTCCACCGCTGGATGAGACCTCCCCCATAGAATGCAATGGAGGGATTTGCCATAATCACCACGCTTGGCAGACGGATATGTGATCACTTAGGTGGATGCTGCTGCCCATCCCCTGGAGTTACCCTTTGGTCAGCTTATAAGACATTCATGGTAAGAGACAGAGGGGTCTACGGCTAAGGAGATTATAAAAAACAAGAAACAGTGCTAGCCAGTTCAACCGAAATACATAGATTTAGATAATACAACCTCGAAGCCATTGGAGTACCTACACCTTTTTCCCCGAAAGGCTAGGCCACGAATGGGCCTCTTTTCACCTAAGGTTGCACCATCGTGGGATATTGACGTGACAAGTGGTGAGCTCATCGCCGCCATTGCGTCCCACGACTGACTCAGCTAACGCTTTCTTCCAGTTATAATACATTCCTTAAATAAGCTAGCAGCCAGGACAAATCTTATACCAAAACAAGTCCGGGTAAGAATAGAAAATAGGCGAATATTTTGATGAAATCTGGAACGTGAAAGAACATTGAGAATATTGCACTGGTAAAAACTTAGCCATTGGAGTAACAAGAAATTATTTTTATACTCATATAAATTTCACTTAAAGTGGACACGATTCCCTGCATAAATAGGCACGGTAGCTGTTCGATAAATCTTAACAATCGACGCCCCCGCACACTGGATGTACTGGCTCGGGAGTCAGAGGTGCCCTTACTACATTTTAGTAGTAGTAATTTATTTATTTATTTTTTAAACATTGGTAGACCTTTGTTTGACCACGTTCTCACCTTGAAGAGACCCAGATTATAGTTTTCAGGAAACACATACGATGGTAGTGTTTTCCAATCCTTAGCAGTTCGCATTATAAAGGTAGAACTGAAACGTTTTGTTCGAATAGAAGGTATTAATGAGGTAAGGATGGTACTGAGCCGTACGCCTGCTCGTCCTATGATGAAAAGGAGATGGTGGGATCAGATCGTGCAGTTCCTGGGAGCATATCCCGAAATGTTACCTATAGAAGATCGAAAGGCATGCAACCTTACGACGGTGCTCGGTAATAAATAATGCCAGACAGTTCACACAACATTATCTAGCCCCAAGCTAAGCAGAGTTTGTGTTATGGGTACTAGATAACTGATTTACTTAATACAGTACATTACATAGATGGATATTTTTTATTATACATAGAAAATACCCAGAACAACCTGAACAAATATCTGCGATCGAACAAATATTTGTTCCAAGGCGGGAATCGAACCCGCAACCTCCTGCGTCACAGGCCAAGCTTCGCCTGCCGCGCCACAGAGGTCGTCGAGAGTACAAGGGGGAGTACGAGAAGAAAAACGAACTCTTGACGACCTCTGTGGCGCGGCTGGTGATGGTTCGCCTGCGTCGCAGGAGGTTGCGGGTTCGATTCCCGCCTCGGAACAAATATTTGTGCTATCTGCAGATATTTGTTCAGGGTGTTCTGGGTGTTCTCTATCTATAATAAAAAATATCTATCTATCTAATGTATTGTATTAAGTATATCAGTTAACTAGTACCCATAACACAAGCTCTGACTTAGCTTGGGGCTAGATAATGTTGTGTGAACTTGTCCAGTATTATTTATTTATTATTTACATAAGCTGTGTGCGGCCTAAACAAAAGTGGACTCGGCTATTATTCGCTGCAATTTTAACCATCCCTGAACAACCTCCCAAAGTTTCCTTAACCTTTTTCCTTTTCCCACCTAACCCCACTTTATCCTACTTGTCGACTGGACTATTTCAACTATTTTTGGTTTTTGAGGAATTTGCAATGCAACCCGCTATCTGCGGGGGTAGGGTTTGAGGACAAGAAATGCGCGGGGCGGAGAGAGCGACCGTTCTGTATGTAGTACCTACTATATAATATATTCTGTGCCATATGCATTCCCCATAAATGCCACGACGAACGGTCTACTACTACTTCGTATCACCAGTTCTTTCTTGGTTACCCTGCGTTATTTCAGATATACACCAGTAAATCAGGATTTGGAACAGGTTTTTTTTACTACTTGAAAGACGGAACTGAACAAGCAGATGGCCCATATAATGTTAAGCGGTAACCTCATAGGTCAAGTCCACCTAGGATGCACCCTATGTGGCATTGCACTACGCCCGCCACTCTGAGACATAAAGAGTCAGTCTCATGTGCCAGTAATTTCACCGGCATCCATACATACCCTTCAAACAGGAATACAGCAATGCGAGCACTACTGCTTTTGCGGCAGAAATAGGTATGCTGGTAGTACTTCCCCGGACGAACTCTTTCACAAAAAAGCTCTACTACTACCCAAACTACTGCTACTTGTATTATTTGTAGTATCTATATCTGAATTGCCAAAGACAGATAACAAGACAGATCAATTTGCTAAAGAGATCTCCACAATGCCGCTGCAAATATCACAGCATCAGAGACACAGTAGGCGATATAAGGCGTCGTATTGTCGCGATTTCCGCTGGCCATTATAAATCTCGTGGGCAGTAGGACTGCGATAAATTAAACCAGCTTACCGTACCTATAGACCGGGAGCAAGCAAAGAAAAAAACAAGTGTGATCTCTTTAGCTCATATCTATGTTTTTAAACATTTCATGCTAACTGGCTATTTTTTGACTCAGAACAAACATTTGTACGATTTACAGATTCAGGGTGTTCTGGGTATTTTCTATGTATAATAAGTCTATCTATGTAATGTATTGTATTAAGGACCTCAAAAGACGCAAATATGTAAGTCTCGACAGAGCTTACTTATTTGAGCCTTTTGGGGTCGAGACTCTGGGTCCGTGGGGTTCCGGGGCCCATCGCGTTTTCAAAATTCTTTCAGGGCATCTGGTCGAAGCGACGCGTGACCCGAGAGCTGGCTCTTATCTGGGTCAACGCATTAGTATTGCCATTCAGCGTGGAGGGACGCTTCCGTCTGGTAGTGATTTGGATCAGTTGAGCTACCTTTAGATCGCTTGTAGCGGTCTTCAGGTAGCACAACTGTTTCATATGTATTTTGTACATACCTTGTATTATTATTTCTGTAAATAAATGTATTCATTATTGTATTAAGTATATCAGTTGTCTAGTACCCATAACACAACCTCCTGCTTGTCTTGGGGCTAGATAATGTTTTGGGAACTGTCCTGCATTATTTATTTATTATAACAAAAAAGAGCAGCGCAAGAATGGCGGTCCATAGGTGTCGGTGTTGCTCTGCGCAATATTTTTTGTGTTAAAAATGTGTAAACAGCAAGTGCTCTGTAATTATATATTTTTACAAAATAAGTTTATTATTCTGTAAAGTTATAAACCTGTTAAGTTCCGAACTTTACAGGTTGTTCCGAAGTTAACAGTTTTATAACTTTACTCAGAGACATGATATCGGTACGGCACAAATTTATTCATATTCCAGAAGTTAAATATATCTCAAAAACACGAGTGTGGCGGCACTTGTGCCTGTTATACACATTTTTTAACACATAACAAATACTGCACAGGGCTACACCGACATCTACGGGCCGCCATACTTGCGCTGCTCTGTTTTTTATTATACTTACCAACTTCTCAAAAAGTTTTAGCATTGCGCTAATCATACTTGTTTTTTCTTGGCTATTTTTGTTGGCTCTCGGTCTAGTACTTACTGTATTCACGAAGAAGCTGTACAAGATTGTGAACTTGTGAGAGGTTATGTAGTTAAAATGGATACGAATTGTGGTAAGAAGATAACTGATAATAATAATCATCATCTAAGTTACACCGGTTAAAATACCAACAGACGAACAACAAGATACCAAGTCAAAATTAAAAGTTTCTTTCAAAAATGACGGATTGAGCAACATAAGAATATCATGAAATCAAGAACAGGCAGTGTCAGCTAGTAGTCGATGCATTCGGGGTCATCATCCAGGTACTGTACTCTTCTTACCGTAATTAATCACAGGAAGGTATTTTACCTTGCGCCACATGCATCAATTTTAGTTTCCACTTACCTTCCTTTTGTGTACTTTTAGCAGTATCAATGGGAATAGAGAACAAAAACGGATTTTTGTGAAATTAAAACAATACGGCACAGACAGTGTGTCTAGCAGTCGATGCATCGATATGTCGGGCGTCGCCGGCCGTCGCCCAGGTAGCATGAATGGTGCGCAGGCGCCCCGCTGGCCCTGAGTTATGCGCGCCCCGCCGCGCGGCCGCTGCCTTCACACCTCCGCCCGCGTGTGGTCCGCGCTTTACGAGCCGGCCCTGGCTGCTGCTTGCGAGCTGGACCGAGCCATGCAATACGGAATAAGGTAATGTAAAACTGTAGAGTTCATAGATATCACTTTGTTATGAAGCACTGTCACTTAGCCAGTGGCGCGCACTCTGTTTCTAAACATAAAAGAAGAAGCAAGAGAATTCTGTGGTGCATCAACTCCACCATGAACTTTTGCTGATTCTCTCTAGCATCTTACTTTTGACTTCTTTGAATCAGCTTCCAGTTGTTCTCGAGGCACCACACAGGCGCTCTCCACCTAGTAGTAAGAAGGATCATCAACTAAAGCCGAGCCGAGTTTGTTGCCTGATTCTTCCAGTTTTGGTCGCGTTGGAACAGGAGTAAATTTTCTATTATAAGACGATTCAAAATGATCCTTGTGATTTCAATGAATAAAATACTTTAGACTTTGACTTTTGACTTTTTGTCACCGGGTTCTGATTGCTGGTTGCGAGAGCATACCACAAGGAATGAGGCAACCAATAGATTTGGCCAAATATATCTGGATTGTGGTGAGTGGTTTGCGCTTTATAACCTGGTTGTTGTGGACCCTAGGACAAAAGGACCAGGAGTAGGTTTTTCAGTTTCACTATACATTGCATACCATATTTGAAACTCCAATACGTGTACGCAAACTGCAACATACTCATAAAATCTTTGGTCTCTTCTAGTCTAGGAGAACCTTTCGTAGAGACTTATGAAGGTCTTAAGCAGAGATCGGTAGATGCATCGATAGAAGGCTTCCATACAGGCCTAGTAAACACTAACCCATCTTTTTTACATCAGCGCCTACATTGGAACAGTTTTTTTTAAACATTTATAGACCTTTGTTTGACCACGATCTGAACTGTTGGTAAGTGATGATGTGGCCGAAGATGGAGCACAAAGGTCTAGAAGGCACCTATTCACTCTAGGCTTAAAGATACCCAGATTATAGTTTCCAGGAAAGACTCTTTAGCAGTTCGCATCATAAAGGTAGAACTGAAACGTTTAGTACGAATGGAGGGTATACTAATGAGGTAAGGATGGTACCGAGCCGTGCGTCTGCTGGTCCTATTATGACAAGGAGATGGTGGGATCAGATAGTGAAGTTACTGGGAGCATTGTCCCCGAAATGTAACCTATCGAAGATCGAAAGGTATGCGACTTTACGGCGGTGGGATGGACTTTTACTCTGATTATAATAAAGTTATAATACCGTCAAAATTAGGGGGCAACTAAAGGTAACCCTATCTTTACAAACATGGTCAGATGGTACGAGTAGCTACTGTCTCGTGTTGCATTTCATCATCCGCGCAATGCAATTTCTTCCAAAGTTCCAAAAACTTTAATGGGACAACCTCTTGCATAACAGGTTCCACGTGACACCTAAATCTTCGGGCGATACTAGTAGACATCCTGACCGTAAGATATTGTAATATTAGTCACATTAGTGTGTATATTTTACTCGGGAATTATTTTATTTGTTAGACTTATTACGACGTGCCCGGTTTCCTGTGAGACTTGATACTGGATGCGATTTTATTGGACAGGAAGGAAATTCTATCGTAATATATTCAAACTTAAACGATATTATTTATTTCTCTTCGGTAGGTTAGTGCAGTCGCCATCAGAAGTGGAAGCAGTGAGTACCCCAGGTGACTAAAAACACTCACGTGCTTAAATGAGTCATTAGCACCTATGCAACCAGAGAAGCTGCTGGGAAACCAGTGCATTTTCGACCTCAAAAAATAAATCATATTTGAATGTCATAACTATCATTTGAAGTGAACAACCAATAATAGAACAGAGTATAAAATACATTATTGAACAACATTTTATTTCATTTTGTTTTGAGTTGTATAACCTTTTTTTTTTCCATTGTTCAATCTACCTAATAATTTTAATTGTATTTTTACGTATGCCGTCGTACGTTTCTTGCATCGTACTGCTCTAAGGTTTCTTGTCAATTAACTAAACTTACTTATGGAAATTAAAATTGAACAAAATAAAATAATAATTTAAGGTTCAATGGGCTGCCTTATCGCTGATAAGCGATTTCTTCCAGACAGACATTGGATGTTTTTCATATCAGTTATTATTGCTTGTTTTTATAATTGTAAGCTTCGACCAAAGTAAAAATTGTAAGTATAAAATGTATTACGGTCCATTTTGAATGCATATGTCTATTTAGACACCTGAGTTGTTCAGCCACTTCTGATGGCGACTGTACCTGTTTGGTAGGTGTATGTTGGTTTGTTCCGTACGCTCCGATCTTGGGTCCGAGAACTTTGTGGGTACTGTCGGACATAACATAAATATCCCGTACGGAAGCTGATTGGGTTTCGTATCTTCTGACAGATGTAATTTTAGTGTTGCGGTATAATGTTACGGCCATAGACGTAGAATTTTTTCGCTACGCTAAATAGACAAACGAAGCGTGGGAGAGAGAAGTCATTTTTAAATGTACCCCGTGCAAGAAGAAAAGTGACAGCAACAATGTATTGAATTTGACATGTTTTGCTTGAGTACATGCCCATACCGGACGATCTCTTGTGCAGTTTAACTAATTTCGTAATTTATTTAGTAATCTTACTATTAAATAACAAATATTACTTTGTATGACAATGGTGTCATGTTCAGTTTGTGACTGTGAATATACAAAACGTAATTATCCGGGAAAATACACGTTTCACAGGTAAATAAGAGATTATTGGTAGTTCGATTGTATTGCTTATTTTATCAATTCTGCTTTAGTAAATGGCCTAAAAACCAGTTTCATTCGTAGATTAGGACTTTCCCTTATATTTTTTAATAATATTTCGTTGCTGCACCTAGAAATAAACAATATTTTATGTAAAATATAAAAATGTTTGATTACGGTAGGGCTTGACCAAGTGATGACGTCAGAAATATCGATAGTCCTGTTGCAGTCTATATCGTAGTATAATGCGCATCATGTAAAAAGAACGCTGGCGGTCAAGCTTCTTCAGGCGTTCCAGCGTTCGTTTTAAGAGATTACTTACTTTTCTACTTATTTAAGAGATGTATACCTATGCATTCAATGAGTGCCTACCTAGTTTACTACTTTTTACATGAAGCGCACTATACCTAACTATAAATTAAATTTTTGTCCATCCTAGAATGGAGGTTTACTTTGTTTGGAGTAAATATGTGTGCTCTGTTAACATTTTACCGTTTTTTTAAAAATCTATAATAACCAGGTGGACATTGAGGTGTGTGTTTTTGTATTGACTATTGAAAAGGTAACTTTAAGGCACCACGGGTGTTTTATTGCAGTTTGTGTAGTAGATATTTTGGAGTAAATATTTACGTTGTTGTACACACGCCTTTTTCCCGAAAGGGTATATTTATTTTTTATTTTTTATAAATAAATATAGTTTATTTCTGCTTAATAAAATAATAGGTAACAAATTAAATTTAAATATACCCCAGAAATTCCGTTCCAGCGGGACTCGAACCTGCACCCTCGCCTGTGATCAGCGATGCCTTTACTTTCGAACTTTGAACAGAAGGTTTCCAATGAAACACCTGTAGATACAGCACTATCAACTTGGCGCTATAGCCGAGTTGATAGTGCCCACAAATTTCGTCTCCAGCGTCATAGCTCGATCTATGGCTAAATTGTTTAAGGCATCGCCGATGACAGGCGAGGGTGCGGGTTCGAGTCCCACTGGAACGGAATTTTTGGGTTACATTTAAATTTAATGTTATCCATAAAGCGTGGTTTACACTTGAAAAATAATAAGCTTTGGGGTAACAAATTGTCTATAGATAAAGTAACAGAGTGAAAAATTATATAGGCGTAGCACGGCTGATATAAAATGTTTTTGTGCTTTCAGATTTCCAAGTAATCCTTTGCTACGAGAAAAATGGTTATCGGTTATAAGAAGAGTGGGATGGACTCAAATAAGAACTCCACTAGGTATATGCAGCAAACATTTTAAGTTTAAATTTAAAAGGGAAACTCTAAGATCCCACCTATAAATAAAACTGTAATATTTAGGGGTCAATAAATAATAAAGGTTTATTTATTAACTGTATTCAAAATTCTCTTTATGACGTCAAATCTGCCAAACTGTGTTATTCATGAAAGACTTAATCTGCATTAAGATGTATTTATCTACCATACACATCACGGACGGATGATGAATTCTATCGACAATGTAAAAGTGTTGGTCGAGGACAACACTACTTTTAACTCGGACATAGACTTTCACCAACACGTGCACATATTTTTTTTGGTTCCATCTTCGATCTCTGATTGTAGATCTAGTAGATATACTAAATCTATGGTTACGGCAGTTTGATTGGGCTCTCTGAATAAAATGTTACACAGATTGATTGACTATCTGGATTAGCATAGATACTTTGATGGTTAACATGCACTTACCGTTGATATATTTGACAAGTTTGTATAGAAAATATAACGTTTCATTGGCCGAGTCGACGAACTTTTAGTACCAGTGGAACCTGCCCCACTGGTTGGGCAAATAGTAAAAATTTAAAGTGGTATGTGCCCCACCAGTGGACACAATGTAAACACTCTCTATATCCGGGTCTAACACTTGCGTCGTTTTTAGGGTTTCGTACCCAAAGGGTAAAACGGGACCCTATTATTAAGGCTCCGCTGTCCTCCTGTCTGTCCGTCTCTTACCAGGCTGTATATCATGAATCGTGATAGTTAGACAGTTGGAATTTTCACAGATGATGTATTTCTGTTGCCGCCTATAATAACAAATACTAAAAAATTGAATAAAATAAATATTTAACCAAACAAAGGTTTTTTTTGCCTTTTTATAGATAATGGTACGGAACCTTACGTGCGCGTGTTCGACACGCACTTGGCCGGTTTTTATTTGTACCAGCTGACTAATGAACAAACTTTTGTATTTTTATATTAACATTTGCAGTGAAGCTGTTACAGAATAGCCTTCATGCTATTACAGAAAGTAAAAGAATACTTTAAAAAAAACTTAAACTTATTTTAGAACAGGAAAATAGTGAAAATAACCTTGAAATAGCTGAATGCCGACTTCCTCAACAAATCGATATTCCTCATTATATCACAGAAACTTTTAAATCATGATAGTTCACAGACAAACAAACAAAGAATGACAGCCTTTGAATAATCCTCAAGTAGTCTGCAAAAAGGCCTAACCAAGTCACCATGCACACTCTACCTACTTATTACTAAAACAAGACAGCAAATACCTACTTCCTTTATATCACTCTAATTCCTATAATCAGAATTGAGCAAACTTAACCAAACATAATGCATCGGGTGCTCTAATGACACGTCTAATGGCCGCGCGTGGCGTCCTACAATTTAGTTCTTATAAATTAGATGTAACCCGTTATTTTAGTATGGTAGTAGCAACTTGCTGTCACTCTTAATCGGCTTTCAACGTAAAATGAACTTTTTCACGTTGATTTTAAATTCAATATTGCGTGTTCAATATAGGATGCGTGCGTGCGTATAAGAAATCAAAACGCTGCAGTGCCTGCTGAGATAGGTGGTCCACTCTAGATGAAAGGAGATGTTTAAAAATTGCCTATGTCTATGTACACCAGACAGAAAAATGCCACATAATTCAGAGTTTGACGAAAAAATTATCTAACTCTAATATGAAGCATAGTTTACTGCACAGAAATGTTTACAATTCGAAGAATTTTTGAAATAAGTAGTACCTATCATATTTTCCTGGGCAGCCATGACAGTGAATGTCGCGTTTGTTGCTCTGGGGGGTAAGTACGAGAATTTGACAGTATTCGAAACTACATGAAGTTTCGTTTCCTTCCATACATTTACTAGCAGCGCCCCTAGCGAAAACGAGGAGAAAACTAAGGACGCTGTCAGAAAATGTATTGAAGGAAACGAAACTTCACATAGTTTCGAATACTGTCAAATTCTCGTACTAAGGGTACTGTGGTTGCTTGCTTGCTTCCTTTCGTTACTTCGTTGCTTTGTCGAATGTCAATGTCAGTTTTTTCACGTTTGCAGTTTACCACAGAGTACATTGTATGTATCCGTCCCGCCATATTGTTTTGTTTTGTGTTGCTCTCCTTGAGAAAGATGTTTTAAGGAAAATGCATTAAATGAAGCAAAATTATATAAAATTACGATGGGAAAATGTTTAAACAGACGAATATTTAGCTATGTTTGTGCAAGTGTACACCGATAAGGGCTAGGCTCCATACATCGTCAAAGATCTCCTTTGTCGCTCAAAAAAATCATCATCATCATTATCACCACCGCCATCATTAGCCTACAGAAGTTCACTAATGGACATATGCCTGGAATGCCACGACGACCTGTCTTGAACCGCTTCCATCCACCGACTTCCAGCAACCTCTATGATGTCTTTGGTCCATCGACAGTAGGTGGTTGCCATTCAAGAACGTCCGGGGTAGTATAACCACCACAGTGCACAAGTACAGTACTGCCGCAAAGCTGTAGTACTCGCATGAGCCTATGAGATAACGCATAGGCAAAGGGTAGTACCTACCGCTTAACATCAGGTACGCCATTTATGCTTGTTCCGTCATTCCAAGTTGTATACAAGTAATTAATTTTGTAAAAATTAAAAAAACCCTCAACTCAATGAAACGGCTGAACCGATTTTGATCAAACATAGCTAAGAAAACACCCGACAAATTCACCTTTCAAAAATAAATAAAAAACAAATCGGTTCAGATGAACCGATGATGACGGTTCTGTCTGTCGCATCGTAGCTCCCGAACAGATGTTCGGGAGCTACGATGCGACAGACAGACACTCACTCACACACACACACACACAAACACACACACATACCAGACACGTCAAACTTATAACAACCCGTCGTTTTTGCGTCGGGGTAAAAAAAAAATGGTGTTTATTTTAGTGCAATCGGAGAGAAACTTCTGAAGGTCTATTATTTATTTCGTGGTATCGGAAGATGTGGCGTGCGTCGTTACCGTAATTTGATTTGGTTCACGATTGTACCGCGCCATTTGGCCGCTAATAGGCGCGGCGGCTCATCGCTCAAATAAAAAACGAGTAATTTGGCTAAAACCCCAAAAAAAGTTGTAACTTACTAATTTAAGCTGATTTGACGTGAGCTTCGTGCAATAGGTTTGTTACTCATTATGGTAATTCCAATAATTCGCCGCTTTTGAGTGTGAGAGCCAAGTAGCATAACGTATCTAGATACACGGCAGTGTGCCAGCCAAGTCGCAAAGAAAAAGGGCTACACACTGACCGTCTCATCAGAACTTTACCAAACGGTGAGGTATAACGCAAAATTACCAATCTTAGATTAGACATCTAACTGACTAAATCAAGTACAATATTCAAATTAAAAATATGCATGGATACTACATTATTATATCGTGGAACCACCCAGACAAAAACACGATAGGACAACATTTTTTCGATTAAAAAAAAAACACAAAATTACCTCTAACTTTTGGCTAGATTCGATTGTTTTGCAATATGGTACAGATTATTGGGTCAAAAATTGGATAAATAAGATCAATACAATAAAACGAAGGGATTACTTACGGGGTTTTTTAAAATTATCTATATTTCACAAGATATTTAATAAAAACCGCTTTTACGAGCGGCGCGGTGCGTTTTTCTTGTATGAAGATTTCTGCCTGGGGTTGGCGCAGTCTTAAGTCTCCTGTCATGTGGGTACAACGTTCTTCAGTT
This sequence comes from Operophtera brumata, assembly GCA_932527175.1. Lineage (NCBI taxonomy): Eukaryota > Metazoa > Arthropoda > Insecta > Lepidoptera > Geometridae > Operophtera > Operophtera brumata. Next base: position 7,090,987 of record OW052235.1, on the reverse strand, counting down.
GCTTTAAAAGTTGCATACATTGTGGGATAGTAAGACGACTCGCTTCGCTAGCACTAATACAAAATTAAAAAACCCCGACTATTTTCTATGTTCCAACACCAGTTTCCATACAAATAAAACTGCATTGGAATCAGAGCAACTGTTCCGGAGCTATAAGGCCACAGACAAACAGACAGACAGAAGATAGACAAACACTGTTGTTTTTGCGGGCAATTTGCTGGCTGTGATGCGAGAGGGTGTGGGTTCGATTCTCGCTGTGGGACAAATGTTTGTATGATTTGCTCCGGGTTCGGGGTGTTGAGGTACCGTGGTTTTCTTAGTTCCTGACATCCATAACACAGGGGATTCTAGTGTGGGATCAGGACCATGTATATCGTAACTGATGGGTGTTATGATATGTTAAAAGAAAATTTGTTATGTTCTTTGCTTGTCAAACTTGTCAAGTAGCACTATTGAGTAGTAAAAAACATTTTTGAATAAATGAATGAAAATGAATTAGATTTCACGTAGTCTTTTAGCGCATCCGTTTTTTGAGAACTTGTAATTTTTTTGTTGCGAACTTGGCTTTCTTTCACATTTATGTTTTGGTGGGATCGACGTAACGAGATATAATCTTATGGCAAAATTATAGAGCGCAATACAATGTTCAAATTAGATGTGAAGGAAACGGGTTTGTGTGATTTTCGTGATGGATGCGCGCGTTGGTGTACACCACTTAATTATATTATTTTTAAAAGACAGCCTGTAATTATTATAAACAATAGGTTTTGATTGTTACTTCAGAAATGGAGCGGGCATTCAGCGTAGGAGTGCTGTGTCAAGGTGACGTGGAACTAGATACGCGATAAATACTATACTGATATATTCAAGGGATATAAATAGTTATGGGTCGTAAGACCAACATTATCTACTTAACTTACCGCAGTTAAATTTAATTTCATCTTTAAATAACTGCTTCGGAAACCAAAATCATTGTACTTTACGACGTTTCGAAATATAATGACAAGATTCTATTTTGAAGACACTGTGTACCTGAAAATTAAGAGGAAAGGATACGGGGCCAAACAGTTCGACGAAGTGGCCCAAAGTACTGCCAAATTGCATATTTTGAAACACATAACTGCCGACCATTAAATAAAAAAAATAAAAAATGCTGGACAGGTTACACAACATTATCTAGCCCAAGCTAAGCAGAACTTGTGTTATGGGTACTAGACTAGATAACTGATATACTTAATACAATATATAACATAGATAGATATTTTTTATTATACATAGAAAATACCCAGAACACCCTGAACAAATATCTGCAGATCGCACAAATATTTTTACCAAGGTGGGAATCGAACCCGCAACCTCCGGCGTCGCAGGCGGACGTTTGCCCGCCCCGCCACACACGCCGCCCGTCAATCATTTTTGCTTTATTCTGCCCCTAACCATGATTAAAGAATGTCTAGATACATTTATTTACAGAAATAACAATACAAAATACAAGAAGATAAGTACAAAATTAAAAAAATACATATGATACAGCTGTGCTACCAGAAGAAGTATGTAAGAAGAAGCTGACGATCTCAAGGTAGCTCAACTGATCCAAATCACCAAACGGAAGCGTGTTTGAGCAATATGCTCAAACTATAGCAACAAACACGCGCTACGCCTCCTTACCAATTCTACTTACTTCAGATTTCCATGGTCTAGATATTCACAAAACTACTTGAAACCTTCTTCTTATTCTTCTTTATTAGAGAAATTCATTCTTTTTCTCCGGATCCAGATCTAGCCTAGATAGGTATTCTGCCTTTTTAATGCGTTGTCTAATATTGCGTAGCCAAGCTGTACCTATGTCTTCTTCCAACACCATTCACTTGAAACCTTGAATCATCATCATCATCATCTCTGCCCAGAACCACCAACCGCTGGGTATAGGCCTCCTTTCTCAATTGCCAGCCTCCTCTGTCCTGTGCGTCTCTCAACCAGGTATTGCCCGCGACGGATACAAATAAACCGACGGATAAACCTAGAATACTTTAATAAAAATAATCAGGTGCCATAACACATTCAGTTCCAGTAATCAGCGATTACCCGTTACGTCCAAGGCCCAGCCGGATGTAACGTCACAGATGCGCAGATCAGCAGTGCGTGCGCATGGGCACAGCTTCCGCTTCCGATAGCCACTTGCCCGGCTGTGCTCACCTACCGTCATATTGTGGACACTAACGTAGCATAGTTTGAATTTTTTGATTGCAGTATGTTGCTTTTAGGGTTCCGTACCCAAAGGGTAAACCGGGATCCTATTACTAAGGCTCCACGTCCATCCGTCTGTCTGTCTGTCTGCCCGTCTGTCACCAGGCTGTATCTCATGAACCGCGATAGTTAGACAGTTGAAATTTTCACAGATACAAAAAAATACAAAAAAATAAAATAAAATAAATATTTAAGGGGCTCCCATGCAACAAACGTCTTTTTTTGCCGTTTTTATAGATAACGGTACGGAACTCTTCGTGCGCGAGTCCGACTCGCACTTGGCTGGTTTTTTGTTTATTAAATAAATCTGAAAAGAACAATTAAGCACCATAGATTTATTTTATACTAGGCAGGTCTTTTGGCCTTTTGTCGACGGCTTCTCACGCGTAGTCCATCCTGCCCCCCCTTCTACCCTCCTTCTCCACCGCCAGGATCCACAAACCAAATATCATCAAAATGCACTCAACTGTTGACCCAACAGACGTTGTCCTGTTCAATGCTTTTGAGTTCATACAAAAAACCCATAAAAAAAGCTCTTCTGGAAAAAAGAATTTTCCTATTTTCCGGGCAATATTTCGAATTTTCCTTCAAAATAGGTCCAGCCGTTCTGGCTGTATGTATGATAAACATTGAACCATCACTTTTTATTTTAGAAGGGAAACCATGGTTTTCTTAGAAGCCAGTGTCTAAATGTATTTTCTAGTTTACGTTCATCGAAGAAATAATTTTATGGAGTTTGATGAGATAATATACAAAAGAGAAGCAAACTTCGTTTGTATGCAAAATGGCTCAAGTTCCCCTACAAATACGGTAAAATCCTTTGAACCCTGGCAGTTTAGATCGGCACACGTAATAAAAATAAAAAAACAAGTTAAAAAATCTTGCGAGCCTTTACGAAGCTGTCCTCTTTGCTAGTTTATTGTGCTGATGAAAAAGGACCTCGGAATCGTCAATTCCTGTCTGTTCCCGTATGGGGACAGATTCGGGGACAAACAGGAACTACTCCTAAATGCATGATCCTAAAGGAGAATATAGTACCTACACGTAAAAGACGTACTATGTATCACGCATCATAATTATCTTCTTTCGCATAGACAATTATCAAACACATCGGCAGCTTCTAACCACCACAAAAATCAGTTCATCAAACAGGTCACTTTTTAACCTGTGATTAATATAATGTTTTGGCGTCACAGATCGGTGGACGTCACGCGGTGCATTGAACCCACGTAATTGTTCCGGATACGCGACAGGTACACATATCACACGGTGGCCGTGGGTCGGGGCGACCACCGGAACGCATGTTTTTCGATGAGATACACTTCGATTTTGCTCGATAACTCATCCCATGGAAGAACTGTAGAGTTCTCCAGACGCAGGCCTGCAGGTTGATGATGATGATGATGAATAGAATATAATAGAATATATATATATATTTGTATACATGAGCTACACAGAAACACATAATAATCTTAGACTAAGAAGAAACAGATATGAAGGTTCGAGGTGTAACTCAAGTAACAAAATGGCTCTGCCTCAGCATGAGTTGGTTGACAGCAAGCTAGCAACCAACGCTGGTCTTCCGGCAGAACCACTTGCTGGCGTGATGGTTCATTGACGAACCATCTTTGTCATCAATGACCGGTTTAAGGGAAGTAATGTTTGTATGTTAGATTGTTTGTTGGGGTCAAATTTAGCAAGCTGAATTAGAACCAATTCTTGTCATTCGATTGAGCTGAAATTTTGCATACTTGTCAAGTAACGACAATACAATATTATGGTAACTGCGAGCTGATCTGATGATGGAGACAGACAACGGAACTCCTCGATGGAGACTGGACATAATGTTTTGTTATCCACACACGGTTCAGACCACTAATTTGATAAAAGCTTGTATAAGCAAAACTAAGTACCTAATACCACAGAATAAATAATAGTTGGTGATACAACAACTTTTTAGGGTTCCATACCCAAAGGGTAAAACGGGACTGTCTGTCTGTCCGTCTGTCCGTCTGTCACCAGGCTGTATCTCATGAACCGTTATAGTTAGACAGTTGAACTTTTCACAGATGATGTATTTCTTTTGCCGCTATAACAACAAATACTAGAAAACAGAATAATATAAATATTGAGGGGGCTCCCATTCAACAAACGTGATTTTTTTGCCGTTTTTATAGATAATGGTACGGAACCCTTCGTGCGCGAGTCCGACTAGCACTTGGCCGGTTTTTGTTTAGTTTACTTGGTACTTTTTTTGTTTTTTTAGGTTACATTTTCGGTATTTTAGAATAAGCTGTTGGTTCTCTCTTGACTTTAAAACCAAATTTTCAATAAGGTTTGAAATTCAAATAAAATATTATTTATCGTGTAGGTAAGATGAAACATATTAAAACTTAGATAACGCAGCCAATCTGACCACAAACGAATCTGTTAAGGCGGGTACACACCAAAACCATCGTCATAAAAAGTCGTAAAATGTGTTTTAACATCCATCTGATAATCAATCCAACACGTCATAACTTTGACATCCAGTCTGCCTGGACCTAAGTTTCGTATTTTCACAATAACAATTCCTACGTCTCTAGAAATAAAGTTGATAATCGATTGACGAGAGCTAAAAATGAAAAAAACTATCACAGAAGATGACTGACCAAATGAGTCTCTATATAAACATGTTAATTCATAATAAAAATGTGGTTTTTGATGCATTAGAGATATGTTTGCGTACAAATTGGTGGACTCGAGCTAACCGTATTAACTTGTGTGTTAATGTTAAACACAAATATTTTGAAGATGACAAGTCTCTAAGACACCGTTGGACAAGGGTGTTTATGAAAAAAAAACAGTTTCATTAAAAGTACCCTTGTACCCTTCCTTTTGGGAGAAGCGCCCTTATCGATGGACTAAAGACATTATATAGGTCGTATTCAATCGGTGTCTGAAGGCGGCACAGACAGTTCCATCCGTTAATGACGACCTCTGTGGCGCGGCGGGCGAGTAGCCGGCTAAGATGCGAGAGGTTGCGGGTTCGATTCCCGCTGCAGGACAAATGTTGCCTACAAATGTTAATCAAAGTCCAATGGATCATTCTCAATGGATCGAACAGGAACTACTCCCAAACTCGGTCAGTCTACTATTATCCTTCGAAGAGTTTCATTGTCTACCTTCATCATCATCGTCTCCATCATCAGATCAGCTTGCTTGGAAATTGATTAGGTATGCCGAATTTTAGCTCAATCGTGGTGAGCTAAAAAGTGGTTCTAATTCAGCTTGTAAGACTTTACCCGAACGTATAGTATTATTTTATCTGTGCCCGAACATAATATACATTACAAGTTATATAAAAGCTTGTAAAAAAAGCTTGGAAAGAATTAGCCTGATTGCGATCGATTCTACAACAGGAATGTATGACTTTTTTATAAAAATAAATAGTGTAGTTATAAATGAGATCGATGCAGTACAAATAGCTACATCATCGCGTTGTGTGGCGCTAGTGACTGGTTACTAATCTGTGGCAGACCGCACATTATGAAATTATATTGAATGACTTAGAAAGTAATTAAGTAAGAGCTGGTGGTTAATAAACCGCATATAAATGTAGCAGCACGATTTTTTCCAATTTGTATCTGTCCTACCTGCTTTCCAATATTAAATACCATCTAAAAAAGTTTGTCGGATTTCGTTACCCAAAAGGTGACAAAACGAACCCTGTTGAGGGGAAGGTGGGGGAACCCCTAATCTGTAAATAGCTCAATTAGTAACTCTAGTAGTAGAGCTTGTTTGTGAAAGAGTTCGTCCGGGGAAGTACCACCACCATACCTATTTCTGCCGCAAAGCAGTAGTGCTCGCATTGTTGTGTTCCGGTTTGAAGGGTAAGGGTGCCGGTGAAATTACAGGCACATGAGACTTTTCATCTTTATGTCTCAGAGTGGCGGGCGCAGTGCAATGCCATATAGGGCGCGTCCTAGGTGGAGGTGACCTATGAGGTAATGCACTGTTCATAGGCAGAGGTTACCGCTTAACATCAGGTGGGCCATCTGCTAGTTCCGTCATTCAAGTAGTATAAAAAAAGCCTTTAGCCGTAAACTGCTGGACGAGGCTTCATTTTTTTATACAACTTTAGATGACGGGTCAAGCAGATGGCCCAGCGGTACCCTCTGCCTATGGACAGTGCATTATCACATAGGTCACGTCCATCTGGGACGTGCCCTATGTGGCATTGCACTGCGCCCGCCACCCTGAGACATAAAGATGGAAAGTCTCATGTGCCTGTAATTTCACCGGCACCCATTCCCTTCAAACCGGAACACAGTAATGCGAGCACTACTGCTTTATGGCAAAAATAAGTATGGTGGTATAGTACTACCACCATACTTATTTTTGCCGGAAAGCAGTAGTGCTCGCATCCGAGGAAGTATCCTCGGGCGAACTCTTTCACAAAAAAGCTCTACTACTAACATTTATTGTCTGGAAAAAACTTTCTTATATATACCTACAAATCAACGAAGCCACTAAACCGTAAATCGTGTATTACCTATTACATTACTGACACGTTTCGTTCGATATGTTTGATTAATCACAATCGTGAATGTTATGATTTATTGTGCGCAAGCGCAGGTCAGCCCTCGTCTCATTGGCGGAGCCTTTCAAGCCTTTCCGATCTATGCTATTTAAGATTCCTAGCCTTATTGGCTCGATCAATGATTATAAACAGTAATTTTGCTATAGTAATAACTTCATTTGATGAAAGGAACAATATTGGATTTGATTTTTATTGTATTTGAGTTGGTTTGTAAGTACCAAAGGAAAAACAAGTATTGAACGAGCGACAGCAAGTTCTCTGAGTCAGTTTGGAAGAATCGGCGATTGTATGTATGTATGTTTGTCCGAGGATAACTTCCGAACTATTTATCCGATCTTCATGTAATTTGGTAGGGTGGTAGATATTATTGGTACAATTTGTAAGGTATGATATATCAGGCGGGGGGTTAGGGGAAGGGGTTGTTGAGATATAGGAGTCCAAGAGGGGTAAAATAATAAAAGTGAGACAGTCAGTAGTTTCAGCAATCCTTCAATGCTGAAATTTTGTATGCTTATGAAACTGAAGGATTCTGAAACATGTACTATATAAAAAATACATTACGAAAAGGAGATTCGACGTCGCACACAAATGGCTAAGGCTGCAATGAGTAAGCTCACAAGAATATGGCAAGACAAAAAGGACGCCAACGCAACTAAAAAGAGTCTCGTCCGTTGGTCTTTCATATTTCTGTAAAGCTCCGAATCATGGACGATCCGAGCGGTGGAGATGCTTTCGAGATGTAGTGCAGGAGGAGAATGTTGCGCATCCTGTGGACTGCGAAAAGAACTAATAAGTCCATACTTGACAGCTGGCCATCAAGACCAGACACTCCACCGTCTGCTACCAGGGAGTTCTCGGTTATTTTGGACATATAGCTCAAAGACCAGATAACCTTGAAAAACTGGTTGTAGGGGAAAAATACGATGGAAAAAGACCACGTGGCCGATCAACTAGACGCTGGTCTGATCAAGTCAAGGCACTCACTTGCCTCCCTATTACCGCTTTTAGTATTTTCTGTAATTTACCTTTGGTATCATATCAAGAAGCTCTCAGATCTGAAATCTCACACATTAAACTTACCTGCTTGCATTCAATTTGACGCTTCTAGACCTAATCCTACCATAATTCCCTGAGCACAATTTAATGTCCTATTTCTCAGAAATCCTATGCATCTCAGGTGGTGCATACAACTGTGCATTAACTATATAGGTAATGGATACACAGGACAGTAGCCATCGCGTCGGCTGTAAATTTTGCCTCGCGGTCCGCTCAAAGAAGGCAATCAATGTTAAATCATAGTGAAGTGACACATATCGATTGCATTTCAAATAAAAAATATAGGATCGGTGATGTGAAGATCTCGATAGATCGCCTGCCTTAACCCTTGACTCTGACGTAAGCTGAGTCATTTATCAACAATTCGGGTGACCACGAATTCATCCAAGAAATAGTACTCTGTTTTGAATTTCAAGGACTGGTAATGGATCTATTTCGATGCTCGACATTTTTTTGGTGTCGACAATGATCCTGAATGCACTTAGATCGACTGAAGGTGATATTTTAATCCGTTCAGGTTGAAAATGATGGTGACACTAGCATTAATAAATATAAATCTCTTCATTCGTATAGCAGTGATGTCTGAGTGATGGCGCGGCGCGTTTGTGGGAGGAATCAGGTGCGCGCGCGCATCGTCCGACGGTCTCCTCACATTTGTCACTGTTGCCGGTGATTATTCATCTCATTGAAACATTAAGAGAACTAATCACGCTGACTAATGGAGCCCCCCGTCGACACTTCCTAAGTTTCACACGAGCGAGTGTGAAACGCCCGTTGAAGAGGACTGATAGTATGATCAATCGGTTTTGAAATTGGAGCAATCCTGGATAAATTGCTTGGGTAAGAGAAAACGCAATGTATTGAGTATTGAGAAGCAGTATAACTACCACTACAAATTATATACATATTAATCATCATGATCATCAGCAGATTGGCCTGCAGAAGCCAACTGCTGGACATAGGCCTTCTCCATATAATGGTGATTTGCCATCATAACCAACACGCTTGGCAGGCGGATTGGTGTTCGCAGTATTGGTGTTAGTAAGTACTCGGGAGGCTGCTGCAAACTATCCCCTCGTGTTACCCCTTAGTCGACTCTTTTACGACATCCACGGGAGGAGATGGAGTGGTATATTCTAAGCCAGACACACCACGGTAATGAGCACATAAGTATTAAAAAAATACTTTTGGATTTTAGTTCCAAGAATACTTCAGAATGCCAGATACAATTTATTTTTGATTGATAATAAGCTTCTGTCGCGAATTACTATGTTGAAACGTTGCCAACCTTTGTAAGTTATTGAACCAGTTCATAAAGCTATTGCTCTATCTTCTATGGGTAGGTATAGAGTCAATCACTCCATCTTCGAAGCGCAGGACACGTTCAATTACAGCAATGATAAAGCATAACTTTATGTACCAGCCTGCACCTCTCGGGACCAGCAAAAAAGTACACCATAAACAGAACATTTATGACGGCAAATAAACCTGGCCATCTTCCATCTTCCCCGTAGTGAATTATTGCTTTATTGCTTCAGAAATATTTCACAAACAGAAAATATTTTATGATTCTCCAGTTAAGAGCGGTCATATATCATTTTAAGCCATAGATAATAAAATTTAAGTCGCTGAGCGCAAAACAAAAGTGCACTGCGAATACTTGACACACTTGGATTAAACCTTAAGCAAATCACTAGTTAGTTACGAAACAGTAGCTGTAAACAACGACGAGCTATCACGAACTATGACGACAAGATACTTACTGTTTATTTATTTGATGGTTTGAATTATGCGTGAACTTGGATATCTTTGTTAGCTGCTTTGTTGTGCTTATATATGAAGGAACTCAAAATTGAAATAAAATAAAGCTTCAACTGCTTGGCAAAACCGGAAGTATCGTCTAACAGCTATAATATATTTTCAGGGCATGTAAAGTCTATAATGCCGTTCCTATTAGTTAAAATAATACCAATTACTCCAACTATTCATGTACCTATATTAAGTTGATTAAAAGACTACATAGCAAAAGTCAACTACTGTCGTAGAAGTGTAGAAGTGGTGGTGCGAAGTATTTGGACAACTGGAGAAATTTGCTTTTATCTGTCCGGCGGGATGTACTTTATGTAGGTAATCGCATACAGGTCATATTTTCAACTATTCTTGACAAAACTTAATATACAGGTCCAACAATTTCATAGTTTTTTTGTCGTCGGTGATTTTTAATTGGATGTGTAAATACACATCCAATTAAAAATCTCCTAAAAAGGGGGGAAGTTTGCTGCGGCACCATTCACCGCCCGATTTTGATAATATTTGTCAGAAAAACATTTGGAATGCGGTACTCAAGTCTAAAAAAGAATTTCGTAGGTATATGTGCAAAATTGGTGAAGAGATTGTCAAGATATATGGATTGACATGATGCATTGAATAATTACATGCCAACTAAATGATGTTAGCATGTAATTAGACCGTCTTACAAGAATTGGGACTATAGAGCACTTGCTCTTGCGAGTAGAGGACGAACAAAGACTTAATTGATTAGCAATTAAAGGGAAGCATCAATAGAATAACCAAATACTATTTTAGATTTTATAACTATATAATAATATTAGATACAGAGAACTATACATATTATATATTCACTGTCTGTGTCCCCAAGCAGTCACCGCCTCGAGATGGAATTATACATGATGCACAGACTGAACACAATTGCAAAAAAGTTTTTGCTCGTGAGGTCTACTGTTTGCAGAACTACTAGTACATTACATGGATAATTTCTAGTAGCTCCTAAAACAAAGATCCCTTGGCTATGATCCTAAGGACTTTGATTTTGCTAATAGAACCATTTAGATCCCTTGACGATTTTGTTAGCTGCATCTAGTTTTAAAAGATTGATATGGTTTCCCGAATAACTATAACGGGCATAGATAGATTTTACAAATAAAATAAAAGATGAACAAAAAAAGCAGCAGGTATTTCGCGTTTCGTCAGAGACCATAAAATTGGAATAGTTAATGCTCAGCTAAATCGTTAAGCAGTGAACACTGTAATTGGGAGACATTAAAAATACCGATGTTATAGCTGACTGTTAAATGTTTTACGTGAGTATTAGTCCTTAGTATTTACACATGTGCTACAATGCCTACAATGTACTCGTTATTATAAATAATTATATCTCTTTGCTATAAGAAATTGTTAACAGGCCTTGTCTGTGCATAAATGCATAATGTGTATCCCGAATTTCCGGTGCTTCCTCTTAGTCAAACTTTTTAATCTACGAAGAAAGACTTGGTATTTCACCTTTTCAGCACGCTGTATGCATGCAGTTTATGTATGTACAGTCTAATAATTTGGGGTTTTCGTCTATGTTTGTCTTTTCTTTGCTCAGGGATGTTAAGACCTCCCTCAATGCAATGACGAACATTCTTCCCAAATTGACAACATCCTTCGAAAGTGAGGATCAATATGCATAACTTCAGAAAATGAATTGGTAAGAGTTACAGTTAAATATTATAATAGTAAGTATTTATGATGGTTCTGTATGCAACTTTTGCACGTACAAATTTACAAATAATTGTATGTCGGAGATAGCGTCTACTCATTACAGGTATCGTTGAACCATTGTCTTCTCACTGACCTTTGCTTTGCGTAAACTCGTAACTTGTAAACATTGTTAGCACAATTTATGGCAAGGCAGTAAAACAAACAACGCCCAAAAAAAACTGTCAAAACATCTCGTTATGTCGTCGAGAAGACACAAGATTTGACTCGCAGCGGGATGTTGTAACGAAACAAAAGAAAGTTGAGACATTCTACGAAAGATGTACCAATATTTATAGTTTCGGAGACGACAAAGTACCTTGTAATTGAGGACAGTTTTTGAGTCATAATGTTCTTGGAAGGTTGAAGGACGATTGGACAAAACAACCAGTGCAAAGTTTTGCGGTAGTGCATTCGGGATCATTAGTGTTTCTTTGGATTTTAACCGGTTATGACAGAACATTATGTCGTTTTGAATCATTGCAACTCCTTTTAGGTTATCATCATTATTTAGATCTGTCACTTTTAGTCTTATTTAACGAGGTTTAAATAAAAAAGCAGCAACATAAAAATAGTAACATAAATGCACCTAATTGAAGTTTTTGCAGCCGGTAAACTAAAGTATAGGTACGGAACTGTGACAAAGACTTTTCTAGTCTTGTGTGTGAAGTAACTAGAATCATAAATAGAATGTTCAGGCTAGAAATAAATGTACTCTTTTAGTCCGAACAATAAATCCCAACCCTGAAATTCAACTGAATGCAACCCCGTAATATATTAACTCGTTCGTTTCAGGGGTTTCGTGTAATTTTTCAGGCAGCCCCGGTGTATGTTTACACTAGACACTGTAAATAGATGATAATGTAGATGTAGGTAGGTATATCAAAAATGCCCAAAGTGGTGACTGAAAGTAGAAAGACATTTTAATGGGTAACCTTAGCGTCTTGTCTACTTATCATGACTAACAGACTACTCTGCTCCAGGTGTAGGTAAAACCTGCTGACTTAAGTGCTCTGTTTCATCGTGCTTTTTGCATTTACTTTTTTATTGTGTGTGAAATTGCTATAATATTGTCACACTATCTATCAGTTTTGACAACAATTTGATAGTTTTTGTATGGAAATATCGGGTTCAACATTGTCTACAGTTACTTTACTACCTACTTAGGAAAATAAAATGCGCTCTGGCAATCTTTGCCGTTTTGAAACTGTAATATGTATATAAACATAGACACACGCCTTTTTCCCCGGTAGGCAGAGCTTCAATGGGCCTCTTTTCACTGGGTTGCACCACCATGACAATATAGACATGACAAGTGGTGAGCTCATCCCGCCATTGTTTCCCAAAACTGACTCGGATAACGCTTTCTTCCAGTATTATCAAATTCCTTAAGAAGCTAGCAGCCAGGACAAATCTTATACCAACGAATTTTACTAACAAGTCCAGAGGGGCTAGTCTGCAAATTTGACAAGGAACTTACACGGACGTGAGGTGTGTGTCCACGGATTTTAGTATGGAATTTCAGGTTCTCAAGGTGCCCGCTAGGAGCGCTATTCGGATTCTCCATACTGAAATCTGTGTAGTGTATAGTACGCGTCATGTAAAAAGAACGCTGGAACGTATGAAGAAGTATGACCGCCAGCGTTCTTTTTACATGACGCGCATTATAAACAACACGCCCGTGTAGTTTGCTTGTCAAATTTGCAGAGTCGAGGCTCTGGTAATCCCTTAGTCCAGCAGAGGAAACGGAGGGGGTCTCTCTTAGGACACACCACGCCTGCAAGTGCGTGAAAATACGACAGCTAATCAAAATTAGCAAGGTGTTCTTACATCTTTCATGTTACTTCTAGTGTGCTTCTAGTCTTAATTTCGTTATGCAAATAAATATCTTGTAAGTATCTTGTATCTTATAACTTTTGAAAAAGAGGGTAGATCGATATATCTGCCAATAACATCTACTCGCAAAGACTTTAGTCAGTTCTCCCGTGATCATGGCGCATGCAACTGTGCCGAAATATCGGGAACATATAAAACTCAAAAATCATGGTAAATATCCCGTTTCTAGTGAAAATTATCTTGTATCTTGTTAGAGAAGTCTGTACTCTCAGTGTGTAAGTACACTGTAGTGCAATCGGAAGCGCACGGGCGACGGGTGGGAGCGATTGCCTTTTTGTTTCTGTCGCGTGCCATGATGGGACTCGGAAGCGAGGTCGCCATTTGGTTATCGACCGCCGGCGCGCTTTATTGGTGACTATTAATTGCAACGTTGAAGTTTTTGTTTTTTCAAAATAAAGCCCTTCTCCCATTACGATACGCACAGGCGATTCAAGTATCCTGCAAGTCTCGGAGACTAGTCGCACTAGTCTATCATCAGTTTAGCTACGATACCCCTAAACACATTTTTACAGTGCTTTTTTTGCTAGAAGTATTATAACTAAAATGATGATATTTATGAGATACTATCTATTAGAACATGTGTGTTATATCTCCTAGTTCTGATGTTGTTGATGAGCTGTAATGGGAAAAAAACACAAAAAAAATTGAATCTCGCGCCGCAAGCGTGATCATGCACCTTAATATCAGAAAGATAAATATTTATCATAATACTAAGCTTAGGGCTAGGGATGTGGTGCCGTTAGGGGAACTAAGGAAGTAGGACGCTAGGGACTTAGGATTCAGGTTGTAGGTCCACTGCCTTACCGTAGAGATATTGAATACAGAATCCATTATCCAGACTGTACAATTAAAACAAAATAGAAAGCGCCATGCTGATGATACAGAACAGTAAACATCAATTTCGGGTCCTGTTTTCATATCAAAAATTATATCCACTGTGGGAATAGCACAGTGTTCTACAATGAAACAGAACATTAAATTATAACTTGCATTCGAAATTCACGTTCATTAACCCGTGAGAACTGATTGTCTGTGATATGTAATCTCGTGTGCGACATGTGACATCTGTAATTGCATTGCGACATTAAATGAGACCTTCGCTGGAAGTTTCACCTCGCGAGTGTCATATCATGAATATAAGGTAAGAATTTTCTACACTTCGCGTTTTTTATATTCTTTCAGGGCGTCTGGTTGTAGCAACGTCCCGAGACCTGTCTCATATATGGCTCATTACATTAGTAGTACTATTCAATATAAAATTGCGTCGAGCTTCTTATAAACGCTTCCGTCTGGTTGTGATTTGGATCAGTTGAGCATCTTTCTATCATTTGCAACTGTCTTTAGGTGGCACAAATGATCCATTAGTATTATTAAAATGTTGCATGTTTTTGTAACAGATCTAATATTCTATCTGTAAATAATGATTTAAAAATGGATTAAAATCCCAGCATGTTTGACACTGCCCTCAAAGTATATGGACTTACGGGACAGCGCTCAGCAACTGTCTTTAGGTGGCACAAATGATCAATTAGTATTATTAAAATGTTGCATGTTTTTGTAACAGTTCTATTATTCTTTCTGTAAATAATGATTTAAAAAATGGATTAATATCCCAGCATGTTTGACACTGCCCTCAATGTATATGGACTTACGGGACAGCGCTCAGCAACTGTCTTTAGGTGGCACAAATGATCCATTAGTATTATTAGAATGTTGCATGTTTTTGTAACAGTTCTATTATTCTTTCTGTAAATAATGATTTAAAAAATGGATTAATATCCCAGCATGTTTGACACTGCCCTCAATGTATATGGACTTACGGGACAGCGCTCAGCAACTGTCTTTAGGTGGCACAAATGATCCATTAGTATTATTAAAATGTTGCATGTTTTTGTAACAGTTCTATTATTCTTTCTGTAAATAATGATTTAAAAAATGGATTAATATCCCAGCATGTTTGACACTGCCCTCAATGTATATGGACTTACGGGGCAGCGCTCAAAAAGTGTCCGACTCAAGGGAGAAACAAAATGCGTCAAAAGAAGCAGTTCTGTCAATTTTATCCGTCTATTGCTGCTTTATTATCGAACACATTTGAAGAACTAAAGTGTGAACCGGCAGTGTATCGCACTATTGTGATGATGTATGTCATCGTTAGAATTTTCAAAGGTGCCATATTTTGCCGTTGGTAGTGTATGGTATGAGCACCGTTGTCTATCGTAAAGTTAGTCTATGGTTTTTGAGAAAACACATTTTTAAATTCATCCATTGAAGTTAAAAGCCCATAGCGCGAATTTCTTATTTGTATAATTCCACAGTACAATTTTACCCATTATTAAGAAGAATTAAACTACGAAGTAAAATATAGGTTCGTTAATAGCCGTAACACTAGCCATAACTCAATTAAAACAAGAGTCCATTTTAAATTACAATCTTAATAACACGCACGGTCCGGCGCTACCTGAGTTTTGTGGACAAAAATATTAAGATACTGGATGAGCTCCAAAGCTGTAGCTAACTTACTGGCAGGCGTTAGTTACTTCTTGTTTTAGCCGGACTTGTTAGTAAGATTCGTTGGTATAAGATTTGTCCTGGCTGCTAGCTTAGTTATTGACATAATGTGTTAGTCGAGTCAATCATGGGAAGCAATGGCGGCGATGTGCTCACCACTTGTAACGTCTATGTTCCCAAGATGGTGCAAACCACGGTGAAAAGAAGCCTTTTGAGGCTCTGCTTGTATGTATGTATGTATATTATTAGTCACGCTTGTTGCCGCAACTAGTTTTCAAAATTGTATAATTTTTGGATTTTTTGGTCCGTGGTGTGTTGGGCGTATGAATAGACCCCTCCGTCTCCTCCCATTCCTCACATGGATTTCATATATGATCACTAAGGGATGAGCTGCAATCAGAATCAGCATATCAAAGATCGTTATTATGGTAAATCCCTCATTGCATTATATGGAGGAGGCATCGTCGTCCAGCAGTGGACGGCTAAATGATAATGATGATTAAAATTCAAATTCCTAAAGCAGTAAAATCAGTCCCTCTAGCAGCCAGCAATTTCAAAATCAATTCAACCATTACGTATAATGCACGTCATGTAAAAAGAACGCTGGCGGTCAAGCTTCTCCAGGCGTTCTAGCGTTCTTTTTACGTGACGCGTACTATAGTTGAACTACGTAATGGCATATGAACTACATAACGCGAGCATAGCCACGGACGGAAGCTAATTAAACATAACCTATAGCACTCTGTGATAATAAACCTTCCTGTTAGCACAGAATAAATAATAGTATTAGTAAAAACACTTTCGGAGTTGAATCAGTAGTTTAGGACATTACCTCCTACATACAAACTCACAAACAAACTCACAAATAAAC
Source organism: Operophtera brumata (assembly GCA_932527175.1). NCBI lineage: Eukaryota > Metazoa > Arthropoda > Insecta > Lepidoptera > Geometridae > Operophtera > Operophtera brumata. The sequence continues at coordinate 7,074,284 of OW052235.1, read as the reverse complement.
TTGTGCCACCATTGAGGGGACAACCACTCCATATAATTTTCTCGTAGACGTGCTACGGTTAAGTTCTACGACAATTTTAAAGAAATACATAATAAGTTTTAGTAATATTTGAAGTTGAATCTATTGGGTTCCGTTCTTATTTGGACGATACAACCCTGAGTTATGAGGGCGGTTGATGTCGTTTCCAGTAATACCTTATTCCTCGTCAACAAAATAATAGTTCCATTTATGAGAACGGTAAGTTGCCAGAATAAATAATGGAAAAAATAAGTGATGTTTTAGGTGTCGACGCGACTAGCAATCTAGCATGCAGCTCCGTAATCCATCACGCTGCCACTATTTGGTACCTGTTACTGCGGTAATGAGCCCTTTGCGTACAAATGATCTTGGTACCTATTAAGCTCGCTTTCAACCACATGAATGAAAAAATCATTGGTGATGATGAAGTAAGGCTGTGTATATGGATCTGAAAGTACAGCTCGAGACTTTGTTTTTTTTTTTTTTAATATTTTAAGTTGGCAAATAAGCAGATGGCCCGCCTGATGTAAAGCAGTCATCGCCGCCTATGGACATCTGCAACACCCACGGATACCTGATAATGATCAGTATCAGGAACGCAGGAGGTTGCGGGTTCAATTCCCGCCTTGGAACAAATATTTGTACGATTTGCAGATATTTGTTCTGGGTAAATATACAGTGGTGGCCATATAATTAAGAACGCTGATATAAAGGGTAGATTTTTTCCAACTAAGATGCAAAACTAATTGTATGCATTTGTTTTTATTTCTCTCGGTATCGTAAAACATTTCCATATTACCACTGTATTCATTGATACACATGATTGGCTAAAAATCAATAGGCAAACTTTTTACACTACTTTTAAACAAAGTATTCCTTATTACTGGCTGGTCACGTAATTAAGAACGCTAAGTAGTTTATACCTTTATTCAAATTTAAATAGAGAACACTCAGTCGATTTGTTACTGTTTGTATAATTTTGGCGCCATTACGTGCTGTAAAAGATTAAAGGTGATTGCTTCTTTAGAAAAAACAATGGGAAAAAATAAAAGTTGTGATAAATCTACAAGGGAAGTAATAATAAAACTTCACCGGAAGAATTGGTCTTATAAAAAGATAGCCGACCATCTGCAATGTTCAAAAACGATGGTTTTCCACGCTGTAAAGCATTTTGCTACGTATCAAACTACTTCGAATGTTCCACGTGTACCTAAACAGAGAAAAACAACTCCTCGAGATGACCGAAACATCGTTCGTATGGCAAAACAAAATCCTTTTAAAGGGTCCAATGAGCTTAGAAAAGAATATTTTGGTGAAAACAACCCTTCAGCAATCTCAGCACGCACTATTCGAAGACGTTTGGTAGAAGAAAAATTGCCCGGTAGGATAGCAAGAAAGGTACCCATGTTAAAACTTTGCCACAGGCAAGCCCGGCTTGCATTTGCGAGAAAGTATGAAAACTGGACTGTGCAACAGTGGAAAAATTTACTTTTTTCTGACGAGACGAAAATAAACAGAGTATGTTCTGATGGAAAACGATATGTACGACGTCCCCCGAATACAGCATTCGACCCAAAGTACACGAAAGTTACATTAAAGCACGGTGGTGGAAATGTGAAAATTTGGGGTTGCTTTTCTGGACATGGTGTAGGACCTGTAAAGTTGATAGAAGGTAACATGGATCAGTTTCAATACAAAAATATACTGGAAGAAACAATGTTACCATACGCTGAAGACGTTCTACCGGTCATTTGGACATTCCAGCATGACAATGATCCAAAGCACACTGCACGCACCGTAAAGGAATTTCTTACAGCGCAATTAGTTTCTGTCTTAGACTGGCCTGCTAACAGTCCAGATCTAAACCCAATAGAGAATCTGTGGTTTGAAGTAAAGAAAAAGGTTTCAAATACAAAGTGTGGAAATTTAAGAGAGCTGTATGACGTTTTTTTAGAAGAATGGAACTCTATTTCTCTTGCGAAATGTCAAAAATTAATAGAGTCAATGCCTCGCCGGTGTAAAGCTGTAATTAAAAGCCGTGGATATGCTATTAACTATAAATTTTAGTTAAATATTTATTAATATTTATTAAATTTCTTTTTATGTTTCCTGTGCTACATAATATTGTGATTTTTTAAATCTAAGTGTCATACAAAACAATCCCCGAGCAGTTAAATAAATCGTTCTTAATTATTTGTCCAGTTTCAGTACTATTTGAATGTGTTACTTTGATAAAATCAATAAAATGTGCAAAAAATAGTTAGCGATTTCATACTTTATTTTTAAGTCAGGTTGCTCTATTAATGTGACTATTATATAACATAACTAGTTGCTTCTCAGAAGGTACACATGTGTGTATGATACGATTTAAATAAAAAACTTCTAGAACTTCAAATCGTTCTTAATTATATGACCACAACTGTATGTATTAATTAATCTATCTATGTAATGTATTGTATTAAGTATATTAGTTATCTAGTACCCATAATACAAGCTCTGCTTAGCTTGGGGCTAGTTAATGTTGTGTGAACTGTCTAGCATTATTTATTTATTCATTTAACAAACAAAAAAAACAAATCTGGTTATAAAATAAGGTAACAAAAAAAAAAAAAAAACACGATTGAGAACCTGCTCTTCTTTTAAGTCGGTTAAAAATGTCATTAACTCGCGAGTCCTTGGAAGATTTAGATCTGTGATGATTCGTACTTACAAAGATGCTGGCAAGAGCTCGAAATTGTAAAGATGCTTTCGACTTATTAAACCCCGACGCAAAAACGACGGGGTGTTCTAAGTTTGACGTGTCTGTGTGTGTGTGTTTGTGTGTGTCTGTCTATCGCCTCGTTGCTCCCGAACGGATGAACCGATTTCGTTTTTTTTTGTTTGAAATGTAAATTTGTCGGGAGTGTTCTTAGCTATGTTTGATCAAAATCGGTTCAGCCGTTTCATTGCGTTTAGGGATTTTTAATTTTTACAAAATTAATTACTTATTTAACTAAAAGTTACAACAAATCGTTACGGTACTTACTCTAGCTAGAAGAGAGTAAAGGCGCCAGCAAGGCTGCCCAGTGATGCAACCACAAAAAGAAAGAACTAATTAAATGTACCCACGTCTCTGGCGCAATCGACACGCCTCCACGTCACTCGCGCAGATTGTTTTAATTATACAATAATGTGATATCTTACGTTGATAAGATCTATTTTCGTATCCTACGTGGCGCTGCGAAAAATGATTCGAATCAATTTTCGCAGCGCCACGTATCGCTGCGAAAATTGATTTCGAAAATTGATCGCAGCAAATATAGATTCGTCTCTGATTTTTAGGCTGCTTTACCTGAAAAGGTACCAACGGCAGCAAGGACCATAGGGTCACTTTGTCTGTCTGTCAAGACCATTTTTCTCAGGAACAGCTAAAAGTACTAAAAAAAAAACCATATACAAATATGTGAGCCCTAAAACACCAAGCTTCTAACTCAATAATATTAAATGTTTGTATGGAAATCGCGAAAATTAAAAACATCTAGAGTACTTTCATAATTCCAGTAACCTCACAATTCTCAAATTTGGAACGGAGTTATTTCGTGAAACGGGACGAAAGTGTGTAACAGGAAGCGCGCATTTTTCTGAGAGGTTGGTACTATCAGCCATGTTGCTAAATAAATGGCTGCGATGAGCTCACCACTAGTCACGTCTATGTCCCACGATGGTGCAACCCACAGTGAAAAGAGGCCCATTCGAAGCTCTGTCTATAATCTTTCGGGGAAAAAGGCGTGTTTCTATGTATGTATGTAGAATGCGTGGTATAAATAGTGTGCGAAAGAAGTAGAGGATTAAAACCAGTAGATTTATAATAATCAACTTGCACATATAATAGAACTGTTTATTTTATTTTTATTTTATTTTGTTGTTTTCTTTTATTTTATCACAATACTACGATCAATAACGTTTATGGCTTGCCAATTGCCGTAAAATGGGAAAAGACTAGATTCAGTTGAATTACATAATAGCTTTTTAAAGTCTCAATCAACTACGGCAATACGTAGTTGATTGAGACTTTAAAATTCACACACAATTTAAAATTCTTTTGTTCAGAACAATATTATGTTGGTGTTTATTGAACGGATACTAGAACTTTATTATTTGTTATTATTAAACTAGTGTAGATAATTAAGGTTGTCCGTTTTTTAAGAGGTGGTTGTAATTTACGGACTGGACTTGAAACTGCCGTAGAACTGACAACCGCTGGGGTAAACGTATTCTGGAGTGGAGACCACGTCTTGGCAAACCCGTGAGGCGCCGCCCGGCTTCGTTGGGCGATGATCTGCGTGACGGCTGTGTACCGTCTTTGTGGTGCTTGTACACGGTGCGGGTAACATGCGCGGGCTACATGCGTAGGTGACTCGCACGGGCTACTTGCTCGTTTTGTTAAGATTATTGCGGGGTACATGCGCAAGCTACTCAAGCGGCAACATATGGACTTCACATTTGTATTACAACCAGTAAATCGAACGACGTGAAAACAAGCAAGCTCCAGCTAATACTCCTTGATTCACGACGTCCATGGACACCATGAGTGCCTGGAAGTCCGTACAGTTGACGAAGAAATAAAACAAAGAGCAAAACCATACTTGGGCCGCCTTAAATGTCACGCCAATCCGCTAGCAAGAGCACGTAAAATCTATGTGACAGAATGCGGCTGAAGAGAACCCATGTCCTGGATGACCGTTTATAACGAGAGTGATGAGTCTGGATCCCAAATGCCATATACTACTCCACTAATCCGCGTATAGTCCACCAACGGATTGCGGTTATACAAGGGAAAAAATAATAAGAAATTAATGATTATTTTTCTTATGAGAAATAAATATCTTAAACCCGAAAAAATACTCGCGCGGGCTTGCCACGGTTGTTACACGATGCTTGTAACCCGCGCAAGTGTCTCCACTTGCGCATGCTACCCGCGTCGTATACAAGCAGCATTAGGAGCTCTCTCCACTTGCAAATAAATACGCTCTTACTTCGTATACCGAGGTGTGGTCACCTAATGAAAAACTTGCAATTTCCACGTCTGGAAAACGCGTTGGTGCGTGCGCGTAACGAGCGCTCGTCGACACCTACCGATAGCATCGCTATGACTAGCGGGAAATTATTCCGAATCGTAATTACGGCGATTATTCACGGCCGGCCGGGGGCGGCAGCCATTTTTCAACAGTCACCGTTCTTAATTATGAGTCGAGGTGGACGGCTGTCGAAGCTTTGAGCCGCGCCGTCACCTCGGGCCGAGCTAGAGACTTCGAGACGGGTCGATATTCTTGTAGCGCACGATACGATGTCGACTGTAGAGTACTAATGAATGTCGCACGACAAAGATGCGTTGGCGGAAAACAGTTTAACAGTAACTCTACGCATTTTAGCCAAACAACGTATCTTCATCATTCATCATCATGTCTACCAATAAGTACCGATAAGTGCTTCATCCTGTGCATGTATTGGTAGAATTTTAGTGTTATTATACATCTATACTTAACAGAAGACCTCTCATCTACTTATCTAAATTGTTCACGAAATTAACATAAATTTATATTGTATTTGTACCTATCACTCATCGATCGTATTTCGTTAAACATTTTTCATGATTCCATAGTACTTATCAGTAACATACAATTCCGTAAAAATTATACTAGTTTTAACATCTAATTCTTATTTCTTTATGACGAAAACTCGAGTAGTCGAAAGGGAATCCCTTCACCAAGTCGAGTGACTACATAATAACAACCCAGGAACGTTACTACGAGAGTTCGTATAGTGTTTATTTATCGTTTTGGAGGGCTTAGAGAAGACAGATGGAATTTTGTGTTTTTTTACTTCAAGATGAGGTGTAAAGTAGGAATCGCCTTTTTATTTTTAGCAGAATGTAAACAAAATGAGTGGTCTGTTAATTTGTGACATCACAAGTGCCTAAAGATACAACAGTTTTTACAAATCTTGTATGAAACTTGGAATAAATTAGGAAAAAGTAGTTCCTTGTGTTTTGAAACGATATTCTTATTAAAAGTAAGAACAAAAATGATTAAAAGAGCTGCAATGTGAGCGAGAAACGACTTCTAGATAATAATTGAAATCAACGTCTGGTCACGACTGTAGTAAGTATAGTCGTGAACAAAATGTCTTAGAATTTACAGCTTTAAAGCTTTTTTTCTGAATAACGAATATTTATTATAATTGAATTCTTCAGATAACGAATGAATGTTATAAATCAGCTCATAAAAAAATTTAAACATAAAAAGATACTTTGTATCAAAGTTTTAAATAATCCCACTATTAACATAAATTTCAAAGTTACGATGTTTACTTTATTTATTTATTTTTTATGATGTTTGGATATTTGTTACTCAATCACACCGAAACTGCTGAACCGACTTCGATGAAATTTTGGTACGCAGGTAGATTATGACCTGTATTGAGCTAAAGGCTACTTTTTATCCCGTTAAAACTTAAGAGCGAAGCTAGTAATAGCACTGGTTATTCTATAATGTTACCGTTTAATAAACCATTTACCTGTACTGATTATCGATCTTAATTAATTCTAGAGGTATGTTGTTCCTGGTCTATTCTTAGCGTAAAATAAAGTTTTTCGCCTGTCAATTAAAACCGTTTGAATTCGAAATAGTTTTTTTTTGAATGACGCTTGTTTCTGGTTTATTCGTTTTGTTTGCGAGTGTACACGGTGGAGTCCAGGCGTGCTGACATAAATTTCAAAGTTACGATGTTTATTTTATTTAATTTTTATTTATGATGTTTGGATATTTGTTACTCAATCACACCGAAACTGCTGAACCGACTTCGATGAAATTTTGGTACGCAGGTAGATTATGACCTGTATTGAGCTAAAGGCTACTTTTTATCCCGTTAAAACTTAAGAGCGAAGCTAGTAATAGCACTGGTTATTCTATAATGTTACCGTTTAATAAACCATTTACCTGTACTGATTATCGATCTTAATTAATTCTAGAGGTATGTTGTTCCTGTTCTATTCTTAGCGTAAAATAAAGTTTTTCGCCTGTCAATTAAAACCGTTTGAATTCAAAATAGTTTTTTTTTGAATGACGCTTGTTTCTGGTTTATTCGTTTTGTTTGCGAGTGTACACGGTGGAGTCCAGGCGTGCTGACGCCAGCGCGTCTAATCGGCGTTTATTGGAGAAAACCGATTACTGCCCCGCCACGGTCGAAGCCGTTTCGACATGTCACCAGTACAGATTGTATGAGCCCTGAAGAAAAACATCAAAAAAAATACCTGAACTATACAAATGTGAGATGAGCTAAAAGCATATATCATGAATAGCTCTGCCGAGGTGTGTCCGTCCTGAGAATAGATTCACCCGTCTCCTCCCGTGGATGGTGCAGAAGCCTAGTATAAGCCATAGTTGGCTTTTACGACATCCATGGTAGAAGATGAAGGGATCTATTTTTAAGCAAGACACATCACAGCAGATACGAGTTAGTAGATTAAAATCGGTGAGTCTGATAAGCATGTATTTTCTGGGGGCTGCTTGTTTTCTATAAAACCTTTTTTTGTTGAGTGCGTTTATGCCAGACTCATCTCTCAGCCTGAAGTTTAAATAGCTGTTAGGACATATTACAGTCGTGTAGACTTTTCATGGCCTTGAAGTCTTTGTAGTTAGGTTTTTCGTATTGTGTTACATCAAATAACTGTAGAGAAACATAAAGCATTAGCTTTCAATCAATTCGCAATCAATTAGAAATGTGGACGCCAGTTATTTTAGAATTGATTGGATTGTACCCGTACCTGGCAGGGCCCGGCCACGCTGACTTGCAGTCACTGAGGGCGCTTTCCACTAAAAACTACAAAAAGTAAATTATATTGATGGAATCGAACCTGTTTGATTGATGATGAGTGAGCATTTTTTAATTTATTTCAAGAATTCGAAGAGGCCGAAGTCACTTCGGATTCGAAGAAGAATTTAAATCGAGAATGGGTAGGGATATAGTTTAAATAAATATCTATCTATGTAATGTATTGTATTAAGTATATCAGTTATCTAGTACCCATAACACAAGCTCTGCTTAGCTCGGGGCTAGATAATGTTGTATGAACTATCCAGCATTATTTATTTATTTACTTTGACGCGAATTCTGGATTTAGAACCACTGACCTTAACGTAAAATGACGTAAAAAAAAAAAATACATAGACACACGCCTTTTCCCCCGAAAGGGTAGGCAGAGCAACAATACGCCTCATTTCACAGTGATTAGCACTATCGCGGAATAGAGACGTGACAAGTGGTGAGCTCATCGACGCCATTGCCTCCCACGACTACAATTGAAAATAATTTAATTATATTTAAATGAGACCCAAAAATTCCGTTCGAGCCCAGCTGGAACGGGATTTATGGATCACATTTAAAATTATTGTTATCCATAAGTGTGGTTTACACTTGAAAAATTACAAATTTCATTCAATTTCATGGCGAGTAGCCTAACCTGAAAACAAGCAGTATGTGTAGGAGTATGCTAGTTTGAAGTGTTCCATTTAGGTAGGGTGCCAGGTCCCCTATTACTAAGCCTACGCCTCCGTCTGTCCGTCTGTCTATATTGTTTGTGAGCAGTCGGAAGAGATAGTCAGCCGTACAAAGAGTTCTTCAACCCATGAATAAAACCAACTAATCTACTAGTGGTGACATCTGGTTCCTAGGAGCTTAAACTTTTCCAGTTGTTTTTTTTTTTGTTTCCAGGTGTTATGTGATTGACATCAAAAATGTACTCTGATATTCTGTGACTAATACTTTTCAAGTTACTGTACTGTGTTTAACTGTGACTTGACTTCAGAATATTCATGGTTTGAGAAGAGATAAATGTCAGGTTTAATAATTCATAATGCTTAGAGGTTACACCAGGAGATGGGCAGCAGCATCCACCTGAGTACTCAACGCCAATCCGCTTGCCAAGCGTGGTGTTTATGGCAAATCCCCCTATTGCATTCAATGGGGGAGGCCTCGTTCAACGTCGACATGCAAGCCTTGTCCATAATGGTAGGTCATATTTTGTGTACCTAGCTAGTCAGTCATGTTTTTACTTTCGGTACATATTTCTTTTTGGTTCATTCAAATAAATCTAAATATAAAATTATCATCAATATACATAAAATCGTTGCATGACTGATTGACTGACTGACTTATTGACTGACTGACTGACTATCAACGCACAGACTAAACCGTAAGTCCTAGAGACCTGCAATTTTGAGGGTACGTTGCTGTTGTGGTCTAGGGGTGCACAACGAAAGGAAATCCGAAAATTCAACCCCTATTGAGGAAGATTCAATTCCTAATTGCAGCGGGATGTTGAAGTTTGTATGGAAATGTACACGCGGACGAAGTCACGGGCATTCCACAACATTTAATATAAAATTCATCACACGGAACCATGATATTAAAAAGTAATAAAAACACCGACCGCGTCCATTTGGACTCGTGTTTTTTCCGCGGGATTTTGGCTTAGCTGTCTATTAATATTAATTGCAGGTGTGAAGCTCTAGCATGCATACGAAGAACAATGACGCTGCATACTTCGTAATTAATTTTATAATATTTCGTTTTCTCCTAATTTGGCTAACAAGCGTTTTCGATTTCCATCTGTGACTGAGTGTTTTGATAGATATTAGAGTTAGGGTACTTTACTTCACGTAAATAATGAAATATGGTACATAATGGATTATGACCTGGTAATCACCCGTACTTGTTGATAAGATTCGTTGGTATAAGATTTGTCTTGGCTGCTAGCTTATTATGGAATGTGTTATTACTGGAAGAAAGCGTTAGTTGAGTCATTCGTGGAAGCAATGGCGGCGATGAGCTTACCACTCGTCACGTCTATATTCCTCGATGGTGCAAACTGTGAACAGAGGCCTATTGAGGCTCTGCCTACCCCTTCGGGGTAAAAGGCGTGTGTCTAGGTATGTATGTATGCACTACGTAAGTTCCGTTGTTACAAAAAATAGGTAAGCTTGCTTCGCCCTAGTTTGGTAAGTTCTTAGACATTTCCAAAAGGCTCTACAAATATTTATGCACATATCTACCTAGTTTACATCTGTCGGCGAGTTTGAGACGCTGCCACCGATAGACAAATACGTATGTAGCCATTGAGGTATTATGTACCTCGCTGTATGTAGCGCGCACCTGAGCTAACCCACGTCATTTGGAGGACGGTGTGTACATACAAACCTACTTATGTGTTATGTCGGTATGGATAGAGGTTTGTGAAGAATTTTAAATCAGTCTGCAGTAAAAAATATACCAACGTTTTTGTAATAATTATCAACAAATTAGACGTCAGGTAGGAAGGCTGTTTTTATAAGCAGGTGCAATTGATTTTTAAGTCGATAAACACTCAATATACCTATAATATTACAGAAAGTAAATAGATAGATAGATAGATAGAAAATTCTTTATTGCACATAAAACAAAGAAGTACAAAGGCGAACTTAATGCTGAAAAGCATTCTCTTCCAGATAACCTTGGTGTATTGCGGAAAAAATATGTATCGGTAGTGCACAAGAAGGGAAATATTGGATAAGTCTAAGAAAATTAAAAAAAAAAAAAAAAATATATAAGTACTTAAATTACTGCCTAAAATATAAAATAAACTAATACATATCATTAATATAATTCTAAATGAAATGTATTAATAAAATTGCTCATTAATCGATCTTACTGAGGAAATGATATATATGACGTTTGAGTTATATATTGATAGTTGAATACGATCTAAAGATAGCTCAATTATTAATTTGAAAAATGATTTGTTTTTTAGTCGTATATCCGGCCTAAGTAGACCCCTGCCTCTCCTCCTGGGATGTCTAAGTGATTACACCAGGGGATGGGCAGCAGCATCCACCTCAGTAATAACTCCAATACTGCGATCCACCTGCCAAGCGTGCTGATTATTGGAAATCCCCTCATTGCATTCTATGGGGAGAGGTCTCGGTTAACCGTGGACGTCCAACGATTATTTTTTTCCATGCTACCGAACTCTACATTCGAACCACAATTTACTCTCGAATAATACTGGGTACTCATTTCCATAACTATAACCTATAGTAAAATTTAAGGCGAGAGTAAATATGTGCCTTCTAGACCTTCGTCCTCCTCATCAGTAAGATGGCAACTGTAAATACTCCATGGCAGGTGCTAACTTACGGTGAACGGTCTGTAGGGGGCTGCCTGGTTTGAGAATCAGAGCTAGTCCGAGGCTTTGACAATTTTGTAATTTTTTACATAACATCGGACTATCTAGCTAGGGAGATCGGAAAACAAACCATCATCTTTTGTATTATAGTTTTATGTAACTTTAATCCCGTGACAAACCGACACTAGTTACGTAGTTCGGGTTTAAACAACTTCGTTTTTTTAAATAAGGCCGTAAAAGTTTTCATCACAGAACATCTTTATTATTTGCTCAGGGTTCATGAGCCAACAACACATAATCTGTGACTAGCTCTTACAGCTGCCAAGATGAGACATAGATGTGACAGAATCTAGACAGACCGACAGACGGACTATCGGAGGCTTAGTAACAAAATATAATAGAATAAAAAAGAATATGTTTAAAAATACAGTAATACAAAAATTAGCGCAGTGTAAAAACATGTGCAGGTAATAATAGGTGGTAATAAAGTCCCGTTGGCAACTTTTGAGTACTGAACCCTAAAAATACAGCTACTGACCCTTGGGAAACTACTTTCTCTTGTTCTTTAGAATTCTTAGTCTGCTTCGAAAGCAATCGTCCCTACTGTGTAATACCATTTATAGCATCTAACAATAGAATCATGTCACCTGATAAAGCCTGAATTTGACCTATTCGAAAGGGGTCAGTTCTACCCTCGATTCGCAATCAGCGGATTATTTAACTCGATACATTGCACATACACGACATTAGTTGACAATGGCGATTAACTAGTCGTTTGTCTTGTCTTGGCTGGTTTCAATTGTATTCACGTCTATTTATCTATGTCCGTCTGTCCGTCCTGGGGTAAGGAACTGGTTGTTTTTGTGTGAACATTGTGAAATAACAGACAAACGTTTTACGATTTGTTGGACAAGCAGTTACGATTTGCGACTTACAAACGTACTCCAATTCGGAACTACAATTTACAAGCATAATGAGGTTTAGCTTTATTTTATGCCCTGTTTTCTGTTTGATGATGGTTATTTGTATGATAGGTACCTAGGTATTATGTATAGATTTATTCATAAGAAAATAATCTATACATACCTATAATAAAATCGTAAAAAAGCAGAGACTGTCATAATTTTTAAATATTTTAAATTAAATGTCAGTGCTACCGTGGTACTACCTACTGAAGACAACGCTACCAATACCTAAAATCAGTTTTTAGATTGTCTGTTTATCCGTGCGTTTGTTTGCGCTAATCTCCAGAATAGCTGAACCAATTAAGATGCAGTTTTCAGTGGTGTATTAGGATAAACTTGGATTTAAATTCAATTGTTAATTCATTTAAATCGTGACAAATAAAAAGATATGTGTGAATTAAGGCGACCGCAGTTAATTATCCAGATATCCGGAATTTATCCAATATACCAGGCGAGCAGCAGGCTGCAAGAGTAGTCCGGTTACTGAATACCGGATATCAAAAATACCAAAGTTATATAATACCAACATCAGGCAAGCAGCAGGCTGAAGGAGTAATTTTGTTTGTTAGTCTTGCTTTCACGCTGAAACTACACTGATGCCCCACTGATCTAATTTTAATCGACGCAAACTCCCTAAAAATTGTATAGTACGAGAGCGAAAGTTGTAATTTACATATAACAATACCACACCTGCTAGCCATACCATGTGGGCGCTTGTCCTCACAATGGCTCTTCATTCAATAACAGTTGCAGTGTAAATGAACCTTTTTTTATCATTATACTCAAGGTCAATCCTTTGTGCTGCGCTATCATATGGTCGATTGTGTACCTCGCAGTTTCAAAACATCGAACGGTAATTAATACGGTTATTTATTTGCTTATAAGATAATTGGTGACTAATTTTGTACACGGTTGGGAGGATAATTGTAACCCTTTTGCATGTTATTAACAGACTTTAAAAAAGGTTTTTTTTTTGGAAAATATCTTATTCAAAACAATATTTTATAAAATTAGTGATCGGAATCGTGAGCTGATTAAAATGAGCCCAAACAATGACAGGCAAACAAACAATTAATCATTGGGAAGTTCCGTAGTTTACCTTCCATCTCCATCATCTGGTACCTGTCATCGGAACTTGACAGTGTGTAAAATTTCAGCTCAATCGTTTGGGTGAAACTGGTTTAAAATTCAGTTGCAAGATTTGACCATATACAGACCAATTTGACCATAACTAACAGGAAAATTTAACCACATACTAACAGTTGAATTTGACCAAACACTAACTGGTGAAATTGACCACATACTAACTGGTGAAGTTAAAAAAAAAATTTGCGAGAATAAGTTTTAATTGAAGCACGGTTTTCCAATATTTTTGCTGTATATCGGTGTATACGGTCGGGACCCATGCAAGTTTTATGGAGTATCAGAAACTACAATTACCACAAACTGAAGATACTGGGTAAGTACTCAATCACACAGCAATGATGTGGTCAAACCTTGAAGTGTCGGCTTTTGCTCTACTTTGTTAGTTTTATTTTTTACCAATCAAACACTACCTAGTCAGAAATAATAAATTAATTGCTTATTTATTTGTGGTATGACGGTCCAAGATCAGTCCATATTTTAGTCTGGAAACAATATAAAATGACAAACTATGAGCTTGTTAAATATTACAAAATAATGTACCACAAAATGTACAGCGTGGTACAGCCCAAAAACACGATAGGTACCAACTTTCAAGTGTTCTATATCAAAAGTTGTACAATACAACTTAGGGGCGTGAATTATTATCTTGTAATCTACAACCTGAATGATTAGCAAGTTAAACATCGCCCCGAGCCATTAATGTTATCTTAACATCAACATCGAACACGTGGAGATATCCATCTAACAAGTCTACGAACGAGAACGGGAATATACAATAAAAAAATGTTCTTTGTTATAAGAAAAGAAAAGGATAGTGATAGTAGCTCTGAGTCACTCTGAAACAGCGCTTCATGCACTGACCTATACACAAAATGACCAACCACCAGTAGTACCTAAGCATGTAAATGTCGTATAAGCTAAACGACAAACACACAACGATGTAAAAATTGAATTCAAATAAATTGTTGAGTTTCCTGTAGGATTGCATAAACACGTTTGAAAAAAGAAACCTTAACGACCTACCTAGGACAATATACTCGTATAAGTAAGACATTATACATACAAGTTATAGCTTATACGTATTGGTTAGAACAGAATCGGCTATCAATATAAAATTAGCTTTTTATATATTCGAAGGTACAGCGAAATAATTTACTCTTGCCGACTGATCCCAGTAGTAGTAGAGCTTTTTTGTGAAAGAGTTCGTCCGGGGAAGTACTACCACCATACCTATTTCTTCCGCAAAGCAGTAGTGCTCGCATTGCTGTGTTCCGGTTTGAAGGGTAAGGGTGCCGGTGAAATTACAGGCACATGAGACTTTTCATCTTTATGTCTCAGGGTGGCGGGCGCAGTGCAATGCTACATAGGGCGCGTCCTAGGTGGACGTGACCTATGAGGTAATGCACAGTTCATAGGCAGAGGTTACCGCTTAAAATCAGGTGGGCCATTTGCTTGTTCCGTCATACTAGTAGTAAAAAAAAAAAAAAAAAAAACCGTGCAACTCAATGCTCAATTCAGATCAGTGTTACTGATCATCTAGTTATCTCAAATGGACTAAATGAGCGTGCCAAAGACTCGTACAAAGTAGGGTATTAATAAGCTATGTATTTAGAGTCGTCGAAGAATTTCTGGACAAGTAAGTGTTATTATTTCTTCCGTGACGATAGTTCGCAAGTCATGAGAATTTACGACACCAAACATTTCTTTCCTGAATTAGCATTCGTACAATAAGGAACGGTTGACAAGTGATCAATTGTCCCATTTTCGCAAGTGACTGGCTCATAATGGACCGAGAGCCGGTTACGAATGGACAGGGTTATTAAATTACAATAATTCTGGATATACGACCGGACTTGGGTGGTTGGAAGGGTAGGTAGTGACCGTTGCTACCAAAAGCGATTATGGAATTGTCATAAAATTATACCAAGTTTAATCGTCTTGTTTAGTTATGTGAGTATAGCTGGCTGAGACGCGAGATGTACGGTTACGATTCCAGCTGCACGACCAATGTATTATCTGTAAATATTTGTTACGGGTTGAATGTTGTAGCACCTTAGTACCTTAGTAGTAGTAGGGACTCCTACTAAAGAATCAGGATTATAACTATATAATAATAATAATATAAAACTTTATTGAGGACACAATATGAGTTACAGGTAAACTAAAGATAAAATTAAAGTTAATATCCTACAATCGGCGGTCTTATCGCAGGCAGCGATCTCTTCCAGACAACCGTTTAATCTGACTGTTGGCTATTATATAAACATTATGGCCTGCAAAGCACCCCGTTTATACACCATACAGCAAAATTAAAACAAATTATTAATTTCAAACCGATTCTGTATGACGTCAGGTAAAAAGTTATCCTACTGTAAAACCTGTTATTATGAACGTAACCATTTTAAGCCATAACAATGTCACATTTATGCCTAATCAAAAATACTTACATAAACCGAAACGAAAACAAAATTCTATTTCCTAACAGGCTATTTGTTTACGTCCCCAAATTAAAATCAGGAAATAATGTTGTTATATTACGAATAGTACCTACACGTAACTTTCCGAGAAATCGTTTGAACGACATTGAAAGGCAAAAGTAAAAATGCGGTAATTAGTTAACAGAAATAGGTACGTTTTTGCGGAAAAGTTTGTGAAAGTGTTGTTTACAAGTTAAGAAGGAAGCTGTAAGGAGGCTCTAATGAAAGCGGAAGTGAAATGTGTATGGCATAAAAATAATAATTGCAAAAAAATACATATAAAATTGACAAAATCAATTGCAATAAAATTGAATACTAAAAAAACTGAAAACACTGATTCACTGAAAATCACATCACCAAATACCGTCGTTTGTTTCACATTCTTTATAAACGCACCTTTTTCTTTTTTTGAGTTGTTGGCTTGGGATGGCCAGTTCGATTTTCGAACAAACCTGTTTACAATGCCATATGGGCATTTTTTTACTCAGAGTTTTCCACGAGATTCCATACAAATTTGACGTTCCAAATTAAAATCACTTTAATCTCTAGGGAGTTTCATACAACTTTATATCCCTTAAGAAATAATGCTTTACTTTACGTTGAGGTTACATGATATGTAATTGAACATTGTCGAGTGTGAAAACATAATAACATCCCAGGTTTCGAAACATCAGATGAAAATCAAGACATCAAAAGATCAGCTCTGGTCCAAAACACCGCTTTGAGGAACCAATGTCGGTGTTAGAATAAATAATGCTGGACAGTTCACACAACATTATCTAGCCCCAAGCTAAGCAGAGAATATATATAATTTCATCATTAAGTGTTTTTAACCTCCGACGTAAAAACGAAGGGGTGTTATACGTTTGACGTGTCTGTGTGTGGGTGTGTGTGTGTGTGCGTGTGTCTGTCCCATCGTAGCTACCGAACGGATGAACCAAATTCGATTTTTGTTTTGTTTGAAAGTTGAATTTGTCGGGAGTGTTCTTAGCTATGTTTGATCAAAATCGGTTCAGCCGTTTCATTGCGTTTGGGGTTTTTTTAATTTTTACAAAATTAATTACTTGTATTTGAATGGTAAACTAATTACAAAATGGCAATTATCCAGTTTTCTTACCAAAAATGTGAAATACACTTGGACCATCATCGACAGAAGAACTTGCATATTCCTGTGGACTTAAATAGAGAAAAGTTTATTTCAATCAAAAGTTTAAATAAAATTATGAAATATTCGTAATTTTGGCTTCCGTTACAAGTTTTTCGGCTATTACGAGATTGTAAGTACATATTATTACGTCGGTGTTTCGTAGCTCGAGCGTCACACTAACTTACTGCACAGAAGTTATGTAATGGAATTTAATTTCCATTTTATTTCACACTTGATTTAAAACTTCTGTTGATGTAAAAATAAAAGAGATCTAAGAGTAAGAATTGGCTCAATGAAAGTAGAGCAAGCTTGCTAGTAGTAAGTAGATACGTTGGTTTGATTGTAGGTTCTGTGGGGGGGGGGGGGGACTTCTTCGTCGTGTCATGGAAGTTTCGTGTTTTTAGGGTAACGTCCCCTCAACGGGAAAAAGTGGTGTTGTTTGTAGAAAAAATATCTACAGGATCACTATAATTCGGCGAGGTCGGAAGTTATGCCAAGACAACGGCACGGAAGCCTCAGGACGCGAGTCCTACTCTTACTTGTCCATATTTATTTATTTGACGCTAAGTACAGCAATGTGAGAATGCTGCTTGTCGGAAGAAATAGGCATGTTAGTTCCCCGGATGTACTCTTTCAAAAGCTCTAGGTACTACTACACACTACTACTACTGGTACTAGGTACTACTGTTACATATAAAAATCTCTAAGTCCTATCAGGTGGCAAAGGTCTTATTTTAAAATAAAATAGTGGGTTAAGAATCGCAATCTAGTATTATTTATTCAACGTTCTTATGTCTAGGCAATTTAAACAATATTAGTTACACAGTACAATATGAAGTTACAGAATACAGTTCCACACCGTGGAAGGTAGTAAAGATCTTATACTAGATGGTTACTGTTACAACACCCTTGGTTCATATCACCACCAGGATAGACTATCTCCTAACCTACACGTTCCTGGCTAGCTTAACTGCATACTTACTAACAAATTGTAAGCGTGATTTAAAATTTTCATCAAAATAAGTTCAGCCGTTACGGCTTTATTCAGAAAAAAGTAACAACAATTTTCAAAAACGCATTTATAATATCAGTAGAATATGATAAATATGAGTCAAATATGTCTGGTATAATATTTGGCTATGGTGTATCCGGCCTAAGAATATACCGCTCCGTCTCCTCGCGTGGATAACATAAAAGCTACTAAGGGATTACACCAGGGGATGGGCAGCAGAATCCACCTGTCAAGCGTGGTGATTATGGCAAATACCCCCTTTGCATTCTATGGGGGAAGTTTCGTCCAACTGTGGCCGTCATCGGCTGATGAAGAGTCAAATCACTTTACCGAGGGTCATCCATGCAATTAAATAATACACAAGTTAGATAATTAAGTATCTATAATATATTCTATTAATAAAACTAATAGCTCATCCTATAAAATGAATGTGACCTCTCTTGTCAATACATTTTGGCGTGAGGTCGTAATAAATTATGTATCTGATATTTACGATTTTAGATATATTATCTGTTAATCTCTAGCGCTTAATTGGTGCCATACGAATATAAACATCTTATTTTAATATCAAAATAGGCACTTAGCATATTTTTTTCTGACAACACTTACTCGTACAAGATTTCATTTTTACAAGCTTTATATTAACTTGCAATGTATGTCCGGGTGGAATCTTGCAACTGAATTTTAAAGCAGTTATCCTCAACCGATTGAGCTGAAATTTGGCATACCTGTCAAATTCTAATGACAATACAATATGATGGAAACAGCGAGCTGATTTGATGATGTAGACGGAAGGTGGACAACGGAACTCCTCGACGGATAATAGTAGACTGGCCGTGTTTAGGCTCATTTTGATCAGCAGACGGTTACGATCACTAATTTACTAAAAAAACGAATTTTTCAACTGTAGTTGGTAGGTATATCAACGGTAATAACATGTCAATATGCATTATCTGTACCTACATAATGTTCATATTGCCCTGATATGTCTAGCCTAAGAATATACCCCTCCATCTCCTCCCATGGATGTCGTTAAAGCCGACTAAGGGATTACCAGGACTTTTTAGTAAGATTTATTGGTATAAGATTTGTCCTGGCTGGAATGTGTTCTTTACTGGAAGAAAGTGTTAGCCGAGCTAGTCATGAGAATCAATGACGGCGATGAGCTCACCACTTGTCACGTCTATAAAACCACATTGACAGAATTGTTTATTTTTATGCGTTTTGTTTCTCTTTTGGTTCGGATACTTTTTGACCCGACTGATGGAAAGACTTTTAATAACAAGTTTTCTATACAAATCTATATGCTGGTATGATATGAAAACTGCAATTTTATGCGATTCTGACAAAACACAGGCCTAGATATTATTGTATAGATTTGTCGACAAAATTTCATGGAGTTTGATTACATAATACCCAAAATAAATTTGTATGGAGAGGGCTCAAGCGGTTTTCACGACCGTCTCTTCTTCTACTTCACATAATGGCTTCTGAGGAGTGCTCCAAACAATTTCACCTATGTCAAGTGGTATTAATATGTAATCAAATTATTCAAGTCGTCAAGAGTCTCCATCAAGTCATAACCCAGTTTAAATGATGCCAGAAAAACTGAGTTTTTACAGGGAAAATCCACTATTTTGAAATGACACGCGATACACGAAACATGCTTTCAACATTGAAAATAGATGGCGCTGCACTGTGAATAAACTGTCGCAAGAAAGTTTGA
The DNA here is from genome assembly GCA_932527175.1 of Operophtera brumata. Lineage (NCBI taxonomy): Eukaryota > Metazoa > Arthropoda > Insecta > Lepidoptera > Geometridae > Operophtera > Operophtera brumata. The sequence goes on along the minus strand of OW052235.1, from coordinate 7,054,593 downwards.
CTTTGTGACAGTAATATAGACAAACAACAAAAATAAACCAGCTTAGAATTTTTTGACAGTGGATTTTAGTAAGCGCCATCTGTCAAGCCAGTTTGAACTACTTAAATGAAGAGCCCTCATTAGACGTTGGCACAGTTTCCCGTAATTAATTGGTAAACATATGCATTAGCGTATCTCATTCGTGGGTTAGTCATCCAAGTTATTACAGTAACTGTGTATTCAAATTACTTAAAAATACAAACAAATAATTTATAGCTTGTAGAAGCTTTTTACGAGCTTCTAAAAACTATATAATTGGATGTTTTACGAACATGACATTTTGCCGCCATTGCTTTTTAATGTTGACTTCAATGTTAAGCTACGTTAGAACTGGTGTCGATTCTGTGCAGCATTCTCTAATTTTAAACCGCGTTAAAGTTGTCGCGCGCCCTTTCTAATAGACTGAAATAAAAGAGACCGCGATAATTTTAATGCGGTTTAAAATTAGAGAATGCTGCACAGAATCGACACCACTATCAATATAAAATATGAGCACCATCAATATTAGTGATATTGACGGTATTTGTGTGATCTTAGTACATATTTAGATTCAAGTCCACAGTAGTGAAATTGATGACCCATATTGATAGTTTAGTTAGACGTAGCCTTTGGAGGTTTTGCTGTGAGGACCATTTGATGTAAGGAAGGAGACGTACTATCACCAACGTAAGTACCTGACCAGTTTCAAAACATTTTCGCTTGCAGCAAAGACCGTAAACTAGGTCCGCCCATTTTTTGTTTACCAATGAGTCATGATATCCTTTCCTTTGTTTTACGACTTTTACAAATAATGTTATACTGTTTACCTATTTATAGAAACTTGACTCTTGTCGGCGATCTATTTGTTTATTGAATACTAGCGACTCGCCCCGGCTTCGCACGGGTAACCCCCGGTGAAAAACAGCCCCCCCCCCCCGATATTTTATTACTTATTCTGCTATTCGGAGCGGAGAAAAATCCACCAAAAAAAGAGATAACTAACATCGGTTCAGCCGATCTTGAGTTATAAGTGGTGTAACTAACACGACTTTTGTTTTATATATTCGCGGATTTTCGCATCAAAATCACGTAACCAATTAACTATCCTATATTTATTCTAGCTTATATTCAGCCGTGTCTTATTACGTCCGTCCTATGACGGCCGCCATTATTTGGAAACCGGGCTTATGCATGACCAGTGTCATAATTCATAAAACAAAGCACATGCCATTACACGACTCGTTTACGAGCACTGCAGACTGGGGGGTACGGGGAGGGGTGTTTCCCACGGCCAGTCAGGAAGAAGCTAAGAAGCAGTTCTCCAGAGAACTGGCAGACATTTATGACAAGGCTAAGAACTTACCTGGAAATGTCCTGCGTTTCTTCAGAAAAACTCTGCGGACCCTGATTAGTAAACCACAAAAGCAAATCTTATAAAATATCTGTTATCACTCCTTTTTCCCAGTAAAGGTAGGCAAAACCTTAATAGGCCTCTTTTCACTGTGGGTGCATCGTGGGAATATAGACGTGACACTGGGTGAGCTCATCGCCGCCATTGCTTCCCATGACTGATTCGGCTAACACTTTCTTCCAGTAATAATAAGCTAGCAGCCAGGACAAATATTGTACCAACGAATCTTACTTAGTTGTTGATTGACGGCTTTCACGACATCCACGGGAGGAGATGGGGGATTTTATTCTTAGGCCGGACACACTACAGCATTCTTAGGCCAGACACACCACGGTATATATTTGTTATCGCGAGTGGACACTAATTTCTACATATTTCTGTCAAAAAGTAGGATTTAAAGTAAAGTTTGTTATTCATAATCTCCGTTTAGAAGTTATAGAGAATGCCTGGACATTGTTTATTTTGCCTAGGAAAAGTAATTAATATTTAACAAATATTTCCCGTACCATATCTATCAAACTCTCACTTGTCAATTCGTATTCAAACGGTTCCGGTTCGGTGTAATAATAATTGGTGCAAAACAGACAGGACGTCCTGTGTCGAATTGCTCTTACGATTACCACATTAAGTTCACCGTTACACATATTTTGCCATAGCCAAACCAACTCTATGTGATTGACTTACGGGTGAAGTTGTGGTTTAGTTGAAAAAGATTTTATACATGCCCATCTGAACATCCCTCGGGTCAAAATCGCGATTTCATTTATTTATAACATGTCGTAGCAGCTGGGGTTTGTCAAGATGTAAAAAAAATATAAGAAAATGAATCTAGCGGGCCCCTCGTCTTGCGATCTCCCCTCGAACGGGTTCGGGCCCCATAAATCCCACGATTTCAAAAGACATTTTAAAACGCGTATAAAATTATTCAGGGCAGAAATAATTCGGTGTGTCAAAGAATTTATTTATTATTTAGGACTTGCGAAATTCGTGCACGTGTTTTTCGGCCATTATGGTTGTGTAGCCCGTTTAAATGTTGTTTGCCGTTTTAAGTATGTCAAGAGTAGGTAATCTTACTAAGTACTTTGCAATGCTCTAATTCGGTTAAAATTCATACGTACTTTTAATAGCATTGTGCTTGTACTTCCTCCTCCTTGCGTTGGATTCCTCAATCTTTATTTGCTTGAAATAGGCTTTGAAAATAGATACTCGTTGTTAAAAATAAAAGACACATATTCCGCTGTACTGCAGGATAGCATGCAAAAAGTTAACATTAAAAAAAGAAACAAAGAAACTATAAAAAACAATCCGTAAAACTCACTTTTTATATAGTTATAATACAAATTTAGAAGTTATTTTGTAAGTACATAGTATAATACCATAAAGTCGTTCACTGAGTAAAATCCAGGAAAAAATACTACACTACTGCTACTACTTATATTACTTATATAATATAAGTATATATTTTTTCAGGGTTGCTCCTTTACATGGTTATCAAAGTGCATAAAAGAAAAAGGGTGACCAAGAAAGAGCCGGTGGTAAGTTATAGTAGTAGTAGTACCTACTATAGGGATTTTACAATGACAGCTTACCTTACCAAACTGTACATATGTTTCTATTGGTTGGTGATCAATGATGATATACCGTAGATAGAGCTATAGAACATTATAAGTATAACCAAGGCGTCAGATTCTCATATTATGAATACCATTACAGCGTAAAAATAACAACAAGCACGCCATTTGGTTCATAAATGAAAACGAATCCACACAGACACACCCACTGACTCAGTGACCCAAAGACCAATAAAACTGCTTAATTATATAACAAAGAATAAAAACCATTGATAAATGAAGATATACAAAGCAATAATGGAATGCTCCTTGATAACCAAAGACTAATAACTATAATAGAACTGAACAATAGCGCACGAGGTATCGCACAATGTGAATATCATTGGTTTACGGTAGTACAAAGCTACAGAATGACGCGTGAAAAACTGTTTTGTGTACCACTGAATACAGAAATGTTTTGCCGTAAAGGTCGTTGACATCTCAGTTTTGGTATAAATTGATATAAATTAATAAGCGCTTTGAGGCTCTTAAGAGGAGTGTATCGCTGGCTCGCTCAAGCCTTCTCCATATAAACGAAGTTTTTGCTTATTTTAGATGTTTATCAGCCAATCAAACTTTCATAAAATTTTATAGACTTAATACAATAATATCTAGGCCTGTAGCTAAGCGATATGTTACAATTGGGTCGCTGAATTAGCAAGAAAAAGAAAACAAACTTGACGTTATTACAATGATTACTTGAGGATGTAAAACGGACACACGACTGGTTAAACTTTACACGATAGGTTTATTTCTTTTATCGGCCCTCACTAAATCAGTTTTACGGCCATCCTCCGAATCTAGAAAATATTGACGGTAATTTTTTACACTATTCAGTAGGTAATCACAGTACTTCAATAAATAGAAGAGGATTTATTTTTGTATTTGTGACTTTTTAAGCAAAATGGTGTTTTATCATTTGTGGTTTACGTTAGTTACTTCTAAACGGCACTTTATACCTCATCTCTTCCCGGGTTCAAATGAGTAACAGTGCTATCACTTTCTTAAAGTTACTAGAACTTTAAAGTTAGAAGAACTAGTCTGGGTAAACTTAAATGGTATGGTAAATTCTTTGAAAGTTATTGTTCCCAAATCACACCAGTTTAAGATTTGTATAGAAATCTTATAACCCGTGCTATTTTTAATGAAACTGTCCAATTCAATAAGAAACTGACAAACCATAGGCCTAGATATTAGTCTGTAGATTGTGTTTACATAATTTCATTAAGTTGAATCAATAAATATTCAAATTAGGAGCAAACTTCATTTTGTATAGAGCAAGCTAGATATAGTCCTCTTAAATCTAGATGAAATAAATAATAATAAAAAATATAAATAAATAATGCTGGACAGTTCACACAACATTATCTAGCCCCAAACTAAGCAGAGCTTGTGTTATGGGTACTAGATAACTGATATACTTAATACAATATATTACATAGATAGATATTTTTTATTATAGGTACATATAAAATACCCAGAACACCCTGAACAAATATATCTGCGATTGCACGAATATTTGTTCCAAGGCGGAATTGATAAACCAACCCGCAACCTCCTGCGTCGCAGGCCAAGCTTCGCCCGCTGCGCCACAGAGGTCGTCAATAAATTAAAAAGCTGATATCATAGTGTTCGTTTCGCCATTACTAAATCTATTAAGCAATTCTAAAAATATGCTTCCTTCTAAACCTCCATTACATATTACCACCAGATTATCATCGCCAATTGACTGACAAAGGCAGCGAAAATAGCATTCAAAACAGTTTTGCCAACAGTTGTACAAAGTTCATCGACCTCCATTATAAGCCGGTGATACTTTATTGAATATAACCAGATCATGTGAAATACAATTTTGCATATCTGATCTAATGTTCGGCAGGTTTAGTGGATAAACCCTATCGCATGATGACACTGTTGTTAAACTTAATCATAAAGAAATTTACATAAAATCAAGCTTCCGTCTATTCTATCAATTTCAATAGACACACACACACATCTTTCAAAATATGATATTTCTAAGTACATATTGATTTCTTTGAAGAAGCGTGCCGTGGACGGTGCATAATTTTTTTCGAATCTATTGAAAGTTTGATAAGCAAATCATTTGAATAAATATTTATTACTAATGTTTGGCAGGTTTAGGGCCAATTTTTCAATTCCCATTTAATATTATCTGTCATATAAATGTTAGCACTGTCTTTTTCTTTCATATGACTCAAGAAAAAATTGGTTATATTTTTAACTGACTGATAATTTTATCTAGAGATTGAAAAATCTACCCTTATTGGATAAACCGTATCGCATGATGACACTGTTGTTAAACTTAAGCTTAAATAAATTTAGAAATATCAAGCTTCCGTCTACTCTATCAATTTCAATAGACACACACACACACACATCTTTCAAAACACGGTATTTTTAAGTACATATTGATTTCTTTGACCATCTTTGTAGAAGCGTGCCGTCGGCGGTGCATAAATTTTGTCGAATCTATTGAAAGTTTGATAAGCGAATCATTTGAATAAATATTTATTGCTAATGTTCGGCAGGTTTAGTGGATAAACCGTATCTATATATTGCTTGATGATTATTGACACTGTTGGTAAACTTGTGCCTAATGAAATTTACATAAAATCAAGCTTAGGTCTATTCTATCAATTTCAATAGACACGGGACACATCTTTCAAAATATGGTATTTCTAAGTACATATTGATTTCTTTGACCATCTTTGATGAAGCATGCCGTCGGCGGTGCATAAATTTTGACGAATCTATTGAAAGTTTGTTATGCGAATCATTTGAATAAATATTTATTAGTAATGTTTGGCAGCTTTAGTGGATAAACCGTACCTATGCATGATGATTATTGACACTGTTGGTAAACTTGTGCCGAAATAAATTTACATAAAATCAACCTTTCGTCTATTCTATCAATATCAATAGACATACACACATCTTTAATTCTTCCATAAAGTCTTCTCCATTCTAAGGTTGTCTGGAAGAAATCGCTATAAGCTATAAGCGATAAGACCGCCCATTGTGCATTTCTGTTATTTTTTGTTATTTAGCTATGTTTTGTATTTCTGTGTGTTATTTTAATCGTTAATGTTCAATAAGGAGTTAAAAATCTATCTAAACTATCTTTTTTAAATTTATTTATCAACTATGTCTTTTTTTCAAGATATGGTATTTCTGAGTACATATTGATTTCTTTGACCATCTTTGTAGAAGCGTGCCGTTGGCGGTGCATAAATTTTGTCGAATCTATTGAAAGTTTGATAAGCGAATCATTTTAATAAATATTTATTACTTTATTGATATGCCTTAATAGAACCACGGCAGTAACATGAAGATTGTATTGGTCTATTCATCATTTGTAGTCATTGAAAGTGCAGTCTACTATCCTCCATAGATTTGTCATATAATCACCACGTTTGGTAATCGCAGTATTGGTGTTGAGTAGGTACTCAGGTGGATGCTATTGTCCATCCCTAGGTGTAATCCTTAATTGGCTTTGCTAACGTTTTATCGATATAAAAAGAGCCAATCCAGGTCACAATCTATCTGTATTCCTAGTTTCACCTAAATCGGTTCAGCTGCTTCGGCGTGATTGAGTAACAAAAATACAAATGTCCAAACATCGTAACTTTGACATTAATGAAATTAGTGGGGTTTCTACATTAATAAAAGAGGTTTTTGTTTGTGTTTGTCTGAATGTTTATTTTTATTTTTTATTCTACTTGGTATGACTAGTCAAGCAGATGGCTCACTTGATGTTACGTGATACCCTCTGCCGTGCCTCTGAACAGTGCATTATCTCACAGGTCACGTTCACCTTAGACGCACCCTATGAGGCATTGCACTGCGCCCGCCATACTGAGACATAAAGATGAAAAGTATCATGTGCCTGTAATTCCACCGGCACCTACCTTTCAATTCGGAACACAGCAATGCGAGCACTACTGCTTTGCAGCAGAAATAGGTATGGTGGTAGTAATTCCCCTGACGAACTCTTTCACAAAAAAGATCTACTACTACTAAAAATTTCAGGGGTCCCTCTTCTTAACTACTGGTCCGATTCTGAAAATTATTTCGCTAACATAAAGCTACATTATGCTATGAGCTATGCTTTATTAGCTTCCGCCTGCGGCTACGCTCGCGTTATGTGTCTCACAACGACTATGTATGTATGTCGACTCAACTCTGTAACGGGTGAGCTGGACCCTATTGCAGCTCTATAATGATAACGATCTAATAGATAGATGTGTGATTGTGTGATTAGGTGAATGATGTCCGGTTGCCACTTGCTTGTAATGTTATCCTGTGCTTAGAAAAGGGGAGGAAGGTAAAAATTGAAAAAATGGCTTTTTCTCTTATTTCGGATAAGTAACCGCACTATCCTATTTATATTATACTCACGAAAGATTTTTGTTTGATAGTAACTCAATCACGTTGTAATAGATGAACTAATTTTGAATAAATTAGAAAGACAGACGAACAAACAAAGAACCTAAACAATTACTCTATCCACATTTTGTATCACGCTAATAACTACTAAATTTGAAGTTTGATTTTCTAGATGATAAAACCATTACATCATTCACCTTCCTCAATAATGATAGTTTCAAGCCAATACAAGTAAGGATACCTTTGAGTTTTAGTAACGTCAGCAGTTCAAACGTTCAGATAATAACGCTATATTATTATTAGCGTTAGCTAAACCAAATCTCAACCAAAACAGTTACGTTCGAGCCTTTGAAACGTTTCAATATTAGCACGATTGGGATCCCTTAATTTTATGCTACCCCGTATTGGGCACGCATAGTGGTTTCCCAGACGACCTCTGTGGTGCGGCGGGCGAGTAGCCAGCAGAGATGCGAGAGGTTGCGGGTGCGATTCCCGCCGTGGAACAAATGATTGTATATTGCAAATATTTGTTCCGGGTCTGGGTGTTGCGGTAACAAGGTACTCGTACTTCCTGATACCCACGACACATGGAATCCTAGTGTGTGGCAGGATTATGTATGTGATTGTTGGGTGTGTTATGTTATGTTATGTATACTCCTGCAATTCTAGCCTTAGCTTGAGTTCGGGCGTAGTTGGAAGTTGTAGGCTTATGATGATTGTAGTAGAGTATTATAAAATAGCGTGGACATAACAGACAGGCTTCCCCCGTCGCGCTCAGCGGCGCATGCAACCGCGCAGCGCAGGAAGGCTCGTCTCATCTCGCAGGATGCGGCGCGCGCGACCGCTCTAGATCCCCTTACAGGCACGTGTGAGTGACCCTATCATGTGATACTAGTCCAAGTTTCTACTTCTATTGGATGGAGGCAAACTAGTCCAATCTAATCAAGAAATTCTCTTCAGAATTTAAGCGTACTTAGTTGATCATTGATAGTTAGGTTAGCAAATCCCTACAGCGGTAAAAGGATGTATTGTACTGACGTCAATGGAGTTTAATATCTAACAGAACCTACTACACCTATGGTATCCATCGGACGGGCAGGCGGATGTGTCAACTCCCCTGGACGGGCTAATGCGAGCGCTTCCGACACGCCGTCACGGCGTCACGCTGCCTCATTCTGCATCTTTGACGCAAGAAATGCAACTTGTCATACTCGTTCGTCAAGACGCTAAGTAGTTACGCAAGTTGCAAGTAATGCGCCAGATTGCGCAGTGTTGAGCAAAATCAGTGCAGCGAAGCACCTGGATGTTGGTTCTGAGTTATACCTATTGTACGTCATTCAATATATCATGTCATTCAGAGGAAAGGTTGCGAACTCCTGCGACTGTTTTCAGAATGCTGTTGTGACGTCACATACTCACCTCAGAGATGCAGTTTGTTTCGAATCAACTGGAAACAGTCAGTTCTACTTTAGGCAAACATCTCTAAGACACTAACGAAAGAGACCCAACATCATTCTAAAAGTATTATAATGTTTTAAGAATATCTATACTAATATTATAAAGCTGAAGAGTTTGTTTGTTTGTTTGTTTGTTTGAACGCGCTAATCTCCGAAACTACTGGTTCGAATTGAATAATTCTTTTTGTGTTGGATAGTCCAGTTATCGAGGAAGGCTATAGGCTATATAACATCACGCTACGACCAATAGGAGCAAAGATATAGTGGTAAATGTGTAAAAAACGGGATAAATTATAACTTATAACTCAAGAACGGTGAACCGAATTGGCTGAAAATTGGTGGGGAGGTAGCTTAGAACCAGGAGATTGATATAGGGGGGAGGGGTAGGAGGGGGGGGGGGGGGGGGGTTCTCCGGGGGCTGCCCGTGCGAAGCCGGGGCGAGTCGCTAGTTGTAAATAATTCGATGCTACGATGTCCGTACAAAAAAAGCAAATGATCTAATTTTTTAGGATTCCGTGCCTTTTGGGCTCTGAAATTGTGCTTGGTATCCCGTACATACGAGCGGACTACGTAGTGAATATTTTACCTTTCTTATTATAAATCTCTTCGGATCCAAGGCTTGTATAATTATTGTCAAACGTCACAAGGTAAATGTGGGCATCGTTGTTGTAATGGTTGGATGGTTAGGGTTATTCGAAGTCATAGTAAACCTTATTATAAGCCTGTAATTTCAGGCATCGAGTAGGTATTGACTTTTTGATTACTTACCGGCAGGCTGGGCTGTAGGCAGGCCGCGTTGGTCGGCTGGTCGCGGATGCTGCGCGGGCGCAGCCGGAAACGGAAGTCACGGGCGTGCTCGCTCGCTCAGCTGTGGAAATACCACGGAATCATCTACTGGCATTGGTGAATGCTCTAATTAAACTATGGTAGTTGTATTTGCTAATGTATGTCCCAGGTGTGAACATCTCGAACTACACCATTATGTATAAAAAGTTTCACCATCATCATCATCAGACGTTAGACGGCCACTGTTGGACGAGGCCTTCTCCATAGAAAGCAAGCGGGAATTTGCCATAATCACCACGCTAGGCAGGCGGATTGGTGGTCGCAGTATTGGTGTTGAGTACTCTGGTAGGTGCTGCTGCTCATCCCCTGAAGTAATCCCTTAGCCAGCTTTTGCAACATCCACGGGAGGAGACGGAAGGTTATAATATAAGGCCGGACATACCACGACGACCCAGTCGCTCTTTGTGAACTATCCCTCCTTTCTGTCTAATAAGAAATCACATGATATAAATCCCAGTAGTCAGCACGTCTATAATCAGTGGTTTTGGTACGTTCGTGAGAAATAAAGAACTTGGGCTTGAGGATAATAATAATGATGATTATAAATTAGCAACTAATAGTAATATTTACTATATTATGGGGAGGTGCCACCCACATATGATAGATATTCCACGTGAAGAGATCCCATTCTACCTTCTAAGGCAGGGGTTCCCAAACTTATTTTGTCTACTGCCCACTTTGAGAATAAATCATTTTTTCACCTACTTAAAAACCACTATAAATTTAAATTAAATTAATTATTATGAGCTATATTAGCGGAGATTAAAAATGCACAAATCGAGTTATTTAACAAAAACTTATTAAAACATGGTTGCCCGCGGTCTATTATTTACGAAAATGACCTATCTAGGAATACTAATAACTATTAAAATGCAAAAGTGTGTCTGATTTGACGCCTCCATTTTTTTTCTGGGTCTTTACCGCCCCCCCCCCCCTTTAAGCCTGCAGCGCCCATAAGGGGGCGTTATCACCCACTTTGGGAACCCCTGTTCTAAGGAGTGGAACTCATTGCTGGCGACGGATGTTTTAAGACAAGAGTGAACAGGGTAATTATAAGCAACCATGCTCCATCTTAGACCGCATCGACACTTTCATCAGGTGAGATGGCGGTCCAACGCTTGAGTGTCTTCAGTGAATAAAAAAAAAGCGACGGTACCGTGGGTTTGTCAGTACATACTTACATTCAAAGTCAAATATATTTTATTAATTTAAATCACAACTATCATTTTGAATCGTCTTATGGACTAAATTTACTCCTTTTCCAACGCGACCAAACCTAGATTAATCGGCAACAAACACGGCTTAGCTTTATTTGATGACCCTTCTTACTGCTAGGTGGGAAGCGCCTGTGTGGTGTCTGCAAAACAAGGAGAAGCTGATTTAAGGTAGATGCTCACGCTTGTAGCGCGAATATCATCTTGTAATATCATCAGTTTAGCTACGAAACCCTAAATAAAAAAAAAACACTGTAAAAATGTGTTAAGGAGGGGTTTAGCTAAACTGATCATATTTATGAGATATCAATTAAAACACGTGTGTTAAGTCTCCTAGTTCTCGCGAAATCAACTTTCGCTATCTGAAGAAGTGTTCATGAGCAAAAAACACCAACAAATTTGAATTTTGCGCCACTTGCGTGATCATCCACCTTTAAGAAAAAAAGAGAACTAACTTATTCGTCCGACGCTAATTCGAAACTAAACCATGCTAACCATCTTTCCATCTACGAGTCTCCGAGAGAGAGTAAAACCTCATCAATCGTCCTAAATGAAGAAAAGCATCGATCGTGTAAAGTGACTTTCATTCCGTGAGTGATAGAAAGCTGCGTGACATTAGCGGCGTGACCCGCGGGCGTGACCCGTCGCGCCGTGAAATGCGTCAAATCGCCGTGCGCCCGCGCAAACCTCTCCGGCCGCCGTGGTTTACGGTCACTGGGTAGGCTGTTTAGTGAATGCGATTTATTAAATCATTTCTTTAATTATTAAGAAGTTACTACGTAATTTTCACTAGAAACGGGATATTTACCATGATTTTTGAGTTTTATATGTTCCCGATATTTCGGCACAGTTGCATGCGCCAGTTACTACGTATACTAATTATTACGAAATACTGCTTTGAAGTGGTCATTTTTGTTACAATCAAGTGGGGGGCACTTGCCAGCTAAACGGTTGTATTTGGATATGTATCAAAATTCACGGCAGTAGAATATATAACGCACAGCCCCAGAATAAATAATAGTAAAAGGCACAGTTAAGTATAGGCTTTATAAGTTAACGATTCTAACAACTTCAGGAAAAATCGTACAAATTCCATTAAAAATTACTTAAATGAAGTTAGTTGCGTAAACAGCAAAGCCCCCTTATAAGTCAGCATATTGACGGACAACTACAGCACCCTACAATGAGCGTGGCCCGACATGCCCTTGGCTGCTTTTTATTTTTATTTGGTTAGGGTTCATACAGAAGCAACGCATAATCTGTTATCTCTTACGGCTGCTATACCTAATACCTATAAATTAAGAAAAAGAGTCTAGTTGGCACTCCTTGGGACCCTAAAAACCGGCCAAGTGCGAGTCGGACTCGTGCACGAAGGGTTCTGTACCATTATCTATAAAAACAGCAAAAAAAAAACACTTTTTTTGCCCCTTTAAATATTTATTTTATTCTGTTTTTTAGTATTTGTTGTTATAGCGGCAACAGAAATACATCATCTGTGAAAATTTCAACTGTCTATCTATCACGGTTCAGGAGATACAGCCTGGTGACAGACGGACGGACAGCGAAGTCTTAGTAATAGGGTCCCGTTTTACCCTTTGGGTAAGGAACCCTAAAAATACTATCTAGCTCCATACTACATTGTACCAACTTCCCCGGACGAACTCTTTTAATCAGCCATTGGGTATCTACAACGAGAAAGTAACAACACCAATCCTTTTCGACCTTTTTTTCCTTTGATGACCTCTGTGGCGCTGCGGGCGAAGCTTGGCCTGCGATGCAGGAGGTTGCGGGTTTGATTCCCGCCTCGGAACAAATATTTGTGCGATCGCAGATATTTGTTCAGGGTGTTCTGGGTATTTTCTATGTATAATAAAAAATATCTATCTATGTAATATATTGTGTTAAGTATATCAGTTATCTAGTACCTATAACAGTACTAACATACTCCAGTACTCTTGTACTTAAAATTTTGTATTTGAATATTAGCTTGTGTGGGTACCTAAGCTTATTAGGTTCCTAGTATCTATCTGTTACGAGTTCTCGGTGGTTGTCCTGCTGTTCCTTGTTTTTTCAATCATTGTTACATAGTTTCTCTTTTGTTTGGGAACAGCGGATAGCTACCGAGTATCATGGCTGCTGTGACGACAGCAGCATTCTAAGGCGAGGCTGAAAAACAGCGTGGCTGAGCCATCGACCTTTTCTCTTACACTATACTAAATATGTTATTTTTATACCTATATCCTTTGTTATTTTTTGGTTTAGTGTAAAGAATTAATGGCCTTTTTTTATCTAGTACCCATAACACAAGCTCTGCTTAGCTTAGAGCTAGATAATGTTGAGTGAACTGTGTCCAGCATTATTTATTTATTTATTTTCCAAACAGTTTTACCGAGTCGTGTCGTGGTCGCATAGTCTAAAACAATCGCCGGTGAGTATGTGACACAGTGGACACTCGCACGCTCCTAATCGATGAGAGAATTAGAGATGCAAACGCCACACTTTTCCAATTATTACTAAAATAATGTGATGTATGACCACACGCATTCTGTTGGCTAACGGTTCTGTAGTTCGTCATTTCATGATAGGTAGAAACAGGAGTTCTGTGGCTTTACATTCCCGCGACTTCATTCACGCGGTACATTCATATCTTCTGAAACCTGATATCGAAATGGAACACACGAAAATTTAAGTTTATATTCCTGTTTTGTTTCCTTTTAATTTTAATTCGTTAGCCGTTTCGGAGCCGAGACAAACATTCAGACAAGCAAACAGACATAAACTGTAATTTTTGATTTGATTAGGCATCGAATAAACAACAGTTTTCACTTAAATTTTGGCATATAGTATGAAATCACAGACAGAAACTTAAAAAATATAAAATGATATTACAAAAGCCATTATTCGATGAAATCATCATTATCATCATCCTGTCATACAACTATCACTGCTGGACATATAACTTCCCTATAGAATACATCGATGAACGGTCCTGAGCCACCTCCACACACCGACTTACTGAGACCTGCCTGAAAATGTCCTTGTTCCATCGAAACACTGCGTGTTTGTGCAGTTTGTGGGCGCCTTTCTAGAATCTTTATTCCCCAATAGTTGTCAGTTCTGCCGAGCTATAGGACCAACAGCACAGTATGTATATAATCTATTCTGTGGTTATACGATTTTTTTAATTTAATAAAAGATACACAGTTTCATAGCAAAAATATCGTGTAGGCACTAAGCTGAGAAATAACATCTGTATGCAACTGTGTTTGAAAACTCATAGTATCTAGCAAAAAAATTGTGCAGACTTTAAGCTGAAAAATATAATAACATCAGTTTGCAATTGTGTCTGAATACTCATAGTATCCCAGCAAAAAAATCGAGCAGGCACTAAGGTGAAAAATAATATCAGTTTGAAATTGTGTCTGAAAACTCATAGTATCATAGCAAAAAAATCGAGCAGGCACTAAGCTGAAATATATAATAACATCAGTTTGAAATTGTGTCTGAAAACTCATAGTATCATAGCAAAAAAATCGAGCAGGCACTAAGCTGAAATATATAATAACATCAGTTTGAAATTGTGTCTGAAAACTCATAGTATCATAGCAAAAAAATCGAGCAGGCACTAAGCTGAAATATATAATAACATCAGTTTGAAATTGTGTCTGAATACTCATAGTATCACAGCAAAAAAATCGAGCAGGCACTAAGGTGAAAAATATAATAACATCAGTTTGCAATTGTGTCTGAATACTCATAGTATCACAGCAAAAAAATCGAGCAGGCACTAAGGTGAAAAATATAATAACATCAGTTTGCAATTGTGTCTGAAAACTCATAGTATCACAGCAAAAAAATCGAGCAGGCACTAAGGTGAAAAATATAATAACATCAGTTTGCAATTGTGTCTGAAAACTCATAGTATCACAGCAAAAAAATCGAGCAGGCACTAAGGTGAAAAATATAATAACATCAGTTTGCAATTGTGTCTGAAAACTATGAGGGCATTTACAAATATTAAGTAAAGTATAGTAAGTCAAGTCAACAGGGTATTCTTGATCAAATAGTAATTAGTCTTAGAAAAGCTTAACACCATGAATTAGTAAGTAAAAATATTATCATGTAATTGTCAAACCACATTGGTGTACACTAGTGAAAATAACTCCAGTACCTACCGCGCCCAAACCGTAAATAATAATCCACTAAAAAGGAGATATAAAAACATGTAGGATAATTACAGCGGGGAGTCGGACTGCGAGGGTCTTGCATGAAGTATAGGATTCCTCTGGTCTCTTTCACAGGACATTGATAGGAATAAATACTGTACTTGATGGATTGTTTATGTCATGGAAGCGGGTTTGTGCAAGCATTCACAGATTTTGATGGGGTAGCGATGTACTGCTAAGCACACAAGTTTCATGTTATTTTTTGGATTTACACAATAGTTTCATTTAACTTACCTTTAAGGTGTAGTACTGACAAAATATTATTTTTTACCCATGATGAAACGGAATCCATGTAAATATCGAGGTATGCGTTTGGGGTAAGAGGGTGGGTGTGTGTATTATTCCCTACAACCTAGCAGTTTGTAAAATAACTTATTTGATCTAAATGCGGTTTTACAAACGTTTTGCGTGACTTGGTTCTTAAGTTGGTTATATTATTACAGATTGGTGGCTTTAAGGTTACACATATTATTTGAATATACATTGATAATTTATAACAATACAATACAATACAAAATCTTTATTTCAGGCTTACTGAGAAATGCACTAAACCTAAACAGTAAGCCCATATCAACATAAATACCTTAGAAACTAACATACACATAAAAAACACTTATGCACTTAAACATTATAACACCGTTAGGGGAGCTGGGAGATAAAATAGACATAGAACGTTACCAAATATTTTGAGTATTTCATTTTTACAATTCATTCAATATATAGGTACCTCTTAATATAGCAGTTAGAACGAATTGGCATGCCACTCTACAATAACATTATCAACTTTATAAAATATTAGCCTTTTGCCCACAGCTTCACATGCATGCTGTCAGCATTAAAAGTAGTCCCTCTCCCTCCACACCCCAGCATCCATCCACTCACCAAATATCACCAAAATCCACTCAACCTTTACGAAGTTTAGTGGAGCTACACATAACGTGAGCGTAGCCACGGGTGGAAGTTAATAAAATAGCCTATAGCATTCAGGGACGATGTAGCTTCCTGTTAGTGAAATATTTTTCGCAAACAAATTTTGCCTCTTCATTAAATTAGTATAGAAAAATCCCCTTATTAGTCACAACTATCAACTACAAAATTATTGATGTAAATTTATCAAGCTGATATATTGTAAAATCACAGCAGCGCTGTATTCGACTGTACCTCGCTTGGTAGAGGGGAGAGCGCACACCTGGCGGCCGCAGCTGCGCGCGGGCAAATCTCACGCGCAGCTTCCTCGCATGCGTGAACACACCCGATGTAGGTAGTACGTGCGTGTGTGTGCGTCAGTGATGTAGGTACGCACAGATTTATTTATTTTACGAATCACTATGTGGTCGCTGGTTTAGATTTTTGTAGGTACTTAAGTATGAACATGTTTTCATAGTTAATAATTGAAATGTTTGTTAACTTGCTAACATTATTACGTAGTTATGATTATCGTGGATCATATCAAAGAAAATATAATAAAATAAAGTGAAGTATGCTTTATTTGCTTAGTTACCTACCTATATACAGGTAGGCGCAATAGTTGTTAGTATTGCTTTATATATTTATATATATATAGAATAGAGCTAGATTCACCATACTCTAATAATGAGTCGTGCAAATATTTAAATTTCATAAAACTGTCACAATAAACAGCTTCGTTCAATAAATAAATACAATTTAAAAATTAAATTGTATAGATTTCAATTTCACTGAACGCACCTGAAAATAATGATGTCTTTACACAAATAATTAAAATGTCAAAAGAAATACATTTATTTACAGAAAGAATAATACAAGGTATGTACAAAATACATATGAAACAGTTGTGCTACCTGAAGACCGCTGCAAGCGATCTAAAGGTAGCTCAACTGATCCAATTCACTACCAGACGGAAGCGTCCCTAAGATGCTGGCTGCATTGTAAATTTCAAATCAAAGTATTCAATCTAAAAAGTCATCTTTCTCAGTTTAGCATATAGAAAACATATTTGTAATTTTCATTTAAAATAATGTCATACGAGTAGACGTATGTTATAACATGGTATCATACACGTATGCAACTTGCTAATTCATATTGTAAATTAGTGGTATTTGGTAGTTTTCTAAAAACAATGATCCTTGTCTCAGATTTTATTGATCAAAATGAAATAAATGAATACAACCAAATCTAAGAACTTAACATACAACATGAAACTCTATTTAGCTTCAGCTAGTATATTTTTATTTTATCTGTGCTTCAGCACAGCTCTTATAATGTTTTGTTACTGGGTAAAGGTGGTCATAAATGACAGCCGTAGGACAGCGTGATCCTTGATAAAGTCTAAAAACTAAAAGGAGTGAAACATGATTAAATATGTATGTTATAAATAAAGAAAAAAATAGAAAAGATTGTGTATATTAGTTGCTGGCGTCTCGTTTTAAACGTCTTCACTTTTGAGTTAGAACCCAGGCCCAAATGTTTAATGCATCGGATGCGGGGAAATTACCTGTATTTTTTTATTGCAGCTCATAACTCAGATTGTTCATAAGTTTCAGACATTTATTTATTTACATAAGGCATTCTACATAAAAATTGGCTCTAAAAATAAATATATAATATATGTTATTTACATATTAAGATTAAAAGAAAAATCCCATAGGTTTCCCATAGGCTAAAAACTAGGTATGCTAACAGATCACCGTCGCCCGACGGCATCGGCAATAAAATTTAATCTTACCTAGGTATAAAATAGTTGCGAAACAGACTGTCAGACTATTAACGCACAGCCTAAATCGTAAGTCCTAGAGACCTGGAATTTGGAGGGTAAATTCCTGTTGTAGTCTAGGGATGCAACTAAGAACTGAATTGCTGAAATCCAAGGGGTGCAGCAGGGTGTTGAAGTTTGTATGAAAAAATACACGCGGACGAAGTAGCAGGCGTTCCACTTTTTTATTTTATTTTCAGATAAAGATCTTGTTTCTGAATATATTTCCTTTAAGTTGTACCAAGGACCACATTGTTTATTTAACTGAAAGCCTACGATTGTTTTGACACTAGGTATATAAAGCAACGTTTTGTTACAAAAAGGGATCAGTGTGTCATGGCCATAGATTTGTCTTTTTAAACGTCATCTCCTTGCATCCGATCCATATCCGCTCACAGAAAGGAGGCCGCTCTAAGCATCCGATGCGTTACAAATTTTAGCCTGGCTACCGACCCGCAATTACAGAGTTTCAAACGTCAAATCTAACCTGACGATTGAAAACTCTCTTATATCGCCTAATATTATGTAAATAAAGGTGTCTTAACACTAAAATGTCAATGAGCCAAGCAGATGAATGAATCCGAGACATAAAGCATAGATCCTTTGCTAACCAGAAAATTATGACAATGAGGCTTCATTCATTCATATTCAATTCATCCGTATTCACGCAACAGGTTGACATTATCACACAATTTGCCACAAACCGACTCTTCTAACAGTTTCATCAATGGATTCCTAAAAAACATTTCTTACAAGTTGTATTGTCTGAACACAATGACAGGCGCCAACTAACAAAGCAAGTTTTACAAGTGTACAATTCAAGCGATAGCTCTTTATGAATCAACCAATTTAACGAGATCCGCGGAGCTCTCTTCTATTCATTCTCTAACATCCTTTTTTATTAGGAGCTGTAGAGGCAGGGGAGGCCCGAGTAAGTTGGCTAGGTTCCAAAACCGTGATTGTTGTAATATCAATAGTGGCTAACTTTTTGTAGTATGTGTACCTATTATTGTGATTCAACACACGATTAGTAGGTACCTATAATTATGGGCGGCGAATGAGAGCTTTGATTTAATCAATTTATATGAAAATCAACAACAGAAACGATTCATTTATTAAATCCTCGCTAAAATCTTTCATAGTCGCGTAGTAAATCTTTCTTTAATTGATAATAATTTGATATATTGTACCATCATTTGACATTATATTTTGCAATACCATCAGGTATTTAATTGAATTAACGTTCATAATGCTAATATGATATGTTAGCTCATTAAGTGTACTATTGTACCAATTTTAAATGTAAAAACTGACAAGTAATAATTTTTTACCAATAAATAACTATGAACGTACTATGAACTATGGTTTGGTCGTCTATAATAGAATATTTTCAATCGATTCCCGTCACAATCAAAATATCAAACTTGCGCAGATTAAAAAAAACATATTGTAGGGTTCTGAGTCTGATAAGGATTCCTCATAATATATTTAGGGCCTTCCGTCCGTCAGTACCTACCTATGTCCGTCCGACTCAGTCTGTCACATGCCATAACACAACTACCAAAGTAAAAAAAAAAACTGCCAGTTCACACAGCATTATCTAGCCCCAAGCTAAGCAGAGCTTGTGTTATGGGTACTATAGATAACTGATATACTTAATACAATACATTATTTACATACATAGATATTTTTTACTATACATAGAAAATACCTAGAACACCCTGAAGAAATATCTGCAGATCGCACAAATATTTGTTCCGAGGCGGGAATCAAACCCGCAACCTCCTGCGTCGCATCGCAGGTGAACCTGCGCCCGCCGCGCCACAGAGGTCGTCAAGAGTTATGAACCAAAATACATAACATTTGGTACTTTAGAAACAGATCTCGATTCAAAGTAAATTAATCGTCATAGATAGATAGATAGATAGAAAACTCTTTATTGCACATAAAACAAAGAAGTACAAAGGCGAACTTAATGCTAGAAAGCATTCTCTTCCAGATAACCTTGGTGTATTGCGGAAAAAATATGTATCGGTAGTGCACAAGAAGGGAAATATTGGATAAGTCTAAGAAAATTAAAAAATAATAATAATAATAATATAAGTACTACATTCATACATTTTACTTTTTAGGGGTAGCAGCCTATACTTGTTATGAGGCAGTGTTTTCCTACACCATGTTTTATTACCCTTTATTTAGCGAGATATATCCAAAAAGCTCTACTACTGTTAAAAAGTCTCGAATTTCTCGAATGGTTCCCATGGCATAGAATACAACCGCGACGGGAATCTATTATTATACCATGTTCATATTTATGCTAATTATTCCCACCACGTCGCGAAAAGCAAAATTAAAATCAACGATCTCTCCATGTAATTGTGGATCACAGTGAAATCTATCACTAAAATAATATCCGATATCCGATAGCAATTATTCGAGTTATAGCGGAAAAACTTTACTTCCGAACCCTACATTGCGTGGTGCGTCACGCACTTGGCTTATTTGATTTCTTCTATGTTCATAAGTAGGCATACAGCTACTGTCATGTTATATATAACGTTCGCCATTTTATCCCTATATTTCAAAATTATTTGGTCCATACAGTCCCTATTGTCTTAGGCCCTCCCCCACCTATTTACTCAAAACGGTCGTTTGTTCAAACATTTGGCACTAGAAATACATAAGGCTCCCCAAATGCGTCATCGTATCCCGTTTTGGTGTTGTATTACCAGCGAGTTTTTGCGCCGTGAGACCGGGAAGGCGGGACTGAAAGGGAATACCGTGGGTTTGCACGTGCAGCCTTCGGTGATGCCCGACTTATGGTATATACTTACTATATGTGCTGTGTATATAGGAAATAATATACCTAGCTACTGATGTGTGTATAGGACTATGTAATTTTGATCTAAAGATGTAGGCATGTTATGTGGCATATCAAATTCTCTCAGTATTTTTGATAGCCTTTGGATAACAGACAGCAAGGCTTTTTAAGAGGCAGACAACAGCCAAATTCCGTCACTATATTACTCAATAAAGTTCAGGTAAGTTAGAAAGTTAGAAAATATCACTCGGGAAACGAAAAGTAAACGAAAATCAAGTAAAACAGTCTTTCCAACCACGATAGCGTGTGTGCCGTGGTGTGTCCAGCCCAAGAATAGACCCCTCCATCTCCTCCCGTGGATGTCATAAAAGCCGACTTAGGGATTACCCGGACTTGTTTGTAAGATTCGTTGGTATAAGATTTGTCCTGGCTGCTAGCTTATTTATGGAATGTGATAATACTGAAAGAAAGCGTTAGCTGAGTCAGTCGTGGGAAGCAATGACGGCGATGAGCTCACCACTCGTCACGTCTATAATTCACGATGGTGCAACCCACTGTGAAAAGAGGACCATTGAGGCTCTGCCTACCCCTTCGGGGAAAAAGGCGTGTGTCTATGTATGTATGAATGTATGTATAGTTCCAATTTTATAAATATTTTCTGCGTAATTGAAAATACAAATCTACTATGCCCTTTAAAACAATATTATTTATTACTCTTCTTATTTTTATCAATACGTTGATAGGCAATAGATAAATTTATAAGCGCATTGAGTGTTTTTTTTTTCAAAATATTGTTTTGGGCTCTATCGTGCATTTAAAAATATGACGAAGATTTTAAAAAAAATTGTCATAAACTGTGTAGATTTTGGTAAAAATACGTTTAAGAAAAGCCTATTTGACTCTTCACAGCCTCTAAAGAACCTAAAAAAAATTGGTAAATTCTACAGAATCTAATCATAATTTTAGTTCGTATACTTTATTCCCGTATCATGTATCCGTTGTATCCTGCTCATGCTCATACCCTTGGGCTTTTGTGAAATTCACGGGAAGAGACGGATAGTTCTATTCTTAAGCCAGACAAGCCATGGCATAGGGCACACCATAGTTGTATTATTATTATTTATGTAAGTAAATAAATACATTATTTTCCTTGAAACCTTACGTACCCATATAGTTACGAATTTACGTGGACAAAGTCGGTAGTACTGCTAGTATGCAATGTATACAGAGAGTTGATACGAGTATTAATAAAGTACCCAATAATATATTTTTTCGTTCAGAAAATTCTTTGTCAGTCTGCCAATAAAGTTCTGGGTCCAAAGTTTTTATATGGTTGCCTTGTACTTGCTCCTCGAATTTTCTTATTTCATGTAAAGCTACTATCGTTTGATATGGTTACGAAAACGAAAGGTATTTATAAAATAAACCTTTGTTTACTGTTTCATGAAGTAGGTATTGACAGGAAATTCAAGACTTATTTCAAGAACGAATTTTTCCACTCTTCAGTCATATAACCGACCTATGTAGCGCGTCGGGCGAGAAGGTTGCTGAGATGCGAATGGTTGCGGGTTAGATTCCCGCTGCGAGACAAATGTTTGTATGATGTGCAAATATTTGTTCCGGGTCTGGGTGTTATGGTAACATGGTACTCATAGTTCCTGATACCCTCGACACAAGGGATCCTAGTGTGGGATCATGACTATGCATGTGACTGTTGGGTGTTATGTTATATAATGTAGGTTATTTCAGATGGAGCGTGAGTGTGGAGTAGCTTTCATCATCAGCCTGTAGAAGTTGTACGAACTGAAAATATTTTTATTGTGGTACCATAGTACATGTTCCTGATACCCACGACATAGGGGATCAAGTGGGATCAAGACTATGAGTGTAACTAAACTGTGACTGAGTGTAAAAAAGTACACAGCTGGACATATGCCTCCCCTATAGAATGCCACAACGAACGGTCCTAAGCTGTCTCCATCCACCAACTTCATACGACCTTGATATGTCATTGCGTCGTACAGTTTGTGGTCGCCAATCTAGAAACTTTATTTTATTTCAGCGAGGTATATGACCTGCCCAATGCCACTTCAACTTCACTTTGGGCTTTGATATGATACTTGTACTTTTAAGGTTTTCTTCATTTAAGATTCAATCACGGTAGTGAAACACCGAACGTAGCAATAAACACGTGTGTTAGATTAAGTTGTAAATAAAGTGTTTATATATATATTTTAGTTTCGAAGGTATTTATGTTTCAATGGGCTTATTGTTTATAAGTTTTAGTACAATTCTCAATTAGCCTGAAATAAAGATTGTCTTCATAGCTTGCCGATATAGTAGCTTCAAGTAAGCAAATTTAAACTTGAAAACCTGGGTTTGGATAGCACTATCGGCTCATCTGCCGATCTGAATTCGTCACAAAAGAGCGGAAACCAACTCTCGAGTTAACCCTCTCGGAGCCTGTTTTGGATATTCCAAATAATAAGCGGTTACGTTTTTTCAAAGCCTCCATTTTGTAGGTAAGTTGGGTGTAAGTTTCATGTAACGGTAGGAAGTAGGCGATTATTGTGTTAGGACTTCCGAGCGGATGCGTCAGGTAGAGGGTAGTAATTGATTGTGTAAACGCGACCTCGATAACTGTCTGTTAATTTGTTGAAGAGGATTATCTTCTTTATCAAATGACTGTACAATGTAAAAATATACATAATTTTAAAATGGGAGATCAAGATTCCTGTACATTTAGACCGGCATTTACTTTTTACCAACTTTCATTTTACGTACTGTTGGTATGTGATCAAATCTTGCAACCGAATTTTAAAACAGTTTTATTTAACCGATTGAGCTGAAACTTTGATGACAATATAATATGTGATGATAGAGATGGAACGTGGAAAATTAACTCCAGATGACTAATATAAGCCTAGCAATGTTTGAACCATCTCTGTAATTCCATAAAAGTTTGTTTTACAGAGACAATTATCCAAAATTAATTAATTGCTGGTGCTATGAACTTCTTTTTACAATGATACATACACTTTGCACAACTTTTACTATCCGTATCAAAGGATAACTTGAAAAAAGTAATGGCATAAATAAACTTAAAAACTCGAAGTTTTTGTAAAAAAACTGTTTTCTCTAGTTGAAGAATTAATGTTCAAGTAAAAACTAATATCTAAAATAATTTATAACAATAATAATAAATGTAAACAGAATAATGCAGCTGCACAAGGAAAACCCTTGGCACTGCAAACCGCCAAGTCACCGGCGCGGGCGCATCGGCCGGCCGGCTTTGATGCGCCGACTTCGACATCGGCCGATAGCCGACAAAACGACGATGGACGGGCGGCGGTCCAAGAAGTGAGATCATGGATCTATTTATAAGCATTTTTAATATATTTAAAAAAGCTAACTATTGAACGTATCTGTTACAATATGTTGGTGCCAAACGGGTAACAACATTTCTGGTGGTAGGCTTCGGCCGTGGCTTGTCACCACCCACTGGACAAAGCCAGTCCGTGAAGCGACATTGTCGTGTTTCGGACTGATGTCCAGTGTAGCCATCGTGGAAGTGACGGGTTTGAGCAGTTCGTGCACTGGATTCAGCATGTGCGTTTTAGAGACCGCAGCGGTGCAAGTGTGCCGGGTGGCTAGGCTTGGAGGGTAGCGGGATCCGAAGCACGGTTCTCCGCTGGCCGACCGCAGGTTGTAGGGGGCCCAACTAGTGAGTTAGCCACTCATGAAAGGCTGCCCCGCCGCCTCGCGAAAAATCCCAGAATGCTCCATCGTGCCGGTTGGCGACCGGATGAGAGGACCCGATGGCCATTCCTGGGGGGGTTCGGGCGTCCCCGCAGTCTCCAGTCTAGTCTCCCACTGGCGCAGGAGCCTGCTGTTTGTCTCTTGGTTTTCGCTGACCAGTGCCTCGCTCAACAGCCGTTTTTCCCACTAACCTAAACACTCATAACAACCATGAAAAAGTTCAAAAATAATAAGTCGTTTCTACAGCGGAAGCACTTCCTCTCGCTTCAAGTGCACCTCTCGAATATTCGAGGGCTGCACTCCAATCTCGATCCGGTCCACCACCACCTAGAGACCGCTAAGCCTCACTTATTATTCCTCACGGAGACGCAGATTCTATGTCCTGCCGATACAGCATACCTCACATACCCAGGCTATGCTCTGGAGCACAACTTTAAACCCAAAGCTGGTATCTGTCTATTTGTCCGGGAAGACATTTGCTGTCTGCGTCTTCGTGACCTTGAAGAACCCAATTTTTCAGTTTTATGGACTTTGGTGGACACCGGCTTAGATAAAATTATCTATGCTGGCTTATATCGGTCTCACTCTGGAGACTACGAGACAACCAGGTTGTTCAACTACATATGTGAAGCGGCGGATGTGGCCCAACAACGTTATCCTGATGCCCAACTGGTGATTCTGGGGGACTTTAATGCCCACCATCAACAGTGGCTGTTCCCATACCAGCTCACCGACCATGCTGGGAGAGAGGCGTGCAAACTTGCACTCACGCTAAATCTCACTCAGCTGGTCCATGAGGCAACCAGAATTCCAGACGTTGAGGACCACACAGCCAACTGCTTGGACCTTCTGCTGACGAACGAGCCGGATCACCACTCAGTATCTGTTTTGCCTCCTTTGGGTACATCAGATCACTGTGTGGTGAGGTCTGTATCGTCATACTCGCCACCCGATCCCTCACCCAGAGGAAGTAGGCGAGTGTGGCGTTACAAGTCAGCAGATTGGGATGAGATGCGACATTTCTTCGCTTCTTATCCTTGGCGGCAAACCTGCTTTTCTTCTTGTGACCCGACGGTCTGTGCTGATGCCGTTTCGGAGGTGATCAAAAGAGCAATGGAGTATTTTATTCCATTCTCCGATGCTTCACCTTCAGGCAATGCTCGCCCATGGTTCAGTCCCGCGTGTGCTAGTGCAGAAGCGCTAAAACATGTGGCTTACCTAGCCTGGGTTGACGCAAGAAACGGTAAAACCTCGGATGCACGGCTTAAGAAGAAAGCCTTTAACAAAGCCGCCAAGTCTTGCAAGAAGGTGATACGGAAGGCTCGCTTCGATCGGATTGGCCGTCTGGGTGCTAAGACCAGCAAGCTACCAACAAACCCGTTTGCTTGCCGCATACCCTGCGGGAAGTAAAGCTTTCTGGTCTCTGGCTAAGTCCGTGGAAGCGAACTTCAGCCGCCCTTCACTCCCTCCACTACTGAAACCGGACGGGTCCCTAGCTCACGCTGCGGTTGAGAAAGCAAATTTATTTGCTACTCAATTTGCGGAGGCTTCACGTCTTGAAACTTCTGGCGAAATTCCACCCAGCCTTCCTCGGTGCGAAGCTTCAATGCAGGAAATTCGCATCCAGCAAAAGGAAGTGCTCAGAACGCTACGTGGTCTCGACGTGAATAAAGCTAGCGGTCCGGATGGTATCTCGGCTATAGTGTTGAAAACCTGTGCCCCTGAGTTGTCTCCAGTATTAACGCGACTTTTCCGCCTCTCTTTTAAAACTGGTGAAGTCCCTAAATCTTGGAAGCTCGCAAACGTGCAGCCTGTACCCAAGAAAGGCAGTCGTGCTGACCCTTCAAACTACCGCCCTATTTCGGTCACCTCCCTACTTTGTAAATGTATGGAGCGTGTACTGAATAGGAAGCTCCTTGCATACCTCGAAGGTAACGACCTCCTCAGTGATCGCCAATACGGATTTCGCCGAAACCGGTCTACTGGGGACCTTCTTGTGTATGCCACGCACATTTGGAGCGAGGCCATCGAGAAATACGGTGAAGCACTAGCTGTTTCATTAGACGTCTCGAAGGCCTTTGATAGGGTTTGGCACGCTAGCCTTATTGGCAAGCTTCCTGCCTACGGACTGCCAGTTCAACTCTGCTCCTGGCTCGCAGACTTTCTGAGGGAAAGATCCATTCGAGTAGTTATTGACGGCTGCTCGTCGGATCAATTGGCTATTAACGCCGGGGTACCTCAGGGGTCAGTGCTATCTGCCACACTGTTTCTGTTGCACATTAACGATCTGCTAATGCCCGGTATCATTGGGTATGCAGACGACAGCACAGTTGTGGAGAGATATGTTTCTACTGCGCGAGCTAGGAAGAATGAAATTCAGGAGTTAAGAGATGAGATGCTGCAGCGTCTGAATTTGACTCTCAAGGCTGTATCCGACTGGGGTGATGCCAATCTAGTCAAGTTCAATGCCTCTAAAACGCAGGCTTGTCTCTTCTCGGCGAAAAAAAGTCCGTTTCTCCAAGTTCCTGTATTCCGCGATGTACCTGTAGCTATAGGAGATCACCTCGAGCTCTTAGGTGTTTCGCTCACGCCTACTCTCAACTTTGGCTCTTACATCGAGTCTAAGGCAAAAACAGCTGCCATGAAGCTAGGCATCCTGAATAAGGTAAAGCGTTACTTCACACCAGGACAGCTTCTCAGTTTGTATAAAGCACAAGTCCGGGCTGGTATGGAGTACTGCTGCCATGTTTGGGATGGTTCGGCCAAATACCAGCTTGCTGCCTTGGACTCGATCGAACGTAGAGCTTTCAGGCTTATAGGTGAGCAACATATGGCGGAGACTAAGATCCAGAGTCTCGAGCACCGCCGTAAGGTTGCATGCCTTTCAATCTTCTATAGGTTACATTTCGGGGAATGCTCCCAGGAACTGCACGATCTGATCCCACCATCTCCTTTTCATCATAGGATGAGCAGGCGTACGGCTCAGTACCATCCTTACCTCATTAGTATACCTTCTATTCGCACAAAACGTTTCGGTTCTACCTTTATAATGCGAACTGCTAAGGAGTGGAATACACTGCCGTCGTCTGTCTTTCCTGAAAACTATAATCTGGGTCTCTTCAAGTCTAGAGTGAATAGGTGCCTTCTAGACCTTTGTGCTCCATCTTCGGCCACATCGTCACTTACCAACAGGTGAGATCGTGGACAAACAAAGGTCTATCAATGTTAAAAAAAAAAAAAAAAAAAAAAAAAAACAATTCGGCTTTAGTTTTCGCGTAAGCTTTTCTCGTAGAGGCTCGTAGCACAGTTCGTAGCATAATAATAGTATTATATTCGTAGCTCATAAATGTCTTTTATATTTCTACACAAAAAAATCACGAAGGTTTATATTATAAAACACTGTTAATCTTTTGTTTGGTGTATCTACGCAGAAAGGAGGTAAAATTAACAAACGGTCCAGTAACTTTATACATCGAGCAACACGGAATGGAGACGCCATCAAAGGCATTCCCCGCTGTAGTCCCCTCTGAATTTAATGCCCTCGAGGGCATACAGCTTATAAAAAACTAGCTGCCGCCGATCGCTCTGTCAGACTGAATCGACTCGCGTGGGAGATAGTGCTCCGAGAAAAATGCCGAATTGTTCAGTTTTATGCTGTAAAAAAATGATTGGATCATCAAATTTACAAAAAGAAGGTGTTTCCTTTCACATGTACCTGAATTTCAATTAAATTATTATAACTTATTGCATAAACATTGACCAAGTAAAATTAAGCCGTATAAAAATAAAAGTGGCCATCTCAGATTTTGTAATTTTTGAGTTAGTGTTCGGAGTAAAATAATAAAACTGAACGGTTTAACAAAACAAACCGTGAATGTTTTATTCAATAACACTGGTTCACTCTTCACTGCGACTGCACTTCAGTACACTGGTCATTCATTACTCTAAAATCACTGCCAAGTTACGTGATTTATTCGCAATGAAAGCCAATTCCCTTACGACTGCCCTGCTCGCTCTTCAATCGAGCTCCACTTAATCGTGTGACACATGGGTGACATAAAAGTGACCAAAAGCGTAGATATAAATGTGTATAATACATCAATGTGCATGTCAGGATTTATTCTGCTGACGTAAACATGTATATAACGTGTAATGTCAGTAAGCCAAGATGTGGATGTTTACTTAATATCCTTGATTATTAAATACCATTCGTTAAACACGTTCGACATCATGTGACATGTGGAATAACGTGTATTTGTATTTGATGGCTATGTAACCACTAACTAACCGGTAACTACTTACTACTACTACTTCGTGTCACGGGCTCTTTCTTGGTTCAGTGACCAGCTTGAGATATAGTGTCCCTGAAAGGGGCCTAGTGACCAATGGTGAAAGAACCAGTATGGTAAAAGGATTAATTGTGCCTCGCAGAGGTGTATGATGATATGTCAACGTAAATGTCATGTGCAACTATATTTAAAGAAATATAATTAAATCACTCTACTATTAACAACAAGTGTAACATGAAAAAGTTTGTACATTTGGGAACTTTGATTACAAGAGATGGCAAGCATGAAGATGATATTTAAATGAGAGTAAATTCTGGAAACCAGGTGAACTTAACGCCTTATTATCAGCTGGAACGTATCCAAAAAGGCACGACTGGATGTGCATAGAGGAGTGTTAGTGCCAAAACTAATGTATGGTGGTAGCGAAAGTTGCTAAGGCAGAATAAACATGAAAGTAGAATAAATGCACTGAAGATGAGAGGTTTGAGAAGTATGTATGGTGGACTTTGAGAGATAGAATAAGAAACTGTGTGTTAAGAAAGCATTGTAAAATGAAAGAGCACGTGTATAGTGACAAGGATTGAGAAAGATATGCTTGGATGGTTTGGGTTATTTATTGGTTAAAGGATGAATGATAGTAGATTGACGAAACTAGTTCATAAGATGAGCATGAATGGAACAGTTGGAAGGGGGAGAACCTGGTGAAGGTATTCAGACTAGATCAGGGTCGATCTGGAGAATGGCCAGGCCAAGATTGCCCTTAACCAATGAGCATATATGAAGAATGTGATGTGAGTGAAGCAAGCAAAACAGGTATGCCAGGATCGTAGCAAGTGGAAATTCATGGTCTCTGCCTACTTCTCTGGGAAACAGGCATGAGTTTACGTATGTGTGTATGTATGTAATATTATAAATGCAAAATTTTGTAAGGGTTGGATGAAATTTAGAATGGCGATAGCTGGACCACTGGAAAAGTTTTAAATTTTATTTAGATGTTCCCACAGGATCAAGACTTATACGAGTGAAACCGCGGGTTGCTTCTAGTTTATAATAAGAATAAAACTGCGTGGTTATATTGATCAAAATCGGTTATATTGATCATACTTAAATAACTTTACTCTTTTCAGTTAAAAGTAAATAAAGAAGCTTTAAAAAAATCGTTGATCGCCAATTGTTAGGTTACTGTATAATCTTCGCACGTTGTGTTTGCCTATAATGAGGGGTTTTCACGGCCATATCAAATCATCTATAAACCCTTGAAAATAGATGTCGCTGCTGTGTACTTAACTGTATAAATAAAGTGACATGTAAAAGTCAATATATTTTCGTGGTATTTTGTTACTATCACACAAAATAACAGACGATGCATTTGTTAATTTGACAACCACAGTTGAGTCAGGGCCATCAATTGACCCAAATCAAACTACATTTTTTTTATTTGAAAATGAAAGGCCCTTATTGGTTTCTCCTGTAGCTAAAGATAGGTATATAGTTTGTACGTCTTCATATATACATGTGTAGACTGTTGGTAACCATAATAAAAAATAATTAAATAAGCAACTGCTAACAATAACAATAACGTTAGCTGAGTCAGTCGTGGGAAGCAATGGCAGGGATGAGCTCACTACTTGTCACGTCTATCTCCCACGATGGTGCAACCCACTGTGAAAAGAGGCCCATTAAGGCTCTGCCTACCCCTTCGGGGAAAGAGGCGTGTGTCTCTGTATGTATGTATGTAACAATAACAGCCTCAAGGCACACTGAAATAGCTTTGTGCTCATTTAACAGTTTTTTTTATTTCTCAAAAATTCCTGAAAGTAAGTTGCCCGTTTTTTCTTATGTACTACTAAATTAGTGATGTGACTCAATAATAAAGTAGATTTTTTTATCGATAAAATAAATGCTCGTTTATTATGTTTTAAAACTATTGAAATTTGATTTATATTATTCGGGAGACGCCATAGCCTAACCTAACCTAACTTTCTAACCGTTAATCCAATCACCATGAAGGTATTGGTATGTAACAAGGTAGGTAACTGTTATGATTTTAATTTGAAATTATTCATTTTATGCCATAAATTGACGACCTCTGTGGCGCAGTGGACGAAGGTTCGCCTGTAACGCAGGAGGTTGCGGGTTTGATTCCCGCCTCAGAACAAATATTTGTTCGATCTGCAGATATTTAATCATGGTGTTCTGGATATTTTCTATGCTAATACAAAATAAATATCTATGTATTGTACTGTTATACTATGTACTATGTATTGTACTAATGTTGTTGTACTGTATTAGGGATATCAGTTATCTAGTCCATAACACAAGCTCTGCTTGGCTTGGGGCTAGATAATAATGTGTAAACTGTGTCCAACATGAAAAAATAAAATAAAAATAAATATATATTATTGAGAACTGGTGAAAACCAAGGTGAAAAGAGGCCCATTTAAGGCTCTGTCTACCCTTTCGGGGTAAAAGGCGTGTGTCTATGGTATGTATGTATGTAAATATATATATATAATGAAATTCACTTAGGTACAATGTGAAAGAAAGCACCATCTTTACGTAAATTCGATGTTCCAGACCTTGATTTACAGCAGAAAATGTAACGATTCAGCATTTTAGTATTTGTAGCACTGTTACACTTTTTACTCTATGCGTCACACGATCGATTCAGTCTGACAGAGCAATTGGCCCATCATGATACAATTTTATTACTACCAAAAGCAAAACATGCTTGGTGAGGGCTAGCAAGCTTCTTTTCCTTGATTTTTTATATTTAAACACAGAGATGAATTTAAATTACTATGTTAAATTACAACGGATAGTTTTTAAAACAGTTAGTAAAACAGTTTTACTAACGCGTATGCCCAAATGAAATTGTGCATAGCCAGAGGGGAACGCCTTTACTTGATGTCGCCCCCCGCCGCGACCTCCTCGTGTCTCTCTCGTGTGACCTCCAGCGGCGGCCTTGTTGCTCCAAGATATTACTAGCTAGGCTTGCAAAGGCTTCCAAGTTATTTTTACTAGTTTTTTATGTGTGAACTTATCTAGACATGAATTTAAATTACTATGTGATATTACAAATCTAGAGGTGTGATAGTTTTTCGTAAAAAGTTGCATGCCTACCTAGGTTGTGGGATACGTGATCACGATGAATTAAAAAAAGCATTTCCCAGTTTGAACTCGTTTACTCATTTTCAAGAAAAGTCGTGTCATGAGTGTCCGTCCTGTGTCGTGGGATTTTCCTATTCAAATCCTATTTGATTGACAAAAGAATGAAAAAAAAATATATCCAGGTATTATTTTTTCAACGCGATATTCTGTTCACTATATATTACTTAGTATTACTTTACCTACCATCGTTTAGCATCAACATAACTTAACACACCCAACACATACCTACATAGTTCTGATCCCACACTAGGATCACCTGTGTCGTGGGATAATTATGCCTGAAATAAAAAAAAACTATTTATACATTTTAATGACTAATCTAGTTTTTTGGCACTTAGGATCATGATTTTTGGTTTTTGACAATAACAGTGACTGACAGATATAATACATTGTATATTTCGAGGCCAGAACCGACATGGATTATGTAGGTTAGTAGGAAGACGGGAGCTAAGTAAAGCGTTTTTTCCTTTTCTTTCCTCTCGTCTCTTTTGACTTGCCAGCCCATAGTTTTATGAAATTATTGTAAGCTTTGAACAAAATTCTAATTCAATTTTCCCAAGAACTAATCATCTCATGAGCTAGTGGTTGTACCTGGGGTACTCAAAATTTTCTTGATTTTTTCTCTATACTCTAAGTTTCCGCGTTTACCCCCTCTCTCTCCAGCCTATACTACTAACTTTTACTAATCTAAAATATCATAGTTATCCACAAAATTATCTCTATGCTATCCTCGAAAAGTGGGGCGGTTCCGCAACTCCCCCTTCACAGAGAGCGTTCAACCCCTCCCCTCATCCCTAGCCACCCTTAAATCCCTTAAATGACCCATGATGGTAGGCAAAGTAAGTTCCTACCAAAAAGTTATCGATACTATTCATTTATCGACTTGAGTGCTGGAAGTCCCTAGAACGGGTGTTACTGTCAATTTTGTGACATAACATGATGTTTGTACACAGAAAGCATCTATGTGTGTATAAAGATTTTTGATGTGTTGCTGTTTATAGATGTTTGCGTTTATAGCGATAGAACGACTGGTTACAAAAGTGTGCATTAAAGTGTAAGTGAGTGCGTGAAGCCCCCCCCAAAAATTTCTGAATAAATATGTATCGGTTGACAGCTCTATGGCGCCTCCCCTCCGGGACGGAGGCCTGCGTTGCTCGATGACTTTATACATCACCTGTATGCGTCAAATCCGGTAGTTTTGATTTTGTGCAGACTTGTTTATGATGTTAGCCTTATGAATAATCCAAGTTTTTAACCTCGAGCGCCGAACGCAACCTTGTCAAAAACTTTTTTTTTTTTCAAGTTTTGGCGTGTTTAACCCTATAGGACTAGTTTTTGAGAAAACTTTTTCAGGAAGTTTTTAAAGTAGACAAAATTTGCTACAATATGATACTAGAACTGTATCTGTAGACCCAATAGTTTCTGAGATTAAGCCTTTCAAAGTTTATAATTTTTTTCGAACTTCGCAATTTTTTGCAATATTTTATACGTTACTCGAATAACTCTAGCGGGATGAAGTGGACCCCAAAATGATGACCAGAGATACAGCCCCACAACACCTCTTGCGGATGATTTCTTGCGGGTGCACGAAGGGTTGTGGGAACGCGTGCAGCTGTTGGATGTGCACCTACCAGACTGGCCCACTGCAGCAAGGGACAGAGAGAACTGGAAAAAAGGGAGGGAGGTCTTTGCCCTGCAGTGGGACAATATGGGCTGAAAATAATAATAAATAATGGCGGGCGCAGTGCAGTGCCGCACAGGGCACGTCCTAAGAGGACGTGACATGCGAGGTAATCATTGGCAATATTGTTATAGGCAGAGATTACCGCTTAACATCAGGTGGGCCATATGCTTGTTTAGTCCCTCAATTAAATAAATAGAAGAGATATTTATTTGTTTTCTTTCTATCGTCTTTCGCTTCTACTCTTAAATTGTACCACCCCTTGAAAAAACGACACCAACGTCTCCTCCGGACACTTGTGAGATGATGGTGTGAATTGAGCGCTAAGATGAGTAAGCTCGCCTGATAAACAACTGCACGAGGCTGTAATTGGTAAGATCTCCCTGTTGTTGATATCTTCGGCATTTCTGTAATTTCATTACCATCTATTTATGTTGGATTCCTGTCCAAGATATAAAAAGAAAATAATTCTGACCATCAGTTCCATAATTTAGTTAGAAAATTATTGTTAAAAAAACCTGCAATTAAAATTCAGAAATTCCTTTCTTAGTGCATCCCTATGCCACAAAAGGAACGTAACCTCCAGATTTCAGGTCTCTTAAAGGCTGTGATAGTTAGTCAATCAGTCAGACAGTCACGTAATTATTTGATATAATATATAAATGGTATTTTTTTGCCTAGTTCGAGTGTGTTCGAGGGTGTTCGAGTGGGAGGCACATAGCCCGAAGAGAACTAGTTCGGAGGGTGGGGGTTTATCGGATTTTACAGGTTATCAATCTGTTCGTACAGCTACACGCATACTTACGCAATGTTGTAAACATACTTTTGTTCTGATATGTACCTTTGAACAATACTTTAATTTAGTTCGAGCGAAACCTATGTAGGTATATATATTTTGAAGCAAGCAAATTAATTTTCACTTTTTATTTGTATTGATAATCCCTGCACTTAAGATGTTTTTAAAACAACTATGGATAAATTTGTCTAAATACTTTTAAATTTGAATTCTCAACTATTGGGAAAGCAGACTTTTCCATAACCTTGAAATAGGCAGTCTATTTCAGTATGCAGACGTACAGTAGGTACCTACTATTAAAACACATTTACGTATAAATGGGACAATGTCATCAGGCTCTCGTGTGGTCGTGTGTCACGTTCAAGGATTGTTCAGCATATCAATAATTAATGGTGTTTATCGACAGAATTCCAATACCACATTTTATGACATTTCGATCTAAGTACCGTTACAATTTATACGAGAAACCTTTTCAATCATGACTAAGTCTTACGTAGCAACAATTTTATTGTACCCGATTAAGCGCGGTACATCGGTGTCAACAGAGTTACACCTGTGTCAATACAGAGAACATTGGTGAGCGGTGATATCAGCTACGCCATTTCATTCGTAGTACACATACCGATTGTTTTCAGACGTCATGGCGAGTGAAAGTATTCAGCAATTAGAAAAAACCTTAGAGCATTGCAGGCCTTCGTAACGGAGGAAAAAACTAATGCGTTTTTTCATTTTTATTTAGACATCTTATGATTGTAGCGCTTCACAAATGTACATTTGTGAAGCGCGTACGTAGACGCCCGAGTAGATTCGTTTAATGCCAACCAGAGGAAGAAGAACTCGCCTCCTTTATGTCCAGAGTTGACTCGAGTCATAATGCTATCATCCAGAGTCTGACGGTTAGATTGATGCAGACGAGTGTTTACCGACGCTTGGTGGAGATTGCCACCTAAGTAGCTTCCAAGCTACGTCAATTTTATAATTTCATTTTATTGTTTTGACCTGTGTTTTAGTTTTTGTTTTTTTTGATAATGTAGGTACTATGGATTATATTATGTCTGAAATAAAGAATTATTTATTTATTTATTTTATTTATTAAGCTATTGCACTCCACTGCTGGACATAGGTCTCTCCCATGGCGCGCCACTGAGCCCGGTGTTCGGCTCTCGCCATCCAGTTTCTGCCAGCCACCCCACGCAAGTCGTCGCTCCACCTAGCCAGAGGGCGCCCTACACTACGTTTGCTTAGACGTGGTTTCCACTGAAGAACTCGTTTCCTCCAACGGTTATCGGTTCTTCGGTAGACATGACCGGCCCACTGCTACTCCAGCTTACTAATCTTCAGGGCTATGTCGAGGACTTTGGATCTCGTTTCGGCCCTTACCTACTCCAATAGCCCTGTCCATAACTCGCTGAACGACTTTAGGTGGCTATATGGACCTGGTCTATAAACAGTCACGGTATACCGTGACTGTCCACGTTTCAGCTCCACAAGGATACATTCGGGACTCTTCCCGCCACTTTCGAAAAGAGACGTTGTATACTTTTATTTTATTTCTTTTTCTAGTGCTTTCTTGAGTTATTTTGTGTTATTTTGGTGGCATTTTAACGAATGTAGCTCGTTTAAAAAGCACAAGTGTAGTGAAAGGAAATGGAAGTGAATTGCGTGACTTTTGAAGTTGGTGGAAATTGTCTACCAAAGTTTTAGTAAAATTGGCCACCGTTTTACTAAAACATGACTCGACTGTGACTTTGACGACTTGGAGGGAGTGTAGCGTTGCAAAATATATTGAAAATACAATATAGTGAAAATACAGATACTTGAAAATGGCAAATACACAAGCCGTGCGGCGCCAATTACAAAGAAAAAAAAAAAAAGGTTACATTCTGACATATAAAATTACTATGAAACTATGAGGCTGAGTTTCATTGGTTTGTGGTTTGTCGTGTCACCGTTTCTTTCTTGGTTACGCTGCGTTCGTTTACCAGAATGAGCTTGTGGCCTAAGAAGAGTTTTGTGACCGATTTTGAAAGAGCTTGTGTTGAGATGAGAATGGCAGAGCTGAAGACGCCTTTTTATGTAATAAGGCAGAAGTTTAAATATTTACAAATCGTTGATCCTAGGTTTGCCAGGTAAATAAAGCCTTGTTTCGGATAATCTGCAAAAAATATAATGTAATCCTTCCGGCGAGAACCGTTTCGGCTTTCGGCAGACTTTGTGACGCCGCTGATGAAATTGGTAATCGGCGGTGGAGCAAAGCAACTCAGGTGGACATAGGGCTGTCACAAAGTACTAATAGAAATACAAATAAGAAAATCGTTATTAATGTCATAAGTTCTGTTTTACTAATCAAAATATGGATCTGGTGGTCGGTCTGTAATAATGTTTTTTTACTCGCACGTAACGCTTAGATTTAAAAATAAAAATACAGTGGTACAAATTAACAGGAAACTCCAACATCAGATCAGCTCGCTGTCACCATAATATTGCATTGTCATCGGAACTTGACAGGTATGCAAAATATCATCTCAGTCGATTGCGGAGAACTGCTTTAAAATTCAGTTGGAAGATTCTACCCCGAGAAACATACATACATTGCAAGTTAGAGAAACATACAACATATACATACAACATACAAGTTAAATAAAAACTTGCAAAAAAAAGCAACAATAACATGCATTGATATAGTTTTATCATATCTAGAACCTTCGACCAAAGTAAAATAACGTCGATGTCTAGAACCTTCGACCAAAGTAAAATAACGTCGATGTCTAGAACCTTCGACCAAAGTAAAATAACGTCGATGTCTAGAACCTTCGACCAAAGTAAAATAACGTCGATGTCTAGAACCTTCGACCAAAGTAAAATAACGTCGATGTCTAGAACCTTCGACCAAAGTAAAATAACGTCGATGTCTAGAACCTTCGACCAAAGTAAAATAACGTCGATGTCTAGAACCTTCGACCAAAGTACGATGTCTAGAACGGCAAGCCTGATAAAATATGATGATATTAGTTAATTGTTTTAACATAAGCGAACGTTTGTATGTTTAGATATTTGTTCGTTACTCATCGCGGCGTAGCGGCTGAACCGTTTTTAAGGAAATTTGATATACCTAGAGATACTTTTCACTAGAAACGGGATAGTTACCATGTTTTTTGAGTTTTATTTGTTCCCGATATACACAACCATACACATAACCATATGGTACATAGCCATGATAGTTTTAAAAGTTATATCTAGAGATAGTTTATAACCATAATTGCATAGGCAATCCTGGTATATCACTATATATATTGCTTTCTCGAAGTTGAAAAAATTCAGTTCATAATCTAGTACCTATATACATTTATAACAACCAACCGTCATGTACAGAATCGTGATCCTCCACTTGGATTCCCTGTATCGTGGGTATCAGAAACTACGAGTACCATGGTACCACAACACCCAAGCCCCGAACAAATAATTGCAGATCATACAAAACTTTACCCCGCAGCGGGAATCATACCCGCAACCTCTCGCCTGCTACTCGCTCACCGCGCCATAGTCATAATCATAATCATAATCATTTATTCACAAGAATGTAGGTATAATAGATGTTAAAAATAGAAATGTTCCTTTACATTCTGCCTCATAAAGGTGTGCAAAATTAAAAACGAATGTCACTATACGAATGTCATAGGACTTTACATATTCTGTGGCCATAGAGAGTATGAACAAAATGTTGTATTGAGTTTTGGACTAGGTAGTCGATCGCAGTATATACCTATTACCTACACTTCTGTTGTTGATCACCGCTCACAGGAACTACTCCTCGTACAGTTTTGAGTTGTATTACAATGCAAACTACATGCAACTCATCATTATAGCCTAAATTAGTCTGAGTTCTGACGACGTCTGTCGCGAGGCGGGCGATGCACGCCAGAGGCGTGAGTTCGATTCCCGATACATGACAAATATTTACATGATCTGTATATATTTGTTCCGGGCCTGTGTGATGTAGTACCATGGTACTCGGAGTTCCTGATACTCACGACATAAGGAGCAAGGACTATGTATGTGACTGTGTGTTATATTACGTTATATGTATTGTTTTTTTTAACTATGTGAATTGCAGAACAAGTGGATGGCCCACCTGATGTTGAGCGGTAGCCTCTGCCTTTAACAATGTATTAACTCATAGGTCACGTCCACCTAGGACGCACCCTAATGTGGCATTGCACTGCGCCCGCCATAACCCCCGGTCTGTACCCTGAGACATAAAGATGAAAAGTCTCATGTGTCTGTAATTTTTCATACCCTTTAAACTTGAACACAGCAATGCGAGCACTACTGCTTTGCGGCAGAAATAGGAATAGTGGTAGTACTTCCCCGTACGAACTCTTTCACAAAAAAGCTCTACTACTGACAAATATTATTATTGTTATATATATTTATTTATACTTTATTGCACATAAAATAATGTTGCAAAGGGTGTGCTTAAAACTAACAGCATTTTGTACCAGCCAAACCTGGTTTGTGACAGCTATTATAAACTAATACTGTAGGTTCTTACAAATTAAATATATATATATATATATATATATACATATAAATAGATTATGTATGTTGCACAAAATAAACTAAAATCAAGATTTTATATCGAGATTATTGCATTCTATCTACAATCCAAATCGCAAGTGGTTTCACATAACGTTGACAACCCTAGTTCAAGTTATCTTTGCAGATCGCATAATATTCCATAGAAGAGGATTACTGAGCTTCCCATTACTGCATTCTAGGAAGGTACACCAGGTAGGCACTTCTGAAAATTCTTTGTCTGCGAAAATAACTCGGAACGCGAAGAAAAAATTACCTTATGGCCTTGGTTTACAGTCCATTTGAGGATATCATTTGTCGGCAGATTGTATTAAGGACTTATCCTGCAGTTGCAAGGAGAACTGTCTTGTATGGTGTTGCAGTAGAGTTTATTTTCAATTACTATTCTTATAGTAGGAGTATTACAGCAGAAATAATATCAATTATAACCAAAATTAACAGAATATATGAGCATGTCGTATAAGAGAATGAATGGTCAATAATATCGGTTCATGAATGGTTGCAACTTATAGATAGCTGCTCCAGTTGAGAAGTGACGTCATCATCATTATCATTATCTGCATATTCTTCATCATCATCATCTGTTAGACAGCCACTAATATTCATAAATTCCTTCAGGGTAGGCAGCGCGTCGACAATACCCCCGGTGTTGGGCGATGTGACCACTTTACATCGGGTGGGCCGTAAGCTAGTTTGCCTATTAGTTTCATTAAAAAAAAACACTGTTGCACGAAGCCTACCCCTAGGAGTGCAATGGGAGGATTTGCCATAATCACCACGTTTGGCAGGCGGATCGGTGATCACATTATTGGTGTTCAATACTCAGGTGGATGGTGCTGCCCATCCCCTGGTGTAATCTTTTCATCGGATTTTACGACATCTACGGCTGGGAGACTGAGGGGTCTATTCTTAGGCCGAATACACCACGCCATTTCATCATTTAATTATCAACTTAATTACGTCCACTATAAATTATAATATTGGATGAGGCTTCCCCATGGAAAGCAATGGGAGATTTGCCATAGTGACCACGCTAGGCTGGCGAATTGGTGATCTTGTGATAGTGTCTAAGCCCATGTAACTGAATGGACCTTGGTCAGTGTTTTTCTGTTATAAATTAAAAACTTCCTTGACAACCTCTGCTATCCTAACATTATCCGAAATAGCCTTCACATAATTCTTCATATTAAAATTCCGTTAAGGCACAACTATAAAGTATAATTACATCAGTACGGTACTCCAGCACTACACCGAAGTCGTACGTCAATCACACGTGTCTTTTCAACGGGTAACTGTGTATTTATTCTGTGTCTATGCGCAGGAGTGTGTAATTAAGACTATTGGGAACCGCCTGCGTACATGTCAATTCATTAGAATTAAAAATTATGTGCCGCTAAAATTAATGAAATAACCGGTGTTTAACGTATGGACATAATTATTGTGAAATACGATTTTGTTGCTGATGATAGTACAATGTGTCGGTAAGTAAGTCTTTTCTTCACACAATTTTATATTCGCCATCTACCAGTTAGTTACAGTATGTATGTGTCTTATTAAATCAATATTATTTTATATTCGCCATCTACCAGTTAGTTACAGTATGTATGTGTCTTATTAAATCAATATTATTTTATATTCGCCATCTACCAGTTAGTTACAGTATGTATGTGTCTTAATAAATCAATATTATTAAACAATACTACACAAAATACAGGGCGTGAAAGTTCAATAATTTCTAGTTTTTTTTTGCTTCTCTTCTTTCGGTTTGCATCGTGGTTCCTAAAAATTGATTATATCACTAAAGCTAACGCCAAATCTATGCGTTCAGTCCGCGTCCTCATTGGCGTGCACGGTGGCGATCAATGGTAAGACAATGGATAGCCACCGTGCACGCCACCGCGGACGTGGGTTGAACGCGTTGGTTTGGCCTTA
Source organism: Operophtera brumata (assembly GCA_932527175.1). NCBI lineage: Eukaryota > Metazoa > Arthropoda > Insecta > Lepidoptera > Geometridae > Operophtera > Operophtera brumata. The sequence goes on along the minus strand of OW052235.1, from coordinate 7,013,628 downwards.
GCTTTATTTAGCCGATATCTGGTGTCATTCTCTTGACTAACGCGCCCAGGATTATATGTAATACTCGTGTCCGCCCGCGGCTAGTAGCCTATTTCTCAATCCAGGTACTATCTAGATCTAGATAATCTATCTATGTAAGAAATTTCGTCGACATCGGTACAGCCATTTCGGTGTGATTGAGTAACAAACATACAAACATCCAAACATCGTTACTTTGACATTTATAATATTAGTAAAATACGTTTAAAAAATTACGTTCTAATGGAGTAGCCTGTACTTAGGTATAATAATGATGGTGTTTTTAATTTCGATCAGCACACGGTTCCGATCACTAATTTTATAAAAGCTTGTATTCACAAAAAAACATATTACCAAGAAACATCAGTTTAAAATACCCCCGATCACATTAGACTTCTCATTGGATTTGTAGTAGTAGTAGAGCTTTTTTGTGAAAGAGTTCGCCCGGGGAAGTACTACCTCCATACCTGTTTCTGCCACATATCAGTGTGTAGTGCTCGCATTGCTGTGTTCCGGTTTGAAGGGTAAAAATACAGGCTCATGTGTCTTTTTATCTCCTATATCTCAGGGTGGTGGACGCAGTTAAATGCCACATAAGGTGCGTCCTAGGTGGGCGTGATCTATGTGGTAATGCGTTGTTAAAGGCAGAAGTTACCGCTTAACATCAGGTGGGCTATCTGCTTGACAGGTCATTAAAAAAGATTAAAAAAAGAAACACCCAGTAAAACACCACCAAAACCGTATGGTTTATTCAACAATAATCTCACACCGACTGTACAAAACCTGAGAAAATGTAAGGAGTGACGAGTTTACCCTCGAAGTATGGAAGTCAAAAGTAACACAAAAAATGGTGTAGTGACGAAAGAACCCTAACCCAATTTTTTTATGTTTACATAATTGGACGTCCAGTTTTAAATATTAATCGGTATCGTGAGAACTGTGCCAGTCGCTTATCAAGTCATTTGTATCCAATAATTACATAAGCGATTATCCATAAACGACCACCGCCCGCTATAGGAAATAAAATAAAGGTAAATTCACCGGTCATGCGAATCGAGCATTAGTACTAATTTCCCTTTTGATTTTAAGTAATTTATACGTTAATACGTCACAGGATACAAATAATAACTCCTAGGTGCAAACGCCTTCAGAAATACCTTTACAACTTATGTAACCAAATACAGCTTAACACTGAAAATAACTGTTCAACAAAAGTGGTCAAAGCGTCCTGCGTACGAAGCGCTTGAGTACCTAAGTATTAAAACGTCATAATGATAACATCGTTGGATGCTAAGCCTGCAGAATGCGTTAAGCACCTTGGCCGTAAAGGTAGTCAAAGTTACAGTCACTTTGAGGACCTTTACAGGATTGTATGATATAACTAAACAAAAAATTTACTCAAATGATAAAAATTATACGTTTTTGAAGAATACCAACATGATTATGGTACCACAGTCAAGTCCTTTTTCTATTATGAAGTTAATAATCATCACGCAGGCGCACGTTCAGTAAACATCCTTACCTCATTAGTATTCGAACTCCTTATTCAAACTAAACTTTTTGGTTCTACCTTTTAAAAGCAAACTGCTGTGGAGTGGAACACACTACGGTTGTCATTCTTTCCTGAAAACTATAACCTGGGCTTCATCAAGGCAAGATTAAATAGGTGCCTTCTATACCTTCGTGTTCCATCGTCGTCCGCATCGGTGTTAGGGTTATTACGATTGTAAAGCTGTTTTTGATTATTTATGTTATGAAGCTACTTTATTTCGTAGATAAATCTTTTGTCAAAGAAGGGTGATTTGGAAAACGAGTTTTCTATTCTATTATGTAGATAAATGTGACTGATTCGGGATCTAAATGATCGATTTTGTAATCGTGGAATTGATATCATGGAATCTTGTTTATATTTTACTGGTGGGTAATGTTTTATGACTGTAATCGAAAATCGTTAAGTGGTCACATAATGTGTTATTTTGAGAACCACAAATAAATAAATAAATAATGCTGGACAGTTCACACAACATTATCTAGCCCCAAGCTACGCAGAGCTTGTGTTATGGTTACTAGATAACTGATACTGAACAGCTTCTCAGTTTGTATAAAGCACAAGTCCGGGCTGGTATGGAGTACTGCTGCCATGTTTGGGATGGTTCGGCCAAATACCAGCTTGCTGCCTTGGACTCGATCGAACGTAGAGCTTTCAGGCTTATAGGTGAGCAACATATGGCGGAGACTAAGATCCAGAGTCTCGAGCACCGCCGTAAGGTTGCATGCCTTTCAATCTTCTATAGGTTACATTTCGGGGAATGCTCCCAGGAACTGCACGATCTGGTCCCACCATCTCCTTTTCATCATAGGACGAGCAGGCGTACGGCTCAGTACCATCCTTACCTCATTAGTATACCTTCTATTCGCACAAAACGTTTCGGTTCTACCTTTATAATGCGAACTGCTAAGGAGTGGAATACACTGCCGTCGTCTGTCTTTCCTGAAAACTATAATCTGGGTCTCTTCAAGTCTAGAGTGAATAGGTGCCTTCTAGACCTTTGTGCTCCATCTTCGGCCACATCGTCACTTACCAACAGGTGAGATCGTGGTCAAACAAAGGTCTATCAATGTTAAAAAAAAAAAAAAAAAAAAAATATACATAATACATTACATAGTTTTTTTTTATTATACTTAGAAAATACCCAGAACACCCTGAACAAATATCTGCAGATCGCACAAATATTTGTTCCGATAAAGGAATCGAACCCGCAACCTCTTTCATCGCAGGCAAACCGTCGCCCGCCGCGCCGCAGAGGTCGTCAAATAAATACTACATTCATCATCATCAGCCGATAGACGTCCACAGCGGATGTGGCCTCCTCCATAGAACTCAATGGGAGATTTGCCATAGTCACCAGACTTGGGAGGCGGAGATCGCACTATTGGTGTCGAAATGAGTATACAGGATGCTGCTGCCTATCTTCTGGTATAATGCCTTAGTCGGCTTAGGGCTTCACATAACGAGCACAAAATGACCTTCCGTGCAAAGTGGACACCAAGCCTGGTTGGCCACACTGGTTTTCTGACCATCTTTTTTTGACAAATAAACCAGTTACAAATAAGCAAGTGACAAATAAGCAGTTGGATACCAAGATAACTAAAACTAGATACTAGATAGTTAGATACTTTTTTTCTTCTCTTTAATACGTTTTTTTGTGCACCACCTACATAAATGTATCCACAATACACAAAGGTTAGCTGGTAGCTTAGCATTAAGTTCGCCTGATGTGTAAATTGTTTGTTGAAGTTCGCCTGATGTGTAAATTGTTTGTTTTGTGCAATAAAGAATATTCTATCCTATTCTATTCTACAGATAGAAAACTCTTTTTTTGTACAACACAGGAAAATGCTACTTAACAATTAACATACGTACTAATCACGGACGTGTAATTGGCGCTTTTATCACTAAGAGCGATCTCTGCCAGATAACCTTGCTTGACGTGATCACAATCAAAGTTGTTGCATTTTGTTTTGTTTATGAATTGATGTCTGTCAGATGGCGCCAGATGATCATGCTGATCGCAATGACACAAAACGTATTTGTTCGATCGATTACAAAGCACACCCAACACGTGTTTAAAAAATGAAAAATGACTTGGTCGGCACTTACCTTATTCGTTTTCTGTGACGTGCTTGCTTTTGACATTTTTGTGCCCGATAAAAAGCAGTAACCGACGCATAAGGACATCTGCAATACCCGCGGTATTTCAAACGAGCCCTATTGACATATCCTTTAAATTTGCCCATATTGTAGCCCAGTGGGAAATACATCCAACGGGAGCTCATTCCACACTCTGCAAATGCGCAAAAGTGTGCGAAGGTGCGGAGAAACGAGGGCAAAACTACGTTAATGGATACCTCAAGCAGTGTGGCCAAGAATTAACCAGTGACATGAAAAAAAGAGAAAGGTGTGAACTGTGAGCAGCCTAGAAGATAAAAAAATCTTCAACGGGAACTTAGAGAATGACAATAACTAGGTTATTTTAATGAACTTATTTGGTAGAATTATAGAATGGAGTTAGTGGCGACGGGCTTCCTAGTTTAAACTTGCCCCTGACTACCCCTGGTATGATATTCTTCATGGTGTTTATTGTGAGCCTGTTTATGGTTTAACTGGGACAGGTACCATCAAATCTAAATCGATAAATCTTTAGTAATTAGGTATGTATCTTTATGAGTAAAATTCCATCTAGATATTATGTTAAGATAAAAAATACAACTAATTTATGAACATAAACCTTCTCGCCGTAGAAATCATTAACCAGCAGCAAAACAGCGATTTATGCGCAAATTACAATAAAGACGCCACATTTACATGTTCAGAACAGCTTCTGTGCAAATTCCAAAGCACTACACCTGTAGGTTGAATATATTAACATAGAAATTATTATAGAGTGGAACCATAATTTATATGCTGTAAATTAGGGGCCGATAGATGGCGCGATAACACGAATAGCGGTGCACGAATAATGAAATTATTAGTGGTTGTCGGTTTTTGTTTTATTAGTGAGTTGAATTTATAATGAATTTGTTGTTCAGTATACCATTTGTCATTATTATTGATTAAGTATTACCTACATGGACTTATTCTAAGCGCATCATAGGAATAGGCGCGAAAGAAGGCAGAATTGATGGAAAATACATACGCATTAGATCTGTAAATTTTTGATCCGGGCAAAAATTAAATAATATTTTAAAACATTTTATTTATTAGTATTTAGTACTATTTTTTTAGCGCTCAATTAGCGAGGTTTAAAGTTAAAACTCATTATTCTGGCCCTAGGGATTAATAGTTTAATATCAAACGATTTGGGCTGTTCTTAAAGTATAACTGTTGGAAACACCTGAAAATATATAAGTACCTACCTTTTAGCACATAATAAATAATAGTACAAGTACTTTTAGTATTATCAGAACTGCATCACTAGCCTCCGTAGCTAGAAGATTGTTCTTCATTTGAATATTAATTTTGTCAATGAAATTTTGTAGATACAATTAAAAGACTAATATGGAAATCGTGTTTTGGACTCTTGTCGTGTTGTGTCTCGGAAATATAAAGAAGATTAACATATTTTTTTTCATTGTCTAAACAATGTAGATTTTGCTAAAAAATACGTTTAAGAGAAGCCTATTTGACTCAGGGGGCCTTAAGGAGGTTACTAAAATGGAAACATTTTCCATTTTCTCTGAGAGTTTTTGACAACAACAATGTTGTACTAACCGAAATAATATTAATACATAGTAATAATATTATGCATTAATAATATTATTACTGTTTTAATATTATAACACTTCCCCTATTTAATCGTTGGGTTTGCGTGAGAAACGCGACCAGGCAGTAGCGAGTTTTAAGCACCAACTTGACCACTTTAGGGTTTCACTTACTACCGAAATCTGAACCCTATACCTCAAACATAAGGGTGATAAAGTTTTATGTGCAGGTTGCACTAGAGATGGAAAAGCATTAATCACAACAGAATTAGCTTTGCCGATCCGCTCCCAAGTGTCCGGCAGGAATTTATATCAGCTGTTTTGTTGTATGGGAAGTGTATAACCCGGATTTGGAGGTTTTTATAGTTAATTTTGACTTGAATTAGCAAAAATTATTCAAATTTGTTTGGTTTTCGTAGATCTATGCCATTATCTACGATTTACCCAGAATCGTTATTTTTATTAAGGTTGCATTATAAACTTTGACGCATTGATAAACAATTACTTTGTATTAAATTTCGTAAAGGTCGTAACAGCTAAAAACGGTTTTTGGCCTTTAAATTAAAAACAAAAATTAATTTAAACAAGCGGCCAAGTGCGAGTTGGACTCGCCCATGAAGGGTTCCGTAGCAGTAAGTAATATGATATAAAAGTTTTTGTAGTTCGTTGTAACTTTGGTCGATGTTTTAACAATACGAGTATTTGAAAAAAAATACTACTTCCTAGATCTCGTTCAAACCAATTTTCGTTGGAAGTTTACATGGTAATTAATGTACATCATATTTTTTTTTAGTTTTAATTTTAGAAGTTACGGGGTTGTGGACACATTTTTACACTTTGGAAGTGTCTCTCGCGCAAACTATTCAGTTTAGAAAAAAATTATATTAGAAACCTCAATTTCATTTTTGAAGACAGCCATCCATAGTTACATACGGGATTGATGAAAAATAAATTGAGTTTCAGTTCTAATTTTGGGAAACCACATTTTTTTTTGTTTTTTTTCTTTTTTTTTTTAAATCTTAATGTGGTTCACAGAATACATCTACTTACCAAGTTTCAACAGCATAGCTCTTATAGTTTCGGAATAAAGTGGCTGTGACATACACGGACAGACAGACAGACAGACAGAAAGACAGACAGACAGACATGACGAATCTATAAGGGTTCCTTGTCTAGTCAACAAGATCCGGAACCCTAAAAATCCAACTACATTATACTTAAGTACTTTGGTTGTGAAGGTACTATTTATTTATTATAGTATGGCCTTGTACAATCGCACAAGAAACTTTAATTCTATTTTTAATTTCTATATACATTGGATTTTGTCATATTCAATGGCAAACAAGTCCCCTGGGTGGCCGTCACATTTGGTGAGTGCACGGTCTTTGATTATGTGCGCGACGTCCTGAGGGCCCAGTACAGGTTTGTCTAAGTTTTGCATTCGGCTATCGAGTCGATCCCGACTATCGAGTTGCGAGTCGATATTTGTTTTTATGTATGGTTTTAATGAGTTTCAACATGTCCGCTAGGGGCGCTTATAATTTTCTGAATACAAAAACGATATTTCGACTAGCAATTCGGTTTTCGTTATTCCTAAATACAAACCTGTAGTCCCCACAATCGCAAGCTGGCGACTCTCTCCAGCCACGTTTACCCATAAAAATCTCGGGCTGCGACCGTTGAGGCACTAATGCTAGTTTTGAGCTACATTTTTATCACTTGTTTTTATTTTATTTTATTTTTTTATACTACTTGAATGAAGGAACAAGCAGATGGCCCACCCGATGTTAAGCGGTAACCTCTGCCTATGAACAGTGCATTCACACATAGATCACGTCCACCTAGGACGCGCCCTATGTGGCATTGCACTGCGCCCGCCACCCTGAGACATAAAGATGAAAAGTCTCTGTAATTTCACCGGCACCAATACCCTTCAAACCAGAACACAGCAATGCAAGCACTACTGCTTTGCTGCAGAAACAGGCATGGTGGTAGTACTTCCCCGGACGAACTCTTTCACAAAAAAGCTCTACTACAACTACCTCTACTTGTGTTGTAAAGCTACAACTAACAACTGAACTCGATAATGCTAGTTAAAAAGGGTGCATGTAGCGGACATTGGATATTTTTAAATTAAAATCTTACTAAAAAAGATAATAATTTCAAAAACTAAAACCGACTGAAAAGTGTGAAAACGCTTGTGATATCAGTTGTTAAGAAATTAAAATTTGCATATGTGATATATATATATATTTAGAATGTGCTCATCAAGACCTTTCTTGTAGTCGTTTTTTTTAATATGCCCGGTAACACTTGCGCAATAAAGACGAATCTATCGACATATCATTCATCAAAATAAGTTCAGCCGTTTAGTAGTTACGAGAGAACATCGAGACGGACATACATACCTGTATGATGTATGTATGTACATACATACATCATACAGGTAGTGATTAGTGATCAGTTGTGCTACCTTTAGATCGTTAGCCGCAGTCACAACTGTTTCAAATGTTTTTTTTTTAAAAAATTGTACATTACCTTGTATTATTTGTATTATTATTTCTGTAAATAAATTAGATCATACAGGTCAAACACATAACCCTCCTTTATTGGCTTCGCCGCAGTCGGATAAAACAGGTATGTGACCAATTAAATGAGACGAATGCCCATTTTCACTAACCAATTCTTATTTTACGGGACACTTATCGCATGTCAAATTTGACATTCGTTAAGTGTGTCCATAGTGCATAATATAGCATTAGGTCCTATAGTGGCCCATACGTGGTTGGGGATAGCATGGACGAATTAATGATCGGTCCATGGTGATAGTGAGAACTACTGTATGCTATTTCAGCATAAATAATGAATCTTCTCTTACCCGGTTTCTGAAGAGGCTCCTTGCACCCAAGTTAGTTTGGCGGCCAAACCACCTCCGCGCCGCTGGGGACCGCATAAATACTACTTAACGCTCGCGACACACTCCAAAAATAACAGTCACAAATAAAAAACAAAAAGCCCGGAATCAACTTTTTTAATCATCGGATGAGTGTTGCTACACTGCTGATGAAAAAGCCGGACCAATCTACAGATTTCTCAAAAATACAAGTGTTCTAGTGTACATACATACATACACGCCTTTTTTCCCGAAAGGGTAGGCAGAGCCTCAATGGGCCTCTTTGTACCGTTGGTTTTCACCATCGTGGGACTATAGACGTGACAAGTGGTGAGCTCATTGCTGCCATTGCTTCCCACGACTGACTCGGCTATCGCTTTCTGACACATTCCATAATGAGCTAGCAGCAAGGACAAATCTTATTCGTATCTTCCATACCAACGAATTTTAAAAATTTTGTTTTTCTGCAAAATAAACTTTTACTGCTTAAATGTTCCTAAAATCGGTACCTACTCAATTGTTATATAGAAAATTAGGAACTCAAATTTTATGTACTTACCTATGTTTTTATTTTTGTTTCAGTCTCTGTGAGGAATGTCCCTACAATGTACTTTTAGGGCGCTTTAGCCGTCTCCATACAGACGAAGTTTTACTCCTATTTTGGGCTTTATATCGTCAAACTCAATGAGTTAAAAAAAAAAACAATATACAAATATCTAGGCCCGTGGTTTGACAGTATCTTATAAAATGATAATATATGGTTCACAGTCACAGCCACTTAAATAAATGTGTGGAGATCTTATAACCCATGCTAGTTTGATTTTATACAATTTAATGGGAAACTGACAAACCACAGGCCTAGTTATTAGTATCTAGATTGAGTCAAAAAAATTGGATTGACTTGATTTAATTAATAACCGAATGAGGACCAAACTTCTTTAGCGCAGTTTAAGATCAGAGAAGGTTGCACAATATTACTGAATAGTCTTTCTTTTTTTTTTCTTTATAATTGGCGCCGCACTGCTTGTGCATTTGACATTTTCAAGTATCTGTATTTTATAATATATATTGCAACGTTACACTCCTTCCAAGTCGTCAAAGTCACAGTCGAGTCATGTTTTAGTAAAACGGTGGCCAATTTAGTAGACAATTTCCACCAATTTCAAAAGTCACGCAATTCACTTCCATTTCATTTCACTACACTTGTGCTTTTTAAACGAGCTACATTAGTTAAAATGCCACCAAAATAACACAAAATAACTCAAGAAAACACTAGGAAAAGAAATAAAATAAAAGAAGACAACGTCTCTTTTCGAAAATGGCGGGAAGAGTCCTGAATAGTCTTACCTCATCTCTTCATCAACAGCCTTTAGACATCCACTACTGGACGAGGCCTCCTCCACAGAATGCGATGGGAGGAAATTGCCAGTTGAAATGGCGTTTTTGTATGGAGAAAATGATGAGCGCCCCTAGCGGACTTGTTTGAGAAACTCATTAAAACCATAAATAAAAACAAATATCGACTCGGAATTCGATAGTCGGGATACCAAATGCAAAACGATGACAAACCTGTACTAGGCCCTCTGGCCCTTATTCGGCTTTTACGACAGCCACGGGAGGAGACGGAGAGGTCTATTATCAAGCCGGATACGCCACGCCAGAGTCCTACCTATGTCCGGTAAGATATGGTCATCGAGCAGCCCTAGTCCCAAATAAACAAAATAAAGTCAAGCACCCGGAATAAACCTTTTTCTACAAAACTTTTTAATAATTATCAGACGCGAGGAGAAGCGTCACTAATGTGTGAATGTGATACCCTTTACCAAATAATTTTGTTTTGTAACACGTGTTATATATTTCGTTTGTGGTTATTTATTTGACAGGGCTTCGTTTATTATTAATTGTTAATCCCTTGTTAGGAAAATGAGTTAGGAAAAAAATAAATGACGTGGATGGGTTGGTTTTGTTTTTATGATTCAATTTGAGGTCAATATCACGAGATTACTTAAAATAAAAACTAGTGGTATCATTATTTCATGGTTAGATAATATATTTGTTTCATTTCCGTCTCCTTAACATTACACTGGCCTGCAGGAAGATATGGAGGGACCAAAACATCACGAAACGTACAAAGATCCACATAGTTCGCACTCTGGTCTTCTCTTGTATGGATCAGAGTTCTGGACCATAAAAGCCGCTGGAAGGCAGTGAATCGATGCTTTCGAGATATGGTGTTGGCACCGCCAACTGCGAATACCCTGGACAGCTAGCCACACAAATATACCCATCCTGGAAGAGCTGGTAGCTTGAACGTTCTGAAAAACTTTTCGCAACATGTCAACACCGAATATTGCAGTAGGTAGGTACTGCAGCCATATTGCTCGGAGAAGCCCTGATAACCCTGAACGCGAATGGTGATAGGAAAAGTTGAGGGTAAAAGGCCACGACAACAAAGCCCCAAACGTAGGTCGGACCAAGTGTCTGAGTGCTTGGCGATGCCAGTCAGTGCGGCTGCCATCATACAATTGACCGAAGCCGATAGACGCAAGCAGTAAGCAGACAGGCAATGAGGAAACGACGGAGGAGGGATCACTAGCCATAGTAAAAACAGGTAGATAAGAAGAACAAGAAATAAGAAGAAAACATATTGTATATCTTTTGTTAATCGTGCATTCGTGAAATGTCCGTGCGTCAACCGAGGTCCGTGCTGAAAACCAGCGCTGTAGTTTACTGCAGCATTATGCTGAGCACGGACCCTTTTTACAGCACTATGGTGTATGGTTTTATTCAAAATAAATTTTTGCTTTACTTTACTTTTTTAGATCCTCGGCAACGTTTTGTAGGTTTAACTATTTTAGCCAAAGATTTCAATATCGTAGATATGCCCTTACCATTGAGTGACCGCGCCGTAATGTTTCCACGTGAAATAAGATAGCTCGCTCATTTGGTCTCAGTGCACATCTAGACACAGTGCCAGCTGGTCGTGTTGTAATGTTGACGATTTTCTATGAGAAGTGTCACAAAATGCCATCGTTTGCATTTCGCAAGTGCAACAACAACTCCAAAAACACAAATAAAGCCAAAGGTGTAACATTTCACTCGTTGGTATTGTGATTTAATTAAATAACTATTTTTTCTTTCCGTTGTGCAAAATATTCTAGTTAAAATGGCGATTGCACGCAAATTGAACGAAAGAGACAGTAGTGTGTACAACCACTTCAGGAGAAAAAGAAATGACACTATTTTCTCGGTACATTCTAAAACCGACTCGGTGCGATCGAAACCAAAATATAAAGACACGCGGGTGTACTGAGGCTGCGCTTTATAAGGGATCATCTACCAATGGATATAGAAATATGCTCGGTAGCGTCAGCCGATTCAAGAGCGTAGTCACCGCCCGCGCCGCGCCGCGTCCGCGTCATTGAGTTTTAATTTATTGCATGTAATATTAATACCAATGAATGAATGCGTATTTCATTTTAAAAATGTATTATATTTCTCATATTTTAGAAGATTAATAATTTAAATATTTTATACTTTTGTTTAAATTTAATATTTTAGATTTCAGCTGGATAATTTTACTCAAGGTGTGTCTTTTTTTTGTGTTTTTTTTTGTAATATATTTTTAAGACTGTCTTTTGTGTTAAGTAGACTGTAATCAAATAAGTTTGTCACTGTTCAACATCACTTTTGTCACTGTTTTATCTGTACAAAATCTTTGATTACCACTAAAGTTAGTATTAGATAACGATTGTACACTCGAAACACGTTTTTTTTTAAAATAAATAGGTAATGCTGGACAGTTCACACAACATTATCTAGCCCCAAGCTAAGCAGAGCTTGTGTTATGGGTACTAGATAACTGATATACCTACTTAATACAATATAATACATAGATAGATATTTTTTATTATACATAGAAAATACCCAGAACACCCTGAACAAATATCTGCGATCGCATAAATATTTGTTCCGAGGCGGGAATCGAACCCGCAACCTCCTGCGTCGCAGGTGAACCTACGCCCGTCGCGCTACAGAGGTCGTCAAATAATGAGTATAATGAGTTTTATGGTAAAAAAGACACATTTTCCAATTTTTTTGACGAAAATAACGGAGCTCAATGTTTACACGTATGGCAGCGCCATCTCGCTGCCAATTAATAGACATTCTTTGTAAATTATGTGTGTTAATTTACTTACCCACTCCACAACATTTTACAGTTTAATTATTATTACTTTGCTTGCTATCTGATGAGTTTGCTGACCGTACATAGATTGCACACTTTTTAGACAATAACACATATTTTCAATTTCAGGGCTTAGAGGACGTTTATTTTTTCACAAAAGTGCGTGCAATATGATTGCACATGAAATGGTAATATCAACAGTTAAGTTTATAGACAAAACCCCGATTTTTAACTATTCACTACGTGTGTGTGCGTCAGCACTTTGTTAACGCACTCATTCAAATACAATGCAACAGTTTTCGGTGTCTGGGCATATCTACGATATTGAAATCTTTGATTTTAGCAGACATTTTAAACATAGAACGACATTAATTTGTAATTTTTTTGACATAAAATATTCTACGACCTCGTGAAAACAGCTATAAGCCCAGTTAAATTTTCAATTGGCCCGTGATTTTTTCAGATTGACAATATAATAAGACGGCTTTTATAATATTCCTATATGACATCAACGTAAATGACGAACAGTCTTAGATTTTTGACCGTTTAGCAAAATAGCAGGCTCGATTGTATAATTTGACGCTAATACTAGACAAAAACAGCAGCGTCAACATTGGTTTCGCAAAAGATCGTTACATCATCTGATATCTAATCAAATCTCAGCAGTCATTGAGATAACTGGAAGTGATTTTGCATATAGCAAAGTCAGACGAGCTCTAATAGGGTTGCTCTCATTGTGGCTGCAGAAATATGGCTCGTACTTGTAATTTGAGGAATCGATACCCTTAGCACAGGTAAAGCCTTATATTGATTTTTCTAAGATACAGGCACAAGGATACAAGCACATACAGGTTGATAAGATTTGTCCTGGCTGCTAGCTTATTATAGAATGTGTTATTACTGGAAGAAAGCATTAGCTGAGTCAGTCGTGGGAAGCAATGGCGGCGATGAGCTCACCACTTGTCTCGTCTATATTCCACGATGGTGCAACCCACTGTGTAAAGAGGCCCATTGAGACTCTGATTACCCCTTCGGGGGAAGAGGCGAGTGTCTATGTATTTATGTATGTATGTACTTGCACATTTTGGGAAGCGTATGTGTATGCCTTGTCAGTTTCTCAGGTATTTATCCGTTAATAGTTATTCATTTATTTGTCTCATGCACAAGCAGTTTGAAATTAGATCCAAAGAAAAAAAACACTATCTTACTATTCAGATATTCCGTAACACGATGTTATTAGTAACACGATGTCCGCGATCTTGGTTCTTCTACGAATCTCCTCACTAAATTTAATCACGAAGTGTAACTTCGAGCATAGCTCCCTCCATAGCCCGCTTCGCAACTTTGAGCTTTCCTATGCGACCAATAGTGAGCGGCCACGTCTCAGTGCCGTAAATCATCACTGGCAACACGCACCTATTATATGAGACTTTCGTTTTGAGGCATTGCTGTATCCAGCCAACCCCAGACAGGTGGCCAAGCTCACTGACTAGCTCCCAGAGTTAGCAAGTTGAAGTGGCAATGGGCAGGACATATAGCTCGCAGATCTGACAACGGTTGGGAAAGGGGTCAAAAAAAAAAGTTGGAAATGTTGTCGTGTAGGGACCACAAACCGAACGACGCAGATGAGGAATCCCCCCTTTCGATATACCAAATAGATCATAGAGGTAGCTGGAAGGCGGTGGATGGAGGTGGCTCAAGGTTGTTCGTCATGACATTTTAGGAGGGAGGCCTATGTCCAGTAGTGGACTTCTGTAGCCGGACGATGAGCATGATAAGTCACAAAAACCAAACATCTAACGAAACAGATCGTCATAGCATTCTTATGACTTTCAGTATATGACGATCGGTAGGTTCAAAATCTAAAGTTCAAGAATAGATATTGATGTAGGTAGGTACACTCAGTATCGTTTACAGTAGTGTTGTACCGGAGCCGTGGTATGTGACACCAAAACGTCACGGCAATTAAGGAATCGGCAAGCTCTAACCTCGCTGTCAGACCTGCATTGGGCACGCGGCTGATTGGCATGTTGAGCAATCACTGGATAAGGCATTATTATTTATTTACTTACGCAGTGTAGGTAAGCGAACCTTTCGATGATACGACAACACTTTAAATGGCACAGAAAGTCAGTGGATGGAGTTGGTTGATGATAATTCGCCGTGACATTTTATAGGACAGACCTGGTTGGTGGATTTCTTCCAGCATTAATGATGATAAAGACATTTGACAAAGGAATAATAGGTTGCAATCATCAGTCCACAGTAGTCCACTACTGATGGATATAGGCTTCCTTCAAAGAATGCCACTATGAACGATCTTGAGCCACCTCCATCCACAAACTTCTTGCGACCTTTAAAGATATCTTTGGTTCATTAGGAGGGGCCCTTCTGTTTCGTCGTCCGCTTGCGGTTGCTACTCGAGGACCTTTATTGTCCAACGGATATCAGCAACTGGCGCCAGGAATACGTTTAAGAATACTTAATACGATTGTAAGATACTATATAACATGGCCCGCTCCTCCACTCCGCTCAGCTGAGTGCCCATTTCAACTTCTACAGAAATCATTCATAATAAATACAAGTATGCAACCAATACAAAGAGGAATCTATGCACAAACTTGTTATAATAAAGATACATTTGCAAACGATCGGTATAGCTCAACTGAACCAGAGGGAAAGGTCCCTGTTGTTGAATTATAATATCCACAACATCTCCAGATTTTAGGTATGACCTGAAAGTATGCATTTAAGGATGCCTATATACCTACTTTGTATATACCCAACTATGAGTTCAAACAGGATGAATTGGGTAACGTGTTGAAGTTTCAACCAACCAACCCCTGGACCGTCGAAATACTATTTTTTTGTCCGATATTAGAATAACAAGTTCTGTCCGATCCAGTCCACTAATACTCCGTGACACAGCACGGAGTGGGTACACGCTACATAACATTTATCATACATCACGTTCGACGTTTCACACTGACGTTTTCTCTTCCGTCGGGGTGACAGCACGTTAGCTTCAGAGGACTTTATTGTCAGTATCTTCTGCACCGTGACTGTACTTTATTGTACTTCTGTCCGTGACTGTACTATCTGTTTCGACATTACACGGTTTTGTTTGACAGCACGTTTGGAATTTGATGAATTAATGGAACTTTTTTACTACAATAAAGTGTGAAATAATGTGGTATTTGGAATCGAGTGGTGATTGTATTGCTGCGTTCGGGTGAGAGGTCAACTTTATCGTCGTTTTTTTGTCTTCTGAAGAAGAACGTAGGTAACCTACTTAGTGAAATCATTTATTTTTCGGGTACATATGCAAAGTTATATTTAGATACTGCTCTGCCTTTGCTTTTTCTCTGACAGCTTTCTCCTAATAGTCAAAATTACGGGTGATTTTAGTTACATCCCACGAATGTTAATCCCAATAGGTATTTATCTTGGTTCAACCCGTTTTAATTAATTTATATTTTTGTTTCATTTAAAGTGTATTTGCAGCAGCATTTAAAGTATAATAATATTTCTTTTAAATTCTCACTTGATAAAATTACCAAAAAAATTAAATTACTTTGCGGCACGCTTCGCTCGGCTCGAGTTCGAACTAAGTTCGATCTGAGCAAAGGATGTGCATCTAATAGGGTTTCTACTTCTTTGTTACACTGTGCTACCTGTTTGAATTTAGACAATATAAATTTGCAACAAGTCGCTGTGGGATAAAACAAGAAAATAAATAAAATAAAATGGGTTGAACAAAGATAAATACCTATTGGGATAAACATTCGTAGGATAAAACAAGAATGCTTGAACCTAGATTTAAATACATAGGTATTGGTATGAATAGTAAAAGGAATTAGGAACACAATAAATTGAAAAAGTACACCCTCTTGGACCTTCTTTCTCCTCTTGGAGTTATTATTACACACTGTACACTTACAGCAGTTTCCACACAAGTGATTAGTGACATGAGTTCTCGTCTGCAAGAGGTGATAATATGAGTTTTTTTCTATTGATCCTACATTACTTGGACGCAGTACAATAAAAAAACCTATATAGTCGACTGTTCCTTCACTTATAATCCTGTCTTTCATACTCCAAGCTTAGCCTTTAAAAGAAGATAAAAAAAAGAATATATATTTATTTGTATACATGAGCTACACAGAAACACGTATTAAACTAAGAAGAAACAGATATGAAGGTACGAGATGTAACCCAAGTAACAAAATGGCTCTGCCTCAGCATGAGTTGGTTGACAGCAAGCTAGCAACCAACGCTGGTTTTCCGACAGAACCACTTGTTGGTAAAAGCTTATTTTAATTTATGCAATTCAAATTTATGTATTTTTATTAAACCCTTTCATAGCGTAATGGAATCTAGAACATCTATAGCCATCGGTCACTCTGGTGCTTTCTAAAGCACGGCCTCCGTCGACGACAGTGGTGATTGGCGGGTGACACACTTGCGTTCCCGTTACCACACAAATTATAGTACCTACATACCCGTTACTGCGGACCATAGGCCCTACCACTGCTCAAATTCATAGGGCTATTCACGTTTCCGAGATTAACTCGAAATTGTCGGTGATGTAACTCTAAAGCAATTGCTTGCATAGGTCTTTAGTTTTCAAATATGATCCAAAAAATAGAACACAGCTAATTGATTTCTTAAATAATAATATCAGGAATTTGCTATCTATCTATCTATCTTATTATATTATCTAGCTTTGTATCGGTCTCGTAGAAGTTAATCTTTCTTTTGTATTTACTCATTTCCATATAATTAAGATATGCAAGTTCGCGTTATAAAAAATATTTCAGGGCGTCTCTTCAAAGCAACGCGTGACCCGAGAGCTGGCTCTTATCTGGCTCAATGTATTGGTATTACTATTCAGCGTGGCAGTGGAACCAACGTATCAGGAATGTTTCTTTCTGCAAACGGTATGTTATCAGATGAGCTATCATTAGATCATTTGCATCGGTCTTTCGATAGCTGAACTGTTTCATTTTTATTTTTTCAATTTCGTATTATTAACATCATCATCATCATCAACAGCCTTTAGACGTTCACTGCTGGATGAGGCCTCCCTCAGAATGCAATGGGGGGATCTGTCATAATCATAACCATTGGTGAACTCAGGTGGATGCGGCTGCTCTTCCTCTAATCCCTTAGTGACTAAGGCTACAGAATAAAATTAATAGTACAAGTACCTACTAAAATTTAGTCGACTTTTACTACACCCACAAGAGCAGATGGAGGGGTGTATACCACAACAAATTTCGTCATAGTTATGATTCTTTCTGTAAATAAAGTAGTTTTTTGTCTTATAAATTGTGAATTCTGAAATGAATACATCGGGAACAACTAGTAGCGGCTTCGAGGACCGTGGAGCTCTCGATGTCACTGCATTGTCACTCGAGTGACACTCACAAATGTTTGCCACAAAAAGAGGTCCGTAACACAAAAACAAAGACATGTTATTTCATCGCGAGCAATGCAAATAGCCTATAACAGTTCGATATCGCAATAATAAAATTACTGCGGTTTTTCTTTGTTTAGACTAGACGTGCCTAATCGGCCAGTAAACCTTGTAGACGAGAGACATTGTTTTTTTAAAGAAATAAAAACATAATTGATCAGCGGAAGCATGCCTATTGCTATTTGTTTCGTTTTAAAACTACTTCGTTCAGTAGAGTGGAAAAACCGTTGAGGACCCTGATGTTTTTACTTGTTCAAGTATGCAGTACTGGTTTTTGAGTACCCTGTAACGTTACCATAATAAGAAGGTATAACGAGCTTATGAAGTTATGATTATTTGACGACCTCTGTAGCGCGTCGGAGAGTAGCCGGCTGAGATGCAAAAGGTTGCGGGTTCGATTCCCGCTGCGGGACAAATGTTTGTATGATCTGCAAATATTTGTGTCGGATCTGAGTGTTATGGTACCACGGTACTCGTTGCTTCTATTCCCACAACATAGGAAATCCTAGTGTGGGATCAGGACTATGTTTGTGACTGATGGGTGTTATGTTATGTTATTTGTGATGACTGTAGTTGTAGATATTTTGGGAAGAAAAATAATCATCGAAGAAAAAAATTAAACATTACAGAAGCTTGAGTCAGGATAGACTATTTTCTAAATAAATATTGAGTGTATTACTATTGAGTGTTATTAATACTGTGTGTATATATTAGATTGGTTACATTACACCATCCTATTTGTGACTGTATTTTTTTAACATTTTCTCGTGCTGAATATCGCACTAATATTATGCACTACGAATGATGTTACGTAGTTTGGATGTTTGTATGTTTGTTACTCAATCACGCCGAAACTGCTGAATCGATTTAGGTGAAATTTGGCACACAGGTAAATTATGACATGGATCGAGCCATAAGCTACTTTTTATCCTGGTAAAACGCGAGTAAATGCGTGGACGGACACTAGTATTATATATGTTTTCATTATAAGCCCTAAAACTACAACATCTCCGGTGTAAGTCAAATATTCTCAATATTCTTAGTTGATTCCTTCGTGCCTGTTAGCGAGTGACTGGACACGGATGTCCTTCGCGTCGTCTCCAAACTTTCTTGGCTTGCTGGTCACAGCCGGCGGTCACGGCGCGCGTGCTCACAGCACTTTTTGCCGACCACTGGGTGCCAGCGCGGGCCAGATATTGAAATAATTGCTTTTTCAACGGCACGCCGTGCAAATGACATTCGAGATGGAGGCCGTTTTTTTACCAGCAGCGCTACGAGAACTAAAATTGCCTGTGATGAAATGTTTGTATGATAAAAATGATGGTAGAAACAGATTGTGAACGCGAGACATGACAGTTGACCGGCTCGTCACGACGGCTTTGCCCCTGACCACAAATCTTTAAAGAGTTGAACCCGGCTAGTTTTTGTAAAAACCTACCAATGCTCGCTGTAACGCGTGGAATAACTGCTCAAATTGTGGCGCGCATTCTTCTCCAATGAGCTCATAAACTGACTTGCCTATGCGTTTTCCGATAATTCGAGAAAACAGTTAAATGATTAGCGACATGTTGGGACTTGGGCCCTCACTTCATTCTGTCCGTGGCTTAATGAGAGCCGACGCGCGGTGGCAGCTCAGTGTTAAAAACTTAAATTGTTGTGTGAACTTTCACAGTTATTGGGCATCGGTTTTATAGCTAACGACGCGAAGTAAAATGGACAAGAGCCTATCTGTTTGTTTTTTCCTTTTACTTCGAATGCCCACGATTCGATGTGAGATTGCTCTTCGATATCATAAAGCATTATGTGCGACGGCACGTGCTATAGTAACTTTGAATTGCCGGATTGATGATTTGATTTTTTATTGATAACAGATAGAAAACTTATCATAGTAAAGTTTTATCAAGTGAGATTTATTATGCGGTTACTGCACTGAAACTTACCCGTCACAAGCAAATATATTTTACCAATGGTTCCTTCATTTGACCATAAGTGACGATGCTGCTGACGATGGAGGATGAAGGTTTAGAAGGCATTCTACCCATGCAGGATAACTACAGGAGACAGACGACGGCAGCGAGTTCTTTAAAAAAACGAATGAAGTAAGGATGGTACTGAGCCGTGCGCCTGCTTGTACTACGATGATGAAAAGGAGAAAAAAAAAAGGAAAGAAAGGAGGAGGAGGGGATACGATCATGTAGTTCCTGGGCACATTTCCCGAAAAGTAGCCAATAAGTAGATCGAAAGACATGTAACTTTACGGCGGTGCTTGTGACTCTGGATCAGTGATAGAATTTACTTTACAAACCATAAGACGGACTCGAAAAGTCACAAATCTTTATCCTCATCTCTCTGAAACAGGTCTTCTAGGTATTTATAGCCTTTTTAAAATCGTGTGTCGATCAGCGTGACGTATCGCAGATGTCCGCTTGTCCGCTGCAGTGGAGATTGTCTGCGACGAATCGCCGAGACAAACCTCCGAGACAAAGGCCCGGTACGTTTGTCACGCGCTGTAAATATTTTGGACAGCTTTACGGGCCCCGTAGTTTTATGAGCCTTTCTCGCTGACACCATTGTCTCGCGTCGTCCGCTGATTAGACACACCCAGACGTCCCTGGTTTACAAAGATTAGATCCCTAGACGGGACAATTGTTTTTGACTGGACAATTGTTTTATTGCTGTTTCTGACTACTTAATTTCGAAAACACCATGGATACCATAATTCTTATGGGTGAATGTTGCTGAAAGTTTCGTGGTGTTGATGTATTGATTTATTGGTCAGCGATTTAAAGTGCATGACAGATTCTAAAGAAACTGTCAAGAAACATTTTAACGTTTATTTGTAACGATTAAACCAATGGTTTACCTCGAATTGAGAACTCCTATCTCAACGAATCCTTTAGCAATTACGCTTGCAAATGTTATTAGTATCACAAACCTCTATACTTCTATATGTACCTAGTATATTGACAGTAGGTAATCATCGAACATACTCCCATCAAATGTAGTTTGGCTCACACGTTAGAAAGCCGAGTTAACGCACTGAGAACTCACTTCGCCTGTTCAACAAGAATTTCAAATCGTTCAAAACTATATTCTGGACAGTACCATCATGATAGATAGATAGATAACTCTTTACTGTACTCACCTTAAAATAACAAAATAACAACATACTTATATTATCTTACGATCTAGTTCACGGTGATACAATGGGCCAAAGCGAGAAGCGAAGAGCGCTAAGAGACCTTTGGATGGACAGGATTGAAAAGAACGTGAGGTGAGGTGAAGTATCATGATCATCATCAGCCCATAGAAATCCACTGCTGCACATATACCTTGCCCATGGAATGCCATAACGAATGGTCTTGAGCCGCCTCCATCCACAGACTTGTTGCGACCTTTCTAATGTCTTTCCTCCATCGAGATACGGGACTACCCCTTGCATCGTCTAGTTTGTGGTAGCCACGCGAGAACCTTACCGACCAGTATCAAGTGTCGGGAATATGGAGGCACCTATGGATCGCTATAAGATCTATGTTGTGTTGTATTTTTCCACAACGTAAAACTGATAACTTGTATAGGCGAGAGGCGGTGGTGGTCTTGTGACGTCACGCGGTGGGTGCCGGCACGTCCGCGTCGCGTCACGCTCCACAAACGGCGAGGTTAGAGCAGCCTTGACGGACGCCCCACATTGCGCGCCAGCATAGAACAAAACCACTTTTTAGGTAAATACCACATCTGAAGCGTGATACTGGGTGCTCTTCCGACTGGCTGGCCAAGGGTATAATCTGTCGTCAAACTATACTAAGCGTAAGTTTGAAAATTACGTAATTTATAAGGTAGTTAGGCAATAATAATAAATACTACAAATTTAAGATTAAGTTTATTTCATAACTAGTGACTCGGCCCAGCTTCACACGGATGGATGGATGGATTCTAGGGATGAAAAACAGCATCCCTCACTCCCCTCCAACACCTCCCCTTTTCACCCTCCTCCCTTGCATCTATCCACACACCAAAAACCATCAAAGCAACTAAAGCATTTTCCCCAACCACCCACCCCCTCCTATGTTACCACCGATAATTTAGCTTTCTATATGTGAAAGAATTTTTAAAATCGGTTGAGTATGTTTTGGGTGTCCATTACTAACAAACTAATGAACAAAGTATACTTCTATAAAATATTGGTAAAGATGTGCACTAAGAATTTTATATGGATCAAGGTCTGAAAAAAACAAGGTACTTATATTGAACTGAATTAGCAAGTGGACCAACCACGATTGCGCAACCCACGTGAAAAGAGGCCCATTTGAGGCCATGGATACCCATTCGGGGAAAAAGGCGTGTTCTATGTATGTATGTATTATCAAGTTGCAGGGCCAATGGGCAGGCCATAATAGCTTGCAGCACTAATAACGATTAGGGAGTAAAAACTCTCGAGTGGCGACCACGCGAGGCAGAAGAGAAAGGCTCCCCTCTCGATGGATCGATCAAATGCATTATAGAAGTCGCAGAAAGGCGGTGGATGGAGATGGCTTAAACAGTTCATCGTGGCACTATGTCCAGCAGTGGACTTCTGCAGGCTGATGATGAGGATGATTAGTTTCTTAAACTCACACCCTGTAATTGCTCACGTTTGTATCTAGTTGTGTATCTGGGAATAGAAATTGAGCATAACTCAATAAAAAATAAACTATTATAGGGTTTCACTATAAAAACTTTATAAAAACGGGAATTTCGATATAACGGTACCTGAAAAATTCCCGTTTTTATAAAATTATTCTAGGGTTATTGTTATTGATATTGATATTCCAAAAGCCTTGATTCATGGAAGATGAACTCGCCGTATGTTCGGACCATAGTCATAGAATTTTCGCTACGTGTTTTGACTAAGAATAGACCCTTCCGTCTCTTTCTATGGATGTCGTAAAAAGCGGAGATGTGCAATTGCATCCACCTGAGAACTTATCACTAATACTGCAATCACCAATCCGCCTCGAGCGTGGTGATTATGGTAAATATCTCCATTGCATTCTATGAGGAAGTTGGTGATCGCAGTATTGGTGTGAAGCTGCTGCTACCAATTCCCTGGTGTAATCCCTTCGTTGGCTTTTTCTACATCCTCAGTAGGAGATGGAGGTGTTTATTCTTAGGCCGGACACCACATCACCACCATCGAATAATATAAGAGCGTATAATGATTAAATTTCTTGGAATGAGAAACTTTTCCAAAAACAAGCAACAACCATAGCGCGTGCAAAAAGCCCATTGCTTCGTCTCCATTATGGAATTAAAGGTAAACAGGTGTGAAATTAAGCTCGTTTTTTGTTCTGTTAATAGATTGCCGACCGACACTTACGCAACCCACTATTAGAATCACCTAAACGGGCATTTTAAAACGCTATAATTTAGCACTAAACAGCATGATTTGGTAGATTTGGTAGTTTCGTCTTGTTATAACATTTCTACTTTTGTTTTTTAACGCTGCGGCGTCTTTGATACGATGTGGTTGAATTGATGGGCGATTATTTTTCGGTTTGATCTGGGGACTTCCTCGTTGTGTTCTTTATCTGAGTTTATGCTCCGTTGTTTACGTAAGTTTGTATTGCTGCTGGCTCTTATTGATTTTATAGTTTTTAGAATCATATTTTAATCCACTAAAAGTATATATATATAATTAAGGATATAATTGTAGAAAGGATATTGTTTTTCAACGCTTATCAATATTATAAAATCGTTGCGTGACTGACTCACTGACTGACTGATTGACTGACTGACTGACTACAGCTCGTTCACCGTAAGATGGCACCTACCTTGGTTGGCGGCCAACCAAGGCAGGTGCCATCCATCAGGTAACTATCAAGGCACAATCTAAGTAAATTAAGTATCAGTAATTCATAAAGAGCTCTAAAGTGATGCAGCGGGATCTTGAAGTTGGTATGAATTAGAAAATGTACTAAGTAATAGGTAATCTATCCAATGTTACAATGTTTGGGTGTTTGTTACTCAATCATGCCAAAACGGTTGAACCGATTTTAATGAAATTTGGTTCACACATAGTTTATGGTCTGGATTGTTAGGCTACTTCTTATCCTGGTAAAACGAAAGCGAAGCATTGGGCGGACGCTAGTAATTTCATAAAGATATGGAATAAAACTCGTCGCGGGCGCAGTTGTGGCTACTCCACTTATACTACACGAGACAGAAGGCTCAGGCAAAAACTACTGTGCGACCTTCAATAAGATTCACTCGAAATGACCAAGGTTGCTACATGCAAATAGAAACGAAACTGCAGAGCCATTTCGTCTGAAACGAACAGCTACACAATACGGTACGTGTACTAGTAGGAACAAGCTTTTGCAACCATTTCACGCTAAGAATATAAACCAAGACGAATCTGCTGTTTGCTAACCGTTTGACCCGACTCCTCTCGCGCCCACTAACCCACTGTTCGATAAGAAAGCACACGATCGATTCTAACGCCTATTCACAGCTAAGCAGAGTGCAATGTCCTATCACAATGGCTATTCATCACTTTGATGTAATGATGTGTAGTCAGTATCAACTGTTTATTTACTGTTCTTTGTGGGGCACTCACGAGTCGCATGTTCATTTGTGTACGCTCAAAAGTGAATCCTATTGTTGGTGTGGAGGGTTCATACTCTGTTAAAGTGTGTCTGGTTGTTAAGGTTTCAGATGGTGTCGGAGAGTGGATTGTGTGACTGGCAGAAGAGTCTTCAGGCAAACCGTTAGTCGGGACCGTTCTATAAATTAATTTGGTAACAGTAAGTAGTGAATCTGTTCGGGATAAACTTTGGTTCTTAAAAGCTATGAATCGAACTCCGCAAGCTGTTGAAAGGGTCAACCTACCCATAAGTTTCAAAACTTTAAAAAAACATCCAACTCTTTGTTAAACTTCGCGATCCATATTGTATTTTTTATATAATTAATTTTCCTGAAAGAATACTACACCTAACACAAGTACATAAGTATAAACAAAAGACCGTTCGTCGTGGCATCCTATGGGGGAGACCTATGTTCAGCAGTGGACTTCCGCAGGCTGATGATGATGATGATGACGATATGCAAAACTTCAAAAATACAAATGATACAGTTGCTTTATAAAAGATCGTTTCAAATGATCTAAAGATAACTCAATTGATCCATATCACTACCAGGCAAAAACTACCTATGAATCTGCCTGCATTTTTGAAAATTTAACTACCTAGGTACTTGTTAATTCTTTTAATTCTTTCGTTCAAATGATTAGCACCAAAATTTCAATCTCATTTAAAAGGGCACAAAAAACCAATTCTGTATTGTTTTTTCTAGCTCTTTTACATTTTATCCATCCATCTCTCCATCTCGTGAAGGCGCCGTGATGTCTCCGCCATGGCTGAAGGGTCCTCACACACAAATTGAACAAACACTCATGTCTCCCTCGCTATAAAATGAAGGTACCTACGTAGATGCCTTGTCCTACTAACACCCGATGCCCGTACCATAGATAACAAAGACACTATTGTAAGCAAATATAATTTTTACCCGATTTTACTACAGATAATTTTAATACAACCTGACTATGAGATTGTATAATATTCGTTGGTATAAGATTTGACCTGGCTGCTGACTTACTTAAGGAATGTATAAGAAAGCGTTAGCAGAGTCAGTCGTGGGAAGCAATGGTGGCGATAAGCTCACCACGCGTCACGTCTATTCCCACGGTGAAAAGAGGCCCGTTTGTGGCTCTGCCTACCCTTTCCGCTGCCGATAAGGGACGTCCATTTATTGCAAATTTTAACTAATTTCAGTATGTTATCTAGTAAAATATCTTATCTAGTTCTTGTAATTTCTTCAGTTCTCGTTATGTGCTTGCATGATACACTATGCGAAAAGCTTTTAGAGAATAAAACAAAGAGCTTTTAAAAATGTGCGGTAGCAAATATCGTGTCCCATTATAAAGGTAATAGTTATGTAAAATCAATACAGGTAATGATCGTGATGTAACCAATATATCAAAAACTCAAATTAAAGTTTTCTACAGCAAATTGCTCAACAAAACAGCCCATTAATTCCGCCCCGTCACCTAGGCTTACTCAAACTACTAAATAATTTTATAATGATCGTGTAGATTTCAGATAAGCTAATCCGTGTCGGGTTTATTTGTTTTTAATTATTCAGCGGTGAGTCCGCCCCTGGCTAATGACTCTATCGCTGGCAATTTATGGGCACCCTTTGTTTTTTATCCAGCACTACCTATTTGATTGAGGACTTTGGAGGCGGGCGGCACGACGTTTAGTCACAAACCGTGCTGCTAAATAAATACGGAGTATCCTTGAAAAAGTTACACAGTGTTATGTTACGAAGGGTATTTTACGTTTATTACAGACCGTTCATCGTAACCAAGGCAGGAGACATCTTCGGAGTAATATTTCCAACAGTTACGCCAATGTCAAGTAATACAATACTAAGTCAAGTCGTCAAGAGTGTCCGTCAAGTCATTAAAGCTTCAGTGAGGATTCAATCTGCCATTTTTGAAAGAAACGCTGTTTTATTAAATTACATTTTAATGTGTTTTTTCGAGTTATTTCGTGTAATTTTGGTGGCATTTTAACCTGTGTAACTTGGTCTTTTCGTAATGGTGGATTTTCCCTGTAAAACCTTGTTTTTTTTGTTAAATTAAACTAGGTTATGACTTGACGGAGACTCTTGACGACTCGATTAATTTTATTACAAATTAATATCACTCCTCAGAAGCCATTATATGTTGAAGAAGAAGAAGCTTCAGTTCTAGGAATAGTAATAGTACCATAACACCAAGACCCGGAACAAATATTCGCAGATCATACATACATTTGTCCTGCAGCGGGAATCGAACCAGCATCAACCACTCACATTTCAGTCGGCTACTTACCCGCCGCGCCACAGGGGTCGTTAATCTTTACAGTTTGCTTGATTAATGCCCCAACAATACCTACCTACATCATTTGAGAAAATCAAATTTCAATATGTAATAAACGAGATAATATACCTCTGACAGAATACGAGTACAGGCAGCCAGACAGCGGCGGCCTAGGCTTAGTAATAGGGACTTTTGAATAACTAATTTAAATAAAAAAAAAAAAAACTTAAAACGGCTCAGATACCAAAAATTGCTGAGGTAATGGTAAAAAGTTTAGCAAAAAAAGCGAATCTCCCGATAAGTGTATTCTCACTCTAACCCTGTCGACACAAATTCCTTAAAAATTCTTCATTAGTCACCATTGTCTCACTAGATAGCCTTATCTCCAGGTATCGGTGATTCAGGTACTCAAATTCGCCAAGGACCCTCGGTCTGACTCCGAACATAACAAGTTTAAAAATAGATAGAATTCTTGGAATGTAATAAGCTGCCTGATCTTATTCTATTGTTCTGCGGAGAAAGTCATACCGGTAGATATAGATAACCTTAGGGTTGGGGCTTACTCAGTTCAGGTATCGCAAATCTCGGTACCTGACTTTAGCATAAATACGATGTTAGTGATACGCTGGTTTCTCAAGTACATAGGTGGCTAGCCCGTGGTAGATGATGTTGTAAAACCTTGTGTCAAAAAATTTCAAATAGGCAACGTTTCTATAAAAAATAACAGTTTGGAGCATTCCTCAGCCATTATAAGAACAGAAGAAAAGTAATAGATGTTAGTTGAACTAAATAAATACAGCCATATATATTGTGTAACCTTTGTAATGTATAGGTATAAGATTTCTGTAATTCCTAATAAAAAAAAAAAGTCACGCTTACCTTTTACATTCTATCATCTGTTGCAGTGCCACCTAGTGGGAAAAACAGCATAAAACATTGTAACAGATAAACATTTAGGTACCAATTTCGTCGTACCGTAGTTGTTAAAACTACCTTCTACCGACTTTCTTTTAGATATTGTGAAGTTCTACCATACGAATTTCCTAAATAGGTAATATATTTTTGTGATGTCACGTATTTTTCTGGCTTAAAACAACCAGTAAATCTGAAGTTCCCAAAGATTTCAGAGCTTAGTTTAGCTTGGCTAAGAAGTTCCACTACAAAAACATTAAAGTCGGTTTTGAAATGATTGATTGCACACAATGTGAAATGTCTTTAAAATTTTGTTCCTTCTTTTAAATTTAGATACCTACTGGAAAAAACAGTGGTAGCACACATTGGTGTAATCAGGATAATTCAAAGTTCGCGTGTTCGTGATAAGGCATAGAAATTAATAACTAAAAGGTTCTAAGTTTTCACTTTTACTTAACTACAAGAATAGGTACTTGTTTTTCCTGAATGTTCAACAAACGATTTTATTTTTATAACTACTTCAATGACGCAAGTCTCTTCCACTATACACAGACACACGCCTTTTCCCCCGAAAGGGTAGGCAGAGACTCAATGGGCTTTTTTCGCCGTGGGAATATAGACGTGACAAGTGGTGAGCTAATCACCGCCATTGCTACCCACGACTGACTCAGCTAACACTTTCTTCCAGTAATACCTAACACATTCCTTAGCTAGCAGCCAGAAGCCAGGACAAGTCCGGGTAATCCCTTAGTCGGCTTTTGCGACATCTACGTGAGGAGATGAAAGGATCTATTCTTAGGCCAGATACACCAATATCTACTAGTAAAATGGCCGGTAGCCTTGACGAAGCCATTAAGCTTCGGAACCCTAGAAAACGCAATCTGGAAAATTGGGACATTTTGTGTCCTTGTCGGGACGTCGCTCGGTCGGGACAGGGAGGTCAATAACGATGACATACAGTTCCGAAATATCGGGACAGAAGTCCACTGATGTACTCCGTAGAATGCCACGATGAACGGTCTTGAACCGCCTCCATCCACTGTTTTCCTGGTACCTTTATAATGTCTTTGATCCCTCGAGAGGACTTTTCCAATGGCTACAGTTGAAATGGAAATAAACAAGAAAATATACTGCATAAAATATCTTACTTTTATCCAAAGATTTGTTTTTTTCCTCGTTTGTACTACTTGTTAATGTAACATTAGATAAATGTATACAATTATTTATCATTTCATTTATTACATAGTCATGAACACAATAAATACCGTTAGGTGTCCGCATATTTGTTTTAAACAGAGTAATTTTAAATGCGTTTACATTTACAAGCAGGGTTGAAAAAAACGGGGTATACCAGAGTTATATGACTTCGTCCGCGGTCTACCCCTTTACGGCAATATAACTTTCTAAAAACATTTTTATTACCCGAGAACCTCTTTTTGAAATGTGCCGCTTTGTTGGATTTGAGTTATTACTATAAAAAACCATAACTTTACTAATTTTGTTACAGTTACCTAGTAACTGAAATCTATGATTTACTTCTGAATTTTTAACAAAAAAAACGTGTTTAACAGCTTTTGTAAAACAGCTTGAGGCTTCACCTGTAATTTCTTTATTACCTTGACATAGCTACGTACACGATGTTTTAATTAACCCCTAGGATCTTAGGTCCATCCTACGGTAAGCATACATACCTAAACGTAAACTCGTAGTTAGTCCAATCGGGGCCCATATCACATAATGTTCCAGGAAAAGGCTCCCACTGTTCCCCATGCATCCCCCCACCGCTTAAAGTGCTGAGGCTCCACTAATATGAGCCATAAGCCAGGTATTTCACGGAAAACAAAAATATGCAAACTTTTTGGTGTCTTCGAAGTAATCAACCATTTTGTTTCTAACTACTCCTTTTTCGGTACTGACGTAAGCAAAATCAATACATAATCAATATTATTAATAAACAAACAAAAAGTTAAAAAAGTAACTACTAAACTTACTTAACTTGTGTTAACTTACTGTTTCTATTAAAAGTTCAAAATAAGGCAGATAGTATGACAGTATTCAAACATTACGAGTTTAAAAACCCAGAATGCCAATAATGTAGGTACTTGCCTACCTGAAGGAACGTCAAATACCGTTACGGAGCACGCGTTTCCAAGAAGGCCATGAGCAAGTAAAGCTTTTTTCTAAGACGTCTCTGCTCAGTGCGGCTCCGACTGACCGAGGCTAAAATTGTTTTCCCGGTAAGGGTTTCTGATTTATTATTTGAATTTTTTGTCATTAAAAAGGCTCTTTTATTGTTTTAAACCTACATTTTTACTTTATATTTTTTAGTGAACGTTAAACGCCTTGTAAATTTTTATTTATTTTTGTGTTGTTAATATGCTTTAAAACTTTCAATTTTGTCGGCATTGTGCTATACGTTTTTTAAAATGTTTGACATCAAAAAAATTGCATAAAGCATTGATAAATCTTGGTATTTGTCACAATTATATTAGGTAGGTACTATAATTTCCGTGGTGTGTCCGGCCTAAGAAAATACCCCCCTATCTCCTCCCGTGGGTGTCATAAAAGCCGACTAAGGGATACACCGTGCGATGAGCAGCACCTGAGTACTCAACAATACTGCGATCACCAGTCTGCCTGCCAAGCGTGGTGATTACAGCAAATAATCCCAATCATATTCTATGAAGGAGGCGTCGTCCAGGTTTGGACATTGAAAGGTTGATGATGATGATGATGATGTTATTGATGATAAGTACAAAATTACCTTTTCAAAATAAAATTGTTGCATACCCAAATCTTCATCAAACATAATAAAAGTTTTAACATTTTAAGAAATGGCTCAGTAAATTGTCTTGGTAAATTATGTTTTTATTATTCTCTAAGCCTCTCTGCTATTTATAAAACAACTGAACATTTCTCGAACCTTATTAAAATTCCTGCGACAAAGTTCAAGTGAATGGGTCACATTGGGACTTATGTGCCTATCTATTCACATCAAGACGAATGTTTGAACAAATCCTACACAACTCCCACATCGTCAACGAATCGACTTTGAGACCGCAAATGACAAATGAGACTAAATATTGACAGCCAGCAACATAAAAACAAAGGGACCGCCAGGGGGCGGGCCGGTGTCAATCTCGAGAACAAATAAACGAAATGTTTGACGAACGAATTACGTGACAACTTTAGCGTAGTCTGTAACTTCGTGTTTGTTCCGATGTTTACAATCTACAGCCTGGGAGGCAGAATTGCGACACGGTACAAAAAAGGGGGCCCAATAGGCCCAATGCAATGTGTTGGCGGATGTCGGGAAGAAATGAAACCGAC
Organism: Operophtera brumata; assembly: GCA_932527175.1. NCBI lineage: Eukaryota > Metazoa > Arthropoda > Insecta > Lepidoptera > Geometridae > Operophtera > Operophtera brumata. Next base: position 6,982,649 of record OW052235.1, on the reverse strand, counting down.
TGGCAGATGTAAGTAGCAAGCAGCCGCTTTGCAATCCGATATCGAGTATGAGGATCATTATAGAATAATTTGTAATGTGCATGTCCTATTTTCAATGTATTATTTTACACTAGGGAGTCAGTAAAGGTAATTACTATTGTAATTTGAGTAATAACTTGCCTATTAAATTACCTACTTTCAGAATTTCATAATTTTAATCTATGCATTCGGAGGAACTGAAGAAGATAGGTTTAATCGTCCTAAACATTTATATTCCATAGATAGCTTAGATTAGCTTAAAAGCTTGAAAGCTGCTGAAAAAAAAGTAGCCTGATATTTCGGTCAAGTTTCATCGAAATCGGTTCAGCCATAACGGCATGATTGAATAAACAAATAATTACAAAAACTTTCGCAATGCAAACCCAAAAGTATTTATTTCATTGAAATCACAATGATCATTTTGAATCGTCTTATAAACTAAAAATAATACTTTTGTTCCAACGCTACCAAAACCTAGTAGAATCAGGCTAACAAACACGGCTTGCTTTTTGATGATAGTTCTTACTGCTAGGTTAGTCTTTGTGGTACCTATCGCACTAATAGTCGTATTTACAGGTAGGTAAGTACCTACGTATTCGTAGGATTATCTTCTTAAATTATTTCTCAATAAACACATTTATTTACAGAAAGAATAATACAACTAATACAAGTAGGTTACTTACAAAAATTTAAAAATACAAATGAAACAGTTGACCTGTCTGAAGACGATCTAAAGGTAGCTCAACTGATCCAAATCACTACCAGACGGAAGCGTCCATAAGATGCTGGTTTATTCTTACTATTATTTCTTGGTCATTCTTCTTGATATAGGTTGACCTTGTAATAAATGTGACTATTAAATAAATAAATAAATAATGCTGGACAGTTCACACATTATCTAGCCCCAAGCTAAGCATAACTTGTTATGGGTAGGTACTAGATAATTGATATACTTATTACAATACATTACATGGATAGATATTTTTTATTATATGTAGATAGAAAATAACCAGAACCACCCTGAACAGGTACAGGGTACCCTGCAGATCGTACAAATATTTGTTCGAGGCGGGAATCGAACACGCAACCTTCTACGTCTCAGGTGAATCTTCGCCCGCCGCACCACAGAGGTCGTCTACTATGAAAGAAGGGACCAGAGTGATGAAAAATATGCGCCTCTCAAGGTATTATAGGATGAATTTTAAATGATATGTTTATCTGTAACAGTCTATAACGTCTTCACTTGTTATTAGAAAGTTGGTAACTGGCCGGCAATCATCGCAATGACATGTCGCGAACCGTGAGAGAAAACAATGGAATCGGTCGTGGGAACAGTGATTGCCCACCCCAGGTCCCGGGTTCGACTCCCGGGTCGCGACCGCGAGCGCACACCGCGTGACGGTGGGGTGCGAAACGGGAGACCGCTCTTACATCCGGAATTCATATTTTATTCATATTATTCTTATTTTGGGTGGGTTTGGAATATTCAATCTTAAGTTGTCCTGGTTTTGCAATGGTTCATTTTAAAATACATGTTTGTATGAATAAATTACATCACAAATCAGTTAAATACTTATTATTAAGATGAACAAAAACAGCGTATATTTTAAAAACTCTATTTAATTTGCAATGTGGTTTTTTTTCAGGTCAAATCTTGCAAGTTGAATTAAAGCTACTTCTAAACGTCGGATTGAGCTGAAATTTTGTAAACCTGTCAAGTTGCGATGAAAATACAATATTATGGTGATAACAAGCTGATCTGATGATGAAGACGGAAAGTGGACAATGGAACTCCTCGATGGATAAAAGTAGACTGTCCGTGTTTAGGCTCATTTTGATCAGCACACGGTTCCGATCACATAACATAATTTTGGTTTCTGTAATAAGTAATATTCATTCTGCATTATACATTATAATGAGTTATTTGTTTGTTTTTTATTGGTAATCAACATCTTTTATGTGTTATCTTTAATGTTTTTATTATGTGTGTTAAAACATGTGTGTTAAACGTATGGACTAACTCAATTTTGTAAATAATATAGAAAGATGTTGAGGTAAGAAGAATTTTGCAAAAGCCAGAAATTCCTTACTCATATTTAAACTTAGGAAAAGCGATTTAAGTTTGCTTCCACATTGACTGAGCATGTGTAACTATGCTAGGTACTAACATAAGTAAGTACAAATGTGTTATTATTTACCTACATAACGTACCTATATACCCAAGACTTATTCTTAAAGTTAATCATAATACACAACACACAAACACACACACAAACACAAAGGCACAAAGGTTAGCTGGAAGGAAATGCTAATTACAATTAAGTTCGCCTATGTACTGCTTTTTTGACCTGTGCAATAAATAATTTTCTATCTAACTATCTATAATTTAAAGAAAATGAACCTTATTAATATACACTTTTAGGATAACTAGGTACTTATCTTGCTGCAACCTCCACATCGTCACTTCACATCAACATTCACAATAACAAAGACCTCAAAGTAAATGAACTTGGGTCAGCGCTCTAAAAGTGTCCGAACCAAAAGAGAATCAAAACATAAAGAGAGACAATTCTGAAGTTTTATCTGTACATTGCTGTTTTATTATTGAACAAATTTGAAGGACTAGAGTGAGAACCGCCAGTATATCGCACTCATAGGTCATTGTATAAATTTTCAAAGGTGCCATATTTTGGCGTTGATAGTGGAACTCCATCGTAGAGTTATTAGAATGTCTTTGATTATAAAACATTTGTTTTAAAAGCAATCTTCCTGTACCGTCTTTTTGTAAAAATGCATTTCCATAAATTTCCTATTAATACACCCAGTAGTAGATTTAAAAATAATGCTTTTAAGACTTTTCTCGAACAGCGATGAACTAGTAAAATTAAATTGTTTTTTCCATTGCGGATATGAATCTCTCAGAAAATTTTGATGATTTCCGTAAGCCGTAATAGCTGAACCGATTTGTATGAAATTTGATAGAGACATAAGTTTTGAACTAGATGACACATATGCTACTTTTTGTCCCTGTGGCGTCCAACCGAAGCTGTGCTTGGATACTATGATCTTCAATATCTTAAATGATAATATAATCTCAATATCCCCATATAGGGATCTACCAAACTATTATGAAATCCTTCCACTCCATACATCACGGCCCCAAAGTAATAAATGAAAATAGTTTAAAACTAACGCCGTTTAAACATCGGGGCGTATTTCGGATTAAGGCGATCCCAAGGGAGAAAAAGTGGCCGAATTCTAATCAAGTTCACGAAGGGATTTGATTAAATCCTTCACCCCTACGTGTTGACAGTAATTGATTGAAATGCGAGTTTTCTGGGGGCTTGACTTAGCACCTAGTAGTAGATAAGTGAACGTTATGTGCCTTACTTTAAAGTTGTAAGTATTCGTATACGTACCTATAGTATACTAACATTGTAAGTGGATACAGACATAGACGCAATCGAACATCTTGAGGAAGTTCAAAGTTTATGAAAGTGTCTGGAAATATTACCTACATGCTTAAAATTACATTGAAATCTACCTACAATTTTTTTATTTTGTTTTAGATATATTTATTGTAATCCCATTATATTTTTATTTTATTTTTTGTTAGTATGTTAATTAGTTAGGATGTTTGTGTGGAACAAATCTTGAAACTGAATTTTGAACCAGTTATCCTCAACCGATTGAGCTGAAATTTTGCATACCTGTTCCGATTACAATACAATATTATTGGTGACAGCGAACTGATCTGATGATGTAGACGGAAGGTGAACAACGGAATTCCTCGATGGATAATATTATTCATCGAGGAATTCCGTTGTTCCGTTGTTCATTTTGCACGGTTCCGATCACTAATTTTATAAAAGCTTGTTTTAAAAAAAACACTAGAAACTTATTAATGTTCATCTTAAAGTTCTCAATAAAGCAAGTCCATTTGACTGTGATGACAAATTACGCGATATGTGTTCTGTCCCATATATTCCACTATTAATACATAAATCGCTATACGCATCTGTTTGTCTGGTTTTTGTAGTTCTTCTAAATTACGCAACGGATTTGAATGTGATATTCAAATCCGGTCCATTTTCAGAATTTCTGTCGGCAGATTTATAAGTACTTATAACTTATTGTGCGAGGCCGGGGTGCGATACTAGTATACCTATACGTTCAGTAAGAAGTGTTAAAATGACTGTGTGAATATGGATTGTAACAGCTGTTCTAGGAATTTTAGTTAGACCGAGATCACTTTTATCAGAAAAGTTTAATAATTGAGTTAGTTCTAATAATACGTTCAGTTTTTTTTTAAATATGTAACAGTTTCTATTTTGATATTATGATTGGTATGGCGTATATATGCGTAAACTTTTATTGATTTTACACAACTATCTTTTATCGTTCTCGTTAATTCCATTCCATGCTAAGGTTGCCTGGAAAATATCTCTCTCAACGATAAGACCGTCCATTGAACTTCCTTATTCACATTTGTATTATATTAAGTTTTAATATTTAAAGTGTTGTTCAATAGTGTAATCTATCTAATATATTATGAAGGTCGCAGGATTTGGTGGATGGAGGCGGTTCAATACAGTTCGTCGTGGCATTATATGGAAGAGGCCTATGTCCAGCGGTGGACTGCAGTTGGATGATGATTACGATGATATATCTATTTTTATGGTCAACTCCATGTAGTATGTTAGAAGCTAGAATTTGTTGCAGTTATAACTTATTTTAATTAAAAGATTATTAGGGAAGTAAACGTTTTTTTTTAAATTAAACGTGTATGCAAATTATTTGAATGATTTTCTCTTAATTACAAATCACACAAAAAAAACATTCCCTAATCACATTCAAATCCGTAGTTATAAGTAAGTTGTAGGAAAAAAAAAAACATTATTAGTTTCAAACTTTTTCAGGGCCTCTTGATTTCCCAAGCTACAATTTCAACAAAAACATAAAATGTTTTTGATTTGTTTATATTTTTCCGTATATATTTGAATTATTTTCTGCCGATTTTTTTAGTAAATTGACAAATATGCCAATTTCAAAAAAGCTAATGTTACTCCGCTGTAAATATTTCATTATTTTGTGATTTTTTAACTAAACAATACTATATAATATTGTTAAAAAAACAAATAGTGTGTGGTAATGCAAATAAGTTCATAACATTTAAATTAAATATTTATCTAAAAACTAATCTACTTACTTTGCTCAGGAATTTCCCTACCTACCTGTTATTTTACCCAATAAATCATAAAAGTTAAAAAGCCTTTGCTAAAAAGCCCTTATAAAATACGGGTAATTTTGGCCTTAATTTGGTCTGCAATTGTAAAAAGTAGTATTATATTACTTCAATTCATAGAAATTATGTGCTAAATTGTCTTTCAAGTATTAAAACAATAAAATAATCGTGTACAACTATATGGAAAGCGCGTTTATGTCTTTTGTATGAACGGTTTCACTTTGTAGAAACAAATAATATTTATATTTATAATCAAACTAAGATAAAAATATCACTTATCCTGGGGGTATTGGGTACTATATTTTGTATAATTTACTACAACATTTTTTGCAAGCACAGTTAAAAAAAGATTTCACGATCCAATCACTGCTCTAACGTTATCACAGACATAGATGTTCCCTAAATAATATTTTTGAGGGGTTTATAAATAAATATATTTATAAAAATGGGAATGTAGAGCAAAACATCATGTACAATTTCATAACGCGTCGTTTATTGATAACTTCATCTTTTTCTTCAATATACTTTTGTGTCCACTGACTATATAACACTCACTGTACATTTTCGTATTACAATATTTTAGTCTTTCAAGGATTTATAACTTTCGTTTCCATATAACAATTATTTTGTACAACGCACGTCGGGCGCGAGAGTGGCGTCGTGGCACGACTTATCGCTATCTATCTACGCTTTATCCGCTAACTCCAACTTTAACTCTAGCTTTATCACTATATTTACAACTTGTTCAAATTTTTTTGGTATTCAAATTACCGATCACTACATCGCCTTTCACGCAACATCACATAACCAGGCGTCCATCCGCACGGCACATCTTAATATATTTAACTTAAACCATGAAAAAATACAATAGTTAATAATATAATACAAGATAATGATCAACAACATTAATCGGAGTCGTGCCCGTCGGCGACGGGCCGGGCTCGCTAAAGTTAACAGTCCGCGCAACACTAACGGCGTCAGTACATTACAAAACAAACAAATGACATACCTAGCAGTATGTACGGCCGGGAGATAACGGTCACCACTGTCCTAATGCGAACGGGTTCGCAACAAAGTCTCTGGAGGCATCATTTGGCGCGGCGACTCGACCGGCTCATAGAGGCGGGATGTCGATGTCGCACGCGAACGGCGAGTCTCAGATGAGCGGCATGGCGCGCTCATTGGCCGCCGCGTACCGCTGCTCGTCCGGCACGTGGTACATGTTGATGATGTGGCTGAGATCCTGCTGGCCGTATTCGCGCTTCATGCCGACCAGCTGGTCGTGCGGGTGTCCGTGCACGAACTCGCGCTTCAGCTGCGCCGGGGGCTCGTGCGCCACGAACTCGCGCTTCATGCCCGGCGGGCCGGGGGACACGGGCTCTGACTTGGCGGAGCTGCCGCTCGGGGAGTGCGATGCGCACGAGGGCGGCAGCGCGTAGCCGCCGGGCGAGCCGGGCCCGATGCCGTACGCCGACGGCGAGGGAGGCTGCGGCAGGTACGGAGAGCCTTGTCCTCCGCCGTAGTACCCGCCACCGTACCCTCCCTGTTGCATCTGTGACACGTCGTAGCGAGGATATCCATATGCCTGCTGTTGGTACGCACTGGGATCATGCATCATATATCCGTTGGGCATGTATCCGTTCGGTGTCATCTGATACACATCGCGCGGTTGCTGCGAGGAGGGCGCTGACGAGCGTTGTCCTTCGCCCGCTCCCAAGAGGGCTCCGCCACCGAGAGGGTACTTCTCTTGTTTCTTAGCGAGCGTCTTCGTCTTCCTCCTCGGTCTGTACTTGTAGTCGGGGTGTTCCTTCATGTGCACCGCCCGAAGTCTCTTGGCTTCGTCGATGAACGGTCTTTTCTCGGACTCTGAGAGGTCTTTCCACTGTGCACCGAGTCGTTTAGATATTTCCGAGTTGTGCATTTTGGGGTTATCCGATGCCATCTTTCTGCGCTGCCCGCGCGACCACACCATGAACGCGTTCATGGGGCGCTTGACGCGGTCCGCGTTGTTTTGTTTGTTGGTGTTGTTGTTGTTATTGTTGGGCGGCTGATGGTGCTGCTGCGGGGGCTGCGCGTGGTGCTGCGTCATCTGGTGGTGGTGCTGCAGCGCCTGGTGCTGCGAGAGCGGCTGCTGCTGCGGCAGCGACATCATGCCGCCGAGCGCGCCCAGCGAGCCGTAGCCGTGCTGCAGCGCGTGGTGCGGCGGCGCGGTGGCGTGCAGGCTGCCGCCCTTGAGGTCCGTCTCCATCGTCAGCATGTCGTCTTCCTGCGGCGCGTACAGCTTGCTGATCCTTCGTTCACCGTACACAGCGAGATAACTGTCGGTTGGTCACATGGACTCGCGGCGAGCGCGTCGGAGTACAGTCGCGGTACCGTACAGCGCGGAGGCTACGTGCGTTGTGAGAAGGCTCGATCGCCGGGCGGCGGAGACGACGGTGAGGCTCCCCGCGCGCGCACCCGGTCCCGCCCGCCTCCTCTCTGCACCAATCAGCAGGCGGTGTGCGGCCCCGCCCCGCCCGCACTCTTCCCACCCGCCGCTGCCTGCATTTTTAATCGGGCGGCGAGCGGAGCGATCGTACGCCTTGCTCTCGTCCGTCGCCGCGCGCCGCCTCATGCAAATCTGTTTTGTTTGCCGACGGTAGCTGCCTTCTCGGCCATAGTTCATCATGTAAACAACTCAAGCACTATTCTACGATACATGTTCAGTTTTCATGAGTTATGAATTTATAGACATGCTCATTATCGATTCACACAGGCTACACCTATATGACTTAGAAAAACTGCTTTCGTAATATGTCTAAACTTATCACAGCACATTCGGTGTAATTCGCTTGGATATTGTTTTATGTTAAAGTAAGAATAACTGAAAATATAAATAATATAAATTCAAATGTTCTGTCACCTCGCAGGCTTCACACACATTTTCCTTTCTTTACCCAGCTGTAGTACCGTAAGTTCAAGGCCCTGGTGACAATGCTGGCACAAATACGAACACCTACTGAAAGAGCCTCGCATAAAAGATTATAGCGTTCTGTATGGGTTATTGTACCGATGATCGCAGCTCGCCATTCAATACAATTGCTTATTGACTGTTTATCTGCATATCATTTCGTTATTAGGTTAAATTATTTATTAACTTCAATCAAGCCTACCGACTTGTTTTTGTTTTGTTTTTTGGTTGATAGTTTGCCTACTTATTTGGTAAATTTTCATCCGGTGCATTCTACCACCCTTACAATAACTTAGTGCAATATGGTATACCTATTTACCGGATGTAAATTTGTTGGTAGAATCCCTAACACTGAGTTTGATAATCCATTTTATGATACGAAAAATAAGCCCATATAAATACAATAAAATACCTAACAGAAAATGATTTATACCATAATAAATCAAGAAAATTAAAAAAAACTTAGCATGTAGTAGGGTGGTCAGAAGAAATTTCTTCTATGCAACTTTTGAATAGAGAGTTTTTTTTAAGATTGCAGGAGTTAAAGTCAATGAGTGGTTGGATGTGCATGTATATATTAAGAGATAAGTATAGGTATTAGGATATTAGTTATTTAGGAATAAACTGTTGGTAGGTATAATTGGCAGCTATAGATTGTTTGCTCTCAATTACTGGCTCTTTGTATTTTTAGGTACACATACTTACTTTTTTAACGATGCTGGTTTTTCAGTTACATAAGTCGCTTTTCATATTTTGTAACATTCTCTCTTGGGTGTTTTGTTTTTGCTACCCATCTCCAATAACTGAAAAAGAAGCGAAAATTCCTATCTGCAAGAAATTTCACAGGACGAACAAGTGCGAGTAGGACTCGCGCCCTGACGGTTCCGTTATTATTACGTTGCAAACTAATATTGAAAGTTAATTCAGAATCAACTTTGAGAAGAAGTTAATAATTTGACAGAATTTGAAGATGAATTTTTGTATTTCTACTCTTGTTTTATATTTTCACTTTTATTTGTGCTATGCGACCTTTGTAACCCAGATTCAAGATTATAGGTACAACAAACGGAAGTAGATACCGTAGCGACACTTATTTCTCCGGCTGATGTTTTGTTGATCATTTTAAAGGTATTTTTCAAGCCACTATGATTTAAATTCGACTTATTTATGTCAAATTAGCCAGTTTTTCATGGTTTCCAATTTGCGGTAAAAATGTGAGTACCTATGTTAATCTGTCAGTATAAAAAAACTTTGAAATGCCTTATCGTTTTATAGAATTGACTTTGATACTTGTGTTTTTTAAAGGATTGTAAACTTTATTCAGCATATTATATTTCATATCGTAACCTATAGTTACTTATGAAAAAAAAAACTATTGATGGCCAGTTAAACGGATAATAAACGGATCTAGTAGTTCCGTTTGTACCTTTAAGATACAGAACCCTAAAAAGGACAATGAGCAGTCTTTTGTCATTAATTTTGGCTTCTTCTCCTAGTTTCCAGGCCTCAAGTTGTAAAGTAAGAATGTAATGTTAGAGAGCTTTACTATTTTATTGCTTCTGCTAGGTACTTAGGTAAGTTGGTTATGTTGGTCATGTGAGTATCTACTTTCTTGATAGACTTACTTATATTTGATACTTAGGTATTTACGAGTTAGTATAGTAGTATTTCTAAAGACCTCTGTGGCGAGGCAGGCGAAGCTTGGCCTGCGAGGAGGTTGCGGGTTCGATTCCCGCCTCGGAACAAATATTTGTGCGATTGCAAATATTTGTTCAGGGTGTTCTGGGTATTTTCTATGTATAATAAAAAATATCTATCTATGTAATATATTGTATTAAGTATATCTGTTATCTAGTACCCATAACACAAGCTCTGCTTAGCTTGGGGCTAGATAATGTTGTGTAAACTAATTTTCACTAGAAACGGGATATTTACCATGATTTTTTATGTACATAACCATGATAGTTTCAAAAGTTATATGTTGTGTAAACTGTCTAGCATTTTTTAATTTTTAAGTGTTACCTACGTATTTTTTATTAGTATGTTTCCGTTTTAGCTGCTCTCGCGTGTTTCCTGGATAAAACAAGCCTATATGACCCGAGCCAAAGGTTTTCGCGCTAATAGATATTTTCATACAAATAGGTGACATTTTTGACTGAACTATGTCAGATATTACATGAAAATGACAAGTTAGAAATAATAAGCACGAGAATTGGTCTCCAGGTATCTAAGTATCCAGGTATCTAACAGGTATAAGTAGGTACCAAATTTAATTGAAATTGGTTCAGTCTTTATAGTGTGATTGAGTAACCAACAAACATTCTAATTATCGCATTTAATTACCTACTAGTGGAAAATCCGTGACTTTGTCTGCGTGGAGTTTTTTCTATACAAACTATAGCACCCCAGGGGTGAGTTTTGGAAATTCATTCGCTATAGCACCCCTAAACTATAAAATGACTGAACCCTCTAAATTTTAGGTCTCTAGGATTTACGGTTTACGCTGTGCGTAAAGTCAGTCAGTCAGTCAATCACGCAACTATTTTATATAATTATATTGATTAGTAGCATATAATTAAAACCATTTGGTTGGAATTCATTTATTATCATCAGCAGCCTGTAGAAGTCCTCTGCTGGACATAGGCCTCCCCCATATAATGCCAGGACGAAGCGAGTTTACCATACTGGGAGGAGGGCGTAGCTATTCTACTATACTCCGACCTCTGTGGCGCAGCTGGCGATGGTTCGCCTGCGACGCAGGAGGTGGCGGGTTCGATTCCCGCCTCGGAATAAAAATTTGTGCGATCTACAGATATTTGTTCAGGGTGTTCTGGGTGTTTTCTATGTATAATACAAAATATCTATCTATGTAATGTATTGTATTAAGTATATCAATTAACTAGTACCCATACCACAAGCTCTGACTTAGCTTGGGGCTAGATAATGTTATGTGAACTTGTCCAGCATTATGTATTTATTTAAATTTTTTATACTTATACGTACAGATTTGCAAACAAGAGCACAGGATCGTAGTGACTGGAGGATATGGGGGGAGGCCTTTGCTCAACAATGGGATGATTTAGGCTAACAGTAACAGTAACAGTAACATATAGGTACTATATGTATTCACCGCGCTTGGATGATAGGCGACCGCTGTATTTTTGTTAACTACTCAGGTAGGTTATTATTACTAGTAAAGTATTATTTTATTTGTGGTTAATATGTACCTAATTGATATTTCGCACCATTTACAAAATATTCACTAACATAGGTTAATTGACTATTTATGAATTCAACGATACTGAATAATAGCGTAGATCCGTCGTATTGTACCTACTGAGTAGTTTTAGAACTGAATTGCAATAAAGCCTACTTAGGTCATGGCTAGCTTTAATTCATTTGTCTACACACTATAGAGATGAGAATATAGGTCAGGTATACACCTTCTAATTACGGGAATCGAACCCGTGATCGTCAATTCTAGGATCAATTAAAAATATCGGGGTATGAATAAAATAACGGATTTCATTACATTTAATATTTTATTTAATATGTTTAATTAGACACACCTAAAAAGTTAAGTACCTTATAATTATAAAGTAATACAAACATAGTTTATTATTTTCAAATTGTAAACCACTCTTTATGGATAACATAAAATTTAAATAGAGTTCGAGTCCCGCTGGAACGAAATTTTTGGGTTACATTTAAATTTAAGGTGGATGCTCACGCTTGCGGCGCGAAATTCTTTTTTTTTGGTGTTTTTTGTCCATTACAGCTCATCAACACTTCTTCAGATAGCGAAAGTTGAGTTCGCGAAAACTAGGAGACTTAACACATATGTTTTAATTCATAGTATCTCATAAATATCATCGGTTTAGCTATGATACCCCTAAACACATTTTTAGTATATATTTTTTGTTTAGGGGTATCTTTGCTACACACTGATGATATTTATGAGATACAATCAATTTGAACATCTGTGTTAAGTCTCCTAGTTCTCGCGAACTCAACTTTCGCCATGTGAAGAACTGTTGATAAGCTGTAATGGGCAAAAAACACTAAAAAAAAAACATCTCGCGCCACAAGCGTGAGCATTCACCTTAATACAAACATAGTAGGTAGCTTAAATAGTTTTTTAGTTTTACTTCTTTCCAAACAAGTTCATCCAAGTGAATTAAATATGTTTTTTTATATATACATACTATTATTAAATATAAAAAAAATAACAAAGTGGTACACAATTACAATGAAATTACAGGCACATGGTGGACGTGACCTATGAGGTAATGCACTGTTCATAGGCAGAGGTTACCGCTTAACATCAGGTGGGCCTCTTGCTTGTTCCGTCATCCAAGTAGTATAAAAAAAAAAAAACAATTAATTACGAAGTGGCCTTATCTAATTACTGGTTAATTTTACAAGCGTTAAGATTACCGAAAACGTTAACGTTCACAATATGGTGGACCAGAATCTTATCAAAATGGATAATACCAAAATGTTACCAGTACCCAGTTAGTTCGGTTTTAATTTTAAATCCTACTGTTATTATAAATGCGAAAGAATGTATGTTTGTGCTAGGCTAATAGGCTACTTTAATTTAAAATTAACATAAACTAGATCTCAGATCGAACAGGCAACAAAACTGTCGGAGCATGAAACGGTTTCGCGCTGACTGGAGTCGACGCCATTTTGCAATAGTGATGTGCAGGATTTACATAAACGGTATTTATTGAAATGTGAAAAATTAACAACTTGAGACGGGTTGATTTAGATCGATTTCTCGTTAATACGGTACTAATATTTTTCCAAGATAATAAATATAGTAAAAAAAAAAAGTTTGGAACTGTCATAACTGTCACAACTAGGGGGCTTAGTACGAGAAGTTGATAGTACTTATTCAAAAATATATGAGGTTTAGTTCCCTTCCATATATTTACTTGCAGCCGCCTCTAGCGAAAATGAGGAGAAAACTAAGGACCCTGGCAGAAAATGTATTGAAGGAAACGAAACTTCATAAAGTTTGGAATAATATACAATTCTCATACTAAGCCCCCACTAGTTTTTATCAAACCTTAATCAGTTAGAAACATGAAAAACTGAAGTTACACAACCCCCTACTCTATATGAATATCTAGGTACCTTATGTTAAAGTTAAAAGCGTTTAAATGCAAAACATCTGCGGATCTTAATTTAATAGATATATTTCCGTATTTTCGGTTCCTTCTAGATTCATCGGCACAATAACACAGGTGAGATCGTGGTCAAACAAAGGTCTATCATTGTTAAAAAAAAAAAAAATTATAGGTACCAGTTGAATTTAATGAATCCTGGTTTGCCCGATCTCCCGACACATTGATAATCTTCACTGTATCAGTTAGTATCAATTACCTACCAGTAAACAGTGTTGTTTGCTGTCACATTTCCCAGAATATTGTACTAACTTTGTCGATTTTCAGGAGTACTGCAGCTTCTTTCAATCAATCTGATGATCAGAAAGTACTTACTAGTTATTATTTATTCTGTACTGAGCGATATAGTAGGCATTATACAATTAAATTTAAAAAAAACCCTGGTTTTGTCATTTTTGCTACGAACACTGTTTCAGCATGGCAGTTACGCATCAATACATCAAAATTCTATATTATGCAGGTAAAGGGTAATTTCTGTGTTTTTACTGGTTTTTACTAACAACCGGTTTTGACGTATGTCAACGCATATACAGTGAACGTGCCAGTATGTTAACAGAAAACTCTAGTCAAACCATAAAATCTAAAAAAGCCACCTAGGCCTTAGTAAAATATTGTAAACAAATCAAAGAAAAAATATAATAACACAATCCCGCCCTCTGTACGCGTACGACATTAATTAACAAAACATAATTAACACTATCAACGCCCAACGACAAGCAAATGAATTCCTCTGACACTTCGATACAAGCGATACCACTAGATACCCCTTGACGTCACTTCAGCCATAACGCTTCGCGAGTCATTCAATAATTGCCGGAGTAACGCGTGTGCTAAATAAAAAAGTGCTCATCAAAATCTGTGAGCGTCCTAATTGGCGGGAGGTGTCACTAATGACAGTTTTGAAAGGCGCAACTGAGGAGGCACCACTCGGGAAAAATAATAATTATCGCGCATAGCAACACTGTGTGTGTGCCAATATGGCCGTCTGTCATTGTTTGTGAGATATTCGTCGTTTTAATGTTCGATTATTAATTTGTGGTGTGATGCGTTGTTAATTAGTATCTGGTGCCATTTATTTTGCGCGTGGTGTGGTCAATATGGAAAATTCACCCATGAATGAACTTCAGGATTTCGATGTTCAATAGATATTCTTCAAATTAATTTATACAATTTTATATTTCTGGTAACATTACTTTATAATCCCACACAGCAACAATGAACGTTTCCTTTTGAAAAAGAATAATAGCCTTCATATTATATGGTAGGTTTTAGAACTGGTAACCTTACATTTTTAATCAAGTAGCTATTTTCAAAGATTATCCTGTTATTAATTGTTTAAGCAGTTCGTGTTTTTAGTCAATAATAGCAATTGTATGAAAAAAAAATTACACTAGCTCGTGACTTTGCACGCGTGACTCTGGTAGAACCCGACTGCAGCGCCACCTATTGGGTCTAGTTGTGAATCTAAACCATACCACCCACTCAAACACAAACTACAAAATTCATCAAAATCAGTCCAGCCGTTTACGAGTAGTTAACTGACAGACACACGTACAGAAGAATTATATATAAATAAAAGATGCATGATGGTATGATGCATGCATCAAACCAAATAATCACCCTGTTACAAAAAAATGGTGTGTGTCAACTCCGACGCGGAGTTTTCTCCAGTCCAGTTCAGTATAAGATGCGCGTATATGTTGCGCAGAGAGAAAAAACCAACTTCCACTTTTTGTCTTACGATTTTACTCCCCATCTATTTTCGAACCGTGGGCCTTATATGAAAATCGACTCTTAGGAGAATCGATTTTTAAACTTCAAAAATGGGTTTAAATTTTTCTTTAAGGACCTCAAATATTAGGTTAATATTTAAAATTTGTAAAATTGGTATATCTGAACATACATAACAATAATATGGGTATACACACATATTGATATACCAGTTACCTACTGTATTTCTGATCTCTGTGTGAATTATTAACATTCATTCCATGAATACCAGTAGGTAATGCCTGTACGGACAGCATGCATCACAAGACAGAACTCTGACGTGATACCTACGTCATTCATAGTCAAAGTCCAACTTGGAAGGCCCGAGTGGACACAAACAAGACCACAGAAGCAAGGAGAACAAGGAGTTCTAATTCTACCTCAGCAGAGAAAGTGTTAAAAGAGCGTAGTGCACGTTCCATAATCTTGTGAGATTACACAGGACTGATTTTTGGCGATATTTTGAGTGGAGTGAGTTCGAGTGATATTTGATGGAAGTTTATTCGTCGGTAAATTTAGACCCGTTGGCCTAATCACTATGAAATGTATGATGTATGTATGATACGTATTGGTGATACCAATTAGTTTAATTGGTAAAGGATTCGTTGAGATAGGCTAGTTCTCCGTTCCAGCCGCTCCACTAGTGTATGTCAGTTTGAATGGAATGCGCTCATTTGAAACTCTCAAAAAGCAGCCAACCGCATCCATCCACACACCAAATATCATCAAAACCAGCTCAATCGTCAGGGAGTTCATTGGAACTACACATGTAGCGCGACCGTAGCCGCGGGCGGAAGCTAATAAAACATATTCTATATCACTCAGGGATAATGTGGCTTTCTAAAGGTGTAAGATTTTTAAATTCGTTATGTATTTTTTGATTTTATCCTTTACAAACTAACGATAAAATTTTACCTGTAATAATATTACTGTAGATACATATATAAGCTCTTTATAAGCTGTTATGGTGAAAAAATATATATATAAGTTTTTACTTTTTTCGGCTGTCAAGAAACAGCACGTCCATTTTGTTTTGCGATTCCGTGTGACGTAGCCTCCTTGTAACGTAAGGGGGTACGCCACCTTGCCCTGTGATGCTGTATCTATGATATACATATATGTATACCTTCCTTCTAAGCGACACGTTCGATAACATAGATGGTATTTTATGGAAGAGTTTTTCAGATTGACGTGTGTCAGAAGACATGATTATATTATAGTTTATTATTTTTCAAGTGTAAACCACACTTTAATTTAAATGTGTCCCAAAAATGTAAAAGAATTTTTTGGGTCACATTTAAATTTAATGATTTTATAAAGTTAGAATCAGTTATTTTAATTTTGATTAGCCGTAGTTTTATTAATAATTTTGATCCATAAGTGGTACATATTTTAAAAAAAACACGACCGCTATGATTTTAAAGTCAACAAAAAAGTTGTTTTCTTGGTAACTACCGTGCAATAAAAAATACCTAAGTTTTATATATATTTTTAAAAGCTACTCCCCAAGCTACTCATTGATCAAACAATTCAGAGATTTTTTTAAAGTTTGGTCTTTTTTATTTGGTCATAATGGTCACCCTAGTATTTTTTTTATGTTTCAAATGTCCATTGCGTATCGAGATAACGTGCAGATTCTAATGATAGCTCAGTCATAATAGAAGATATGGTGGCATAAACAAAGTAAACATAGATACATAACTACATAAACTCATAAAACAATATTCCATTTTTTAGGGCTTTCATGCAAAAATGTAGATTTAAAAACGAGAGAACAATATGTAGCTTGACGGTGGAAAATTTTAACGAAGGCCATGATATTTTTAGCTTTTCAAAAAGGGTTACTTGTTATATTAGGGAAACTCAACACTTTTGAGGAAAAACAAAGGTTTTATATGATTTCTTATTATAATTATATAACGTAATATTTTAATATCTCGCATGTCACAGCTGAATAGGCCTAGTCCGAGGGTGACCCAGTGGGAGGTGGGGGAGACATCCGGCGCTGTCTCCGACTCATCAGGCCTATCTTGAAACCGAGCTGGCCGCAAATTAAATAGTAACATGGGGCCGTAGGGATGTGGGACATCTTGGGACAATCTCTTGTGTAGGTACCTACTCACATGTACAGGTTTAACATTTTAACAATGTTTTTACAATATATGATATGATTTGTGTATGCATTGTTTTAGTACTTACTACAAAATTAAATTGACGACATATGTGAGTGAAACCATACATTTTTATGGTGCCGTTGCCCAAAGGATGCCAAACATGTCCTCTGTGGCGCGGCGGGCGAAGGTTCGCCTGCAACGCAGGAGGTTGCGGGTTCGATTACCGCCTCAGAATAAATATTTGTACGATAAAAAATATGTATAAAAGTATGTATAATACAAAATATCTATCTATGTAATGTGTTGTATTAAGTATATCAGTTATCTAGTACCCGTAACACAAGCTCTGCTTAGCTTGGGCTTGATAAAAAACGTAATAGGTAGCCATTTTAAATTTTCACATATAATGTGCTGTTTGTGCATGAACCCTTCGACCAAAGTAAAGTCTTTTTACTTTGGTCGAAGCATGAACCCTATACAAATCATAAAAATGCCAAAAAAACAAATCCCAAAGCGGGTCCCGATACAAAGAAGATTCTGCAACCTAGGGACGACACCGATAGTGCGTTTTATTCCACTAGTGGCGACATCTTGTTTTGACTTGAGTAAACTTCGGAACCCAAAATTATACGTAAAGAGCTATGAGAGCTACGCATGCCTTCTTTTATAATCATACAAGGATCATCTAATTCTATTTTGAACCTAAACAAGTACCTACTACTGTTAGTAATCTAACAAAACTTTGGTAACTTTGCACGTTTGCAAACATTTATTTTCTCAAGTTCTAGGTATGCGTTCCAAAGGCTTCGAATAAGATTTCCCCGAATGGAATCCCAACTCAACTTTTTCAATTTCGAAATACCGAAAAAAGTTAAAACATTATTAGGGGTTTCTTCAAAAACAATAAAAAAACATTGCTGCATAGGTTATTTTTAGTAAAAAAAAAAAAACGTGTCAGCTTCCACGTCCGGCTGGAGTTTATTCTGAACGACGCGACGTACCTGACATATCTGATGGATAAAATCATAACGACTTCACCTTTTGGTAACGCTCGATTTTACAGTGGCATCCACTGGAGTACTCAACACCTGCGATCACCAATCCGCCTGCCAAGTGCTGGTGATTATGGCAAATTCCTCCATCGCATTCTATGGGACGGCCTTGTATAAAGGCAAGTGATGATGAGTCGTAAGGTCGAATCATTCCACATATAAATAATATGAAGATAAATCAAATAACAAAACAGATATCATATCCCAGCATTATCGATACATAAAACTAATTGAATGGCATATAAATAGAAAGTTTTTAAGTCCACGTCATGAGGAGACCTCTGACTCTGGCAATTACATATACATTGTTGGAACATATTGATGGTAAAGAAATTACAAATGGCTGCAGTACATAATCATGGGCAAACATCTTCGTTTGTTGATGGGTAATCAGTTTTATGCAAGTCATTACGAACACTTATATGTTTTGTAAGGCAACTTAAATGTAGGTTATATCAATTTCATATGCCTAAAACTACCTTTGTCGACCCCCGTGATGCGGCGGGCAAGTAGCTGGCTGAGATTCGAGAGGCGCGGGTTCAATTCCCGTTGCGGGACATATACTTGCATGATCTGCAAATATTTGTTTAGGCTCGTAGCGGTGCCTCGAATTTCCTGATACCCATGAACAGATTATCCAAGTGTGGAATTAGGAATGTAAACATATATACAACATATAACGAATCCCTAACAATTAAATTACTGTTACCTATGTTTTAAAAAATAAAATCACCATAACTATTAAAGGCACGTATTATACCTAAAGCATGACCATTAGATAGATAGATAGATAGATAGATTAACACTTTATTGTACACCAAAAAAATAATAATAAAAAAACACAATAATAATCAAATTATAGAATAATGGGCGGCCTTATCGCTGAAAGCGATTTTTTCCAGGCAACCTTTGGATGGACAGTAATGAGCGAAGTAATAACGAACGGCGGTGCGTAAAATAAATAAATTATAACAACAATAATAATGATAGATGAATTAGAAAACGTTTACATAATTATTTACATAATATACTATAGTAAAATATACGACATTCATTACGTTTCTACAATATATTCCATTACACACACACACACACACCTAGATTCACGCCTTTTTCCCCAAAAAGGGTACGCAGAGCCTCAAATGGGCCTCATTTAACTGTGGGTTGCACCATCGTGGGAAATAGATGTGACAGACAAGTGGTAAGCTCATCGCCGCCATTGCTTCCCACGACTGGCTCTGCTAACGCTTTCTTCCAGTATAACACATTCCTTAAATAAGCTAGCCAGGACAAATCTTATACCAACGAATCTTACAATCAAGTACGGGTAATCCCTTAGTCGGCTTTTACGACATCCACGGGAGGAGATCGAGGGGTCTATTCTTGGGCCGGATACACCACGGTCAATTAAGCACTATTACAAAAATCGTTTCCATTACACTATTACAAAAATCGTTTCCATTACACTATTACAAAAATCTAGATAGAAATCTAGTCTAATAAGATTAATATATTCAAAACACAAATCAAATTCTTACTCAGAATAGGTAAAAAGTTACTTTTCAACTAGAACATAACGGCAGATAGATAACAGACCCACATAATATAGACACCATTCAATCTATGAGTAGTTTAAGCAACTTTTAAGTTCTTATAAATATATTTTGTGCTCTAAGACCAACTTACAAACCAAAGTAACCCCTAGTGTTATGTATTTACTATAAAAAATTCCACTAGGTACCCATTCGTTGAACGAGTAGGTAACGTATGTTTGTTTGTCCTACAGAACCAGTCGAAAATGCCTGTAACGATTTTGATAAAGACATGATTGGTCGTGAAAAAGATCTACCTAGTTAGGTCTCACAGCTGAGAATAATCTATATGAAGCTCAATCGTCCAATCTATCGATATAGATCATTATATCCTAGAAATAAATCACACAAACATCACATAACTTAAAATTAAAATCGAGCACTCATAACCGTCCTAGCTATAGCACTGGTGCAGCTATAGAGCTAGCTATGGTACAACAGGCAGCCGGCAGCCACATCTCCGTCGGATCGCACGACGAACCGTCAGTCACACAACAATGCGCGCGCACATAACAACCACATCAAATGTACCATCAAATACGAATGTGACAAAATTTCCGCGAGGAAAACACTCGTTTTCCGCGAATAACGTGCGAGCGTCGCGCTCCCAGTGCCCAGACTAAACGCGAGACGTGAAAAAGCACCGCCACAACGCCGACCGACAATGGAAAGCGGTAAAGAATCATAATAATAACAATGACAACAATGTGAGATGCTATAATAAAGAGCGCCGGCATTGTGCCGCGGTCGGCGCTCAGTCGAAGGGTCGCGCGAGATCGATACTCGCCGGATTGTCTACCACGGCGTGCGTGCCTTTGTCGATCCGCGACTCCCTCGTCCATTCATCGACGGGGCCTAATCAGCCGCCATTCTATCGACCAAAATGTTCTCAATCCCGGAACGACCTCGAAACTTTAAAAAGAACACCTGTTTCCTCTGTTTCTGTTCATTCTTTTCAGATCCTTTCATCGTGCTTTCCAAGGTCAATGATGGCAGCACAATACTGGCCTAGCGCGACGTCAGACGGGGAATTTATCCAACGGACGAGAATGGGAGACGCATGGATAACATTAAAAAGTACAGTTTTCCCTACATAAGCAACATTTTCAGGAAGAAAAAGACTAGCTAATAACAATGGTAGCACAATACTGGCCTAGCGCAACGTCACACGGGGAATTTATCCGATGGCCGGGAATGGGAGAGGCATGGATCTGATTAAAAAGCATAGTTTCCCCTACATCCGTATAAGCAACATTTTCAGGAAGAAAAGACTAGCTAAGTAACGATGGTAGCACAATACTGGCCTAGCGTGACGTCAGACGGGGAATTTATCCGACGGCCGGGAATGGGCGACGCATGGATGACATTATAAAGCAGCTTCCCTACATCCGTATAAGCAAGATTTTCAGGAAGAAAAAGACTAGCTAACTAAGAAATAGAAGAGGAAGATAAGAAATAAATAAGAAGTAAATAAGAAGAGATTCATGATCATCATTATCATCAGTCGATAGACGTGCACTGCTGGACGAGTCTCCACGCTTGACAGGTGGATTGGTGATCGCAGTATTTTTGTTGAGAACAGAGCTGCTGCCCATCCCCTGGTATAATCACTTACTGGGCTCTTACGAAATCCACAGTTCTACTGACGGAGGAGTCTATTCTTAGGCCGAACACACCACGGCACCAAGAAGTACCTATCCCACGAAAGCGCACTATGGTGCGAACCACAGTGAAAAGAGGCCCATTTGAGGCTCTGCCTACCCTTTCGAAGAAAAAGGCGTGTGTTTATGTATGTATGTATATACCATGAATGTAAATTTTACGATGTTTGGATGTTTGTTACTCAATCACGCCGAAACGGCTGAACAAGTTTCGACGAAATTTGGTACACAGATAGATTATTTATTTGGATTGAGCTATAAACTAATTTTTATCCTGGTAACACGAGCGAAGCCGTGGATGGACACTAGTCCCAGTAATATCATAAATGTCAAAGTTACGATGTTTGTGAACTGATTTCAATGGAGTTTGGTACACAGATTTGGATTGAGCTATAGGCTGGTAACTCGAGTGAACACTAGTATAGGATAAAAGTACGTAAACTTTATTTTTCATCACTAGAAACGGTATATTTACCATGATTTGTGAGTATTGATTGTTCCCGATATTTCGGCACAGTTCATGGTAAATATCCCGTTTCTAGTGAAATGTATGTCCATAACCATGATAGTTTCTAAAGTTATGTTTTTCAGTTAACAAATTAGCAGTAAAATCTGTAAGTTTTGCCTATAGGTGCCAGACTTGCGTCAAATCTAAAACAGTTGTGTTTAGGCGGGTTAACGTAATAATCCGTGGATCGCCGTTATCATTAGCCCGATCAAGCACCGCCCGCCGCTCCACAGATTGCCTCCGACACACTCCTATTGTGGATATTACTTTACCAGTCTTTTGTAATCTCTTAGAATACTTGTGAATTGCTAGAAATTAAGTATTTACATACATCAACACACACGCCTTTTTCCCCCGAAAGAGTAGGCAGAGCATAAATGGGCCTCTTTTCATCGAGTTTTATTTTTCGACGCAGATGGCCCACCTGATTTTAAGCGGTAACCTCTGCCTTTAACAATACATTACCTCATAGGTCACGTCAATCTAGGACGCACCCTATGTGGCATGACATTGCACCGGCCCTTCAAATCGGAACACAGCATTGCTAACATTACTGCTTTGCTTTACTTTTTAATAGGCATGGTGGTAGTACATCCCCGGACGAAATCTTTAACAAGAAATCTCTTCCACTACCAAATGGGTTGCACTATCGTGGGAATACAGAAGTGGTGAGCTCATCGCCGCCATTGATTTCCACGACTAACTCAGCTATCGCTTTTTTCCAGTAAAAACACATTCCTTAATAAGCTAGCAGCCACGACAAATCTTATACCTACGAATCTTACAAACAAGTCCGAGTAATCCCTTAGTCGGCTTTTACAACATCCATGGGAGGAGATGGAGGGGTCTATTCGTAGCCCGGATACACCACGGTTTTGTAATAGCAATTAAATGAATATCTATTTGGTATATCCAGTGTAAGAGTGCCGATATAATTGTCGGCACGCCAAGAGTGCGCCCCCGCGGTGCCGTCGATCACCGACCGATGCGCGCGCGCACCAATTATAGCCTCGTGATTATAACCCTATCGCAATCGACTAATCCAATTATGACACACTTATCTTTGTGAGATAATGCAGTGATCGAATTTGATTGATACGAATTTGACCCCAATTTAGTTGCGTTTTGCGCTCTTGTTGATTTCGTGTTTTACAAGTTCTCGCACAGATTGACCCTAGAAATCATCATTATCAGTCGCTAGACGTCCAGACGTCCACTGCTGGACATAGGCCACCACCCCCTAGAGCACCACGATAAACAGACTTGAACTGCCTCCATCCACTGACTTTAAAGTTACTATTATATATTTTTCTAATTTTTAACCCTGGACGCAAAAACGACGGGGTGTTATAAGTTTGACGCGTCTTGTCTGTGTGAGTGGCTGTGTATATATGGCTGTGTGTTTGTCTGTGTGTTTCTGTGTGTGTGTCTGTCTGTCTGTGGCATCGTAGCTCCCGAACGGATTAACAGTTTTTTTTGTTTGAAAGTAAATAAATAAATATATAGCTAAGAACTACGAATTTGTTTGAAATAAATAGCTTAGAACACTCCCGTCTAATTCAGTCGGGAGTGTTCTAAGCTATGTTTGATCAAAATCTGTTTAGCAGTTTCATGGCGTTGAGGGTTTTTTAACTTTTACAAAATTAATTACTTGTTAATTGGAAACGCAGGCGTTGAATTGACCTTAGTAAGTTTGATTGACTCCACACGAGTAGATTTTATCAAACTATTTCACAAGTCAATATCAAGCAATAAGCTGCTAATGTCATTTCTTGATTGATGATTAGATATAACGTAATATTAATTGTCAGTATATCATTACATGTCCACTCGATGTTTAGCCGACATGTTGCAACATAGGTACAGTCACCATCAAAAGTACCATTACAACATCATCATCGCAAGTACCTTTACAACATCATCATCATCATCATCATCATCATTCGACGACCTCTGTTGCGCGGCGGGCAAACGTTCGCCTGCTACACAGGAGGTTGCGGGTTCGATTCCCGTCTCAGAACAAATATTTGTGCGTTCCGCAGATATTTGTTCAAGATGTTCTGGGTATTTTCTATGTATAATAAAAAATATCTATCTATGTATTATATTGTATTAAGTATATCAGTTATCTAGTACCCATAACACAAGCTCTGCTTAGCTTGAGGCTAGATAATGTTGTGTGAACTGTCCAGCATTATTTATTATTTTATCACCATCATCATCAGTATCATGTAAGCTGAAGTTGTCTTTACTGAGAAAGCACGGGAAAATAACCAATTATTATTTTAGGTAGGTTTGTGTTACTACTCCTTCTCAAAATTAACAAGATCGTCCCGCCAACGCAAACGTCCTGCCAAGGACGGAGACAAGTGGAAGAATTTGTGGGAGACCTTTTCCCAGCAGTGGCATAATATAGGTAAAGAATTATTACGGTAAAAGATGGTAAAGAAAAAAAAGCATATACTCCTTGGGAATCCTAATAAATAAATTAATTTATAATCATTATTTTATTTAGCCGTTGAATTTGACAGCTGAGGGCCCATAGAATGCCACGACGAATGGTCCTGAGCCACCTTCATCCACCGACTTCCTGTAACCTTTAAAGTGTTACCAGCGTTCCTTCACTGCGTCGTTCGGCGCGTGTTGCATATTGGACTCGAGTTGCAAATGGTTTGTGTTTGCAACTCGAGTCTAATATGCAATACGCTGTGATTGTAATTACGGGAGAAGGTACTAAGATAATTGATCAATTGAGCTGTATTTGATCAAGTGCTCTGCTAAGCTATTTCTGATAGTGACTGTACCTATTACAAATGCATGATCAACGTCTTGAGGCACACTTGAGGTTCTAAATTTAAAATGTAACCGTTAATTTAAGCTTTTTTAGTTTTTAATTAAACACGATGACTAAGTGTACGGGGTCCATCAGAGGATCTATTATTAATTATTATTGTGATCGATTACGGCCCGTCTTATTTAATTAAGGATCACGTTTTTATGTGTATCGGTTTTTGGGTTATTAATTGCACCAACGATGATATTTCGTGATGACATTTGACTTGAAATTTTTAGTTCTAATTATAGCAATGTCAAGAATTTTGATACTGATGAATGAATTCAGTTTCTTAGGTACGATATATCGTCGAAACGTCTGAGAAACTGCTAGTAGTTAAGAGTTTTTTTAAACTGTTTTATGATAGAACAAGCAGATAGCCCACTTGATAAAGCTCTGCCTTTTAAATGCATTACCCACAGATATATAATCTATATCTGTGGCATTACCTTATAGGTCACGTCACACGTCCACCTAGGACGCACCCTATGTGGCATTGCACTGCGCCCGCCACCCTGAGACATTAGATGAAAAGTCTCATGTACCTGTAATTTCACCGACACCCTTAACCTTCAAACTGTAACATAGCAATGCGAGCACTACTGCTTTGCGGCAGAAATAGGTATGGTGGTAGTACTTCCCCGGACGAACTTTTTCACAAAAAGATCTACTACTAGTAGTAGTCTCATGCGCCTGTAATTTCACCAGCACTGATACCCTTCAAACCGGAACACATCTGAGCAAGGCTAGCAATACAAACAAATAAGCAATGGAATAATATCACTTGACAGAATTGATTCTTTTATGCGTTATGTTTCTATTTTGGTTTGGACACATTTTAAGCGATGACCCGAAGTCCAAGGTCATTGTTATGTTGTTTTTTTTTTATGATGTACTAGTTTCCGCCCGCAGCTTTACTCGCGTTTTACCAGGTAACAAGTAGCACAGAGCTCAATCCAGATCATGATCGATCTGAGTATCTACCAAATTTCATCGAAAACGGTACAACCGTTTCGGCGTGATTGAGTAAATAAATAAATAAAATAAATTAATAAATAATGCTAGACACAGTTTACACAACATTATCTACCCCCAAGCTAAGCAGAGCTTGTGTTATGGGTGCTAGATAACTGATATACTTAATACAATATATTACATAGGTAGATATTTTTAATTATGCATAGAAAATACCCGGAACACACTGAATAAATATCTGCAAATCGTACAAATATTTGTTCCGAGGCGGGAATTAAACCCGCAACCTCCTGCGTCGCATGCGAACCGTCGCCCGCCTCGCCACAGAGGTCGTCAAAAGTAACAAACATACAAACATCCAAACATCGTAACTTTGACATTTATGATATTAGTGGGGTGGTTGTATATCACTAGTAAAATGCGATGGCTTCATACAAATTGGTAAACCTCGCTAGCTCAGGTATTTTTTAGTCGAATTACCGAATCTGAAGTAATGTTTATGCCGTAAGGAGAGGTGCGTTTATCCCTCAACAAGCAATTCGTTCGGGCAGTAAGGGAACATTATCCTTTGAGACTTCGGAGAAATCAATAATCTAAAGGTTTTTTAAGCCTCACTACAGAAACAAATATCGTTGCTCGAACGAGTCAAAGAGACCGCGGATTAGCCGATAGTTTTTTCTTGCTTGTGTTAAATTTGAAACGTTTTTCGATTAGGGAGAGATTTGGCGCGTCCCGATATTTGGTAGTTTTCCCGAACAATGGACTTCCGGGGACTCGAGTGTTGCGTTAGGATAAGCGGAGATCAAATTTTACGTCGCGATTATTTCGCTCTTATCCCAGTATGTATCACAAATTTCCAACAATTCCTACTTATTACTTTTAAGAAAAAAACCTAGCGTTTAGTTTTATCTTAATATTTTGAGGACCACTTTAGATTTTGTTCTACCTTGTTCTGTTAAATATTTTTACCAAAACGACTTCTCAAAAAGGGGTTTTTAATTTTGATCAACTCACGGTTCTGACTGCTATTTTTCATAAACCGAGGAACGGTTTTCACAATAAACTGGCCATATCCGAATGGGGGTTTGCATAGCGTATAGGGTTCCATTTTCAAGTCACTGTTTTCCACTATACGTAACTTTAAAGGTTTTCAGTAATTATGTATTAGGTATCTCCGGCAATCTTTACTCATGTTCACTATTTTTAGAACCTGATGTATACCAAATTAAACCAAGAATAGTTTTTTTTAAATCATTTATAGACCTTTGTTTGGCCACGATCTCACCTGTAGGTAAGTGACGATGTGGCCGAAGATGGAGCACAAAGGTTAGGTATTTATTTCGTTTCATAATGGATCGAAAAACTCACCTGATGTTATCCGTATAAACTCGATCGAACAAAATACCGTATCGAAGGTGTATTCTGTAATCGACAAACACCTACATGAGGTCAGCACATTCGCGGGGCGATCGCGGTGTGATACCGAAGACATATCGATCCTATCTCGATGACGAGGCAATATCGAAGCGATATTGACTGTCTGAAGAAAGGGAATGCCGTTTTATAACGTGTCATTATTTGGTTTACTTTTTATGAAATATTTGTGGGGTATCGTTATTTGTAGAAATAGAAAGTTAACTTTGCAGTAGATACTGCACAGTTTCCTACACCTTAGGAATGTACGATGTAAAAGAAAAAAACTTTATTTATTAATATTTTTTAATTTTAATTCAGGACCTAGCTGACTGGAGTAATATAGTAATGGCGATATTGGTACAAATATGCAACGTAGCGTGAGGCGCCCTCTGGCTAGGTGGAGCGATGACCTACGAAAGGCGGCGGGCAGAAAGTGGATGAGAAGAGCTGAACACCGGGCTCAGTGGCGCGTATTGTAAGAGGCCTATGTCCAGCAGTGGACTAGTGTGGGCTGATGATGATGATGATGGTATTTGTACTAACAGGGAAACATTTGATTTCTCCGGTTTGTTTTTCTTGAAATTGCTACAAAGTTTTTCTTTGTGTGTTTTTTGACGTACCTACCTATTAATAGGTATTAAATACCTACACCTACTGAGGCGTTTCGTAACTTTTAGGTTCTTCAAAATTATTTGCTTCGTGAAGTTGTGGAGGTATCTAAAAAAAACGTTATCGTAAGTCCATATTGTTACGGAAAAAAAACATAAGTACCGATACGACATGTACTCGTACAAAGCCGATCTTTAACCTTTAAGAGATTTCCTTCAGCAAACCTTAGAGGATTGGGTGAATTGATTAAACTTGTGGGAATGTTTAACAAATAATTATCAAACAAAAACCTGGCCAGTGCTTTTTACAAGCTCTTATTTACATACAGATATACATAGACACACGCCCTTTTTCCCCGAAAGTGTAGGTAGTCAGTGTCTCAATGGTCTTTTTTTCACGATGGCTTGCACCATAGTGGGAAGATAGAAGTGACAAGTGGTGAGCTCATCGCCGCTATTGCTTTCCACGACTGACTCTGCTAACGCTTCCAGTTATAACAAATACTCGTAGCAGCCAGGACCAACGAATCTTAATCAACGAACAAACCTTGCAACTGGATTTTAAAACAGTGCCAACCAACCCAAATTTTGCATAACTGTGTCAATGACAAAACAATATTACGATGGCAGTGAGCTCATCTGATGATTGAGACGGAAGGTGGATAACGGAACTCCTCGATGATTAAAAGCGGCCTGGCAGTGTTTGGGCTCACTTACTCAGCTCTGGGCTCCGATCACTAATGTAATAAAAGGTTGGTTTAAAATATATTTTTGTTTAAATTACTTTTTTCTAATCATTGGTCAACATAGGCAATGCATATTAAGGCTCGTCAAAGAACCCGACACTTAAATGTGAAAGCCGAAACTATTCCAAGTATTTGTAACGATAATATCTCTGTCCTTACTACAGCTACCTGCAGCCTGCGTGTACGGCATCAAGTTCGTGGTAGTTTATTGAGGCGCGTGAGACTTTGCAATTTTACATGGCGTTGGATTATTTTCGTTACCTACTTTGGTCATAGTATAATATCTGGGCGATCGAGCTTCACTCTTCAGCCAGTATTGTCTATTTGAAATATGATTTACAAAAATAAATGGACCTGTTGGTTCTCATAGCACAAATAAAATCGATCTTGAGTTTTTTTTTAATGTACTTGTATTGGGGTATTGGTTGACAGTTGCCAGCTACATTAAGGTACTCTTACAGCCTCCTTGCCTAAAATCCATTGCCACATACCCTTCTAAATCACCGTGACAGGTAAGCAAATAGAACAAAACTCATCCTTCTTCTAGGAATCTAAAAGTCCTCGCCCATAAATCACCACAGTCTTGACAAATGGATTCTACGGCTTTTTTCCCGCCACTCATTTATTAATAGGGCAGGGAATGTTTCGGAAAACCAATAAAATGCGCCCCGTCATATACCTGTCCACCGGCAGACAGCGTGGCATTGTGTTGCCAGGTTTTTTTTTAATTTCGTACCGATCGTTTCGAATTTCAAAATCTAAAGTCATGCTAGGTATGACTATTATCAGTATTTAATAAGATCGATTGAAGTTAATAACATGGATTTCGACTGATCACTGCTGTAGTATATCTTTAATGATGTTAATAACTGAGATTACTATTAAAATTTGATTAACGTCAATTGAAACTTCGTTTGAGAAGTCATCATCAGGATAGGTAGGCCATAATCATCATGATAGTCTGTAATTTATTAAGTTACATTGTTAATCATTTCTAAACTGCATCATATCGGTACCTATCTTAACTCATAAGGCACAGCAGTAAGTAGGTACGTAAAAAGAAAAGAAAATAATATAAAAATAAATCTTAAGTAGGTACCTACATAAATTCATAGCGTGCTGCAAACACTTTGAAATAAAATTCGCGAGCAACCTATTTAAGTGAATGAATATTTTTTGTCTCTTGTCGTGCCGTGTGATCGTCTCCACAAAGGGTCCTTCAAGGTATTTTGCGCGTGTGAAAGACGATCCATTCTCTCCCTCAAGGATTGGGCCAAAAATAATTGTCATTTCCTGCGGCAACCGGCGTAAAGACCGTGTAATATTGGACGAGACATTTCGGGCTCATTTTTGAAGACATTTCGACATTCGGTAAAATTATGGTAATAGACTCAAATGAGTGATCCGCTCGGGGTGTTATACAGTTTCGTAATACGCCATTGTCATAAACGATATTGAAATGACGCGCCTGGGGCAGTGTTCTGACTCCGTTGCAGTACCAAAAATGTTATAAAATAAAACTATGACTGTCGGTGACATTGCGGGTCTGCGGATTGATCACATATACAAGTTACTTGTATATAAAACCCCCTTCTCTTTCAGTATTGCAATTTATTTGGAAAAGGAAATCCTACGGAATCCTTCGGGGAAAAACTATGTAACTCAAAGATTTGTATGGAAATCTTATAAGCTATGCTAGTTTGATTCCATAAAAAATAATGGGAAACTAACAAATTAACAAATTACTAGCTAGCTGTTAATAACTGTCTAATTTGAGTCTTCAAATTTAATTAAAATAAATTAATTAATATCTAAATGAGGATCAAACTATGTAAACCCTTAACAACCTAAACCCATACCCTACCAACCTAACCCTTAAACCTAGTCAAACCTTTGGAGGTTTTTAAGGTACAATATTATAATTAACTGAGTAAAATATATTGTGTATGAAAAAAAAAACTGAGTATTATTATTGGTGGAAGCTGCTGCACATTCTGATTCCTCAGAAGGTTTATACGACATCCATGGGAGGTTTTGGCTATCTACATAAATACCTAGTTAACCACGGTCTTTAATAACGAAAACTGATATTCAATTTTAACTTTACAGTCACTAAATCATCACTCCTAACATTTTATCAAACCAAAGCACCGTCTTCAAACATGACACCTTGTTACAATAAATCGCCAAAACAAAAAGACTATCACACTAAATCATTGCACTATTCAAAACAGACTCCCACATCTCAAAAAAGTCCCTAAATGTTGGGAAAAAAATCTAAGATGGTAGAAAAAATCGGTAAAAGAGTGTGTCATCTCGTGTCAAAAGACAAAAGATAGTCTTAATTGAGGAGAAACCTCCCGATCACACAAAGGCGTCAGATGTCATGCCGTATCAAGTGAATTAAGGGCATATTATGACCGTTGAAAGGATTACACAGGTGTCCTGCCGACTTCGGGTACAAGGAAAAAGCGTGTAAGGACGAGATTTGTTTACTAATCTTAGTATTTCTGTTTTATTTGGTCTGATGTGTTGCAGTCAGTCAATGTAAGTTTGGTCTGTATACCTAGATTCTTGAGAGAATCGACTAAAAATTAAGCATGGAGGAGTATGTCCATGTATACTCACATATGTAACATATATTTACAAATCTGCATCTTGACCAAGTCACAGATAAAATAATACTATGTACAAAGTTATATAGAGTACTTATACCTACCTACATACACACATAGACTTAGACTTAGACTAGAAATTAACAGCGTTTTTTAAAATAAATTTACCTTTGCTGACTGATTATTACATAATTTATAGTAAACAAATCAAACTAATAAGCCCTTCGAAGTTTCTCTAATAGCCACAGATATGGTATGAGCTTCCCATTAACCTCCATCTCTGACTGCGTCACGAGATGCACTTTGTCTCGTCTCGCGTTACCTGTCGCCGGCAGCCATTAGCTGTGACCTCCCAGCCTCCCACGGCTAACTTACCCCCTGAAACTTACCCAGCCACAGCTTATGAACAGCAGAGCTGGGGCAACCACACTAAAGCACAAGAAAGGCGAATATTGTCTAAAATTCTAATAAGACAAAAATCTTTAATGGCGTAGTAGTAGAGCTTTTTTGTGAAAGAGTTCGTCCGGGGAAGTACTAACTCCATACATATTTCTGCCAAAAAGCAGTAGTCCTCTCATTGCTGTGTTCCGCTGAAGGGAAAAACAGCCGGTGCCAGTGAAATTACATGCACATGAGACTTTTCATCTTCATGTCTCAGGGTGGCGGGCGAAGTGCAATGCCACATAGGGCGCGTCCTAGTTGGACGTGACCTATGAGGTAAGGCAGAGGTTACCGCTTAACATCAGATGGGCCATCAGCTAGTTCAGTCATTCACATAGTTAAAAAAAAACTTATCTTGATTGCGCTTTTTTAAGAACATTAATATCTTCATTTCTAAAGCAAAATTCAGAAGTTTGACTTGTAGGAGTTGGCGAAATTTTGAATTATTTTATTGATTGAGAAGCTTTCGCTGATATGTCTACATCATCACAGAATTACTTAGTAGTAGTATTATTGTGATGTCACTTTGATGTGTACTTCGTGTCACTGGTTCTTTCTTAGTCACCCTGCGTTAGGTCAGAGGCCAGCTTGACCGACGAAGAAAGAACCAGGAAGGACCACGCGGAGGATGGGTGCACCTCGCGGAGGCTCCTTTCATGTCTTTTAATTTTGGGTTACGTGTTCTAATACAGGATTGTCCATTCGATTGGTTCCCATGGCGTAGAATACCACTACCACAAAATACATAGTACGGAAGGTCACTTTCGGACGAATTTGATTTTAATTACCTACGCTCGGCCGTAGCGCTATAGCTGGCAAAGGCTAAAGTTTAGATTTCGTAACGTCAATTAAACACATTTCAGCTCCGGTCGAATATGATTTTCATTACCTACTGTTAACCGTAGCACTAGGAATGACTAAAAAAAAGACTGTTTTCAGTGTTGTGTTTAGACAAACAAACACAAAGCAATTAATTTATGCATTGCACAATTCACAGTCACAATACAAGTGACACAACAAAAACAATACCTGAGTCACAAGACACAAAATATATACGTAAGTACCTACCTAAATAATCACGTATATCGCCAAAGCGCAGGCACTCGTGACTGGCGTTTGACAGAGTTTCACCGAGATCGTCGTGTATACGCGTATATAGATATGTGCGCCTGTTATCGCTCGTCTTACTGAGCCTTCTGCACTATGTGTTTTGTGCAACTGCGTCGCGATTTGGTTTTATTTCCATACGATCAAAGTACAGTCGGCAAGATAATTTAATGGATACAGTTTATGTGTTCGATGTCGTCCAATCAGTCTCCCATCCATCGTTGTTTCTATTTTAATATGAAGGATTGATCGTAACTTGTTTTTTAATGCATAGATCTATGAATATGATTCTGCCATTCCTATCCTAAGCTGTGCCAGCGTCTTGGATACCAGCCAACTTACATTTGCACCTGAATAATACGAATTTTCCGTTATAACGTCGATAAAACTTAGTCAACAAAGTTCGATTTCGCACTGAGTCAGAGTTTGGCAAATGTGTAAGTTTGTATGTATTGACCCAAAACTTCGCTTTTGTCCCGTGATTACTCGCACTATTTCTGATACTTTGCGACATGTGACATTCGTTATTAGTATGTGTCACTTTCAGTATGGAGTGGCTGTTTGGTTTAGTGTATGATAGTGTACTTATTTGCATCACAAGAAAATAAGAAGACAGCGTCATTTTCAATCATCATTATCATCAGACGTTAGACGTTTGAAAGACGTTGACGTTTTTCATTTTAAACGTCATTACCTGCGTATTTCTTTTATTTTTTAGGGTTCCGTATCTCAAAATGTAAAACGGAACCATTATAGGATCACTTTGTTGCCCGTCTGTCTGTCTGTCCGTCAGTCAAGACCCTTTTTCTCAGGAACGCGTGGAGCTGAAATTCATATCAAATATCTTTTGATATGAGGTTTGAGGTAATGCACTGTTCATAGGCAGAGGTTACCGCTTAAGATCAGGTGGGCCTCTTGCTTGTTCCGTAATCCAAGTAGTATAAAAAAAAAAAAAAAATGTACCGTCCCTTGGAGCTGTAAAAAAATCAAACTTCTAAGCCAACACAATCAAAATATACAGCCGTTTATGCTGCAAATTTTCGACACTCGCAAAGGAATCAAAACCTACAGGGTACCTACTTCCCGTGAACTCAGAATCTTGAAATTTGGTACGAAGCAACGTCTTAGAGCACAAATAAAGGAAAAATTGCGAAAAGCATACATTTTTAGTTAAATCATTTACTAAAAATAATTTATATAATTTTAAACTTACTACACCTTTCTTCATGATGATTTCATTTAGCAATAAAAATACCATAACTTTTACTTATATATCTACAGGTTTGTAAGGAACCCTCGGTGTGCGAGTCCGACTCGCACTTGGCCGGATTTTTTATTTATGTAAAAGCTTGACAATCTTGCATACGGCCGCCTGATGCTAAGCGGTAACCATCCTTGGTCGGTTCGGTTGGTCCTTGTATCCTTTGCATCAAAAATGTTTACCTGGATACCAACCAGAAATTATAGATGTATCTATCTGATGTATTTTATATCATCAAAATTATTTTTAACCTTGATTAGTTCGATACCTTTTTGTTAAGATTTTCGTTAATGACTGTCTATTGTTTTCATCGCCCAAATCAAGCAGTATTGACAAATTCTGTGCTAACAATGAAAACATTGAATACAATGACGTAGGTCGGGTTTATTGGTTGAAAAGTTATCTAATAACATTGTTAAGCGAACGAATACTGGTGTCGATTCTGTGCAGCATTCTCTAATTTTAAAGCGCGTTAAAGTTGTCGCGCGCCCTTTCTAATAGACTGAAATAAAAGAGACTGCGATAGTTTTAATGTGGTTTAAAATTAGAGAATGCTGCACAGAATCGACACCACTATGTCGTTAAAATTCTATTTTTCTACGCGTACTTACCTACAAAGGCAATAAGATATTTTTCTTATTGTTTTTTATTTTTTAACATTGATAGACCTTTGTTTGACCACGATCTCACCAGTTGGTAAGTGACGATGTGGCCGAAGATGGAGCAGAAAGGTCTAGAAGGCACCTATTCACTCTATAATATTTGAGGTACCCAGATTATAGTTTTCAGGAAAGACAGACGACGGCAGTGTATTCCACTCCATTATAAAGGTAGAACTGAAACGTTTTGTGCGAACAGAAGGTAAACTAAACGTTATTTTGTACCCATTCCACTTCTTTTATCGTAGCGTAAAGCTATATCTGCCTATAAGTAGGTAGATATAGCTTTGCTGTTTGTTATACCTACCTCTAACTATAAAATATAGGAAGCAATCACATTTGCTGCATCAAGGCTTCGCGACTGAACTGAAGTTATTTTTGTGTGGATCAAAGCGATCGCGGCACGTCATGACGTCACTTCCGGCAAGATGGCGGCGGTGGCGGCGCGGCGCGATTGTTTGATCTACGAATAGGGCCTTCTATGAAAAGGAAAAGACGGTTAAATCTACAAATGTCGATAATCCCGAAAATAATTTCAAAAGCCGGACACTTGATTTCTCGTTGTGGCTGGCAGAGTAATCATTTTCAGCCGGTAGACGTACATTGCTGCTCAATCCATACAAACAAGTTTGACCCTCATTTGGATATTAATAAATACAAGTCAATTAAATTTTGTAGACACAATCTAAAGACTAATATTGTTTGTTGTTGACCTGTTGTTTGACAGTTGTTGATTTGTTGTTTGTCAGTTGTTTACCTGTTGTTTGTCAGTTGTTGACCTGTTGTTTGTTAGTGGTTGACCTGTTGTTTGTCAGTTGTTGACCTGTTGATTATCAGTTGTTGACCTGTTGTTTGTCAGTTGCCCATTCAACTGAATAAAATCAAATAAGCATAGTTTATGGTTTATAAGATATCCATAAATCTTTAAGTCAGTGTGATTTGGAAAACATATACTTAATTTTATAAGAAACTGAAATACCAAAATTCAACAAACAAAATAGTTGAAGTTTTGCCTCGACCTCCCTAGCGCTATACGCATTTAGCAGGCAGATCGCTGATGGCAGCATTAGTGTTGAGTAATCAAATTGATGTAACTGCCCATCAGTGGCCGCCTTAGTTGGTTTTGTACTACATCGAATGCAATAGTAATTTTGTTTCCAAAAGAATTAGTCCGGAAATAGTCCGGCTAAATAGCGTAGATGCAACCCTATGTTGGAGTAATGAAGTGTGCCACCTCTCTCGCTTCCTGGCTGTCGGGGTGTCAAGATACGGGCAATGATGCCTCTCTGCATATCACTTAGCTACACTTTTGAGAACCTTAGGCGTTTTCGTTCAATTGTTTTGTTTAGGAGTTGTATCTCACTTCCCCCAGGGGTAAGAGAATTTTCATATTTTTTCGGTTGTTGAAATCCTATGCGGGTAAATTTTTGTCAGCACTTATACCTTTTGTTCTAGAAATGTTATTTATGTATATTTTCCTTTACATATGTATATATACTCTTCATCATCATCAGCCTATAGAAGTCCACTACTGGACATAGGCCACGAGATGGCTTGTTCCGTCTCCATTCACCGACTTTCCACGACCTCTATAGATGAGGGCCTTCCTTTTCTGCGTCGACTGTTATTGCGAACTAAGGGTGCACAAATTAACGAATTTAAAGACGTTCGTTCATTCACTGGTTATTTCTTGGCTACCCTGTTTTAAGTCAGTGACCAAGTTGAGGTATCCTTTGTTGCACGACCGGGATTTGAACCTACGAACTTCGGTTAAAAGTAGATTTCACTTTGCCAATACCATAGAATATTATAAACACTATAGAAATGACACTGGAGTCTGTGTTGCACTCAAAACTGCACTAAATATGTGGAATGGAAAACATGGAGTTATTTATCATGGCAGCGACATCGGGCGGGACACATACAAAGAGAAATACGTAAGTGGCCATTCTATTGAGGTATTAGCTATTCATATGCAGAAAGATATTTAAACTTTTACTGTTTTTTTTATTTGATTTGACTGTTTGAACCAGCTTATGGCCCACCGTTCTGCCTACCTCATATGGTAATTCATCTAGGGCGCGTCCTATGCAACATTACACTGCGCCCGCCACCCAGGAACGCAAAGATGAAAGTCTCATGTGCCTGGAATTTCACCGAAACCCATACCCTTCAAACTGGAACACACCAATACAAGCACTACTACTTTGCGGCAGAAAAAGGTATAGTGGTATGTAGTACTTCCCCGGACGAACTCTTTCACAAAAAAACTCTACTGCTCATGCTTACAACACAAGTAAAAACACAAAGTGCGTACATAACATGTTAAATACACCGTAATAACTAGAAACTCTTCTAAAACGAAACAAACTTAATATAACAGATTCATAAGCGGGTATGAAGTATTTAGTCTAAGCCAAGCTGTAAGGTGGAGATAAACGTGGCCAGAGTAATCCTCTTTGTGTAAAAATGTCCCCATTCGCCCCCCGTCGCAACATTATTAAAAAGCGAGTAATCCCCACTAGTGGACTGGGTAACGCGATTATGCTACTTTATTCAAAATTGTGTAGTAATACTGAGGTGTATATAGACTTGCTTCTTTGGTGGGTCTGGCCTACATGGAAAAAAAAATTACTTACATACATAAATACATAGACACGTGCATTTTTCGTGTAGGCAGATCCTCAATGGGCCTCTTTTCACAGTGGGTTGCACCATCGTGGAATATAGACGTGAAAAGTGGTGAGCTCATAGCCGCCATTGCTTCGCACGACTGACTCGGCTAACGCTTTCTTCCAGTAATAACACATTCCATAATATGCTAGCAGCCAGGACAAATCTTATACCAACGAATCTTATTTATCACGACATTTCATTTCATTTATTTAATTCATAAACAAAAGTATTGTCTGCGGAAATAATTAATTAATCTTAAATCTAAAAACCAAAATATTCATATTATAAATAAATTATAAATAAAAACTTACACTACAAATCATAATTAAAAAATAAAAATAAAAACATGTCGTCAATAAGTAAATTCAATTAAAAATTAAACATCAAATACACTAAAATTATATTAACAAAACTATTCATTCATTCATTTCGCGTCAATGACTCTTTAATTTATATTGATTTTGTTCAATAAGTGGCCACCTGCACGGCACCGTCCGTCGCCTTGTTGAGTTCCTCCTGCTTACAGGAGAGCGGGCATAGCGGGCAGCACAGCAAATGCGGCATGTTCTGTTCTCCGCACTCGCACTGAACATGAGTTGCGTCGATTATACCCCATTTGGCCAGGTTGCTTCTGCAGCGGCCAACTTGGGTGCGGAGTCTATTAAGTGACTTCCAAATCGGCCACTTTAGTTCATGTCCAGGAGGCAGGTGTTCTGCCGGGTAATAAATTCCAGTGGAGGGGGGTATTTGCTGTTCCACAATTCGCACCTGGCTTCTGTCGCACTCATATCCGAAGAAGCAGTGGCTCTCAGGAAGCTTTTCCGGCTCTTCAGGCGGAGTGGTCTGTGTTCAAACAGGGGGTGTCGGCTATCTGTTTCTTGTTTGCGTTTTTCAATGGAACAAGCTACTTCTCGTCGAACAACAGGTGGAGCAATACCTACCAACGGGTACAACATCTTTAGAGGCGTAGCACCTGTTATGATGCGGCAGGTATCATTCAATGCTACATCGACCTTCTTAGCGTGAGCGGACCGATGCCATACAGGACAGGCGAATTCACCGGCAGAGAAGGCGAGAGACATGCCAGTTGTTCGAAGCACGTGTGGAGATGCTCCCCAGCTAGCTGATGTCACGCGTCGAAGCAGATTGTTCCTAGAACCAACTTTTTGTTTTGCTTTCTGGCAGTGGGCTTTATAAGTCAAAGATCTGTCAAGGGTTATTCCCAAGCTCCGGTACGGAGGCCTGCGTTGCTCGATGTTCCCAAGTATCGTGGGTGCGAGTTATGTTTTATCTCAACGCCTTGCCAAGATATATTGAGAGTCCTTTTGGCATCATGGTTGCGAAGGTGGAAAACTCATGTCTCAGTTTTGGAAGGATTATGCCTTGTAAAATTTCCCAAGTGTTTCTCCAAATTTCTCCAAAGCAGCCGTTAATTTTTCTTCTGTCTCATCAAAGGTGTGCGATTGAGCTGCTAAAGCAAGATTGTCAGCGTATATGAATCATGGTGTTTGTGGTGAGCTTGGCTGGCCATTTGTATAAATGTTAAAAAGAGCAGGAGCAAGCACACTGCCTTGGGGTAGCCCGTTATTCTGGTATCGCCATCTGCTTTTAGTATGGTTAAGATAAACCTGAAAGCGCAGGTTGTTCAAAATCTCTTTCAAAATAAGTATGAAACCCGGGTCATTTGTGATATCATTGACTTTCAGTAGGAGACGTTTGATATTAACTTTGTGGTTGGCAGCGGAAAGATCAACAAACGCAACACCTGTGACATTGTTCGCCTCAAATCCATCTTCGATGAACTGTGTCAGTTTAAGGTTTTGGTTGGTGCATGACTTTCCGGGCCTGAAACCAGCTTGCTCAGCAATAAGATTTGGTTCGATTATAGGTGTTAGGCGATTCAGTAGAAGCCTTTCAAATAGTTTGAAAGTATGGCACAGAAGTGAGTAAAAAACAATAAAAAACACAATCATTTTATCACGTCATCCGCCCTGTTCTTACGCTATTAATGTTATATGTTTATGGGTAGCTACTACAATATTATCTACGAGTTCTTTGACGTCACGATTCATAAAGTATCCCTTCCATGCTTAGTATTACTACACTTTTTCGCACCAAGCTGATATAACTCGACAACTCAATATGCCGGGTCCGATATGAAATTAAATTTAAATCCGCCTGTGTTGATGACACTGGATGTTACGATAATAGGTATCGATACAGCTGTCGCGGTCCAATTGATTCGCTGTGGTGTTGGAAAACACTAGTCTTGTTTTGGATGAAAATAGTGTTTTTAATCTTTATTCATAACCAGCTGTTAAATGTCCACTGTTGGACGAGGCCTCATATAACCCAATGGGGGGATGTGCCATAACCACCATGCTTGCTAAGCGGGTAGGTGAACTTTGTATCGCTGTAAAGTAGGTACTTATATGGATGATGCTGCCCATCCTCTGGTGTAATCCCTTATTCGGCTTTTATGGCATCCACGGGAGGACACGGAGGGGTCTCTTCTTGGGCCGGATAAACCACGGCGCTTATATATTTAATAAATTATCCTAATTATTCCTATCCTACTACATAGGTTGATTGTTGGTCCAATCATGCTGTAACCGAATAAATCTATTTCGATTAAATTTACTAGTATTTGACCTAGATTTACACATAGGATTCTGTTTATTCGATCATTCCCAGAATCCCCCACCTGACATCGTCTCCCACCACTCGTGTTAGCCACAGAATACATAAACAAACGACACACGCCTTTTTCCCCGAAAGGGTAGGCAGAGCCTCAAATGGGCCTCTTTTCACTGTGGGTTGCACCATCGTAGGAAATAGGCGTGACAAGTGATGAGATTTTCGCCGCCATTGCTTCCCACGACTGACTCTACTAACGCTTTCTTCCAGTAATTACACATTCCCAGCCAGGACAAATCTTATACCAGCGAATCATACTAACAAGTCCGGGTATTATTTCAGATAGACTTTTTGTTTTTTAATTCTGGTCTACAATGCTATTACAGTACACGGCATATTCCGGTGCTACGGCAGATATTTACGAAGAACATTAAACTCACAGCAAATCTCAATCTCTCATTTCCTCGAATCCATCTGTAGATTAGCCTCAATCTCGAAACAAGCAGTCGCCTCGCGATTGTTGAATTGAATAACGAGAGTGTAACGACACCAACAATACGCCACGGGGCGGTCCGCGCGGACACTCCAATTACCTACTTGTGCTCGAGAGCTGGGAACTGGGAGAGAAGGGGACCTATTTGTAGACATCACACTAAGACATACGATCATTAGCCGAACAACTTGATAGTTCTCCTCCTAATCTCAACTAACTCTTAACAATAGAAGCAAACAGTGCACTACGAGAATGATGAAATGAAGGCAACATTGTCAGTAATACCAAAATTCCCAACAGTAACAACAAGTAACAATTGTCACGAATTACCGTGATGAAAATAACAGATTCAGAAAAGTGTAAAACGGCAGAAGTCAATTTATTTTTCACGTCTACTTAGCGTAAGCCGAGCCAAAGCGGAAAACATAAACAAAACATACCCACGGTGGTCCCATATGAATATCAATTTGTTTGCCTTCACGACAACGTCATTAAATTAGCGTCCAAATTGAATCACAACTGCGACAACCTTGCCGTTGAAACTTTTCCTCCTATTAATTTACAAAACATCTCCTTCCAAAACCTTCAAGCGAAACTAAATCTACCATCCAACAATCCAAGACACACATTCCCGTAGTACAAGCACAAGTTTGTTCATTATTTTTACATATCATTGTGCAAGTGACGTGGTTGTACACAATTGAAAATGAGACCCTATATAGCGGAATTAAGCTCGGTATTCCTTCTAATGTGACACGAGGGTGTATCTGGTGAAATTATGATGCAGTCTTTATTCGTGAGCCGTCGGGAGCGGTTGCAGTAATCACCGCGTATCTCCAGCCAGGGGTGGGCTTGAATAGAGCCCTAATGAACTGGATTTAGGAGTTTTTGTGCTGGCGACTCGTCAGCCAGAGGTGCAGCGAGCAATTATGACGGACTAAACAAACGCGCCTTCGGATCGTACACGGCCTTTCAATTACTTGCTGCCTTGCAAACTGCTCCGTCTTCTTTGGATAATTGCTGATAGCCTGAGCTATTACGGGTCATTGATCGATTTCCAATGTCGGGCTCTAAGCTGTCTTACCTTGGCATTATGTGAAAAAGGCGTGGACCTTCTTGGAACATCCAATCGATGTTAATCTTCTTAGAACGAGCGAGCACAATTATTTGGAAAAGCACCTAATATGCTTAGATAATAAAAGGTTTCGCAATAGTGGGGTGCTTTGTTGAAGACTCATGCGTTCTAGGTATTCTTATTCCATTGATGTAGAGCTAAGATAAGAAGCTTATACGAAATTGGGTAAATAATTGATAGTAAGTATATCTTCTTTAGAAGTAATATTTTTCCTGATTTTGTACAAGCTATTGCCGCAGAAGAAATACGTTGAACCTCTTGAAATTTGTCCATAGCCGTGTCGTGTAGTGTGACTGGCCTAAGAATATACGCCTCCGTCTCCAACCGTGGATGTCGAAAAATTACACCAGGGTATCAATTTTTGAATGTCATCGAGTAAGGGTCAGCAAACTGACCGCGATTTCCAAAAGATCGTAAAAAATTCTCGTTTGTGTCGTGTGATATCAATACGAGTGCCTCTACACACTCGAATTGAAATCACTCTGTGACCAATTTTTCCACTGAAATTTTACACTTAAAACTTGTACTTATAATATAATGCATATAATGGAACGCATGTCAATGAAAACAACTATGAAATATATACAAGTTGGTAGACAGGTACTCCATAGAGAAATTGAGGTAAACAGAGTACGATTCTCAAAAATGCGACTCGAAATAAAAAGTGATTTCGAAGTCATTGGTTATCTTTTTAACCCCCGACGCAAAAACGAAGGGGAGTTATAAGTTTAACGTGTCTCTGCGTGTGTGTGTGTGTGTGAGTGTGTGTGTGTGTCTGTCTGTCCCAACCTAGCTAGCTCCAGAACGGATGAACTGATTTCGTTTTTTTTTGTTGGAATGGTGAATTTGTCGGGAGTATTTTTAGCTATGTTCGATCAAAATCGGTTCAGCCGTTTCATTGCGTAGCGGTTTTTATTAAGTTTTACAAAATTAATTACTTGTTATCATCAGTGTTATCTAGTCACTCGCTGACATTCAAAAATAGATGCCCAAGGCATCAACCAAGATCAGCAAGAACGCCTAACTCAACAGCAAAACTGCGATCACCAATCCACCTGCCAAGTCTGGTGATTATGGCAAAATGCATTGCATTCTATGGAGAAGGACTCGTTCAATACTGGATATCTGTCACATCTGATGGCAGTTTATCCAGTTTTAAGTTCCGTCTTATCAAGCAGAATTTCTATTCTATGAGCGAACTACTCGAAACAAGGTTACTTGTGTAGTCAATGTTAGTGTAGGTAATTGTTTTGTCTTGTACCTACCTTGACTTTATATTATTTAATGCTTTATAATTTAGATTTTGATTTTATTGGTTTTTTTTGACATGTAAATTGGTTTTATGAATAAATTGTATTTCTGTATCTAAAGGCTGAACTTAATGATTATTATTATATTGATCTCTGAAATATTCATATCCATATCTAATTACGCTGTTGCACATTCCACCAAATAATAAACAGACCTAAATAATTAAGCATCCAGAACATCTAATATTAAGCTTCATGAAACACGTGATCTGACTTAGAAACAAACCTATGAACCTATCTACACGTATCTAAAACACATGCATAGTTACCTACGCTCACAAACAAAACAACCAGAATCACACAGAAGTATGTTCTTGCAAGCCGAAGATGAATAAGAAACGTTATAGTGATGAAGATAAGGGGGTGTTTTGGATGTGGGTATGGTAAGCGGCTGTAAAAGATGAGTCTGTTCTTATTTATTTACGGCGCGGCGGCGAGCGAAGTGGAGCGAAGATGATATGAATGATAAATGACCCTCTGAACGCCCCCCTAACCCCCTTCTCCCCGCTCACACGTGAACATACGCCTGTCTTGGATGTACTGACGGGAAGTTATGAACTCTTCAATAACGAAGAACTCTTTAAGTCGTTAATGTGT
The DNA here is from genome assembly GCA_932527175.1 of Operophtera brumata. NCBI lineage: Eukaryota > Metazoa > Arthropoda > Insecta > Lepidoptera > Geometridae > Operophtera > Operophtera brumata. The sequence continues at coordinate 6,939,038 of OW052235.1, read as the reverse complement.
CGGAAAGTTCAAGCACGACGGTCAAGAGCAGAGTTCTTTTGTTTGTCAATTGGTCTGAGGTCTGAGTGAGCTTCTGAGTTCTTGAAATACACAGTTTTGAGATTCATACACAGTTAGTAGGTTTATCAGGAATAGTTTAAAAAAAGTGCGATCAATTCTCGCCCCCTGAGGGTTCCGTGATTAGAAAGTGTACTCTAACTTTTCCTGCAAACGTCACCATCCCTATCTAGGGTAACAAAGTAGAAATCCCTCATTTTTTCCCGATTCAAAATCAAATCCAGATTTCAATACAAAAACAATAGCTACAACAACAAATATACAATTCTTTTTTTGATACAAAAACTAGTCACTGCTGTATATTTTTAAAGCACTGAGTTAGAAGCTTGTTTTTTACGATAGTATGCTCGCAGACCTATATAATGATATAAATTTAAATTACCCCAAAATAATGTGCTCTAAAGGTTTATTACTTTTGCAAATTCCCTATCAAAATAAGACACTCACAGCGATATCTTATTAAAGATAAAAATAAAAAATGGTATTTATATTTGGTGTAGATAGGTACATTTCAAGTTGATACCTTTAGCCGTCCTTCATAATAGGGTCTAGAATCTAGACTAGACTCTAGATAGACAGGCAGATGGACAACGTTGTGATCCTATTAGGGTTCCACTTTTTCCTGTTGAAGTACGGAACCCTAAAAAGGCAAAGCTTTATACATGACTAGGCTCTACCTTTTGAAACACCAAATCTAGCTCTCCTAGTACTTCTCTAGTAGATACGGCCCCATCGTGTCCATCTATACTTGACTTCTTAGGAAAAAAATATTAACAATTCGTATAAGAAAATCAGTCTTGAAATTTTCTTCTTTCTACTATTATTTATTCTGTGGTTCTACCAAAGTTACCAAACTTAACTTGCAAACTTGTAGCAGTTGCAGAGAAACCAATAAAATTATCTCCATCCTGAAACTGCGTTGGATAATTGTTTTACCAAACGTATTCTTCAATACAATATTCAGGGGCAAATTATTCATTACCAATTTGAACGATTCTTTCTTCGTAGACTTAGCAAGCTTAATTAATATAGATATCGGGTACCAGTTACAGAAAAACCTGTAATACAAACTTAAAGTTACTTATTTATATCTTCTTATAGATTTCATAAGTAAATAGAACAGGTAAATAGACCCGTCTCGTAGCATCAATCTTAACGTCTAGCCGGAGTCATCGGAGCTAAACGGATTTTTTCAAGCCAATAGCTGCGCATCAACACGCGTGACGCTCACAGCGATTGGCCAACACTTTTTGTTCCATTTTCGAATCCTTTGTTTTTATTGGTTGACACTTAACTAAGACAAAGGGGCGCTGCTTTGTGTGAGTGTGATTTACAAAGTGATTTAGTTGTGAATATGGGGCTTATTTGTGTGTGTTAAGGAGTTGGGGCTTCCTGCCTGCATTTAACGGAGGTAGAGCTATAGCAGCTGTTTGTTATTCTATGGTAAGGCGTTGGACGGGCAGGTCACGGGTAGTACGTGAGCGGGGTTTCGATTTTGATGTAGGTACGGCCCTTCGTGTCCTACATGCGAGGTAGACTGTTTACTTTTATGGAGTAGATAAGATAAACTAGATGCCTTTTTCTACACTGCACAATCTGTATATATTTTGCCATAAATACATAGTCACACGCGTTGTCCCCCGAAAGGGTAGGGAATGAAAGAAGATTAATATACAAAAAAACTTAAAAACTATACTTACGTATATGTTAGTTTTGTAAAAAATAAAAAAACCCTAACGCAATAAAACGGCTCCACCGATTAAGATGTTGAGGACCTCTGTGGCGCGGCGGGCATAGGTTCGCCTGCGACGCAGGAGGTAGCGGGTTCGATTCCCGCCTAGGAACAAATATTTTTGCAATCTGCAGATATTTGTTCAGGGTGTTCTGGGTATTTTCTATGTATAATTTAAAAATATCTAGGTATCTATGTAATATATTTTATTAAGTATATCAGTTATCTATTGTGCTTTAACGGTATTTACAGTGTTTTTTGTTTCAAGCACATTATTAGCCAAACTAATGATATTTATGTGATACTATAAATTAAAACTTGTGTATTAGGTCATATAATTGCCGGCAAATTGATTTTCGCTATCTGAAGAAGTTTTGTTGAGATGTGAAAAGCAAAAAACACGAAAAAAAAAATGAATTTCGCGCCACTAAAAGCAACCAGCTTAAGAGCTACTGTGCCACACACAGACACACATATATAGCGGTCAACCTTATAACACCCCTCTTTTTGCAGCGGGGGTTAAAAACTATGACTTCTTCAGCATAATAATTATAGAACTTCCAGACTTTCTGTAAAACTATATCTTATTGTGATAACTGTCGATCATATTTTGTCTATTGTCTTTATGGAATTAAAACTTAAGGCCACAACTTTACGTGCTAAGTAACAGTATTTTCTATAAGTTATCCATTGTTTTGTACCAACTTCACGATCCGTCGCAAGAAGTGACTGAAAATAATTCAAGTTCACCTCCAGACGGTCCTATGATTAATGACTGGGATTATTCAATTAAAGACTCGGCAGGTGACGGGAGGGGCTGGTCCTTCTAGGGGGAAGAGGGGGGTATCCTTCGCGACGCTTTGGACTAGGGATGTTAATGTATCTAAAGACGACGTGTTTATTCGAACTAGATTCGGAGTTCAAGGTGTTTATTTTATCGGAGTGAGCCAGTCCCGAAATTAAATTTTAATTGACTTTTTTGTGAATGACGGTGCAAGCAGATAGCCCACCTGATGTTAAACAGTAACCTCTGCTTTTAACAATGCATAAGTCATGGCCACCTAGGACGCACCGGCCTATGTGGCATTGCACTGCGCCTTTATTCAGACATAAAGATGAAAAATCTCATGTACCTGTAATTTCATCGGCACCCATAATTTTGCATACCTGTCAAGTTCAGTTGACAATGCAATATGCTGACAGTGAGTTGATTCGATGCTGGTGACGGAAAATGGATAACGGAACTGCTGGATAGTTTAATAGTAGCCTGGCAGTGTTTGGGATAATTTTGATCAGCTCAAGATTATTAATTTAACAAAAGCTTGTAATGAAAAAGATATTTTTTGACAAAAAACATTTGCTCATTGCTCATTTGAACATTGCTCGAAGGTGCTGAAATTTCCGAAATTTCGGAGTCTTAGGTGAATTTTAACTAGTAACATCATTGGTCCAGACCCTCGATGAATTAGCTTAGCGGGTACGTTTCCTGTTGATAGGACCAGTCGTTTATTTGTCTTTTTTAAGTCAAGTCTTTGAGTTGGATTGCTGAGTTTCATCACGTTTCAAAGCGGTTCTAGAGATAAACCTGCTTATGGCGCTATAGGTTCACAAAATGTCTATAATGAGCTCTAAAATTTTTAAATTCGAGTTTTAAGTTTCCAAGACAAAAATATATGGTATTCTTAAGCTTTTTATCTTGTGAACTCATAAGTTCAATAAACTATTTGAATTATTTCACTCGATAAAAAAATCTTTTTAAAATTGAAATCCAATTTGAGTCTTACTTCTTAAAAGTTTTAATTTTTGAAACATTTGGTAACTTATTAATTATTAATTGAGTTAGTGAATAAAACTGACAAAACTATAAAGGGAATTTTTATTAAAAAAAAAAATATACTCTAAAACTCGATATATGAGCCGGCGCTCGCATCATACAATCTATAGCGCTTTAAAAGCGTATTTAATTCGTTTCGAGTATGATACCTAGATACCATTTCTTTTTAAAGAAAGTATATTTTCATAAGTCGTTATTCCATAAATAATGTCTTTGACCATTAAACTTGCAAGAAAACCTATTTAAAATATATGTATACTAGTGACCGCCCGCGTTTCTGCTCGTGTTTACAAACAAACAAACACATATCGTAACTTTGACATATATGATACTAGTGTCCACCCGTGGCTTAGCTCGCGTTTTACCAGGATAACAAGTAGCAAGTATGTACGTAAAAGTAGTATACATGGAATCCGTATATAATTTAGGCAAGGCATTACAAAATGAAGTGTTCCCCACGAAATTGACACTGTGATTCTTCAAACTATCGACCCAACATAAGCATTTTTTTTTTTTTTTTATACTACTTGTATTTCGGAACAAGCTGATGGCCCACCTGATGTCAAGCGGTAACCTCTGCCTATGAACAGTGCATTACCTCATAGGTCACGTCCACCTAGGACGCGCCCTATGTGGCATTGCACTGCGCCCGCCACCCTGAGACATAATGATGTAAAGTCTCATGTGCCTGTAATTTCACCGGCACCCTTAACCCTTCAAACCGGAACACTGCAATGCGAGCACTACTGCTTTGCGGCAGAAATAGGTATGGTGGTAGTACTTCCCCGGACGAACTCTTTCACAAAAAAAGCTCTACTACTACTAAAACTACTAAAGCATGTAATCTACAGGAACAAAACAATACAATCATACTTAACCACACCAATATATGTGCTGTGGCATATAGTGCGAAGCGTGAACGTGCAGCGATGGCCCTCGATGGGTTCAAGTGGTCATGAGAGCCATCCACTACTCCGAGAGCCACCGCGCTAGGCGTGTCAATGTCGCCACTAGGGTACCTACTATATATACGTAGGTATACGGTGAGTATATTGAGTGATTTGGTGAGCATATTGCGACAATGAGGGGTTCTCACGGCCGTTTCACATCATGCTTATAGCCTTGAAAATAGATGGCGCCAGCTCTGTACTTAACTGTCAAAATAAAGTGAAATGTCAACGTTGACAACGTAGTGATATATTTTCGTGGTGTTTGGTTATTATAACACAAAAGCACAGACAATGCATTTGTTAATTTTTACAACCGCAGTTGAATCAGCGCCATCTATCGAGACAAATCGAACTCCATTTTTTTAATTCGTAAATGAAATGCTCTCATTGAAATAACAATTGAATGCAATTAGTAATGACGTGAATTCGATGAACGTCTTACGTTTAATTCCAGAAAAATGGTGTAGCAAAATTATATGTATTTTTTGAGAGTTTCGTGTGACTAAAGTTTAATATAGAAAAATAGTAGTCGTACCATCGTAAAGATAGTTTTTTAGATATACTAGACTCCCCATTACCATCTCTGTAGATGTGATAGGCTGCGCAAGTGAGGACTGAAAGTGAGGCGCCAAGCGGTTATTGCTCACCAAATAGCAAGCTAGCGACCAAACTACTTGACAACGAAATTGCCGAGACCGAAAAAAGAAAGAACAAAATAATAAGGCACAATCTCATTCGCTACTGACCAAATCCACTCTTGGATGCGAAGAAGGATGGCCGCAACTTTTAAAGAAGAAAGAAGCCTAGTAAAATAATACCAGCTCGAATCAGGTTTACCAAGATGTTCAGTACCGACTATGAAATTCGACGTCTTCAAGTTCGCAGACGCTTCTGGATCGTCTGAAATGTGGCTATATATGGACGTGGATGATCCTGAGGACAGAAAATACACAGTTAACAAGCCAACAGTAAGGGGGAGAAGCAGAAACCAATCCTGGGGTCCTTGGGGTATAAAGAAGCGGAATGGCAACGAATGACAGCCGATAGCGAGTTGTAAGTTTTGCAGTAGCGACATCTAGTCGGGAGGCAAGTAATTAATTTCGGGCCCCTCCATGGTTTGTTAGGCATGTTGGGTTTATTTATTTTTGCTTCGTTATGAAATCATCGAATTCTCGAAAAAACTACCTAACGTTAGTGGCCTAAATGAATCTGTTGGAAAATAATGCACATGCCGTGCGTTTTTTTGTAATGGCACAAGCAATTTATAAAGTAAAAAATAGCAGACTGAAGGACAAAAACGTCATGCGACATATTTTTTATTTTATTTATTTTTAACTTTGATATACCTTTGATTGACCAAGATCTCACCTGTTGTCTCGCTATATATATATATATAGCGCTGATTACAATTTTCAACCTCACATCAAAGTAAAGTGGTTGTCTGACGCTTTTTTTAGGAAACTAAGGCTTTATTATATTCTTGTAATATCTATTATGCAATATATCGTCATTGAACGAAATTACTGTTTCCAAATCACAAAAAACACCAACAAATGAATCAAAATCACACGAGAAACTGTTATCCATTAATAGTTCTTTATTTTTTGGAGCCGGTAGTAGCACTTGGAATAAAGAGGGTTAAGCCGAGGGGATGTAGGCAATGTTGATAAAATTAATGATTTTGTACAAAGTGCCCGGGTTAAAGTAGGACATCTTTTCACATGGCGGGTCGACGGACGACCTTTTCTTTCGGTTTGGTATCGGAAGCGCTGTTTTTGCTGAAAAACAATGTTGGAAAATACAATAATGCGGAAGAAAATGGAGAATTTTCATTATGATATCTGTGGAATACCGGCTTATATTATTAAGAATTAACAACATTGAAATAAATCATAATTTTGTATTTTGAACTCTCTATTCAACTACCGGTTTATTCAAAAACATGTAAAAAAACAGTGGTGGTCTCGGCCTGAGAATTGGACTCTGCCAACACCTCCCGTGGATGTCGTAAATGGCGACTAAATTACGCCAGAGATTACGGGATGGACAGCAGTATCCATCGGAGTACTTTACTCGTTAGTATATCGTTTACAGGACAATGATTACGCTTTTATAACAAGACGTGTTACAAGTAATTAATTTTGTAAAAATTAAAAAACCCCCAACTCTGAACGGCTTAGCCGATTTTGATCAAACAAAGCTAAGAACACTCCTGACAAATACATATTTAAAACAAAAAAGAAAACGAAATCGGTTCATCCGTTCGGGAGCTACGATGGGACAGACACACACACACACACACACACAGACACGTCAAACTTATAACACCCCTTCGTTTTTCGTCGGAGGTTAAAAATTGAAGTTTTTTTTTGTTTTTTGTGATCGCCTGTCCGCCTTTTAATCTTGGTAATTACGGCAAATCACGGTAAAAATATAGCTTCTCACTTATTCATAGCAATAAAGTCCACACGTTACAAAATTTCGGAATTCCATTAAACTTTTTACCGCGGCATAAAATATCAGCCCTGAAAAATTATTCCCTTCCGAAACGTTAGGCATAAAATCGTTAGACTGGTTAAAAATTGTTTTTTCCCAAACAAAACATCCATTAAACGGGAACTCAACCCCATCCTTTCCTGGTATTATAATAAATGGCGCAATAATGCCACAATATAATATTAACACAAAGTTAAACGCGTTTTTATATTCCCTCTGAAACTTCAGCGTAGGGCGCCATTTTCGCCTCTTCATGTTAAAAATGTGAACGATTAAATTAATGGTAAATATTTATCAAATTTTTAGCTGGGGTGATTTGACGCGTTTAGGATGCAGTGTTTCTTTGAATGGGGTGATTTGACGCGTTTAGGATGCAGCGTTTCTTTGAATGGGGATTTGACGCGTTTAAGGATGCAGCGTTTCTTTGAATGGGGTGATTTGACGCGTTTAGAATGCAGCGTTTCTTTGAATGGGGATTTGACGCGTTTAGGATGCAGCGTTTCTTTGAATGGGGAGATTTGACGCGTTTAGGATACAGCGTTTCTTTGCGAAATATTGCACTGCTGTCGTTTTGAAAAAATCGTTTCTTCTGTCTGTCTCACAAAATTTATTCAAGTCGATAAAATAAGTAGGTATTGTTTTTCTTCAATAATTCGTAACAAGAAGCAGGACGGCAAGTAGTAAAAATAGTATTTTAAAGCGCTACGCAAGATTCTATAATATATGGCTAAAGAAACATAATTTATTTTTATCCGCGAAAAAATATTGGGGTTAGACCGCCCATTGTACATTTCTGTTATTTTTTTGTTATTGAGTTATGTTTTGCATTTCTGTGTATTATTTGTGTACAATAAAGAGTTAATCTATCCATCTATCTATCAAGAGCACAAGAATCTTTGAAAAACTGAAGTATTACGCCAAATTAATAAGTAAAGACTTTTCCAGAATCTTGTAAATAATCTGCCAGCATTAATCCGTTTTTTAATAGATACCTATTTATTTCCACCGCTGTGCAAAGGTCTACGCTTCGTTTTCGTACATTTAGTTTTGACCATCTAATGTAGCAGTAAAGCTTTTTTGTGAAAGAGTTCGTCCGGGGAAGTACTACCACCATACCTTTTTCTGCCGCGAAGCAGTAGTGCTCACGTTGCTGTGTTCCAATTTGAAGAGTATGGGTGCCGGTGAAATTACAGGCACTTGAGACTTTTCATCTTATGTCTCAGGGTGGCGGGCGCAGTGCAATGTCACATGGCGTGACCTATGTGATAATGCACTGTTTATAGGCAAAGGATACCGCTTAATATCAGGTGGGCCATCTGCTTGTCCTGTCATACCAAGTTGTACAAAAAAAAAACTCACTACGACGAAGTTTAAATACTCGTCGTGACCTTAAAATACACCAAAATCTTATGACCCCGTATCGATTTTGATAAAAATGTTATTAGCGACACAATAGCGGCTAATGAATTGATCGCGTGCAGGGTTGCCACCGGGTGCATTCGGATGCATTAACGGGCTTCCGTTCGCGCCACCCCTGATTTGTGAGTGCTTTCTTACGAGGTGTGTGAATGTTTTGGAAAATTCTTGTAAAAAACCAATAATTTGTTGTGGAATCTAAACACTAACCCACACATCATTAAAGTGTCTCTAGTAGTGACCTAGGTAGGTCAAACAGTCAGTTCTACATATATTATAAAAAACCTAAATGATTATATTTCGATAAATATTGATATCTCTACAATGGGTACAATTATTATTGCTCATTTAACTTCTCAACAGAAGAGTGTTTTATAGTTGTCCCGCCCACAACAGTCCGCGCGTAGTCCGCATCAGAATAAATAAAAGCGGCGAAGTGCGTGTCGGGCCGCGCAAATTCTTAGAATACTCACACGTCCGAACTCACAAACTTTACCTCTTTATTTACAGAAAGAATAATACAACTTATACAAATAAGTAGGTACAAAATTTTAAAATACAAATTAAACACTTGAGCTACCTAAATACCGTTGCAAACGATCTAAAGGTAGCGCAACTGATCTATATTTTTCTAACCTCTTTATATTTTCTTTCCTAAGTATAGACTAAGCGAAGTTTATGAATATTGTACACAAAAATAATAAATTAAATAAATAAATAGTGCTGGACAGTTCACACAACATTATCTAGCCCCAAGCTAAGCAAAGCTTGTTTTATGGGTACTAGATAACTGATATACTTAATACAATATATTACTCTTTTTTTTTTAATTATACTTTGAAAATACCCAGAACACCCTGAACAAATATCTGCGATCGCACAAATATTTGTTTCGAGGCGGGAATCGAACCCGCAACCTCCTGCTGCGCAGGCTAATCTTCGCCCGCCGCGCCACAGAGGTCGTCAATAGTATGAGCCGTCTGCTGTTTTACAAATTCTAGTTATGAACTTATTCTACTTGCAATTCTTACTACAATATATTCTCCGAACAGACCACAAAAGAATGTCCAGAACGATATAATTTGCCCATTACCACAAGTACATCGGTACGTCCATTTTTACAAGTGTCCTGTAAAATCTACTAATCGTCGGAAATTGTAGCCATTATCGGCACTCGGTTCAACTAAAATTATTATTGTCCGCACTAAAAGTAGCCATTTAGCCGTGATTGCAGCGCGAGTGGCTGGCATTCTTCGATAGTGCCATATTTGAAGCAGTTTAGATTGGTTCCAGCTTTACGTAAAGCTGGCTTTCAGCTTTTTTACTATTCAATCATGTTTAAATATTTTAGACAGAAAAACAGATTTCACAATCTACTCGATTGTTTTCAATCATAGGTTTTTCTTTCGTTTTTCATCAATTCGAGATTTTTCATTCGATATTTTTCATTCGTGATATTTTATCGGAGATTTAACATTCGAGAATTTTCATTCGAGTTATTTAATTCGTTTATTTAAAATATTTAGTTCGAGATGTTTAATTAGGATATGAAACCGTTTGTTTTATTCAACAATAATCTCACACCGGCTGTAAAAAAACCTGAGAAAATGTTAGTGACGAGTTTACCCTCGAAGTATGGAAGTCAAAAGTAGCACAAACAATGGTGTAGTGACGAAAAGACCCTAACCCTGCAAAATGAATTCGCATGTGTTATCGAATGGAGAATAAATAAATAAAATAAATAAATAAATAATGCTGGACAGTTCACACAGCATTATCTAGCCCCAAGCTAAGCAGAGCTTGTGTTATGGGTACTAGATAACTGATATACTTAAGACAATATATTACATAGATAGATATTTTTTATTATACATAGAAAATACCCAGAACACCCTGAACAAATATCTGCGATCGCACAAATATTTGTTCCGAGGCGGGAATCGAACCCGCAACCTCCTGCGTCGCAGGCCAAGCTTCGCCCGCCGCGCCACAGAGGTCGTCAAATCATGAAGATTATCATTTCACCAGGGATACAAAAGTACCTACACTTATAAAACATAACCTGAATTAATAGACCCCTCCATCTCCTCCCGTGGATGTCGTAAAAGCCGACTAAGGGATTGCCCGGACTTGTTTATACAATTTGTTGGTATAAGATTTGTCCTGATTGCTAGCTTATTTAAGGAATGTATTATTACTGGAAGAAAGCGTTAGCAGAGCCAGTCGTGGGAAGCAATAGCGGCGATGAGCTCACCACTTGTCACGTCTATGTCCCATGATGGTGCAACGCACAGTGCAAAGAGGCCCATTTGAGGCTCTGCCTACCCTTTCGAGGAAAAAAGGCGTGTCTCTATGTATGCATGTTTTTTTTCCATGATAATCTTTGATGCTGGTGAAGAAATTCTCCATAACACTGCATCAAAAATCCCGTCTCACAATCAACACTGCATCCTAAAGAAACTCAAAATACCTCCGTTGACATTACCCTCCGTCCTCAAACCCTTGGCTTCCGGTTATCGCTACACAAAGAGGACCCCCTTTCTCCCCCTCGGCTTACCGGAAGAGGAAATACCCTTCTATCGTTAAGGTCTACCCGCGTCATTCGTGTCCGAAGTATTTCTCGCCCTGAGCCTAATGAAACTTTTTTACAATTTTTAATGATCTTTATTTTCAGGATATTTAGTTTTTACCCGATAACAGCAAAGCCAAAAGATAAGGTCTATGTATGTGTGTATGTTTGTATTTACATACATATTTTCCACCATAGCACCACCGTAAACCACCGTATACTACTCATCCCGACTTTAATAATGAGATTCTTTATTATGGTCCGGGTAACAAACATACATATACACGCGCCTTTATCCCCGAAAGTGTAGGCAGAGCCTCAATGGACCTCTTTACCGTGGGTTGTGCCATCATGGGAATATAGGCTGACTTCGGCTACATATTGTACGAACAAAATCGATATGACGATCAAGTTACATCCAAAAAAGTGTTTTTTTTGTATCTGATCGAGTGAAATGAAAAAGAATAAAATTCTGAGTTCATTGAGATTTTTACAATAACAATGCATACGCAATATATGTATATACCTACGTTATAAAAACCCATACTGTGCAAATACCGGGTAAACACAGTAATTTTTATAACTTTTTACCTGAAGTGTTTTTTATAGAATTGTTATGCCCACGATAAAGGCACCGAGCTGAAATATCGAGTCCATGACATTAGAATATCAATATTAAACCATCGAACCTAACTACGATGATATAGACTTATAATTGCATCGTCTGATTACGCAATTCCCCGCCACGGTCGCGATCGCAAAGCGGTTGCAAGTCTGCGGCTCTGTGTCGGAAACTGGCTCTCTTGCTACACGACTTATCCATTTATCCGGCAACCTCCTCCTGCTATAAAGGGGTTGGAAAGTATAATGACGGGTTGAACTTGAAAAATGTAGGTATTTTTTGTGGGAAAAGATTACTTTTTATTTTTATTCCTGTTCATTTTACGCGTTAAGGCGATAATATAACCAAAACTGCAATATAGACCTATCTTAGAAAGTCTACATCTCCTTAACGGATGGCCCAAATAATTGAAAAAATATATATATAAGTAATAGATTTAATATATACAAAAATAGAAACTGAAGTTTACTTTACTTAATTTGCTGTTGCTTTTGACAGGAAAAAAACACCAAAGTTTCCTATGGTTTACACAAACAAAAGAAGAAGAAGAAGAGAAGAGAAAAAAAGAAGAAGAGAAGAAAAGAAGAAAAGAAGAGAAGAGAACAAGAGAAGAAGAGAAGAAGAAGAAAGAAGAGATTTTAATGTTTATTTCACTATATTATAGGTAATTAATAGGTTTATACTCGTAAAAACACAAGTTTAGATTTTTGAGAATATTAATTTACTTGAGACAGTTGCGGTTTTTCGTGATTTTCACTCACTATTTGTTTTGATTGCTCTATTCTGCCCCCTTCTTACTTATCTGAACTTTACTAAGTTAGACAGTGACAAAATTTGGGGTGACTAATCACCTTAAAGTGAGTTGAGAAAAAGGACTTTAATATCTGGGATTGTTGGCAAGTCAGGTACCACATCCATTTTCACTAAAAGTCAGCTCACTCATTGATCAGTTTATCCTTTTATTTTTAACCGACTTCAGAAAAGGGGGCGTTCTATGTTCGTCTGTATGTTTTTTATGTATGTTCATCGATATCTACATCAATTGTGAACCTATTTGAAAAACTTTATTGTTTTAATGAGTATACTATACTCCCGAGATGGTCCCATATTCACCAAGTCAGGATCTAATGATTTAATCTCAGAGAAATCGAGGGAAAACCTCTAGAACGAATGGCATGTACAGTGTGTTTGTTAATTTTTCATAATTATTGTTCATAACTTATTCAGGTGTTCGCGTCCAAGAGTCATCATTTCATGCTTGTGAGCTGATGATGAAAGCAACAGCAGCAGTAGTCGATTGTGATTTTCGTAAAAATGTATACTTGTAATACATACGTTATTTTTGGAGCTAAGTATATTTTTTGTTAACATCGTGCATCGGCTGTGCCTCACACCTTTGACCGAGGTCTTTCTAATTTTTACTAATTTTTTGAATATGATTAACACAACTAAGACTAATACACAAAAAAAATTATACAAATGAGACCGGAGACAGCTGAGCTATCATTAGCATATGATCTAAAGATAGCTCAGCTGATCCTTAACGCGACCAGGCATCCCAGAGATGCTGGCTGCATTGTCACGCTGAATACAAATACCAATGTGTTGAGCCAGATAAGAGCCAGCTTTCTCAAATTGACCTCAGCTAATGAAGTTACCTAATTTCGCATTTTTTTGTTTAAAATATCAGCAGAGTATTTTCCACGAAAATCTATCCAAAAATGATTAAGGCCACCTGTCCAAAAATGCTTTCCAGCACTTCAACGTTAATTTCAGCGAAGTTACCATAACGAACGGCCTTCATCTATCATGTGCCCTCTAAAAGGGTGGACGGGGCTGGCGGCGATTGAAGCCATTCTTATTTTATCCTGCAGTGTTGACGCCAAAAAATATCGGCGTGACCTTTCTTAGAGGGGAATGTATGGCTTACGATGACCGATTGGACACGGTGATGCGGGTGACTTTAAGGTTGACGCAAAGAATATGCTTTCTAAAACATTTTTCGGCTCTACACCTACGTCACACCTATGTTGACGACCTCTGCAGCGGTCGAGTAGCCGGCTGAGATACGAGAGGTGCAGAATCGATTACCACAGCAAGACAAATGATTGCTTGTTATGCAAAAAGGAATTTTGACGACCTCTGTGGCGCGGCGGGCATAGGTTCGCCTGCGACGCAGGAGGTTTCGGGTTCGATTCCCGCCTCTGAACAAATATTTGTACGATCTGCAGATCAGTTCAGGGTGTTCTGGGTATTTTCTATGTATAATAAAAAATATCTATTGTAATATATTGTATTGAGTATATCAGTTATCTAGTACCCTTATGGGTACTCAATCACGCCAATCAAGCTAAGCAGAGCTTAATAATTCATAATTCATAATCTTTACTGCAACAACGATGGTACATAGTAGGTCTTATTGTAATTATACTAGAATAGGTGTCACACATTTAATCCATTTTACTTCTATTTTTTTTTATGTGTTATTACAAGCTCTGCTTACCTTAAGGCTTGATATTGTTGTGTGAACTGTCCAGTATTATATTATACTTTCTTTTTTTTTTAAACCGCTCGGTTTTGTTACACGTCACAGCAACAGCTGGTATCTACAGGCTGTATAATAATATCGGGTTTTAGTTTTTTCTTGTTGAATCACGGTTAATAATTTGGCTTGCAGTACTAGATGGAAATACACCTGCCAAAGTTACTTCATAGGAAGCTGATAAGTAATGCCTTGTTATTGACAACCACTCGCAAATTCTCATAACAAAAGCAATACTGGCGACACAACCGCTACAAAGAACAACAAATCACGTTGATCTCAGGTCATAGGTAGCACTACCGGCGTATAAACAGCTAGGACCGGTCCGGCGCTGCTATAACCGTATATCTTGTCTTTGTGTGGACTATTTATGGCCACCCTTATTTTTATTTTAATGCTGATGCGCGCGGTGCCGCTCTGTCTCGTCGACTAATCTTTGAAAACAAACACCATGGGCAGTAGGCTGTTTGCAGGCAAGTGATTTTCAGTGAGTACTGATATAGGTTAGTGGTAGTAAAGCTTTTTTGTGAAAGAGTTCGTCCGGGGAAGTATTACCACCATACCTATTGCTGCTGCAAAGCAGTAGTGCTCGCATTGCTGTGTTTCGGTTTGAAGGGTAAGGGTGCCGGTGATATTACAGGCACATGAGACTTTTCATCTTTATGTCTCAGGGTGGCGGGCGCAGTGAAATGCCACATAGGGAGCGTCCTATGAGGTAATGCACTGTTCATAGGCAGAGGTTACCGCTTAACATCAGGTGGGCCATCAGCTTGTTCCGTCATTCAAATAGTAAAATAAAAAAAACTGTTACTTGTGTCCGCCCGCGGCATCTCTCGCGTTTTACCAGATAAAAAGTAGCCTATAGCTCAATATAGTAGATACCAAGTTTCACCGAAATAGAAAAATAAAAACTAAAAAACTCTTAAACTCTTTTAGCTCGCCTTTGTTTCTTCTCTGTTTGTGTGAAGAATAAAGAAAAATACATGTTTTGTTTTCATAAGTAATTCAATAATAACTTTACTGAAAATCGAAGCACCCAAACGTCTTGAAGTCACTGATCTCGCCCTTTCAATATTTTATAGTTTGTATAAGTTTCCGATACATGAATTTTATTAACTTTCGCTCCCCTGACGGATGGAGTGTTATAGTATTTGTTTTACGCGCCATCAATATGCCAACAACAGAAATTGTTGGGGTTAGACGTCGTAGTTTGGTAGCCAATGGTATTTTTCTTACTTCATAGTGCTAAAGCACGTAGTGGATTAGTAGGTACTTCTATACGAAAGTAATGGGCCTCGGCAATCATCGTTTTTTTTTTATTTTTTTTTCTTTATTGAGCGGCTTTTGAACATAATGTCCATGACAGCTCGTATAAGAAGCAGAAATATGATTGCAAGTGAATGAAAAAGCGACAGTTAGACACGAACATTATTTTTCTTTTAATGGAATTTGGATGGCTTGACAACATGTTATTGGTCGTTTGGTGAATGAAGGCAGTTCAAGGTTTTCAGAGATATTTCATCTTGAGGCACATGAGACTTTTCATCTTTAAGTCTCAGGATGGCAGGCGCAGTGCAATGCCATATAGGGGCCATATAAATACATACATAAATACATAACGCTGGACAGTTTACACAACATTATCTAGCCCCAAAGCTAAGCAGAGCTTGTGTTATGGATACTAGATAACTGATAATACTTAATACAATACATTACATAGATACTTAGATATTTTTTATTATACATAGAAAATACCCTGAAAAAATATCTGCGATCGCACAAATATTTGTTCCGAGGCGGGAATTGAACCCGCAACCTTCTGCGTCGCAGGCCAAGCTTCGCCCGCGGTGGGTATATAGGGTGGTTCTTGGTAAGTATAACGTAGGAAAATGGTCACGTGCTCCCAAAACATACCCTACCTACCCGCGGTGGTGTGATTCAATTATGGGCGAATTTGTGCGTGACGCGCCTTATTTTATGTGATTTTGTAAATTAATTGAGTTTAGTTCTATTGATTTGCGGTTGCGTTGTATGTTTAGTGAGTTTTGATTCATGATTATTATTTTATTAGTTAATTTTTCTTTGCTTTTGTACTTGTTTCTTTATTGCTATTAAGTAGCTTATATATCGAAAGAGAGATGTATATAACTATTTCAAAATCATAATTCTGTGAGAAGCCCGTTCATAAGAAAATCGATAAGTAACATGAATGTTCTAGGAAACTCATCTTGTACCCCCGTTTTGGACCCCTCTTGGACCCGTATTAGGCCCCTCTTGGACCCCTATTGGGCGCTCCCTTGTACCCCACTTGGACCCTCTTTGAACCTCTCTTGGACCCCTTCTTGGAGCCCTATTAGACCTTCTCTTGTACCCCTCTTGGACCTCTTTTTGGACCCTCTTTGGACACATCTTGAACCCCCTTCTTGGACCCCTCTTGGATCCCCTGTACAGTCATCATCAGCCGGTTAACGTCCACTGCTGGACAAGGCCTCCCTTCTATAGAACGCAATGTGGGAAATTGCCATAATTACCACGCTTGGCAGGAGGATTGGTAATCACAGTATTTGGGTTGAGTATGAAGGTGGATATTGCTGCCCATCCCCTTGTGCCCCTAACTGGCTTTTACGACATCCAAGGGAGGAGACTGAGTCTTTTCTTAGACCGAACACCACGGTATTGTACAGTAAGTAAAATAAAAGTCTGACTTTATAATTTACAGAGAGCAAACTAATCATCTAGAAATTCAAAATAAATTAAAATAATTCGAAAGATTAATCCCATCACGACGTGATTTGCTCAAGGGTGACTGGATGATTACAAACTTTCCAGAGAGAAATTGGCTAAAAAATTCCTTCGCAGAATAAAATCGAGGAGCGTTTTCCGAAAGTTATCGAAGTTTCCAACAATCCATTACACCAAGTTCGCAAAAAATTTGCTCGAGACTTGGGAACTTATTATTTTGAGTGAAAACATCGTGGAGTTTCGTCGCCTTACCAAGTTTGGCATCGCCCTATGATGGCACCCACTTACGCTCGATAAACTCGCACACTTTAAACAAATTTTATTTTATAAGTTTTGGTATATTAGGACACCAATAAAAACAAAGTTTTGAAAGACGATAGATGATTTTGTATTCATACTTTTAGGGGGCCCGCTAAATAAACCAGCAGTGCAACCAAATATTAGTAAAAACTATCTACATTGTCTCTCTTCCCGCCGCTCTTGTTCCGCCTCGGAACAAATATTTGTGCGATCTGCAGATATTTGTTCAGGGTGTTCTGGGTATTTTCTATGTATAATAAAAAATATCTATCTATGTAATATATTGTATTAAGTATATCAGTTATCTAGTACCCATAACACAAGCTCTGCTTAGCTTGGGGCTAGATAATGTTGTGTGAACTGTCCAGCATTTTTTTTTTTATTTATTTCTTTAGTCGTAGGAAGCAATGGCGGCGATGAGCTCACCACTTGTCAAGTATATATTCCACGATGGTGCAACCCACTGTCAAAAGAGGCCCATTGAGGCTCTGCCTATCCCTTCGGGGAAAAAAGGCGTGTGACTGTGTGCGTGTGTGCGGGTGTGTGTATTTTATACGTAACTCTTATTCGTTTTGTCTCTCTTTTGGTTCGGACACTTTTTGAGCGCTTATTTGAAGTCCATTTACTTTGAGGTCTTTGTTTATAACCATAGACGGTACGGAGGCTGCAATGCTATAAGGTTATAAAACCCATACTGTTTGATTGTATAAAGATGGGAAACTAACAAACCACAGGTTAGATATTAGTCTCTAGATTGTGTCTACAAAAATGGTTGTTCAAATCCAAATGAGGGTCAAACTATCATTTTGTACGGAGCAGGTTAGCGGTACACTTCCCTTGAAGGAAGCATTAAGCCAACTAGCCAACCTAGCTCGGTATTATCACACCATTTAGTACCCAGGTCGAACTAACTTACAGACACTAAAATCGCCACTTTCAGCGAGTACTAAACAGCAAACAAAGCCGGCGGCGGCGGCGAGCGGCGTCCGGTGCCTCGACAAAGGCTTTGTGCCCACTGACACGCTTTTTGCGTCGACCGTATCGCCGATGACGTCCCACTAGATCGATAAGAGCCTCCCACTCAACGGGAACGCTCCATTGTATTACTGACACTACGCTGTCTGAGATGTGGAAAATCGTGGCCCTAAAATGCGGACAGGCCGGGATTCAGAACATCGTAGCCTGGCGGGTCAGTGTCACTGTCCGGTATTTGGCTCGCTAAGCTTTTGTAACACATTGTAGAAGCCTTTGCGATGCACACTGCATACTTGCACCGCACGTTTCACTTTTCAGGGCCACAATACCAACCTGGTTAATGACCTAACGTAGGAAGACCAAGAAGGAACCAGTGATACGACTAACAAACAAACGAGCAAAATATTCTAAATATGAGCAATGATCTAAGACAACATTTGTAGCTAGAGGAAGAAAACTCTTTTTCCATTAAAAAAAAAAAGTTGGTTCTTAAGGATTAAGGAGTTGCTGTGGCCAACTGTGGTCATATTCATCAGTTCCAGTTCACCAAGTGATACTTTCTTTCAGCTTGACTTGTTGCTGAAAATACCAAAAACACAAATCTTTAATTTTTTAATCCTTAATTTCTCATGGATCCCATGATCAGAAACAGATTTTGATAAAAATGAGACCAATCTGGAATCTATATCCTTACAAATTAATCAAGATTTCAACCGACCGGTTTTCAAATCGGTTTATAAATGACGGAGATGGTAACAAACATTAAAAGAAAAAAAACATACGAATTGAGAACCTCCTTTTTTGGAAAGCATGAACTTTAATCTGTATGTTTAACTAGTATGTACCTATTTTGGGACATATTCACCACTTGGCCCAAAAGCCTTCCCCGTCCAGCCCTGGCTCGTGATAGCGTGCTGTTACGTCATGAGTCTGTTGCGTGTTCTAGATAACTTTACGCACGGTGCCGTGTCCCGACAATAATTGTTCATTTAATTGTGTTTAATGATTAATAGCTATTAATTTGATATTGACAAGTACGGACAATAATAAAAACAATCTAAACAATACTTTTTTAGTTGTTTTTCAATAATCTGTAGAATTTTGTTATTATAAATATAGCTATAATTTCAGGCATAAACGAACTGAATTAGTGATTCTCTGTTCATCGACAATCTCTTCTTTGACGATAGAATAAGGTTTATGCGGATTCCTAACAGGTGACAAACAAAATCCATTCATTTTCCATACAAATTCTCCTATTTCCATCCTATCTTTTTTTATGTTTTCATTTTTTAAGTAACACCTTACGTTTTACTTTATTTTCATATATTATGTATTATTTTAAGGTTTTTATTATTAATAATTTATGTATACATTAAAACGTACTGTCATGCATACAAGATACAAGATATTTACAAGACATACGACCAAAATGAAATACAAAATAAAAATGTAAGTCAAAGTCCTAGGAGTGTTATGGAAATAAATGAAAAAATGTATGGAACATTTTGAGAATAATAAATAGACGACCTCCGTGGCGCGGCGGGTGAGTAGCCGGCTGAGATGCTGGGGTGCGGTTTCGATTATAGTTGCGGGGCAATTGTTTGCATAACCAGCAAATATTTGTACCATGCCTGGGTGTTGTGAAACTATGGTTCTCGTAATCCCTGATACCCACGACACAGGGAATCCTAATGTAGGGTCAGGGTTATGACATATGTGACTGTTAGGCTCTGTAACAAATCAATGTAAACCAAACCGCGATTACTAAACCTTAAACTAAACTGATCTTTTTAATACCTATACTGATCATGCAATTTAGAGTAATCTTCTTAACTTACTCTATACCGAGGTATAATAATATAGTACGCCAGGCTACTTCGAGACATGACAGTCACGTTGGACACACCAGTCCACCAGTCCACGTCATCATCAATGAGAATGAGGGCTTTTCATTTTCGAATTAAAAAAAGAGTAGTTCGATTTGGCTCGATAGATGGCGCTGACTCAAATGTGGTTGCCAAAATTAACAAATGCATTGTCTGTGCTTTTGTGTGATAGTAACAAAATACCACGAAAATAAATCACGACGTTGTTGACTTTGACATCTCACTTTATTTTGACAGTTAAGTACAGAGCTGGCGCCATCTATTTTCAAGGGTTTATTAAGCATGATGTGAAACGGCCGTGAAAACCCCTCATTGAGACAGTGCTCTGTGCTACCAGGTAGTGTAATCTAACTCCGGGAACCAATTACATCTCCAATCCAATACAAGTAATTAATTTTGTAAAAATAAAAAAACCCTCGCAATGAAACGGCTGAACCGATTTTCATCAAACATAGCTAAGAACACTCCGGACAAATTCACCTTTCAAACAAAAGAAAAATCGAAATCTGTTCATCCGTTCGGGAGCTACGATGCCACAAACACACACACACACACACACACACACACACACAACACACAGACACGTCAAACTTATAACAACCCGTCGTTTTTGCGTCGGGGGTTTTACAAGGGTTTTACGAAAAATTACGTGATTGTTTTATTTGATTAGACAAATAAAATTACAATTTAAATATTTTTTAACAGAATAGTCAGAGAGTGTTATTCCCGATTTCCGTAACTTCTACTGTTATTAATCTGTGATATAGTGGCTACTGGATAGTGACGTCATCTGGTGTTAGTCTCGGAGTAGGAGGCCTTGTTTTCTTGGATCATGCTTACAAACATACAAAACTATTAGGTGTTCCATAATGTTACGCCATCTACAAACTGTGCATGCCAACTAAACGAAGGAAGATCTTAGTAAAATATTCGTCGCGATCCTCCGAGCCACTAAGTACGTGACTCTCATACTATGCATTGCCCGGTGAGATATTAGCATAAATTAGTTATTAGTCGAGCGTGAAGAACGTGACTCAGATGCGACTGGGGATGCATTCAGGAAACTCTGAAAAAATCTAATAGGCATGATAACTTTAAAGTTATATCGCGAACCGGTACGGACCCGATATTGTTATAGGGAACAAATCAAACTCAAAAATCATGGTAAATATCCCGTTTCTAGTGAACAGTATGTACAGAACCCTGATAGTTTCAAAAGTAATATGATAACTTGAGTCAAAATCCTATGAGGATATTGCGGATATTATTAGTTAGCGTGCCCCCTTTTACACTACACAATAATTGGTAATCACATATTATAAAGCGTGTTCACTTGGGGCGCTTTTAGATTTTTCTAGATTTTTCTAAGATACGTGTAGTGTATATAGAATTTAAACAAGCAACTACACAGATGTGGTTCTCAAGGGGTCCACTTGGGGCGCTTTTCGATTTTTCTATACTAAGATACGTGTAGTGTATATAGAATTTAAACAAGCAACTACACAGATGTGGTTCTCAAGGTGTCCACTTGGGGCGCTTTTTGATTTTTACACACAACATAAGTAGTACACACACACCTTCATCTTCGCCATACAAGGACATTTGTTAATATTTATTAATTTATATTTCCTATTTCTATACTTACAGATAAATGCTCGTTTTTGTCTACTCTCATGGATACTCTGTAAACCTTTATCATTTTGGGCACCCTCAACACGGGGCCTTCAGCCCAGTGTCGCACAATTGCATTTTCCATTGTTTGCCTGCGACGCAGGATGTTGCGGGTTCGATTCCCGCCTCGGAACAAATATTTGTGCGATCTGTAGATATTTGTTCAGGGTGATCTGGGTATTTTCTATATATAATATAAAATATCTATCTATGTAATGTATTGTATTACGTATATCAGTTATCTAGTGCCCATAACACAAGCTCTGCTTAGCTTGGGGCTAGATAATATTGTGTGAACTGTCAAGCATTTTTTTTATTTTTTTTATTGCTTCTTTTATTGTTGCTCAATTTTCCTACTGAAAAACCTTTCTGTGGTTTTTTTTATTTTTTTTATTTTTTTTTTATTCTACTTGGATGACGGAACAAGCAAGAGGCCCACCTGATGTTAAGCGGTAACCTCTGCCTATGAACAGTGCATTACCTCAATGTGGCATAGCACTGCGCCCGCCACCCTGAGACATAAAGATGAAAAGTCTCATGTGCCTGTAATTAATTGGTTTTGAAATAGAGGAAACATTTTCAGCGAGATTAATCTTCACCAGCCAGTTGAAATCCACAGCTTGACATGGGCTACCGACTTCTTGCAACCTTCAGTCTCTCGAGGCCTACACTACGTCCACGTCCTGTTCACGGTCGCCACTAGGGGTGTGGAGCGACGAGATAGGGCAATGATATTTCAACATGATTGGTCGAGCCTGATAGAAATGTGGAATCGCGGTAATGTGTGTCGAACAATAAAAATCTAAGAAGGTTTTTTTACATTTGCCTGTCCAATTTTCACAGAAAAGACTTACTACGAAGTCGAAATTATAAGAATAGCATTGCATCCGCTACTCAAGATACGGTTTGAACAAAGCAGCTGCATTTCTTCAAAAGCATGAGTAATAGGTGCCTTCTGGACCTTTGTGCTCCATCGTCGGTCACATCTTCAGTTACCAACAGGTGAGATCACAGTCAAGCGAAGTTTTATCAATGTCAACAACAGAACCCCCATCATTTCCATCCCATCCTTACTCATCGTCATCATCATCATCAACAGCCTGTATCAGTCCACTGCTGGACATAGGCCTCTCCCAATGCTTACCATTTAGACCGATTTCCAGCTCTTCCCACCCACTTTCTACCAGCCGCCTTACGCAGATCGTCGCTCTACCTAGCCAGGGGGCGCCCCACACTACGTTTACCAAGACGAAGAATATTGGTTCCTTACTCCATCACTGGCTATGATCTGTATGCGTGGTCGACATCTCACGAATAACTTGACACGTCTTATTAGTGACAACGCTGTTCGCATCAGGCATGATGACGCATAACGCTCTAAGTCTGTAATTAAGTGCTGGCAAGCAGGGTAAAGACCGCCCAGTGTTTGTTAGGTTTAAGACTAGGCCATTCGCAAAGCCTACTACGAAAACGTAGCGTAATAGCTAAACGAGTCAATTATCGTAGGAGGCCTCGTCCAGCAGTGGATGTCTTAAGACTGCTGATGAGATGCCATTCTTAAGCCCCTCATTTAACTTTATAAAGGCTTTAATGCTTACTCTACGAGCACGTAGATTATCTTAGGAATATGTTCTCACAAGATATTACAATATTGGTTCCCAGTAAGTAAATTCCGATATCTACACAGTGCGCCGAGCTCGACGCAAGATGTCCGATGAACCCCCATAGAAACACGGAAAGCCACCCATCATGTAAACCTAAGGCGAAGGCGTCTTCACCTATATTATGTAACTAGACAGTACACGCCAGTGTACAGGCTGCTCTGAAATCGGTGTACTTAATATTAAAGGGTTATGCGTTTTTCATACTCTTCGGATTAGTTATTAATTTAAACAAAAAATATATAAATGAAACAGTTGACCTACCTAATTACCTAAATACAAGATAATTAACATTTGTGCTACCTGAAGACCACTGCTAACTATCTAAAGGTTGCTCAACTGATCCGAATCGGTACCAGACGGAAGCATCCCTAAGATGCTGGCTGCAATGCCACGCTGAATGGCAATACTAATGCGTTGGGCCAGATAAGACCCAGCTTTCTTGTCACGCGTAGCTTCGACCAGACGCCCTGAAAGAATTTTGGAAACGCGAAGGCCCCAATACTCCACGGACCCAGAGTCACCTCAAATACGTAAGTTATCTCTAGAGACTTGCATATTTGCATTTTTTAAGAGCCTCAGCCACAGATAAAATAATACTATTCCTCAGCCGAATTGGCGTTTGTTTATATTTTAAGCATGTCTTATACATGTCTATTTATATATGTCTTGTAGTTATGTCTCGTGGTAGTTTCGGTCTTAGAATGGTTTGTGGTGGTCTCGAACTAAGACTGGGGCTCCTTCAACACCTCCCATGGATGTCGTAGAAGGGGCCAGGGTACGAACAGCAGCATTCAGCAAATAACACCAATTACAGCGACCATCAATCTGCCTGCGAAGCGTGTTGTTTATATCCTATTGGGAAGCCTCGTGCGGCAATGGAAGTCTACCGGCTGGCGAAGAAGAATAGTTATGGATTGGATTACCTACCTAGAGACAATGTTGTTGTAGTTTTAAGATAATATTGTTACGCCGACCTATTGGTGTAAAGGCATTTAGAGCCTTTTTTAGCAACATCTGTTGACGAGTAGTGGCGCTATAGGAAATGTAGAGTTGCTAGCGCCATCTGTGGACGAGTGGACGTAGAATTTCTAGCTCCATATGTTTTTTGAGCAGGACGCTTGTTTCATATTATGTCTCCTTTGGATGTTTCCAGGTAATTCTACTCAATGGTCGTGAGTACCAATTGAAAGTTCGAGATTTCTGTTTATTGCTCATGCTCACCCATATAAATAAATAATGCTGGACAGTTCACAAAACATTATCTAGCCCCAAGCTAAGCAGAGCTTGTGTTATGGGTACTAGATAACTGATATACTTCATACAATACATTACATAGATAGACATTTTTATTATACATAGAAAATACCCAGAACACCCTGAACAAATATCTGCAGATCGCAGAAATATTGGTTCTAAGGTGGGAATCGAACCCGCAACCTACTGCGTCGCAGGCGAACCTTCGCCTGCTGCGCCACAGAGGTCGTCAAGTGGTAGGTATAAGTGGAACTCAGTCGTTAATTGGCTTTCAGTGCGAATAAATCAAGTGACTTAATTGAGAGTGATAAATTGTGAAAAGTGTATTGAAGTACAGTCTTAGTAGAGAGTGTTTTTTTTTTCAGATAACTTTATTCAAAGTGTAATTTTGGAAACCAGAGTTCAATACGATTTATTTCATCCCGAACCCTAGCTCGAAATAGTGTAGCATAGAAAGGGAGGCAAATGATTTTGCCATAACTTTAGATAGATAAAAGTTCTTGCTCGTACAGTCTACTTACTATGTCCCAAATTTGAGGACATACTGTATAGCGAAGGTGTCCATCTGGTCGTCACGTCGGCTCCAAGTAATCGTATCAAGGAGGTCTGAGCCTGCGAGTGTCTCCTCGGTTCGTTGCACATACCAATGTGTACCTTGCCAAATTGAACAGCTACTGAATTTCAGATGGGAATTCCATATGTAGGTATTTTTTTAGATAAACATCATTATCACAATTTTAAGAAATTATCATAGCAAGTAGAATTTATAAAAGCAATTAATTTTGTAAAAATTAAAATAACCCCGAACGCAATGAAACGACTGAACCGATTTTGATCAAACAAAGCTAAGAATCTCCCGACAAATACACCTTTCAAACAAAAAAAAAAACTAAATCGGTTCATCCGTTCAGGAGCTACGATGGGACAGACACACACACACACACACACACACACACACAGTCACGTCAAACTTATAACACCCCTTCGTTTTTCGTCGGGGGTTAAAAATAGGATAAATAAATACATAAAGTAAATAATGCTGGTCAGTTCACACAACATAATATAGCCCCAAGCTAAGCAGAACTTGTGTTATGGGTAATAGATAACTGATATACTTAATACATTACATTACATAGATAGATATTTTTATTATACATAGAAAATACCCAGAACACCCTGAACAAATATCTGCAGATTGTACAAGTATTTATTCCGAGGCGGGAATTGAACCCGCAATCTGCTGCGTCGCAGGCGAACCGTCGCATGCCGCGCCACAGAGGTCGTCAAAGATAATTACATATTGGATAAAGGCAACATCCTGGAAAAAGCGTTAGCAAAGTTAGTCGGGGGAAAGCAATGGAGGCGATGGGCTCACCATTGGTCACGTTTAAATTCCTGCGATCGTGCGATCCACGGTGAAAAGTGGTTCATTGAGGGTATGTCTACTCGTTAGGGGGAAAAAAATATGTTACATAAACAGGTAGGTATAGCAAAAAAACATTAGGCAAATAAAAATTAGGAAACACGTAGACATTTTCACAGACGTCAACAAGTTAAAAAAGCGGCCAAGTGCGAGTCGGACTCGCCCATGAAGGGTTCCGTCCGTAGCAGCAAGTAACATAATATAAAAGTTCTTGGATAATTTACGATTTATGACGTATTAAAAAAAAACTACTTACAAGATCTCGTTCAAACCAATTTTCAGTGGAAGTTTACATGGTAATATATTCCATATTTTTTTTTTAGTTATATCATTCTCTTATTTTAGAAGAAGTTACATTTTACCACTTTGAAAGTGTCTCTCGCGCAAACTATTCAGGTTATAAAAAATGTTATTAGAAACCTCAATATCATTTTTGAAGACCTATCCATAGATATCCAACAAGTATGGGTTAGACGAAAATAAATTTTTTGTGTTGCAGTTCTAAGTATAACCCCAATAATTCTTGTTTTTTTTTTTTTTGCGAGAAATTCTTAATGCGGTTCACAGAATACATCTACTTACCAAGTTTCAACAGCATAGCTCTTATAGTTTCGGAAAAAAGGGGCTGTGACATACATGGACAGACAGACAGACAGACATGACGAATCTATAAGGATTCCGTATTTTGCCATTTGGCTACGGAACCCTAATAAAAAACAACTCCAAAAAATAATGAGTAGGTACTAGCCAAACATTGGGTTACAAGCATGTTCCATCGTAAAACATACATGTTCAACACAAATGACGTTTTACAAATCCATCATTGTAACATTTCACATCGTTGTAACATTATCTACCCTACTTTGTCTACAAGGAAAGGAAATGTACCCGAGCCACTCAAGGCGAGTGACACCGTGGTAACTGCTAGACCATCTGTGACAGGTAAAAGGGGGTTGCTGTTGTTGCCAACGTGTTTTAGATTATGTTGGCTAGACTGGAGTGCAAAAGTGGCAAATCACATAATTTACACAACAAAAAGGTTTTGAAGTAAATAGAAAATGGTGGTTTATAATAAAACTGTGCTCATTGCTGAAATGCAGAACTCCAAATAACTACCTGAAGAGTTTTTCTAAAGTTTTCCCCAATGTTAGTTTCTATCATCTGAGTCATGGTTTATTGCCACACAAAAAACGTGATATGAAAAAGTTGCCAACGTTACTCAGAAAGTTGATAGATCTAGCCAGAAAATGCTTGAGCTGGCATTTGTGTGTCCAAGGTAAAATGGGGTACATTTCCGAATTCTCTCACGCACGGCCAGAGGGCGCGCTCCACGACACACCAATACGTCCTAATGTGATGGAGAAATAATTTCCTAAAATGCATTGGATTGAGAGGAGCTCCACATTTGAGTAGTTTTCACTGGCCCGATCTCAATTTACTTTATTACTGATATGGGGGTGGAACGGTCTGTGTTGATGTAAGTGATTGAGTTTTTTTATTTGAGTGAGTTTTCATCCAATTTGATTTTTGAACGAACAGTTGTTACTCGTCAAATAACTTTGCGGTTCTGAAATTAGCTTGTGACAAACGTAAAATTATTTGGCGCGTTATATGTTTGTCTCAATAACCATTTATAAAAAGTTCAACAGGGAATCTTTTTATCCAAGAAGTATTGAGTGGTGGGAATAAATCGCAAGAAGTGTTTTTAATAAAAAAAAAACAATAGTAGCTATTAACCATTGAGGAGTTCCGTTGTCCATCTTCCGTCTCCATCATCAGAACAGCTCGATGTCACCAAAATATTGTAATAAAATATCGGAACCTGACAGTTAACACATAGGGTGCGTCCTTGGTGGACGTGACCTATGAGGTAATGCACTGTTCATAGGCAGAGGTTACCGCTTAACATCAGGTGGGCATCTTGCATGTTCCGTCATCCAAGTAGTATAAAAAAAAAAAAAAGAAAAGTTAAACCTAATTTCATCTCAATCGGTTCAGAATAACTGCTTTAAAATTCAGTTGCAAGATTTGATTCAAACATACATTCCATCCTACATACACACATTGCAGTTGAAAAAAAAGAAGAAAAACGTTTATTTACCGAAAAAAGATTTACAAACACTTAAAACTATGCTTTTAAATAAGAGCTTGTAAAAACATGATATAATTTGGATAAGTCTTGCTCCCGCGCCAGGCAGAAATCTTCATACATAAAAAACGCCACGCGCCGCTTGAAAAAGCTGTTTTTATTGAATATCTCGTGAAATATAGATAATTTAAAAAAAAACCGTGGTAATCAATACCCCTTTTATTGTATTGATTTTACTTATCCAGTTTTTGACCCAATAATCTGTACCATATTAACAAACATACGAATTTAGCCAAAAGTTAGAGGTAACTTTGTGATTTTTTGTTTTATCGAGAAATTTTTGTCTTATCGTGTTTCTGTCTGGGTGATCCCTCGGTATTATAATGTATATTTTTAATTTGAATATTGTTCTTGATTTAGTCAGTTAAAAATCTGGGTTGGTCTTGGACTGTCTAGAACACAATTTGACTACATTTGATGTTTGCCTAGAGCTTAAAGTGACTACTGCATAATGGGTCGAACACTCAAATGTACTAAAACACAAATTGACTAGTACCGAAAAAACCTAGAACAAACTGTTGTCTTTTGTTTTTGAATGTACAGGCGATGTCAAAAATAAAAATACAGCACTATGTCATAAATTATAGATATATTATGTTAATTCATATGGCCAGCAAATTAAAGTAAAGAGAAAAGTCACTCCGTCACTTAAATAACTTAAAAATAACCTTCACGATATTATAATAAGTTCGGTACTTAATTTCAACTCTCTTTTTATGTCTTTTATAGCTTTTAAAAAATCGATTAGTGCTAATCTAAGATTGGTAGTTTTGCGTTATACCCCAGCTTAAGTTTTTCATAAAGGTGCAGAATGCAGGTCCTTCGAGATCCAGTCTTAGCAGCAAGAATCCAGATATCAGTTTGAATAAATAAATAAATAAATAAATAAATAAATGATGCTGGACAGTTCACACAGCATTATCTAGCCCCAAGCTAAGCAGAGCTTGTGTTATGGGTACTAGATAACTGATATACTTAATACAATATATTACATAGATAGATATTTTTTATTATACATAGAAAATACCCAGAACACCCTGAACAAATATCTGTGATCGCACAAATATTTGTTCCGAGGCGAGAATCGAACCCGCAACCTCCTGCGTCGCAGGCCAAGCTTCGCCCGCCGCGCCACAGAGGTCGTCAATAGTGGCTACTTACATAAAATATATCGTAAGTTATTTTTTATATCTTTAGAACAGCCATTGCGAGTGAAGTTCCCAATGAACTAGGTAGGAAAGTATGAGATACCTGCTTTCCATGAACCAGCCAGTTGAAGCACCATTGTCCGATTGCAACTTGAACTGAGATTGCATGCTCTCAAAGCGACTTATCTAACCTATAATAATAGCAGGAACAGAGCTTTACGAGAGCTTCCTTCTTGATGCAAACTTCAGACAGACGATTTGTAATGATTTCACTATTTTAGTTTTTACTAATACTTACTTCGTATTATTGGTTCTTTCTTAGTCACTCTGCGTTAAGTCAGAGGTAATAGGACCGATGGTGAAAGAACCAGTGTGGGGAAAGGACTCACTGCGCCTTGCAGAGGCTTCTTTCATGTACGTCAATAATATAACAACCACGTTCTGAGAATATTTCGTAGGATAAGTTTTTTTATATATTTTCTAGAAAATGAATACCTACTTACCCGGACTTGTTGTTAAGATTCGTTGGTATAAGATTTGTCCTGGCTGCTAGCTTAATATGGAATGTGTTATTACTGGAGGAAAGCGTTAGCCAAGTCAGTTGAGGGAAGCAATGGCGGCGATGAGCTCACCACTTGTCAAGTCTATTTTCCACGATGGTGAAACCCACTGTGACAAGAGTTCCATTGAGGCTCTGCCTACCCCTTCGGGAAAAAGACCTGTGTCTATGTATTTATGTCTGTATGTTATGTACGATTACAACATTTATGTTATGTACTTAACACAAAATGCTCTAGCAAAGTTTGCAACAATAATTTTTCCATATTCGTTCAGTCTACAAAAAACTAAGCCGACATCTATTTCCCCTAATAGATGAAAAATCTCAAAATATGAAACGTCTATAGTGGGAGGACTCATCTATGGGGGTAGGTAGGTACAATCTAAGCAGTCATTGTGCAACTATGGCCGTCGTTCGTAGCGAAAGGTGAGCGACCATGATGGATATTGCTTGGCTAATCATAGGGAAAGGAAAGAGAGCGCTTTAGAAATATGCCATGCTTATTTTGATGGCTTGTTTTAAAAGAGCCTTGCCAATATCAATGTTTTAAGGAGTGCACCACTGAATTTTGACAGTTCGTTATTTCACAATAAGTCGCTTTCAAATGTATGTATGTTTGTTTGGGTGGAATCCGGATGGAATCTTGCAACCATGAATGTAGTATTACACTTTAGTACAAGAGCCCACGACCAAAATTATTGTCTTATCGTTTTACGATCAAAACTGTATAAAATCGATAGATTTGGTGATTCTGATTGCAAAAAGCCTAATTTCAGAATTTTTTTGCGTCTCGTCTGACCTGAACGCATTTTTGAAGATGTCAAAAATTTTTACCGAACTGTTTCATAGTAATCTGTCTGATTTCCAGAATGTAGTTGAACGATAAATTTTAGATACTTAAAACACAATTTTCAGACACCACAAGCGTCGCACGTACCCAGGAGACCATTTGAGAAAATTAAAAATGAGGCAAAAAAATAAACCTATAGCAAACCGTCTGAGAATCCCGTTTTCAAGTGAACATTGGTCAGTTGATGCGAATTAATCATTTTTCAGAAGAAAGTGTGAGCATCTTATGTGTTGAAACCATTCTGAACGTGTTGAAAATTTTACCGATATTTCCCATAGCATTCTGTCTGAAAACTGTTCTACATCATGAAAAAAGTTGCCTGGATGTAGAAAAAAATTATATCAGACAAATTTAGTATCGTACTTCACTAATCAGACAACTTTTCGAGTCAGAAATTATAAAAAAATCGTATTGTGGCGTATTTACGTTTGTTAAACAAATGAATAAGCTGCAACTCGCAAATTCTTAGATGATGATCGATAAAGAGCTTACTCGAAACCATCGAACTAAAATTGAAGGACATTTTTAAAATGAATGATGAACTCTATCAATAATGTACAAGTGTTGATCAAGGACAACACTATTTTTAACTCACACATAAGCTATCACCACCTCAAACACATTTTTTTTTTGGTTTCATTTTGGATATCTCATTGTAGATCTAGTACATATACTAAATCTATGGTTGCTATAGTCAGTTCTGATCGACGCTAGCGCTGTCGGCCAGCCAGGGACAGGAACGTAGCAAACACCGCACGTTACCGGGCGACTCCGAAACGTTCTCTTCGTTTTTGGAGTTTTTGGTGACATTTAAAATGTCTGAAAACGAATTTATCAAAAGTCTGGCAGCCATACAAAAGATTAAAAAAAAAAAAAACTAAGCTGCTATGAGACAGGTCGGGTAAATTTTTTGACATTTTTGAAAATGCGCTTAGGCCACATGTGACGCGCAAAATGACTGAAAACAATTTTTTTCGTAATAAAATGACGAAAATTATGTACATTTTTATTATCAGACATATTGTGATAAAGCTGTTTGCCTATTTTTTTTAACGTAGCAGAAATGCCACCCCATAAAACTGCGACGTTTCTAGCCGGTACTGCCGACTTAGCCGGGTTCAGATTCATGTACTCTAATGGTATTATACAGTTTTGGCCGTAAAACGATGCGACAAGGTTTTGGTCGTGAGCTCTCGTACTACTTGCAACTGAATTTTAAAGCAGTTATCCTCAACCGATTGAGCTGAAATTTGGCATACCTGTCAAGTTTCGATGACAATACAAGACTGGTCGTCTTTGGGCTCATATTGATCAGCACACGGTTACGATCACTAATTGTATTTTAAAATATATTTTTCACAAAAAACTTAGTTCTGACAATTTTCTAGTAGATACATGAAACTATTTTTTTATAGCATTTTATGCAAAGTTTAGCACCTTTTTTTGTTTTTTGAGGAAATACTATCTGATCAAAAGCATTCTGTTATGTTAACAAAAGATTGTGTATATCAGAGTAAGTAGGTACATTATAAGTATATACTATTATTATTATTTAATTCTTTATTGCACAAAAAACACAAGGAAATTGTACAAACCGAGGACTTAATGCTAAGCAGCATTTTCTGCCAGTCCTCCATGAGGATGATACATAAAGGTTGGCGTGCTCAAAACTAATTGCAAAAGAAAGATAATATAATAGGTATAGCTTAGAAACTAATTTGCCACCAAATCACTACTACTATCACCAGCCTTTCCACCGATACTTATATCATATACTCATACATACAAACATACAGTTAAAGTTAATAACGTACTATTAAAAATTTACTTTTTTTTTGTATCATTAAGGAAGGAGGTCCCCAAGATACAGGTTAACCTAGTTTGGGGACCAACGATGTCATGTTTTTGTTATTGTAATTTTCCTGTTCAATAAACGTTATTGTATTGTATTGTATTGTATTGTATCATACAAAATGAGTTCGGATCAATTGAATAAAGTTATGTTTTCCTCATTATGCCATCTTATATTATTGATTGCAGGACTTTATTGTTGCAAACTGAATTAAATGTTATAGTTTTTCAACGATTATTGGGTTATTTTTGTTCTAATTTCCAATTTGAACAATCATTTTTCTATAGGTATCAGAAAACTTGATCAGAAATTGCAGAGTTATTGCTGACAATAATTAAAGAGTTGTGCGTTATGTTAGGTATGTATCTATGTATTTGTTTTTCTACTAGTAGGTATCATTACTATTTTAATATCCTTCTATGTTAACTTAAACTTTGATTTTAAATAGTTTTTTTTTTTTTTTATACTACTTTAATGACGGAACAAGCAGATGGCCCACCTGATGTTAAGCGGTAACCTCTGCTTATGATCAGTGCATTACCTCATAGGTCACGTCCACCTTGGACGCGCCCTATGTGGCATTGCACTGCGCCCGCCACCCTGAGACATAAAGATGAAAAGTCTCATGTGCCTGCTATTTCACCGGCACCCTTACCCTTCAAACCGGAACACAGCAATGCGAGCACTACTGCTTTGCGGCAGAAATAGGTATGTTTTATATTATATTTATCTATTAGAATCACCAACATAGTAACCACCGTTACGAGTAATTACAACACATGATAATTATATTATGCATTCCAAGTGTTACCACATTTATAGATGACCGACAACATGCTATTAGCGAGAACAGATTCAAAATAAAAATATTAGTTAGGTATTGTTTTAGGCTGTAACTAGTACTACACGGACGGTTCGTACGAGTGACCGCATGCACGTATTAGTACTTACCGTCCGTACGGTACATGCACCATTCAGTACTCCACGGACTAATGTACGGCTCGAGTCGTTCGCAAGCATATTTGTTTTAGGCTGTGTTTAGTGCTACACGGACGGTCCGTACGAACGACCGCATGCACTTACTTAGTACATGCCGTCCGTACAGTCCAGCGTTCAGTACTTCACGGACTAAAGCACGGCTCGAGCCGTCCGAAAAGCACTAAACGCGTTGGCTAAGCACTAAGCACTCGTACGATTGGATGGACGGTCCGCGGTCCGCTCTGCTAGTGAACCAAGTGCCGTGCTGAAAATCAGCGCTACAGTTTAAACCTTTCAGGGTTCCGTAGCCAAATGGCAAAAAACGGAACCCTTATGGATTCGACATGTCTGTCTGTCTGTCTATCCGTCCGAATATCACAGCCACTTTTTTCCGAAACTATAACAACTATGCTGTTGAAACTTGGTAAGTAGATGTATTCTGTGAACCGCATTAAGATTTTCACACAAAATATTAAAAAAAAAAAAAAAATGGGGGGTACTTAGAACTGAAACTCATTTTTTTTTCACCAAACCCATACACGTTTGGCGTGTCTATGGATAGGCAAAAATGATATTGATGTTTCAGATATTTTTTTTTTCTAAACTGAATAGTTTGCGCGAGCGACACTTCCAATGTGTCCCCCCTCAACCTGTAACTTCTAAAATAAGAGAATAATAAAACTAAAAAAAAATGTGATGTCCCACCGAAAATTGGTTTGAACGAGATCTAGTAAGTAGTTTTTTTTAATACGTCATAAATCTTAAACCGCAATTTTATATTATGAACTTTTATATTATGTTACTTGCTGCTACGAAACCCTTCATGGGCGAGTCCGACTCGCACTTGGCCGCTTTTTT
Organism: Operophtera brumata; assembly: GCA_932527175.1. Classification (NCBI taxonomy): domain Eukaryota; kingdom Metazoa; phylum Arthropoda; class Insecta; order Lepidoptera; family Geometridae; genus Operophtera; species Operophtera brumata. The sequence goes on along the minus strand of OW052235.1, from coordinate 6,904,508 downwards.
ACAGCAATACACGCAGCACACTCACTATTAACATATATAGCCTATGGTATCTGTTTTTACATATAGTGCTATGTATAGTTTTTTTTCGCCACTCGACAATATAATTCAGCTACAAAATTATTACTACCCACTGCTTGTATGCAAATAACTGAGGCAAACTACATCTTCCATTGATTGAAACTTGAGGGAGCTCTGAAAGGGTTCGCCTCAATCATCAAACAGAAGCCACTTCAAAACTGCAATGACACATGTTAACATTTCGATTGTGGAGTGATTCGAGTGATTAAGTCGGCCGACTAGTTTGATGACTGAACAAGAAGCCGTAATAAAAAAACGGCCAAGTGCGAGTTGGACTCACTCACGAAGGGTTCCGTACCATTATATATAGAAACAGCAAAAAAAAACACGTTTGTTGTATAGTCTTAAATATTTATTTTATTCTGTTTTTAGTTATTTTTGTTATGAATAGATTATCTGTGAAAATTTCAACTGTCTAACTATCACGGTTCATGAGATACAGCCTGAGGACAGACGGACAGCGAAGTCTTAGTAATAGGGTCCCGTTTTACCCTTTGGGTACGGAACCCTAATAGTCAAAATATAGTTTGGATTATGTTCCGATGTAGTATCTAAACGTCATAAATATCACAAATGGTATTGCTACTGAAAATACAACACAGAAATGTGATTTTATCGAAATGAGACCGAAACATGAACGCTTCAAAGTTTTTCCCAAAAATGTTGGCTAGAATATTAGTATAATTAGAAGCGTCTCTCTTCTCTCTTTCCAATAATAAACACTATCCTACTTTAATCTATTTTCGCTATGAATCGAAAGACTAAATTGTTATTATGAGGTAGCAGAATACTAATTTTCAGTCAGTTTACACTTCAGTCTGGATTCAGAAGACATGGCCGCTTTGCGAAGTGTCCCATAGTTGCAAGCCAAAATCTCTGCAATTTATCGTAAATTTAGTTTGAGACTTTTAGCACACAAGGTAGCAACTTGAAGAGGGGATTTAATTTTAGCAACTGTGAACCACAAAATTTCCACAATAAAAAAAATGCATGTTCAACTTGTTTTTAGAGACCTTTTCAACGATACCCAACATAACGTGCTTCGAGAAGAAACGTCATTGCCAACTTTGTTATGTCCTACTCGATGCTCATAGGGCACCAGCACGAGCATCGATTACAGTGAAGAGGGGGAAGGGAAGGGAGGGAGGGCCACGATGGGCCTAGTGCCTATAGTTTTTTTACTTATGGTTTTGGGCTAGCATCACACGTTCGCATGTAAAATTGACCACGATAGACGCAAAATTGAGGGAGTTAGTAGGCTGTGTCATACGGATGGACGGACGGACGGACAAATGGACAGACGGACATAACGAAACTACGATAAGGGTTCCATTTTAGCTAGTATTTGGCTTCGGAACCCTAACAAAAAGTTAGAAACAACAGAGCATCGTCAAAACAACAGCAAATCAGAATGTTCTTGTAATTAGGAGGCAATGAAGTCATATAATGCCTATTTTCAATATTATTTTATTAAACTTTCCCAAGTCCACAGTCCTTGACGCGAAGCCTACTCGAAATGCAACGTAACAAGAGAAAAATACTGAAACAAATTCCATAACTCATTTTCAATCGCCAACGTCGACATCACTCGACACGCAAACTCTCCAGAACGCACGCAAAACGAACATTTTTCCAAACGAAACGCCCTCTCGACGCAAAACTCTATAACAACGTCGAAAAAAAATAACAGTAACATGGCGTATAATGACAGCTGGTCCACTTGAGAACAAAAGGGGAGAGCCGAGCCTCGTTCAGAAAAAAATACATGAAGAGTAAAAACAACTGCGCGTAAGTACGCGGTCCGCCCGCCCAGTCGCCGCCATCCGCTCGCTAATAAATTTACAATCACGTTCGATCCCGACGATGCCTAGAATCGCACCCATACTAGCGCTGAGTGGCCGGTGCGGTGCTTGGCTACGTGGTCGCACCACCCACATCCATCGCTCCTCTCAACCTGAAATTAGGTAGCGCTGAGAAAACTCGTTACGAATATTGCGTCTCGGGTAGAATGGAGCCGCATTCGAGTTTAAAATGCAAATAATAATCGTGGTATTCATCAAAATTCTGTGCGCGGAATGCAAGGAGAGGCCGTGTTTTACACGTTATAATTTTTCGCCGAAAGCAGGGTTGCTAAAGGCGGGTTTGTGCGGAGTGTAGGCTCGGTTCAAATGCCGCGCACGGACCATTAGTTGATGAGCACGTATGCGCCCGCCCTAGGCTCCACCGACCGTCCGCGTGCCTGCGTAACAGTTAGGTACAATTTCAGTTGAAATATGAAAATGTTTTCTAGATACCTTTCAGTTAAAAATATGTTTCGGTATAACTACCGCTTTCACGCACAATAACTTTTCGTTGAGAACTTTGACCACGGAAAAGCAAGTGAACGTAAATTGGATGAATGTTAGAAGGAATCCTAGGGGTTGGTAGAATAAGCCTGGGCAGAGCGTACATTTTACGTTTTAGGGCGGAATTGTCTGTTCTGTTTTATGGGCATGAAAGACGTCAGTAGCGATTGTGGTTTGTGTGTTACGTGGCGTGAGTTACTTTTGAACTCTTGTACTGCTGTTGCTTTTAAACTTGATGTAGTGAAAATGCTGAATGAAAAACAATTTAAGCTTTTATACACAATAAATCTTAGCGCATGGATTTTCGCCGAGCTAGGCACTGACCTCAAAGTAAAAGTACTTCGGGTCAGCACTCAAAAAGTGTCCAAACCAATATAGAAACCAAACGCATAAACATAAATAATTATTTCAAGTGTTATCCGTCCATTGCTGCTTGATTATTGAACACATTTGAAGGACTAGACTATGAGCCGGCAGTGTATCGAACTCATTTGTCAGCGTTCGAATTTTCAAAGGTGGCATTTTTGTCTTTGATAGTGTATGGAATGCTGAGTTATTAGAAAGTCTTTGGAGCTAGGTAAGGCTATTTTGGATTGTGTTTAGGTGGGGTTGTAGGTAGGTAAGGATTGTGTTTCGATAGTGCCCGTTTTTCTGCGTTCAATCCTGAATTTTATCCAATGAATTATATTTTCAGCACAACCCTTTAGTTGTGTATCACTCCAATCTAACCTGTTTAATGTGAATTTATCTATCTACATTTAGTATACTGTCAATGTCCGCTTTGATCCGAGTTCCAGCCGAAACGAACTATGGGACCTATTAGTGAAGTCGCACGCAAGTTACGCATTTCTGAGGGTACGTATCGAGAGTTGAATCGTGACATTGAAGTCGTGGTCCCTTACAAAAACAGTCACAGTGGATTTAAGACTGTGTAACTTCACATGACACTACAAGCTTCATTGTTATTATCATTATCATCATCAGTTCAAATTATTCAGACATATCTTGTGGACGATTTAAGTCGAGAGATAGATAAAAACTTTTTTTTTAATAAATATCTATAAAAACTTTTTTTTTAATAAATATCTCTTGTCACGTCTTCCGCCCTATTTTTTGTCCATATTCTTATTTATCCTCTCCACATGCCTAAGCATAAGTATTTTTCTCAGTTTTTGACACTAAGTCCCCTTTTTAGCAGGTATATATATCGTGTGATACCAGATAGGCCCTTATACGAAACGATATGTGTTTTATATGAATTAATTCCTCGGCTGACGGAGCCCGAAAGCGCTTCACTCACGGGCCAGATGCCGCTCGGACAGATCAATTTGATGATTGCAAAAAAATCTACAACGGACTTTTTGATGTCGATTTGGTACGAGAACGACCCTCTTCCTTGCGAGTTTTGAACGCTTTCAGAATAGGGGTTCTTTTGTTTAGTGAGACTTGCTACGGGTTAGTAAACAACAAAGATATTCGGATAGCATTTCGAGTAACTAAATTGTAGCAAAATTTCGGTAATAATTCTAATGAAAATCAAATCGTTGTAATCAGTGGTATTATAATAAGGTTATTAGAATAATCTTGTTTGATGATGTTTAATTCTAGCTTAGTTACGGCTGTATAGTTTTTAGGGTTCCGTACCAAAGGGTGCCAACGGAACGCAATTACTAAGCCTCCGCTGTGCGTCCATCCGTCCGTCCGTCTACGTCTGTCAGCGGGCTGTTTCGCGTGAACCGTAATAGGTAGACAGTTGAAATTTTCACATAGTGTATGTATATATTTTAACTGTCGCTATCTCAACATGTGGGGTTTAATTCCTTAGAACTTATTAATTAGAACAAGGCTGTATTTTTTATTTTTTAAATCGGTCCCGTTTGCCTGTAATATGTGAACCACTGTTTTAAGAGGATTCATTGATAACTTTTTGTTAAAAGTTAACCAATCGTGTAATGCAACTAGAAAAATATAATTTTCACTAGAAACGGGATATTTACCATGATTTTTGAGTTTTATATGTTCCCGATATTTCGGCACAGTTGCATGCGCCATGATCACGGGAGAACTGACTAAAGTCTTTGCGAGTAGATGTTATTGGCAGATATATCGATCTAAAAAAAAAAAAAAAAAAAAAAAAAAAAAAGATAAAAGAGTGAGAAAGAGGGTAGATCGATATATCTGCCAATAACATCTACTCGCAAAGACTTTAGTCAGTTCTCCCGTGATCATGGCGCATGCAACTGTGCCGAAATATCGGGAACATATAAAACTCAAAAATCATGGTAAATATCCCGTTTCTAGTGAAAATTATGTACATAACCATGATAGTTTCAAAAGTTAGAAAAATATAAGTCAGTAATATGAAGAATCAGGTCACCAAATATCACTTTCATATGTTTTGTAGTTGCTGAGAAAAATCTTGATCCCTGCTACCAACATTTCCAATGCATCTTCTTAAGATGGCACTGCGTGACGCACCGAAGTACATCGCAGGCGTGGTCTTAAAGCTTGTTGTTTCATCATACTCAATGTTTGAAAGAGAGGCACTGTAAAAAATGAGAGCCAGTGCTAGATCCCTTGGTTGGAAGTCGTAAAATTCCTCTACTTACTTGCGAAACGGCAGTAAATGCAAAATGTACTGTTCATAGGCAGAGGTTACCGCTTAACATCAGATGGGCCATCTGCTTGTTCCGTCATTCAAGTAGTATAAAAAAAATGCGCAATATATTCATAAAACTTGTTCCAGGACATACGTGTTTTTAAAGCCTTACTAGTTTGTGACAAAAGTGCTTAGAATCTACATAATATGAGCAAGTTCTCCCAGAAACGTTTTTTTTTTTACTTTTGTAGTTTATAAGTACATTATCAACATCCAAAGTTCAGGTAAACATTGTGCAAATAAGCTGACTTTTGAAGGCTTATAATGAAATTAGTTGTATAAAAAAAAAATTGTTTCTCCACGAACCTAGATATATTCATCAAGATACATATTTGTTCAAAACATCTATCGAATAAATTTTTATAACTTCATAAATACGTACGAGCGTTTGTATAGAAAGTAAACATTGTACCTTATACACAAATATAAAAATTGTATATATTGTAGTACATTCTATACAAACGCTCGTGCTCAGCTCGTACGTGTTTATGAAGTTATAACAATTTCTTCGTTAGATATTTTGAAAAAATATGTATCGTGAAGAATATATCTAGGTTCGTGTAGTTTTTTTTGTAGTTTTTTTACCACAAAATTCAGTATAAGGCTTCAAAAGTCAGCTTATTTGCACAATGTATACCTGAACATTCGTGCAGCCTGCTCTTAAGAACGCTAAGGCAAGTTTCACCACGATTGTTAATGTCTAGGCTCGTGATGATTATCAATTATTGTGAGAGTCAAACATGTAATATTAAAGCAAACCACAGATTGAACAAACAAGGGTTCAGAATTCGGTCATTTTTCCATTTGCCCTCCACCCCCCGATCGAGGGTAGATACTGTCAGTCTGACTGACGTGTTTAATAAGCGTTTATCTTGTCTTGTCACCGAATTACTTATCTGTTTATGTACAAGGGCTTTCAGTCTCTAACAGAACGTAAATATGAACATAGTTAAAAATAATAAAAATATACAAGGACTTTCAGTCTCTAACAGAACGTAAGTATAAAATTAAACAAAAATAATAAAATATGCTTTACGAAATTTGAAATTGTTTTACATAATTTGCATATTAATGACGCCGACATAGTGGTCAAATTTAAATCATGTTTTTTCTTTCCCTCTCCTGCACTTAAGTTGTGGATGTTTTTTTTCTCGTCGATCCCATGGTCTGGATTGGTGTTGAACAGTATTGCAGGTGTGTTTAAACCGTTTTTCGATTCAAACAAACCGATGCGAAATAAAAATCTAAACGTGCATTTTTTTAAAAATCTAGTATCCCTTACCATCTACACGGTTGTTTTTAGATATGTGAAAAAAAAACACGGCAGTAGTACCGTCACACACGTATCACAGCTATAAGTAGTTATCGAGTAATAGTCGAACAACTTATAAAATGTGGGTATTTGGAGAAGTAAAAAGGAAAACATTGTTCAAATTCTTAAAATTTCTTAAAAATACTACTAATACTAAAAATACTCAGACTAATACAAATGAAATGTATTTTTTTTATTTTCCAACACGCCACAAGTACTTACCTACATTTAAAATACATCGAACAGCAAAAAGGGTCACCACTCACACTGCATAACGCAAACGTTGCTGCAGCGCTGTTTTGTAGTAGTTATGTGTAAAACAGGAAAGCCCCCTTCTATAAGTCCGCATATTATGACAAGCAACTACGGAACCCTACAATGCGCGTGGCCCGACACGCACTTGGTCGGTTATATTTACTTTCAATTCACTACATGGGACTTATAGTTACAACTGCTCAGTATCTGGCAAAGTACCTACTTCGCAGCATGAGACAATATAGTTTGTTCTCCAACAGTTTTTGGTATCTCCGACCGAAATAAAGACTTCATTTTCCATATCCTCGCCATATTTGTGCACAGAGTTTCATTACAATTCCTTCCCCAGTACGGATAGGTATACCTATGTGGATGTCAGTGTTTAATATCGCACCGTATCCAAGTCCAAGCCCCACAACCCCAAGATCTGATATGAGACGGCGACGTGCCCTGAATTAATCCCTCTATATGACAGCACAATACAAACATACATGTATACCTTCATAGATACATGAGATATTTCACTCGATATGTGATATCTGTTGGTCATTTATAATTACCTAGCCTTCCTCTCATAAAATAATGTCGGTATTGAAAGTGCCTTTAAAGGCGCTAGGCGGCAAATGTTTCCAAAACTACACTTTAAAAACACATAATCTTGGTTCTCTTCAAGGCTATAGTGAATAGGTGCCTTCTAGACTTTTGTGCCCCATCGTCACTTACCACCTGGTGAGATCGTGGTCAAAAATGGACAAAAGACACATAACCAATGTGTGATAACATCGCACAATGTTGCAGGTAACCTATATGTCATAGAGCAGATTCTGCTAAGTGAATATACGGCATACGGTAACTCTACATCACTGTTATGTAGCACAATTAGCATAGAAATCGAACACAAAGGCATAAATAAACAAAGTTACTGTCTTGAATGAACTAACTTGCCTTAAATAGCGGCACTTGAGATTGACTTTGAACTTCAGAAGTCACGTAACCGTCTAAAGACTCTCAAACTCCAACAACTCCAACTTGTATATCGCAACTAGGATTTGTCTAACATTTGTAAGAAATCGTGCACTTTCCTCGATAAATCATAACGATGCTGACGGCTTGCGTCATTGAAATCATGTTCACAGGAGGGGAGCGGTGTGGCACAGTCGAAAGCCCCGATGAAAGTCGCTAAGAGACATGATAACATCGCACTAGACGATAGCATGCGACCACTGCCCGTATCGCCCCCATCGCTTGCCAATAATGAGCCTACAAATCGTGACGGAAATTGAAAGAAAAAACTTCCCAAACGGCAGATCTTATCGCCCGTCCTAAACGTTCTCGTAAAAATATTAATAAAACATAACTTTTTCACCCAAACCCACATTAAACTCCGATCCCGTAGGAATTTATTGACAATTATGCTTCAATAAGTGGCAATAAAAGCACAAAGCGCCAATGTCCACAGATTTGAATACAATTGTACACAATTGTGTAATTCTGTTTTCGTGGAGGCTCGTTTTGATTGTGACACTACTAATACAATCATGGACTGACTTTTGCCGGGTCCATTTCTTTGTCATGTTTATTATTACGATAAACAGATCTTCGGCTATTGTGTGTCAATTTAATCCATGAACTGTTTCCGCTATCGTTTTCGGACATTTTTATATGATTTATGTGGGTTTCGGTTAATTATCGTGTCCATATTTGCTTCCCACAGACATCTCAACAACGACATTATGTGGACAACGACAATCTTCACCTCACAGAATGTAATCTCGCCGTAGATGGGATAATCAGCCGCAAAGGAGGAGCGATGCAGACATAATAAATTAAAATTCGGCTGTGAATGTCGCGTACAAACCACTAATAAGAAGAGCTCGCTTAACCTTATCTCCGATCGAGGAAGTCTAAAAAACGGATGAGGGGTTCGAAGGGGAGAAGAGGGGGACTCAAGAACAAGAGCCGTCAGTGAAATAGAGATAGATGAACAGTGGGAAATGAAATTCTTTGTGGCATCGCGGTCCCGCAAAAAATGCACAGATTAGATTTTTCCCCTCGCTGAGGGCCGAGGGTAGGATGGAGGCAATGATTTTTTACAACGCTCTCCGAGATATATATAGGAGTTTTAGTGCCGGGATTTGTTGTAACTGCCCTCTGTTTGGGAATTTTAATTTCCTTGAGATTGTGATTACACGCAACGCGAACGAATTCAAGGTATTGAATTTCTGTTATTCTTATTCTGAGAAAACCTAAATGATTAAGTTAATTTGAGAGACAATGAGCCTATCCTGTTAATTTTGTTTGTCTAAATTTGGGTTACACCTGCGTTAGCCTCTGCAGTGCAAGATTGAGATTAAATCACGTGGAAGTTTTGCATACAGACTCAGAGAGCTGTTCACACTTGTGTAAGCAGCCCCTTTATAAATCAGGACTTTTCCAAGTTTACCGCTTAAACTTTCACCCATTCTATTAACTTTCCCAAATTTATTATTTAAAACGTAAATCCGGGACTGCCGCATTAAGTCAGTAAGACCATAAAAGCCTGCAAACATGTCGGGGTCGAAATTACTGCGTATTAGAGGCATGCCCAGATACCTCACTCGGATTAGGCGACCCTTCGGTAAAAAACAAGAGGGCTTTGGTTTCAATTGAGTCTCTGGTAATGACACTGTGCGGTGCAATTCTGTTTCTTAGACGAGTTTTGTACAGAACCCTCACTAATAAATATTTCAAGCGTGTCAACTAATAACCGCGCCAATAAGGTGTAAGGTGATGACGCAAACGTCTTCTGTTTCCGTCATCACGTGGACAGATCGTTTTATGGTAGGTATACGTTGCGTTGAAAATCATGAATTCCAAGGTCGTACCGCACTGTATGTCACTTCCTGCGCCGTTACGTGTTGTTTACATTGATTCGGTGCTTGAGTTTCGCATCTATGGTGGAGTCTGCTAGTATTAGTTCGGGAATAAATATCACTTTTGGGGACCAGTTTTTTCTCTTATGCACACTTATATTTACAATTACTTACTTATATATATTTTTTTTTTTTTTTTTTTAACATTGATAGACCTTTGTTTGACCACGATCTCACCTGTTGGTAAGTGACGATGTGGCCGAAGATGAAGCACAAAGGTCTAGAAGGCACCTATTCACTCTTGACTTGAAGAGACCCAGATTATAGTTTTCAGGAAAGACAGACGACGGTAGTGTATTCCACTCCTTAGCTTTCTTTTTCCTTATATTTACTTATAATACAAGTATTTTTTGTCAATGCTATAGTTTATGGGCAGTTTCGCATTTAAACTTCTAGTAGTAGAAAAACTCTAACTCTACCAGTCTTCTTTACAGATTGTTACTTTTACATATATGTACATTAAATTTCATGCAGGACAAAAATGGACACTTTTGTATGAAAATAGTAAAATAAAAGAAATAACGTTCAATATCCAACCGACGCATGAATCCCTAAAACTGTATGCAACACTCAAAAGACCAATTATTTGACAAATGGGCTACAACGACCCATGTTTTATTCAATGAAGACGTCAAGCCCTATAACGCAAATCCACAAAGGAGAATTAATTCTAAATACCAATCACGTTAATCCTAGCCGTTTTTTATTTTGACTTTTTACTGGTTTCTACAAATCGATGTAATCCTGGCCACGAACGTATGTAGGCTTACCACACGTCCGAATACAGACAGGACCGCCAACCGGTCAAAACAATTACATTTTATAGATATCAAAATCATCTCGTGATCGATTTTTAAATGAAAAATAGAGAAAAGAAGCGAGTGCCGGCAAACCGATGACTGTCTTTTGACCTATTTTGTCAATACATTTTGAATGAAACATCGAGACCAGTCAGTTTAAACTTCAGTGTGGTTCTTGCGACAAAGGCACAGCGCCTGATTTCTGATTTTTGAACGAGCGAAGCCAGTTCTCTTATTCAACTTGGAAGAATCGGCGTTTGTATGTATGTATGTATGTATGTATGTTTGACCAAGCATAACTTCCGAACCGTTAATCTTATTTTCATGAAATTTTATTGGAGGGGTAGATAGTATTAGTACAATTTGTTGGTAAGTTTATGAGCTATATCGGTCGGGGAGTTGTTGAGATATTGGGGTCCAAGAAGAGGTAAAAAAAAAGTTAGAATATCAGATCAAATGGGGTGTCATATAAAAACCCCTTGCATTGACATTTCAAAACTTTTTTAAATTATTTTTTAACTTATGTAGTTTTTGAGATATTAGGGTAAATCGAAAATGTAAAAACCAAAACCTCTAGGGTACTTCTACTAATCCTACAACGCTGAAATTTGGTATGTTTGTTGCTGTTATGACACAAATACATGGAAAAGTCTAAAATTGAAGAATTTCGTAACATTTGACTCTATAAAACAATTACCAGTATAACATCAATTGTTGTCCTCCCGTTTCTAGGAATTTTAACGACGTTGTAGGTCTAACTTTTCAAACCACACCACAGAATAAATAATAGTACAAACCACACGTACTTAGATATTTTTTCGAAATAAATAAGGTAACCTACCTAAATCACGTGTATTCGCGAGGTCTTAGTTCGGGGCGAACCTCTAGTTATTTTTATTTCAGCTTATCGTGTTTCGGGCCTCATAAAGTTCAAGATCTAGTTCAAGTTCAAGACCCTAACCGTCTTTACTTTTTTGAAGAATTTAAAACTCTGTATATTATTAACGAAATAAAACTGGTTTTTAAAATTACATGTGGGTGGTTTCATCGCAAACTTCTTCATCAGACATGCAGTAGGTACTTTGCCCATAAATTACTCCAAAGGTGCAATGATCATTAACTTAACTTCTATATCTAAATATAATTAACCAAACAGCTAACCAGCTAACTAGCTAGCTAGCTTTTGCTAACCAGACAGATTTTTGCAATTATAGAAGTTTTGATTAGCGTTAATTTTACATCAGAATAAACTCAAAAAACCTTAGTTCTTGAAAAAAAAAAACATTTTACTCCTCTAGACTTTTCATGACAAATGGGATTTGTCCTGCTTTCTGATTTTGATTGGAGTCCCTAAACGTGTGTCATTTGGGGAAAATAAAGCTTCTCTCGAATCCCGTCAAGTGCCTCACCAATTTGTTTAACCACTTCAAAAGCTGGTTTTGTATTCGCACTACCTCCGAGCTGAATTAGGTTTCACCAAAATAGGGAAAATGCTTAGAATAGAAATAGAAAATACTTTCACACGTCATGTAGGTACGGTATTGAGTTTGTATGTTTTGAATCTGCCATTTTAAAAGAAAGTACGTCGTCATTTATATTTAACTAGTGTCCACCCGTGGCTTTGCCCGCATTTTACCAGTATATAAAGTAGCCTATAGCCTATTGGTTATAATTTATCTGTACACCAAATTCCATCGAAATCAGTTCGGCCCTATCGGCGTGTTTTAGTAAGAAACATCCAATCATCGTAACTCTGTCATTTATTATATTAGTGGGGATGCTTGGGATTAAATTTTATTGTTTTATCGAGTTTTAGCGTGTAATTTTGGTGGCATTTTAACCGGTATAACTTAGTTAAAGAGCAAATGTGAGGTGTAGTTATATTTAAGGGTACTTATGCGTATTTTCGAATAATTGGACTTTTTTAAACTCTGATAATTAGAACTTAATTTGCCAAAGTAATTAATTTGACATCGAAATAGCCTGTCCTCAGAAGTTTATAAAGTAGTTTTGAAACACAGTGATTAAAATTAAAAGGTAACCTGGTAGCGTTTGGCCTTATTTTGATCAGCTCACGGTTCCCATCATTTATTTCATAAAAGCTTGTTTTGAAAAATATATTTTTATGCATAAAATCTTATTTCAAGGTATAGAAGAGGGCTCGCTAGAAAATATTAGACTGTAAATAACCTCATTAGCCGTAGACAAGTTGCCCGTACAGAAGGAGGAAACGAAAGAAAGAGATCGTTTCCCGAAACTAATTACCAAACACGATAATTAAAAAAACAGATTCCTCCGACTAAGGAATGGGGGAAATAAAGAAAATGCAAAGTGTCCCTGAATTTCCATAACAAAACGTTTATTCGTATCGCCCGAAAATATCCATTGTCTCGCGGCTGTATTGCCCGTTTTTTTTCTTTGACGTGTCTCATTTTCATTTTTATCTGTGACGGCTAGGTTTTTAATAAGATATGCAAATTGTGATTTTTGATGCGGGACTGGCTCGTCAAAGTTTGTTGATGATAAGAATATGAATACCGACTGTTCTCATTTTCAGCTGATGTTGTACATATTTAGTAGGTGTAAACTGTTTATTATCTCTGTTTTGGTAGATACCTATTCTTGGTGTTGTTTTTTTTTAAGACGGATGAAAGGTACCGCTAGCATAGCTAAAAACTATTAAGGCGCTATAGGTTCAACGAACATTTTTGTATGAGGCGAAGAAGGCGAGCGCACGCTCTGATACCGTGTTTTTATGTATAAAAAAATTATATAAAAATGTCGTTCAAAGTTTTGTTTAATTTTGTTGATGAATTCACTAACTCAAATAATAACTAATATGTAACCAAATGTTTCAAAAATTAAAACGTGAGAAAAGTGAGTGAAAAATAGCATTTAAATTTTAAAAAGGAGGTATCTTTGTTATTTTTTTTTTATCGAGTGAAGTAATTCAAATATTGTACTGAATTATTGATTTCACTAGATAAAAAGCTCAAAAATATCATATATTTTTTTCTTCATAGAAAACTATGAAAATTCTTATCAAAAACTTTAAAATTCTAGAGACATTTGAGAACCTATCGCGCCTTAAGACCCCGTAATTACAAACATTGGGACAAACAAAGCAAGTTCAGAATTACAATAAAAATATTTCTGGATTCAATATTATAAAAGTGAAAGTTTGCCTGTTTGTTTGTTATACAATCAATAATGAAACGGTTTTTTGATGAGATACAACGTTAGAATATGACCTGGATTTACACATTGCTACTTTATATCCAGACTCCATGCAAGTGAACCTGCGGGCGGTTGCTTGAGATGAGAGCATTTCAAACAACACTAGATACTGGTCAATATAAATAACTGCAACGTTTTGGTCGGTTTTGTTGTATTTTTCGACGTTTTCAATTTCTGTTATGTCGAGTTGGTGCTTAGGCCAAAATTTTGGATACAGCGAAATCAAGGAGGACACACTGAGCCCAGTTCTTTTTCTTTCTTCTCATTTTTACCCGCACTCATAACAAATGCAATCGCAAACTTCAACCTTATTCCATGCATCATAAGAGGTCGATGGTTTTACCGACTACTAATGGTACCAAAATTATCTTCCAAAATGTCGTAATAGAACTTATTCGTGCGAGTGCGAATCCCTTTTAATTATAACAAACTTCCAATGGCCATCATCACGCTCTGAAAACACGGACATACAATTAATTAAAACCACGCAACTATAGGCACCGTACTGTCACTTCCAGGGCCAGCTCACTCCACTTAGAGTGGAGGGGACTTAAGAACGCACCACGTGACCCAGGGCTATTGATAGATCTCTCTGGTAGAAAATATGGCTATATACTTATAAAACGTATAGATAAGAAAAGAGATTTTTGATATAACAAGTAATTAATTTTGTAAAAACTAAAAAAACCCTCTACGCAATGAAACGGCTGAACCGATTTTGATCAAACATAGCTAAGAACACTCCCGACAAATTCACCTTACAAATAAAAACAAAAAATCTAAATCGTTTCATCCGTTCGGGAGCTACAATAGGACAGACAGACACTCACACACACACACACACACAGACACGTCAAACTTATAACACCCCGTCTTTTTTGCGTCGGGGGTTAAAAACAGGCAAAACACGTTTTGAAGAATCATCATTATCAGCCGCAAGACGTCCACTTTTGGACAAGGCCTCCTCGATCTTATGCAATGGGGGATTTGCCATAATTATCACACTGCAGGCGGATTGGTGATCGCAATATTGTTGAGTACTAAGCTTAATGCTGCTGCCCAGCCGTAAGGGCTCAAACCCATAGTCGATTTTTACAAAATCCCGTGAGCCGAGGGGGTATATTCTTAGGCCGGACACACCACAGCCTGTAGAAAGCCAAGCATAATAATCCTCAAGACGACCTCTGTGAAGCTGCGGGTGAGTAGCCGGCTGAGATACGTGAGGTTGCTACTTCGATTCCCGCTGCTAGACAAATGCTTGTATGATCTGCAAATATTTATTCTGTGTCTGGGTGTTGCCCTTGTACCTGATAACCACGACACAGGGGATCTTAGTGTGGGATCAAAACTATGTATGTAAATGTTTGGGGTTCAGTTATGTAATAATGGCTAATTCGAATTGTTTTGTACCTAACAAAACATAAGTAGGATTGATTCACTCATGATAATATTCATGAGTTTGGCGTTATAATTCACTCAAAATACCAATTAAAATTTGACAATATCAAATTAAATAAACAAGCACATCAAGCCGAACCGACCACTAAACGCGACGCATTAAAAGTCAAATCACCCTCATAAGGGGTGGCTAAATAAATAAATAAGTAGCCCGAATATCGCGGGAGCGTAATAACAGAAGGCAAACAGCATCCGAAGCCGTGAGATAAAATCGTATTGCGTTGTCAAAAATAAATGAATTCGGGGATTAGAGCGGGACACGGCGGGCGCAATATTGTCGCCCAACGCGGGGCAATAATCCTCTCGTGTGGGACGCACCGCACCTCGCGATACGTTTTAACGAATTATTACGGATTTTGGAGATTATTATAATAGAAAAGAAATAGTACTGACTTTCTTTCAGCATTGCGTATACCTAAATGTTTATGTGTTTTAAAGTGTAGTCCACACTCATGAGAAATAATCCTGGAGCTACGGTACTGTAAGCAAATCATACTATCCCATAAAATTGAAAGAGTTGGCCTGTATCGAAGCGGTCTAACGCATCATTGTATCAAGGTTCGAATCTCGCCTGGTTGGTAATTTTTGGGTCTGTCTGTCGGATGTAAGATGATCACTATCTCTCCGAACGGCCAAAGGCAACTTAGGGGCTTTCCAGTGGGTCTCGTGCAAATGAGGAAAACACAAAAGGAGGTTTCACTAAGATTTTATTACTTGTCCTCGAACTGACTTTGATCTTTATTTTGTATTTTGTTGATTAAAACGTGTGCACTCGGCCAACGCCGATTTAATAATGAATTCTGTTGCTTCCGCACGCTCCTTTTATATAGAAGCGTCGATCGCTTTACGTCTTTGCGTAAACAAGTCTCGGGCGCATTCGTTTGGGTGGCGCGACAAGACAGAATACGATTGTTCGCAGCCGTACACGTGGTGTTTACAAGCCTTCAATCTCATTAGATCTTTTCTCCAGAGTCATCAAATGACTTCTTTCCGACATGTCTACATATCCGCTAACTCCTCCTAAACCATACAACGGATTTTGATGCAGATTTCACCGTTTTTGATCAGTTCGCTAATATTTCACGGAAGATTTATTCATATAAGTAGTGATCCGCCCCGGCTTTGCACGGGCAGTAACTTATTTTTTTTTTCTTTAAAATGACCTCGTGCGAATCGATTGCTGATCGCTAGTTATGTATATAAACAACGGTTTAACTGTTTTTCTAGATGATGAACAGTTTTTTGAAGAAAAACAGTTTTACTTAAGTTAAACAGGTGTTTAAACATACCACCACCACTTCGCGTCGTCGGTTCTTTCATAGTCACCCATCGTTAGGTCAGAAACCAGCTTTAGGTACATATGGTGGTCCTGAAAAGAGCCTAGTGACTTATGGTGAAATATATACATAATTAATAAATGAAATTAAATGATTTATTTGCGTGAATACAGGTAGTTTGGTTCATAATCTATTTTTAGTATCACTGTACTCGACTAGATTGTCGTACAAATATTTAATTTTTAATTTTAGCATTATACATAGGTACCTAATAATTCTGTAAATAATTTCATGCGATTAAATTAAATTTAATATAATACTAAAAACACGGTAAATACAAGTTATTAAATGTCAATTCAATGAAACAATTTGCGAAGTAGTCACATTATAATAATAACAAGATTTAGAATTTTAATTTAAAATATTTATCAATTGAATAAAAACATTTATCACAGAGCCACCTATACATTTTATTTTTAAATTCATTTTCCCTTAACTCTCGAAATTCATTAGATAATTTGTTATAAATATTAATAGCCATCTTAAAGCAGTTTTTGTCACACATTTTTAATCTATATCTAGGTACTATTAACGGCTTTTGTACAATTTTTCTTTTAGTTATACGTTTTCATCTTTTTTAAATAGCTTTGGATTGTTCCTAACAAACTTGAACATTTCATATAAATATATGGATGGGAGCGTAAGAAGATTGTGCTTTATAAACAAAGGTCTACATGAATCGGTCCATTTTAGCCCAAATATTGACCGAATACACTTCTTTTGCGCCATAAAAGCTCTCTGAGAATCCGTAGAATTACCCCATATTATAACCCCATATCTTAGAATGGAACACACATGGCTATGGTAAACTGTTAAAGCTGTTTCAATGTTAGTAAGATTTCTAATTTTCCTCAATGCGAATATAAATTTGTTTACTTTCTTACAAACACTATCTGTTTGCATTTTCCAATTGCAAAATTGGTCTATAGTTATACCTAGAAAATTTATATCATTTACAAGTTCAATGTCATGATTATTATACTTTATGTCAATTTTATCATTTATATTTTTGTTATTATATGTCCTGTATTTCATAAACTTAGTCTTATCTGTGTTGATTTTTAGACTCTAGCCAATTAATTAATTAATTGATAACTGTGCTGTGGAATATACATCTCCGTGTCTTCCCGTGGATGCCGTAAAAGCCGACTAAGGCCTTCGTCCAGCCGTGGACAACTAAAGGCTGCTGATGATGCTGAATGAATGATACGTTTTCATTGTGTATAATCTGCTAAATAAGTACATCCACTTCCTCATGTTGTTCCCGGTAAACGAATAAAGCACGTATTCCTCAATGCTGAGGGTCGTGATTGCCTCTATAGATCACTTTTTACTGGACAGTTTGCGTCATCAGGGTCTGTTGCCGGCGAGCTGAATGGCTTCGAGGATAACGAAATGAGTTTATAAGGGCACATGACCAAATATTTTTCGTGTTACGCATAAGGCACATATTTAGGCATTACATATACAGTATGTAATAACTATGTGCTGTAGGCAGCAGCAACTATATATTTTTTTTTTATTTTTTTAACATTAATAGACCTTTGTTTGACCACGATCTCACCTGTTGGTAAGTGACGATGTGGCCGAAGATGGAGCACAAAGGTCTAGAAGGCACCTATTCACTCTTGACTTGAAGAGACCCAGATTATAGTTTTCAGGAAAGACAGACGACGGCAGTGTGTTCCACTCCTTAGCAGTTCGCATTATAAAGGTAGAACCGAAACGTTTTGTGCGAATAGAAGGTATACCAATGAGGTAAGGATGTACATGAGCACTTACACCAATACTGCAATTAGAACACCAGTGGGCCGAGCCTCAATGGGCCTCTTTTCACAGTGGGTTGCACCATCGTGGAATATAGACGTGACAAGTGGTGAGCTCATCGCTGCCATTGCTTCCCATGACTGACTTGGCTCTTCTCAACGAAATCTTATCAACAAGTTCGTGTAATCCCTTATTCGGATTTTACGACATCCACGGGAGGACACGGAAGGGTCTATTCTTAGGCCGGACATCACAGTGGACTTCTCTATGCAGATGAAGTTTTTTTTGTTGTATTCTATATAATATCTTGATAGACAGTGCTTACTCCGGGTTCCAATAAAAAATAGTATTTTTAATGTCACCAATACGTAGGGCGTTTATCAAAACGATCGCAGATTATCATGCAAGATTCCTTTGTGGGCCGGCGGCAGAAGTATCGGCGAAAGGGGCGAGATAAACTACTCCGCGCGATTTCGCCGCAAAGAGAGGGCTCAACGGACGAGCTTCTATTGCAATTGAGTTTTATTCCAATCGAATTTACCTTGCTATGAAAATACGGACAGTCTATGCACAGCTTTACACGTTCTATTTGAACGTGTGGCTTACCCTCAAATTGAAATAGGCAGTAATAGATTAGTTGGGTCACTTTGTAGATTTTACTTGATTTGATTTTTACTTCATCCTTACTTCAAAATAAAATTGTCGTCTTTGAAATGAATACGAACGATAAAAGAGATAAGGAGTAGCAATTGATAAATTGCGCATCAAACAGTCGATCGGTCGGGTGTCATTTTATCGTATTTTGCGTATAAATAGTGGCGTCGAGCTCCGATCCGCCGCTAATGATACGGAAAATGACATCTTATTTCGTCGCGTAAATCGAAGAAAAAATCGCTCATCTCTCGCCCGTCTACATGAATATTTTATAGGCGCGTCAACAGCGAAATGACAGGTTTTATCGTTTGAAAATTCGTCGAAAATTGCGCGAAATGACGCGTCGATATTTTTTATTTAGTGAGAACATCCTTCCGCCAATCAGGCGCGCTCATTGTGGGCCCACAATCAGACTGCTCCCTCGGGACGTTTCTTCAGTAATTTATATTTAACTGACGCGAGCAACAGTTTATGAATTCTGCTTTTATATTTATTTCAAAGCGTATTTATGCAGGAGGAAATGACGTGCCTAATACTTTTTTCCTTGGAGCCTGTTTATTATTGCAACTTTTAAGTTTTCCACTATACACAGATTTTGTACAATCTTTATTAGCTACGAGTCCCCTGGATTATGTTATACTTATAGTGCGTTTCAATTGGATGTAATTTAAGTTAAATTCGTTCACAAAAACCGTTCCTTTTGTTATGAAAGTGATCACTATGATTTTGTAATTGTTTTCACCCCTGTTCCAGATGGATTGAATACGCTAAGAACGCCACCGATTTTTGCGACTTTTCACCCAGCTAAGTCGATGGGTTATTTTTTTGTTTTTATCATTTGTCTTTTTTTAAATTTGATACGTTTCTGAAGTTGGAATATGCTTGGTATTGGTAGTTTTTGGGGTTGTTTACAAACGGTGTCCGGTCAATAAACGCGACTGGAGTTGTTTTCGTAAAGGAATAATCCTTTAATAATATAATAATATCATGGAGTCTTTCGACAGTCAAAATTTTACAGTTGTGAAATGTAAATTTCGATTTTGATTGTTCCAGACACATGACGAATTTATGTTTTTTTTTTAGATATTCGTATAAACACAGAATAAATAATAGTACAAGGTATAAAGCTAATTGGAACGGTATGTTATGTATGTATCGTGTTGTGCGTTCTTGGAAAAATTTACAGCGACTTAAACGAACCCTTAGTAGTGATGACAAAATAATTATATAAATAAAACTTACCTACTACCTACAAGTTAAAAATAACAAAACAAAAATTCTATGATAGAAAGCATTCCAAAAATTACCTAGTAGGTACTTCAACGTTCTCAGAATTAATTTACTGTAGAATTACTTAAGCCGGTTATTAAATCAACAATTATTCGATACAGCAAGCAACAAACAATCGAATACAAGGCACTGTTTCAAACATTGAACAATAATTTGAATCGATTCGTGGAGCTTCAAAGATCAAAGCTTTGTTCCAACCGTATACCAAATTGGCATGACGTAAATACCTATATTTATTATTATTAATCTGTTTAATTGGTTATTAGCATGTTACATGTGTATTGGCGGGTTAATGAGTGCGTAATGTGGATGGAGGGCGAGTGACGGGTACCGATGTTGTACATTTCTGAACGAATCTTACATGACGCTTGTTTGACATTTTGACGTGATATGCTGGGGTACCTAAAATACCTAAAACTACAAGGTTTGTTAAAATATATGTGTACAGTTTCAGGAACGACCGGAGAGACTAGGAAGTCTAGACTAGGATTGACTAGGAGCAACAAATTGTAATTAATAAAACAAATTGAAGAGCAGTGGGTAAAAATTAATAACGTTACCGAGACGATCACAAATGTCAAATATTAGCCAAAACAGCGGGATAGAGTGTAATTTTTGTGAACGGATGGCCCGTTCACCATACATAACTATGGTGAAACAATGTCGGTGGTAGAATAAATATAATTACATCACTAGTGTTTTATTTTAAGTCAAAACTGATTAACATCTCAATTTTATTTTAAAAATAAATTTAAATACTTTTTGTTATTAATTTTATTTACAAAAGTAAAAGTAAGTATGATTTATTTGCTTAAATACAGGTACGCACAATAGTTGTTAAGGATTGCTTTTTACGTATTATAGAGGTAGAATCACCACACTCGACTAATGCGTCGTGCAACGTTTATACGTCATAAAATTGTCACAATCTACATTATTAACAACAATCATTTTTGCAACAAATTGGGATTTTACCAGTTTGCAATGTACAAATGTAATGTTAATGTGTGTAATGAATGTAATGAAATTATATCTTTTACATCGCCGACATTGATACAAACTGATTCTCTAAATTAGCATCCAAAATTTCAAGTTGAGCTCCTAATAGCCAGTCGCGATCCGCGTAAGTCGGAACATATTTCGTGAATTTGCTCGGGACGGAACACCTGCCGTAAAGATAAGCCTGATGTCGC
Organism: Operophtera brumata; assembly: GCA_932527175.1. Lineage (NCBI taxonomy): Eukaryota > Metazoa > Arthropoda > Insecta > Lepidoptera > Geometridae > Operophtera > Operophtera brumata. Next base: position 6,883,211 of record OW052235.1, on the reverse strand, counting down.
GTAGTCCCCTAAAATAACTTCTTACAGCCTCCGGTGCTAGGCGACAGAGCCCTCTTTACGTATTGCTCCTTGCTATGTATTATGTAATGATGGGTCTTATGTAGTAATAAATGTGTTTTTTTTTGTTACTTTGTGGATGACAGAACAAGCAGATGGTCCACCTAATGTTGAGCGGTAACCTCTGCCTTTAACAGTGCTTTACCTCATAGGTCACGTCCACCACCCTATTGCATTGCACCCGGGGCATTGTACTGCGCCCGCCACCCTGAGACATAAAGATGAAAAGTATCATGTGCCTGTAATTTCACCGACAACCCTTGAAATGTGGACACAGCAATTCGGGTACTACTGCTTTGCGGCAGAAATAGGTATGGTGATAGTACGTCCCCGGACGAACTATTTCACAAAAAAACTCTACTACTAACATAACTAGTTGAATACTGGTAACTAATGTACCTATTTTTTTTATAATAACATGTGAAATTTATGCTCTATTTCAACATATCATTTACAACGGAAAATCATAACGTCGCAATGTGTTGGTGGAGGCACCGATAGGTTTCAACCCCAACTGAAGAAAGACCTAAAGAAGACCCTCAATTAGGAGTCAAAGCCTTTTGGTGCCTCCAACAGTACGTAAAACTTTCTTGTTGTTCATAACAAATTTAATATTTCAGTAAATCCGAAATGTTATGAGATGCAATGGGGCCTTCAAAATATGTAGCATTTGAATTTACGAAAGTTATTTATATATTTCCAGTTACTGCTGTTTTCCAACCCAAGCATCAACTATAGAATCTAGTACGCATCCTAGGTGGACGTGACCTACGTTCTTCTTATTCTTCTTCTTCTTCATAAAATGGCTTCTGAGGAGTGCTCCAAACAATTTCGCCAATGTCAAGTCATCATAACCCAGTTTAAATGGTGGCAGAAAAACAGACTTTTTACAGGGAAGAATCCATGTTCATAGGCAGAGGTTTAACATTGGGCGCTTAATATCAGGTGGGCCATTTTATTATTCAGTCATATCAAGTTGTATAGAAAAAAAACTACCTGTATTTATTTTGAGTGATTTAGTGAAAATCTGGTTCAGCAACTTACGATTCAACTTTATATTCCTATTTATATACCTTCCAATACGCACCAGTGCGTGTCATTATTAACGAGAAGGTAGGTATTGAATTCGAGAACGATGGTAATACCGGTACACCACACCGTGTATTCTCGAGACAATATTGCGTATTAATTAAGGAAGTCATTACGCACCGATAACGCATTAGCTCCACGCACGCCGGGAAATTGCCGGCACAAAGGAATATCCTGCGTTTTCCCCGATTTAAAGCAATTCAAGGATTTTGATTAAACCCCCGCTGCTACACCGAGATTATTCCCCTTTCAATGTAAAGAATGGTTTATTTCAGACACCGTGAAAGTGAATTGTATATATGCCATTGAAAATCGATAAGTGTAAGTGAAACTGGTGACTGTGTTGAGTTTGTTGCGACGAGTTGGTGAAACATGCATTTCGGAATGAAGACTGCTATGCATACTAATGTATCGGTTTTGCATAGAAAGCCTACTGTGAGCCTCAGTTACACGTAGCAATTTATATAGCTGCCATTTGTTGCTGCCGATAATTAAAACGCGCTAAAAATTGCTGACCGAAAAATAGCCACTTTAATTATGAGTTACATTTTTTAGCTTGCGAAAAATAGTCAAGCTTTAAGTAGTCAAGATTTAACAGGACAGTTGTTAATATTAATACGAGTAGCCATTCCTTCAACACGTCAATGTTTTTTTTTTTTTTTTTTTTTTTTTTATAATTGGCGCCGCACGCTTTGTGCATTTGCCCCTTTCAAGTATCTGTATTTTCACTATATTGTATTTTGAATATATTTTGCAACGTTACACTCCTTCTAAGTCGTCAAAGTCACAGTCGAGTCATATTTTAGTAAAACGGTGGCTAATTTTTACTAATACTTTGGTAGACAATTTCCACCAATTTCAAAAGACACGCAATTCACTTCCATTTCATTTCACTACACTTGTGCTTTTTAAACGAGCTACATTAGTTAAAATGCCACCAAAATAACACAAAATAACTCAAGAAAACTCTAGGAAAAGAAATAAAATAAAAGTAGACAACGTCTCTTTTCGAAAATGGCGGGAAGAGTCCACGTCAATGTTGCGAAGCTGTCTTTCTACTCTATGCTTGTAGTCGACAGTCAACAGTAGGCGTAGATAGACGGTCACACTGTAGTGGCGATTTATAGCTGCTAATTCATCGCCAGCGGAAAATAGCAGCTTTAAATTACTACGTGTGACTGAGGCTTGAAACTTACTCTTATCTCAAACCAAATCTGTGTAAATAAGAAGTCAGCTTATCATCACCAAATCGAAATCATGATTCTGTATAGAGGCAATCAAACTCTACACTCCTCTCCATTGTTTCAAAGATCATTTGAATAGATTTCTATAGTTTAACGAACTTGTAAGAGATAAAATGAGCAAGTGATTACTCGCAAACTTTGAGGATAGTGAATCACAAAGACGACGGCCAATAGAAACAGTTTCATTGGATATCTTCTAAGGAAGCACAGAGTTCGCATCGCAAACGGCAACTTTAGATTGCGGTAATAATTATTTATTCCGCTCACTTGCCACCCGACTCGGAAACTATTCAGCGAAGAAACGCTATTTCCCGCTGGTCAGATAAGACGTTTGATTTCCCCCATTTTCGCCCGGACTTTAATTATGGCTTCTGGTTTTGTGTAAAATAGTTGGTGGAGTAATTTAATCCAGATATCAGTATGCGGGGAGGCGCGCGCCGACGCGAGTGGCGAGCCAATGAGCACCAGAAAACTACCGGCCAAGAAATGTAATGTACTGGAGTCAGTTTGTTTGAGCTTGGTGCTATGCCAAACTGAATCACATCAGATACTCCACAGCTTCGCCCTAAATAATCTTTCCCACGAAGCCATCGTATCACTACATCAAATCTAAACTTGTTTTATTTCTCCCTCTCATTTCTTCAGTCGTTGAACTGTATAAATACGTATATGAGAGATCACGAAACACAATATAGCTTCGTAAAAAATAAGCGCACATCAGACTCGAGCATGTAATTCTAGCGCACTCTTCCGGCCCGAACAAAGGAGAGAGGGTAAGAACACGAGTTACTCGACACCATGTACCTTACGCAGATTTGTTTCTCGGCGTCTCGACGCTCTCCAATCTAAAACAAATCTTTTCAAACAAAACATAGGCCCCATTTTACCTCTTGAGAGCCTCACGGCATCGCACGTTTCAAAGCTGCACACGCAGGAAATTCGCGATAGTCAAATTGTAGTCTTACGGGGTGTGTTACCATTAAATTATTACATTTGCAACTGTGTTACGCGCATATAAGGTACTATTTGCATCAGCCGAGTGATAAAGGGTCGTCGAGACCCGGCGAGTACCTCACATGAGGACTGCAAAAGAAAAATGTACCTTTAACGACGACGTGAGGATTCTGAGAGTCGAGAGAAGAAAATAAGCCGTAACAGGATGTCATTCAGGATAATGCCTCTTTCGTTTTATTTTTCTTCGCAAAATTTAAAATACATAAGTACCGGACGGTTTCCTTCAAAATATTTCGTTTTTATTTTCGAAAAATAAAATGAACACGACGCGTCCACGTCACAAAAGCCTTAGCTAAATTTTTTGTGACATATCCTAGACTTCCTTCATTCACGGCTGTTAGCGTAGTCACAAAGGCAACGCAAGAGAAGCTCAAAGCCGATATATTCCAGCCATTACACCCGCGACTTGCGCAAACTTCGCCAAGTGATCACCGGCTAGACACTAGACGCCACACAAACAAACTATACACACAAAAACTCGTCAACCCAGGTAGAAAAAACCTAGTGTGTGAGTCGATTGTATGTGTGAGAAACACAATTCTACTTATAGCCGACCCTCGGTAGCTACTCGTAGGTAAGTAGCTATCCCGACTCCTTTGTTCTAGCAGCTGATTGGAGCCGGGGCCGGAAATGCGTGTCACCCCACCCCCTCATTGGTCCGTTTCATTTTCTTAGCGCGAGAGAGACGCAGCTACTTGAAGTGTGTAGTTGAGGATACCGGTCTCTGTGTGCAAAACGGTAGGTAGGTGTCACAAGTTGGTTGTTTTGCTCGTTCAGTATGTTTGTGCGGCACGCTCGTCTAGATAAACTATTTTGGAGAGTTGGTCGGGAGTTTAGAAATTGTTTTGCTTATATAGTTGCTCGGAATTTTGATTTTATCAATTAGAATGTACACTTCATATGTTCACGATAAAACAACAAACAACTTTCATTTATTTTTCCGAGTTATTCTTATTTCGTTAATTCCAATAGATATTTATCTTTGTTAAACGTTTTTTTTTTAATAGGTACTCTTGTTTTGTCCCACACCTACTAAAAATGAATATTGTCTAAATTCAAACATTTGACACAGTACAACAATGAACCAGAAGCCTAATTTCTACCATTTTTCAGTAGCGTATTGTAAATGATAATACGTTGTTTATTATTTACTGCACTCTGGTCGGGAGTGGCAGCGGCAGCGACAGGCTAATCGCCACTTTATCGCACGGCTGTCACCCGCAGCATCCAATCCTCCACTACGATGCTGTACATAGGTACGACTTGTGAACCTTATTATAAGGCAATAAGGGATGATAAACATAGAAATTAGGTGATGTGATATTATGTTATTATAGTAAGGACTGTTTATATTATGACCTGTCTGATTTTTACAGATCGTAAGTTATCCCTAGTAAAGTCATGCCAACAGATGGCGCTGTACGTTTTCCTTACTTAATTTGTCGTGATAATCCTTTGGAATTGGTTGTTTCTACAGAAGAATATTTAATTGATTTGAATAACTTGAACATATAGGTACATAAGTAAAACACTATACTCAGATCTAATTGTAAAAATAAATAAAAGAAGGTATTAATAAAACGCCCAACATATAACCCTGATTCAACACTATATATGGATTCCCGGTGCGTGGTATCAGAAACTATGCTTGCCGTACCCAACACCCAGACCAGGAACAAATATTTACAGGTCATGCAATCATTTGCCCACAGCGGGAATCGAACGCACACCTCTCGCGTCTCAAGCACTAGTTACTTGCCTCGCCATGCAAGTCGTCAACTTATAATGAGAACTATGCCTGAGTGAAACTGTTTGGTTACTAAGATATCTGTCTATCTAGATAACTGGATTACTGGAGAAGGTACTATGTATCTTGCTACCTAACAGCATATCCCATGCGGTCTATAAATAAATAAACAAATAAATAATGTGTGAACTACACAACATTATCTTTAGGCAAAGCTTGTGTTATGGGTACTAGATAACTTTGTATATTACATACATAGATATATTTTTTTATACATAGAAAATATCTAGAACACCCTAAACATATATCTACAGATCGTACAAATATTTATTCCGAGGTGGGAATCGAACCCGCAACCTCCTGCGTCGTAGGCGAACCTTCGCCCGCCACGCCACAGAGGCTGTCTAAGATATTTATTTACGATTAATAGGTAGCGAGATACAGATAGGTCACAGGCAGCGAGTGGCTAACCGCACTCCGTCACCCGTCACACGCAGACGGCATACGGCGTGCCACGTGCTCGCGAATGTGCCAGCTACTAACCGCTACGCGTTCATAACATGCAAATTTAATTTACATTAGAAAGTAGAGTAGGTACCTACCTAGAAGTCATCAGAATAAAATAACGCCTTATGGATGTGACTGTACCCCTACAAAAACAATTCCGTAATATAATTTAAAACAGTAAACAAAAGTAACAAACTGAAATAAAGTTACCAAATATCCGCGACAGAAATAAATTTAGTCGAGCGGAAACTTCCAAATCTAAACTCATTACACAACACGTGTACAAATCCTGCTGCCTTACTCCCAACACCAAGCTGTATCACTCGCAGCTTTCAAATTGTTTTTATGCCTCTCCCATACCTGCTTGTATCGCCTCAAAGCTTCGTCTACGGTCACAATAAACAAGGAGTGGGAAGAAAATAACGTTTCGCTTAACGAATTATCAAGCTGCGTGACGATAGACGCAACAGGGTAGCTCGACTGGTGATTTTTCACACACACACGTAAACTCAAGGAACTTTGTTTTGTTTTAACCTGTAACTCAAAGTAGTTTTGTGGACGCTAATTTCGTATCAAGTAGTTGGGAGCTTGCAGGTGTCGTGTCCTGCAGGTGTGGGAGAGGCACTATATTATGGAGTCGCTGATTTAACTGAGATCGGCACTTCCACCAATTCCATTTTATTTGTCAACTTTCTGGCAACGATTTTAACGCGACAAGAAGTCGAAGCTTCGTCTCGCAGGTATATGGGAGAGGAACTATATATGTAATCGCTAACTTCACTGAAATCGGTACTCCTGCCAATTCCATTTTATTTGTCAACTTTCTGGCAACGATTTTAACGCGACAAGAAGTCGAAGCTTCGTCTCGCCATGTATAATGGGAGAGGAACTATATATGTAATCGCTGACTTTACTGAAATCGGTACTCCCGTCAATTACATTTTATTTGTCTACTTTGTGGCAACGATTTTAACGCGACAAGAAGTCGAAGCTTCGTCTCGCCAGGTATATGGGAGAGGAACTATATGTAATCGCTGACTTCACTGAAACCGGTACTCCCGCCAATTCCATTTTATTTGTCAACTTTCTGGCAACGATTTTAACGCGACAAGAAGTCGAAGCTTCGTCTCGCCATGTATAATGGGAGAGGAACTATATATGTAATCGCTGACTTTACTGAAATCGGTACTCCCGCCAATTCCATTTTATTTGTCAACTTTCTGGCAACGATTTTAACGCGACAAGAAGTCGAAGCTTCGTCTCGCTGGTATATGGGAGAGGAACTATATGTAATCGCTGACTTCACTGAAATCGGTACTCCCGCCAATTCCATTTTATTTGTCAACTTTCTGGCAACGATTTTAACGCGACAAGAAGGCAAAGCTTCGTCTCGCTGGTATATGGGAGAGGCACTATAAGTAATCGCTGACTTTACTGAAATCGGTACTCCCGTCAATTCCATTTTATTTTTCAACTTTGTGGCAACGATTTTAACGCGACAAGAAGTCGAAGCTTCGTCTCGCTGGTATATGGGAGAGGAACTATATGTAATCGCTAACTTCACTGAAATCGGTACTCCCGCCAATTCCATTTTATTTGTCAACTTTGTGGCAACGATTTTAACGCGACAAGAAGTCGAAGCTTCGTCTCGCAGGTATATGGGAGAGGAACTATATATGTAATCGCTGATTTTACTGAAATCGGTACTCCCGCCAATTCCATTTTATTTGTCAACCTTGTGACATGGGTTTTAGCGCGACAAGAAGACGAAGCTTCGTCTCGCAGGTATATGGGAGGGGAACTATATATGTAATCGCTGACTTCACTGAAATCGGTACTCCTGCCAATTCCATTTTATTTGTCAACCTTGTGACATCGGTTTTAGCGTGACAAGAAGGCGAAGCTTCGTCTCGCTGGTATATGGGAGAGGCACTATGAGTAATCGCTAACTTCACTGAAATCGGTACTCCCGCCAATTCCATTTTATTTGTCAACTTTGTGGCAACGATTTTAACGCGACAAGAAGGCAAAGCTTCGTCTCGCTGGTATATGGGAGAGGAACTATATATGTAATCGCTGACTTCACTGAAATCGGTACTCCCGCCAATTCCATTTTATTTGTCAACTTTGTGGCAACGATTTTAACGCGACAAGAAGTCGAAGCTTCGTCTCGCAGGTATATGGGAGAGGAACTATATATGTAATCGCTGACTTTACTGAAATCGGTACTCCCACCAATTCCATTTTATTAGTCAACATTTTGACTCGATCGTTGTCACAATGTCGAAAGTAAAAATTCTACAGACAAACGCAATCCTTCTCAGCTTGGGTTCAGCTATGTAACCTCAGAGTAACCCCTGTACTGATCATTTTTAACTTTTAATTGAGTTTCTACATTTAGAACGGTTTGATTGAAGTCAACATTTTGACGAGTTATGACATCACAAAGAATGACCTTTTTCACCGAGATTAGTTAAAAGACTGTAATTACTCAGAACAGAAACAGTTGTTTGGTAACTTGCAAATTGTATAACACAAGTCAAGGTGATTTTATAAAAATAACTTCTTATGTAAGTTTGAGTGTTCATTTTAAAGCAAGATTCACACGAATAGGTAATCATATTTTTCTTGCCTGAAAAAGGTACCACCAAAAAACACTGGTTAAAAAAATAAGGTTGAAGTCATGTAAACAATTTGTACCACACAACACACAAAAGCTCGCTTTGAACTACCTGTGCTCTTTGAAAAGCAAACAAACATGACTATCTTATCGGGTCAAGTTCCATATAGAAGAAAAGCACGCACCGTCACTCCATTCAGTCTCGTGGTTGACATCTCACCTGTCAGTAACCTCAAACTTTTTATCAGTAATCGTAACCCATTCAGAACTACAGATTGTTCAAAAATCACCCCCGAAAAAGGGTTAATAAACATATCAAAAGATTTTTTTTCGGGTTTTCCTACACCTGTTTTGTGATGCAATAAGAGTCACTCTTTTGTGCGCACACAATCGAGTATAATATCGATTATCATCCGAAATCGATGAATTCTATTTGTATGTCTTTATCGATATTAAAAGACCTCCCGTGCGATGTGACAATGGAAGGGGTGACAAATATTTGAAAGGAGGTTTTCAATTGATTTGTTTGACATTTGATACCTCAATGGAAAAACTATTGCGTTGTGTGAAAATATCTAAGGTATATAAGATTTACTAGTGTCCGCCCGCGGCTTCGTTCACGTTTTACTAAGATAAAAGTTGCCTATAGTTCAATACAGGTCATAATCTATCTGTGTACCAAATTTAATCAAAATTGGTTCTGCCGTTTTGGCGTGATTGAGTAACAAACATACAAAGCTCCAAACATCCAAACATTGTAACTTTATTGAGATATAATATTAGTGGGATGGTAAGGTCAATTCCAAAAATATCGAATAATAAGTTCCTACAAAGTCTTCCACTTGTAAGATTTGACGTTATTGATGTGTAACATCTTTTCTTTTCACTTTCCTGTATACTGTGAGAGTGATTTCATGAAAACGCATGTCAGTGTGTAACAGGAAGCGCGCATTTTTCCGAGAGGTTGGTACTATCAGCCATGTTGTTTATTACCAAGGAGGTGAGATGTCAGATGTTACACATCATATGCGACTTCTGTTAGGCTCGCTCATTTTTTTATTTTCTATTACTTACCTACGGCCTATTATTGCAAGTTTTCCTTAAAAGTGTTTTAGGATTTGATTGTAACTAAAAGTACTTACATGCTGGTTGTTACATAACAGTGATTGATATTTTTAGGTGCAAATAAAGACTAAACTTTTAAAATAAAACAATTTTTCTCACTTATGTTGTTTAATATTGAACAAGTATGTAAATACGTAAGTAGTTGCTGTACAAATAAGGCATAACAACAGTATGGTAAAACAGTCGGCCATCTTGCGTGAAGACACGTGAAGGGCGAACGTTGACCGTAGAGCGTGGAAATCGCAAGTCGATGTGTGTACATAACCTTACTTATAATACTTAGGTAGGTATCCATATAAAACACGTGTATGTATCACGTACATTTTCTACCTCATTTATCGAAGACTAGAGGAACGCCCGCGACTTCGTCTGCGTGGCGCTTTCTCTAGACAAAATTAAACTCAACGCTGCACTCTATAATGGGGTGACTTTTGCAAATTAATTTCTTAGTACTCCCCTAGACCACAAAAGGACAACACACACTTGCACTTTGTACAATGTTCTGGCAAATAAATTATCTTATCTTATCTTATCTTAGGAATGTTACCTCTAAATTTTGGGCCTCTAGAACGAATTGCTTAGGCTGTGCATTGATAGCCAGTCAGTCAGATAGTCACGCAAAGATTTTGTATATAAATGATAAACAATTAAATTATGAATTTTAGATGCTTATATTTAACTTATCTTGCTAGTTGTGTATCTTGCAACTGAATTTGCAGTTCCACCCAACAAATGGACCAGCAATTTTGCATACATATCAAGTTCCGACGACAATGCAATGTTATAGTGACTACTATATTATAGTAATAACTGACCAAGAAAGAACTGGTGATATGAAGTACTAGTGGAATGCCCGTGACTTACTTCCGCGCTTAGTCCGCGTGTACTTACAACGCTGCACCCCGTTAGGGGTTGAATTTCTGGAATTCCTTTCTTTGTGCACCCCTAGACCACAAAATGAACCATACCCTCCAAATTTCAGGTCTCTAGTACTTCTGGTTAAGGCTGTGCGTCGATAGTCAGTCAGTCAGTCAGTCACGCAACGGTTTTATATACGAGTAGTATATTTATGATTACTTGTATTAACAGTAGGTGAAACTTGAATTTTAAGATTTGCAACATATATAGAGTTTTGAAAAATTACTATAATTCATTATTATAGCATAACAGTGATTGACCCAGGTTGACGAACAAATAAACGTCCGCTTACCAAAACCAATCGTCAAAGTGACAGTTAATGTTTGAAAACATCGGTCAAAAAGAGTTGTTTAAGCTAAACAGCCATTTAAACACCCGTTAATGTATTGGTGAACAGTGGCCTACAACGTTGAAAATGAAATTTCATTCCACATTAAAACATCTGCGCAAAACTGCGGCACTGAAAAACCAAAGCTACTTTAGTATTAAAACAAGCGGGGCCTACAAAAGCGATACTCAAAAAAATGCACTACAACATACATCGCGAAGTTGCTGTTGAAAGTGAGGTAACGCATGGAGCGTTGCAACTAACCAACCGTACTGCTAAGGAAACTGTACCATTTGCAAGAGTAAGCTTTTATAGAGCTTGAAAAATCTGGTAAATCTAGGTAAAGGGAGCGGATAGGTAGTGTCCATCTTTAATCGTAGTAGTAGAGCTTTTTTGTGAATGAGTTCGTCCGGGGAAGTATTACCACCATACCTATTTCTGCCGCAAAGCAGTAGTGCTCGCATTGCTGTGTTTAAGTTTGAAGGATAAGGATGCCGGTGAAATTACAGGCACATGAGACTTTTCATCTTTATGTCTCAGGGTGGCGGGTGCAGTACAATGCCACATAGGGCGCGTCCTTCTTCTTTTTTTATACTACTTGAATGACGGAACAAGCAGATGGCCTACCTGATGTTAAGCGGTAACCTCTGCCTATAATCAGTGCATTACCTCATAGGTCACGTCCACCTAGGACGCGCCCTATGTGGCATTGCACTGCACCCACCGCCCTGAGACACTAAAGATGAAAAGTCTCATGTGCCTGTAATTTCACCGGCACCCTTACCCTTCAAACCGGAACACAGCAACGCGAGCACTACTGCTTTGCAGCAGAAATAGGTATGGTGGTAGTACTTCCCCGGACGAACTCTTTCACAAAAAAGCTCTACTACTACTAAAACTTAGGTCAGACACACAAAATGTTCAGTTCAAAAGTCGCCAGTTACTTGTTGCCTACGCCACTGGGCGCTGAATAGCTGGTGTCGGCAAGGCGAGCGCCTACCGTTGCATATTTATGAACCGCCTCAAACACTATAAATAGTTGATACGAGAACCCGGCCTCGTCGACTAATGGAGTAAATACAACTACATACGGCCTCCGCCATTTGTAATGAATGCCGATTTCGCTCCCAAGACTGATGTTAGGATTCGAAGGTATAGAACATTGATTTCGAGTACCTACTTTTTTGTTACTTTTTGAAAACCCTTGTCAACTCTTATTTTTGCAATTTGCTTACCATAAGGTATATCAACACATTGACTTTCGTACCAGTCTTATCAATACCATTGATACTAGCTGCGCCCCGCGGTGTTTACCCGCAAAAGTCTCGAACCCGCGGGAATATCGGGATAAAAAAATAAGCTTATGCATTATTCCAGTAGTCCAGCTATCTCAATTACAAATTTCATCCAAATCCGTCCAGCCGAAGAATGAAGAAGGAATAAACACAACTTTATAGTGTGATATATTCTATGTAATTTTCGATTTCGGAACGGCTCCAACGATTTCGATGTAATTTGCTATATGGGGGTTTTTGGGGGTGAAAAATCGATCTAGCTAGGTTTTGTCTCTGGGAAAACGTGTTTTGTCTAAGGAAAATGCGTTTTTCCATGTTTAGGTTAAGCAATGATCTGCGAATGAATGAATGAATGAAATGATTGAATGATCACTTTTGCGTGTATTTTTTTACGATTTCGCAAAACTGAGCGAATCTCGGTTGCTATAAAATATTAAATATTATAACAGTTTTGGTAATCGTACCCAGTACTCTCTTCTCTTTCCCTTGTTTTTTTTTATTTATTCCAGTCCATCCAAAGGTTGTCCGGCAGTAATCGCTATTAGCGATAATACAGCCCATTGTATTGCCCCAAGTTTACTCCGTTTAAGAATCGTTTTTTTTTTCATTTTTAACCCACGCTACGCAAATAGATGAGAAGTAAAATCGTAAAATCGAACGTTACAAAAAGTGAAGTCGTTATTACTCATACATTTTTCTTGTAGTCAAGTGTGAGCAGGTTAAAATGTATCAGTTTTCAGGTATTTCTTTCTATTTATCTTCATGTACGTTGACCTGACCTGCCGAGCCCTCGTCTCAGACGCTGCCGGCCGATATAGCTTAGATAAACGCGTATATAACTATGCAAACTACTTTCCCGCAGCCCAAAGATACTCGTGACATAAACGCCTACTTCCACAACACAAAATAAACTTTAACTCGGTCAATTGAAAGTTCAGTTTTGATCTAAGAACAAAGCTGTGATATCTTTATTCAAGCGTCAGACGCGATCCACTATTAGCTACGTACATGGCTGTAAGTGTGGTGGGAACGAGACTTGAATAAAGTATGGGCGTTGTGAGTCTTAAAAAAATTAAAGCTGCCGCTTACGAGACTGAGAATGCTAAGTGATGATTTGTATGACGAGGAACGCTCTCCGCAACGTGATGACGACTTTAGAGTTACCCTTGTCACGGTTGTGAGGTTTTTTGCTCCATAAGTACCAACTTAGAACGTGCTTCATGAACTTCATTTCGATTACTATTTATCTTGGCAATGTTCGTTAGTAAATCAATAACCCTATTTGCAGTTTCAGTAGCGGTTTCAATAGGTACAGAAAGATCAATGCATGCGGTTGGTCACTAATATCATTTCAGTGCAGACAGAGGGACGGAAGCGTACCTGTATGCTTCCAATACATGTGCGGTATAGCGCCGAGCTGTCGATTTTCTGGGGAATTGTCAGCGTTGTAAATTTTACCATCGATTGCCAGGATAGTGGGAGCGAGTGTGGAAGGTTTGCAATTCGGAGTTCAATGGAAAGCGACGGGTGTGAATTTTCGCGGTGACGTGGTCGCGTGGTGAGGAATAGACTGGGCATTGGTCGAGCGTGCTAATCTGCGTGGAGTGTTGCATGTGATTGGGCAGACGGCGTTGTCCAATTTTCCGGTTGCGACGGTATTAGTTGGACAGACAACGGTATCGCTTAGTAAGTCTCGTACTATTTCAATAGCCTCAATATGTGTAGTTAGTGATTGATGTGGGCATGACTTCGATATTTCATTAGAGGGCCGTTTTCAGGCTTGAAAATTCTCCGGTATTCGGTAACAGTCTTTTATTGTCTTCTACATATCAAACATGCCCTAAATTCACGTTATTTAGGTATGTTTCGATTGTATAGAATTTATAAGCAGTTTCAAAAAGGGTTTTAGGGCTGAGAATCCTACTAAACACATAATTTATTTCACCGGTTTTTACGTGCCCACCTTTGGGGTATGGTGGCCTAAAAAGGCCCTTATGACCGATTGTGAAAGAACCAGTGTGGTGAAAGTATTCAGTGCGCCTCGAAGAGACTGCGTTCATGCATGTCTTCAAATGTGAGGTTCTAAGAAAAGTTGGTTTTCTTACGATGTTTTTGATATCATGTTTGATATTGAAATGGAAATATCCTAAGAATTTTCAAACTCAAACACAGACACAGAACTACGCAAAATTCCGCCATGAACACAAACTATGTAAATGGGCAAATGGCAATTTGTATTCGCAAACAAATCTGGTGTGGACAAACAGCAATGCAATGCAGTTCCCTAATGATTGTTTACAGGGAGGGCGCGGCTAGTTACCCGGTAATACAATATTAATGCAATTCATTAAACCTGCAATTGAATAGCCCCTTCTGAGTTCAGAGACTGTGAATCCTGAGATTTATTTTAATATAATTACATTAAATCTTTGCGTGAGTTACTAACTCACTGATTGAAGTACCAACACAGTCTAAGAAGTCATGAAACATTAAATTTGAACGGCTGCACTAAGAATTAAATTTCCGAAATGTTTATCCTAAGGCGTGTCCAGCCTAAAAATAGACCCATCCATTCCCACGGACGTAGTAAAAACTGACTAAGTGATTACACCAGGGAATGGCCAGCAGCATTCACCTGAGTACTCAACGCCAATACTGCAATCACCAATCCGCCTGCCAAGTGTGGCGAATATGGCACTCAACAAACGACATTTTATCTCTTAGGTATTATAGTCCAGTAACTTTGTCGTCTGAAAGTATGGGGCAGTATGCGTCAAATCCGGTAGTTCTGTTTTTTTACAGACTTATGCTTTTTGTTTATGATGTTGGCCTAATGAATAATCCAAGTTTTTGACCTCGAGCGCCGAACGCAACCTTGTCAAAAATAGAAAAAACCGCGAAAAAAACATTTTTTTTCCAATTTGGCGATTATAACCCTAAAGGACTAGTTTTTGAGAAAACTTTGTTAGGACGTTTTTAAAGTAGACTAAATTTGCTACAATATCATACTAGAACTGTATCTGTAGACCCAATAGTTTCTGAGATTAAGCATTTCAAATTTTATAATTTTCATCGAACTTCGAAAGTTTTCTCAAATACTAGTCCTTTAGGGTTATAATCGCCAATATTAAAAAAAAAAACGATTTTATGGCGGTTTTTTCGATTTTTGACAAGGTTCCGTTCGGCGCTCGAGGTCAAAAACTTGGATTATTCATAAGGTCAACATCATAAACAACTACCGGATTTGACGCATACTGGTGATGTATAAAGTTACTGGACTATTACGCGTTCTTTCATTATAAACGCTCGAGAAAGAACAAAAAAATATGTTAGTTTGACATAATTTTTTCCGATTTCTAACAGTTTATTCCGAGTGATTGTTGCAGCATCGAGAAAAATTAATATCGGACAAATCGAGACTGCCTCAGGGCCCCATTACGCGATCAAAGTAAAAATATATGAGGCGAAGGAAACGAAACCAAACATATGCTGGGGTAAATATTTGGACAAAACTCCCCTCTCTCCTCTCTCCCTGTGGATTTCTCCCTGTATTACCACAGAAGAAGTAACAGTAGGTATTGTATTACGTCACATTGTTCTCGCATCGATTAACAGCCCCGTGACGTTGTGTTTCATAATCAAATGTTACCGCTATTTCTGCAACCGCTCTACGTCTGACTGTTTGTCCCGAAATACTCCTTGTTTACTTTCCTTGTTACAAACATTACGGGACATTACGTCGTAAAAGAAATACTTCCGAAATAAAAACTTTGTATCATTTTATGTTAAACGTCTTTGGCTTCTTATGTTATTATGTCACACAAGTTTCGGAGACTATATAACAAGAGCTCATTTGCAATTTCGTCGAGTTAGAAGTGACCGTGAGAATCTCTCGACGTTTAGACTCCCTGCACGTAAAAAGTCGCAGAAAAAATGTACTCCAATTGCTGGCCCCGGGGTATATAATAGTGATTGAACTAACCTGTCAGTCCCATGTTAAGTGGTTTTGAGGGAACCATACATCCATTGTCCGCATAACCAGTAGCGTGTTTTCTTGATAAATGTTTGATTTGGGAGTTATTTGCTAATCCACCCCCGTTATAATGCCTGGGTGTTTGCTCTAAATTTTTTAGAGATTCGTGGAATATTTGTATAGGATCAGATTTTGTAAACTTCGCCAGTTCATAAAATGTTGTGTTTTTAGGACTCTTTTCCGGTTTAGTTCGTTTTTAGGGTTTCGTATCCCAACTGGAAAAAGCGGAACTTTTATAGCATTACCTTTTGTCCGTCTTTTGTTGTATATATTTTTACTTTAAAGTTCGTCTCGAATAGGCTGCGAAATGGATCAACGGTTGAAAATTTAGAAATTTTCAGGGATTACAACAATAATATTAACTTTAATATTTCGTTTATGTTTAATTTCGATATCTTGTAGGGTTCAGAAGATAATGAATGTACCGCGCGAATGAAAGTCGCGTGCTCAGCTAGTTTGGTATAAATTTCTAGAAAAAGGGTCTTGACAAACAGACGAACGGACAACACTGTGACCTTATAAGAGTCCCGTTTTTTTTCTGGTAAGGTACGATACCCTACAAGGCACAGCCCTTCTATTCTATATCTCCAATAAGTTTTTTTGTTAAATAATGTTTCTTTTCAAAACAAGCTTTTAAGAAGTTTACAGCCGACTGATGATGATGATGATGAAATTATTAAACAGAATCGTGAGTTGATCAAACTGAGCCTAAACACGGCCAATCTACTATTATCCGTTCCGTTATCCACCTTCCGTCTCCATCATCAGATCAGCATGTTGTCATCATAATATTGTATTGTCATCAGAAGTTTACAGGTATGCCAAATTCTCAATCGGATATTGAGAAGTAGTTCTAATTCAGCTTGCAAAATTTGACCCGAACATACATTGGTACTTACATACAAACGCTTCTAACTTGAAAAAAACCTCTTTCCAATTAGGAACTTCTTTTTAAAACTGCAACAAAAAGTGCACGATACACGACTCCACAACTCTTAATTTCAATCGAGACCCAAGTCGCATCCGTATTGAACCGCGCATATCCATTGTCCGGACCACAATAGCTGCCACAAAAGTCTGTTTCTAAGTCCTTGTGTGCTAACATTGACCTATTGGGCCAACAGGTGAATCTGACAAAGCGTTTGTTTGGGTGTCTCCGGTGAATTAGCGACGCCCTTACATGATTGTTCAGGAAGAAAGACTTTGCATGTAATGGTTGAAGATGAATAAGATACTTCTTCTTTCGTGTCGTTGGTTCCCATAATAGATAATTATATTGTTTTAGACCAAAATTTAGACACATTGACAGCATTTTCAGTGGCTTCACACAGGTCATTTAGGGTGCAGATGTTGGTGCACAGTGGACAGAAAAGCAAGTGAGGCATCGTCTGTGGAGTGAACCCAAAGTCACATTGTGCCTCGTCGGAAGAGACTGCACACGGTTGTTGAAAAGAACAGGTGATTGTTTGGGGTTGCTGCAAGTAAGTCATTGACTTGTTGAGTATAAACTTGATAAATATCATCATCATCACCAGCCTGTAGACGTCCACTGCTGGACATGGCTTTCCTTATTGTATGCAATAGGATACAAAATACTCAGGTGAATGCAGCTGCAAATCCCCTAGTGTAATTCTTTAGGACGGGTTTTACTACATCCATGTAAGATGGATGGTCTATTCTTAGACTGGGCACACCACTTGATAGAAACCTCTATGGATAGAACGTTGTTGCATATAAAAGTAGTACAAAAGTGAACTGAGCTGCCTACTTTTATTATCATGAGACGGAGCTATAGGAAGAGGAAGAAATAAGGTATTAGATTCCCTGGCTCCATGTTCTACTGGCAAAAATACACCGGATATGAATTTGTACCGTGGATTTTGAGTCAGCTCCATCTATCAAGCCAGTTCTAACTACTTTGTTTATCTGAAAAGCCTTCTCTGTGAAATCTGTGTTGAACTGGCAACCTCTTAGGTACGCCTGCGAAGATTTACTCCTGTGACAGAGTCTAGATAGACAGATGGACAGATGGACGCCGCGGCGTAGGCTTAGTTACCTTTTCCGTTGGTACCTAACCTTGAAATAATTCCAGTCCATCCAAAGGTTGTCTGGCAGAGATCGCTTATTTTTTTTTTTTTTTTTTTTATACTACTTGGATGACGGATCAAGCAAGAGGCCCACCTGATGTTAAGCGGTAACCTCTGCCTATGAACAGTGCATTACCTCATAGATCACGTCCACCTAGGACACAACCTATGTGGCATTGCACTGCGCCCGCCACCCTGAGACATAAAGATGAAAAGTCTCATGTGCCTGTAATTTCACCGGCACCCTTACCCTTCAAACCGGAACACAGCAATGCGAGCACTACTGCTTTGCGGCAGAAATAGGTATGGTGGTAGTACTTCCCCGGACGAACTCTTTCACAAAAAAGCTCTACTACTACTAAAATTATATCGCTTATAGCGATAAGATCGCCCATTGTACTTCCGTGTATAGTTTATGTATTAATTTTAAAATAGCTTATTTTCTGTGTTGTATAATAAAATGTTTTCTATCTTTCTATCTATCTTGAGTACAAACTGTCAGATAAAAAAAATCTTAACTATCTACTAATTGCGCCCTTTCTTCAGGATCTAATAAGTAAGACTACGTCTTAGATTAAATTATTGATAGATATTCGTAGCCTTGGTTTTTGAGTTGGTTCTCTTTTTTTTAATAAGCTTCTCCTTGTTCTCCAGTTACCACACAGGCGCTTCTCACCTAGTAGTAAGAAGGATCATCAAATAAAGCCAAGCCGTGATTGTTGCCGATTCTTCTAGGTTTGGTCACGTTGGGTCAGGAGTAAAAGTTTATAAGACGGTTCAATATTATCCTTGTAATTTCAATGAATAAAGTATTTTTTAATTTGACTTGTAAATGAAAGATAGACTAGCCAGACCAGTTTACACACAAGTGAATCCTCAGCTAGTTGCTGGACCTGCACGCAATTAACTATAAGTACGAAAGTAAGCTCGTAGGTAGCTATGTCACCTCAGCCAGGCATTACCTATTAATTAATCGCTATGCGCTAATTAGAGTGCCCACAGCTGTCAACTGTCCACACAAAGGGCTTCACATGCAACATTCGTGAATATGACGGCGCTATCTGCGAACTAAGCACATAGGCGGTATTGAACGCGCTGTATTCAAGACATTGATCTTGGTTCAACGCTTTGTCCGGCCGTCTACTTTGAAGGGAATTGCTCCATCAAAATGTATTTTACTAACTCACTGGAACTTGGGTATCGAACGCCAAATGGAATGTTATGGGCATAATAAGCAATCTATAATAGAACATATTAAATAAATAAAAAATATGTTAAAAATAGTAAAATAGTTTACAAACATTGAAGGATGCTGATGTTCTGTTAAACGCAGTCCACAATCATGAATTAAGTTGTCCATTCAGTTCAGAAATATAAAAATAAATGCCAACCGATTTTTTTATTTTTTTTTATACTACTTGGATTACGGATCAAGCAAGAGGCCCACCTGATATTAAGCGGTAACCTCTGCCTATGAACAGTGCATAACCTCATAGATCACGTCCACCTAGGACGCAACCTATGTGGCATAGCACTGCGCCCGCCACCCTGAGACATAAAGATGAAAAGTCTCATGTGCCTGTAATTTCAAAAAAAAAAACAAATCAAGTTTTCAAATTTGATTGCTTTCAAAATCGATATCTGAGAGTCCTTGTGCTCATAGAACACTAATAACAGGTTCAGCCAGAATTAAAAAAGTAACCACCATTTTTAAATAATTTCTAACTGGCCCGATTGCTTTCAAAATCGATATCTGAAGCGAGAGAACTCGAATATGTTGAAAGAATAAAAAAAGGTCTGTTTTTGAAATTGATATTTTTGTGTTGTAAGAAGATATATCACAATATTATATATATTTAATAAATATATAAATAATAATAATTTATATTTTTTTATTTCTTTTTATTTATATTTAATTTTTAATTTATTATTTATAATTTATTTAATATTATTGATATTTGTTCCGCCTCGGAACAAATATTTGTGCGATATGCAGATATTTGTTCAGGATGTTCTGGGTATTTTCTATGTATAATAAAAAATATGTATCTATGTTATATATTGTATTAAGTATATGAGTTATCTAGTACCCATAACACAAGCTCTGCTTAGCTTGGGGCTAGATAATGTTGTGTTAACTGTCCAGCATTATTTATTTTTTATTTATTTATATATAATATTGTACTACATATACCTAATTTTGTGGTTTACAGCAGTAGTCAAGTTATAGTTTATAGTTTTTTTTTTGTTTTTTTTTTTTATACTACTTGAATGACGGAACAAGCTGATGGCCCACCTGATGTTAAGCGGTAACCTCTGCCTATGAACAGTGCATTACCTCATAGGTCACGTCCACCTAGGACGCACCCTATGTGGCATTGCACTGCGTCCGCCACCCTGAGACATAAAGATGAAAGTCTCATGTGCCTGTAATTTCACCGGCATCCTTAACCTTCAAACCGGAACACAGCAATGCGAGCACTACTGCTTTGCGGCAGAAATAGGTATGGTGGTAGTACTTCCCTGGATGAACTCTTTCACAAAAAAGCTCTACTACTACTACTATTAGTTTTTTAACTTTATTTATTATTTATTTAATTCTTTATTGCACAAAAAACACAAGGAAATTGTACAAACGGAGGACTTAATGCAAACTTAATGAAACTTTCCACGTGTTTCATGCATTTATATACATTTATACAAATGTATTTTATCATACATACATTATGCTAACACTTATAAGTATTCAAATTTGTTTTTTGTAATAAAACTGGGTAATTGTCATTTTGTAATCATTTTTTACAAAATATTATAACACTAGTGATGAAATTATATTTATTCTATCAACGTCATGGGTTCCTCAAAGTTTGTATGGATAACGGTTTTGGACCAAACATACATACACACACGCCTTTTTCCCGGAAATGGTAGGCAGAGCCTCAAATGGGCCTCTTTTCACTGTAGATACTTACACTGTTTCATACTTTTGGAGAATCGTAATTAGCTACTTTACAATTATTCAAGTAAAGTAATTATTATTCTCAAAAACACTCCAATCTACCTTAGCCAGCTCGTATTTTCAATTCGTATGGCTTTCTGCCGGAGCTCGCTCCAGTCTACTCGTCTGTTTCGACGTTTGTACCTGTCTATTGTGAGATGGAACAGGGTTGAAACGGTTTTGATACTTTATCTGCTTACATCAAATAATGATGACACACATATATTATTATACTCCTTTATTGGTATGTGATTAATACTATTTTTTTTATTATATGTATGTTACTTTTCACTAGAAACCACCATGATTTTTGAGTTTTGATTGTTCCCGATATTTCATCACAGTTGCATGATAGATAGATAAACACTTTATTGATAGAAACAATACAAAAAATAATAATAATAAAATTCAAAAACAGGCAAAACAATGGGCAGGCAGCTTTATCACGGGAGAACTAACTTAAGTCTTTGCGAGTAGGTGTTATTGGCAGATATATCGATCTACCCTCTTTTTCACTCTTTTATTACGAACGATACTCGTACCACTCCCATCAGTTTCATTGTCACAGTAAATATCCCGTTTCTAGTGAAAAGTATGTGCATAACCATGATAGTTTGAAAAGATATATATGTATGTTGTTTATTTTATACCTAGTTTCATGATCAATAAACATTTAATTTTATACTACCCGTTTTAAAATGACCAAAACCACCCAATCCTTTGATCCGACCCAGTCCGCGCCGGTTCGGCTGCAGCAAAAATAAACGCATCCATGACGGGCTAAACGGGTAATGCTGCTCTTTATTATCATAATAATGCACAAAATAAGGATAAAAATATGAATATTTTCATGTACCCTGCAATTTTTCGCATACGGCCCGCCCTCGTATCTCATTTAACTTTCAGCTTTCAGCGATGTAAGAAAGTTTCGAGTTTAATTATTATACTTTTGAGCACAAAATATGTAACTTTAGATTTGTAACAATAAATAAAACAGTTGAGCTACCTGAAGACCGTTTCAAACGTTAATTTGGTTGGTACTCGCGTACAGGTCGTATTTTCAACTAATCTTGACGAGACTTGACATACGTTCAATTTAAAGCCTACAATTTTTTGAGTCTAATCGTTTATGTAGGCTAGGTCTCTGTTCGGAGCGAACTGTTAAGGCAAGGCCAAACCGACGCGATCAGCCCGCGTCCGCGGTGGCGTGCACCGCGGACGTCCATTGTCCGGCGATCCATTGTCTTACCATTGATCGCCACCGTGCACGCCACCGCAAACGCGGGCTGATCGCGTCTGTTTGGCCTTAGCTTTAGCTGAAAAGCGTTTTTTAAACGCGGGAATTTTTGCGACATTACCGTCCGTATTGGTTTTTTCGACCTTCACTCGTTTTCTGATGCACATGAAGTTATACATTCTGATGCATACATCCACAAAGAAAATGATGATGCTACGAACTCAAATTTAACCAGACTTTCTTGTGCCTACGATGTGCGATATTTTATAATATCTAGATATATAATACTCCGAAGGCTTTAAGGAAAACAGAAAATACGGCTTCACGCATGAACTTGTCGGCTTGACAGCCCATCAGTCCAAGCACGATCAAACCATTCACTCGGATTAAGAATAATTAACCAATTTGTCATTTTAATGTCACATGCCATCACGTGCTCGCAGTGAGGAAAAGGAATAAAATTATTCAAAATATTTAATCCAACTCGAGTGTATCGTAAAAACTACAAGCCGGAATAACTCATGCGTCTTTGCCTTTTGTGTTTAAAAATAAAAAAGGATTTGAAAAATGAACATTAGTTTGTGCGACGGATCAGTCATCCGCGCGCTTCGGTCGATAACACGTCGCCCTGTGTCGGTACTTTAGATTTATTTCGCCTTCGACACGAAACTAATGATCATTTGATTTTGACCTTTGGTTGCGAGAGAAACGCGGATTATTAGCTCAGATATGAGTGATAGATATTTTTATTCGAATTAACACTACCTTAATAACCAAAGCTTCGGTATTTTTTTCAAATAATATATATTTTTATAATAATCATTATTAATCACTTCATCATCAACAGCCTGTAGACAAGTAGTAGTAGAGCTTTTTTGTGAAAGAGTTCGTCCGGGGAAGTACTACCACCGTACCTATTTCTGCCGCAAAGCAGTAGTGCTCGCATTGCTGTGTTCCGGTTTGAAGGGTAAGGGTGCCGGTGAAATTACAGGCACATGAGACTTTTCATCTTTATGTCTCAGGGTGGCGGGCGCAGTGCAATGCCACTTATGGCGCGTCCTAGGTGGACGTGACCTATGAGGTAATGCACTGTTCATAGGCAGAGGTTACCGCTTAACATCAGGTGGGCCATCTGCTTGCTCCGCCATTCCAGTAGTATAAAAAAAAAAAAAAAAAAAAAAACGTCCACTGCTGGATGAGGCCTCCCTCATAGAATGTAAAGGAGGAGTTGCCATAATCACCACGCTTGGCAGGCGGATTGGTGATCGCAGTATTCATATTAAGCACTCAGGTGGATGTTGCTGCCTATCCCGTATTATCCCTTAGATGGCTTTTACGACATCCACGGGAGGAGACAAAGGGGTATATTCTTAAGCGGGACACACCACAGCTCTTTTACCTACTACGCTCATAGAGCAACACGCGGAGGGTGCATTGCTCTAGACTCCGCTATACTTGATTTATCTGTTATCGACAACATCCTAAAAGTTCTCTACCTTACAAAAACTTACAGCTCTACATTCATAGGTACATAGAAAAGTAATAATAAATAGCGCAGGTTGCACATAAGTATGTGCTTACAGCATATAGGTATCTAACATGCCGCGGAACTCCTCGTGCATGTTCTAATGATGCTGCCCAAGTTATAAGATAAAGCGAGCGAACAGATTAGGAAGCAATTTTTTTTTACTTTAGTTAGAGATAAATAACTCTTATTGATCACCACACAGAAATAGAAAAAATATCAATTTCAAAAATAGACACTAAAATGGGCGCCCTTATCGTTAAAATTTATGTAAGACCTCGCTCCGATAAGCCCTTTTCCATCTGAGCTAGTAATGCGATGCGAGGTAGTAAAATTAAGAAATCCTAATGGTGGTTTTTTCCCCACTCACCGTTAAAAAAAAGAGAGTAAATACATAACTCCTTGAGTGCTTGAAGACGGAAGGCGGTGACGGGACCGGTCAAGAAGTAGAAGTAGATGGCGGGACGATATCGAGACTTACAAGAAAGAGTGGTGGGAAACTGCCAAAAACCGGGATAATTGGGGAAAAAATGGGGGAGACATTTGCCCAGCAGTGTAACAAAGTAGGTTAAATAAATATTACAGCTCATTCAAATAACGGGTTTTGCATCTAGATGAGTGACCAATATTTTTAACATCAACTTCTACAGCCTTTCAACTGAGGATATGACCCAACTCTAACGTCATTGAGTCCTATTTACGGCTCTTCAGCTCATTCAGCTTCACTTTCTACCAGCTACTACTCAAATAGTCACTATACCTAGCACAGGGACAGCTATCTTTCTCCATAACTCCCCTCCTCTTGCCACATACACCACCAGTACGCATTCCTGACGAAGAATGATGCTTTCGGCTCCTCGCGCGAGTAGGTAGTGCTTTGTTCGAGTGATTAACTGCCTCAGTGCTAAGCCCTTCAGCTAATGAGTCGACAACCAGTATTAATCATTGTGACGAACCGGACGGACGGACCGTGGGTGGTTGCCTGGTTGCTAGGCAAATAGGTCGGTATGATCAATCATAGAATATGATTTTTTAAGACTGTCCAAGGTGCCACTATTTTGCATGATGGTATCCGTAAAATGAACACTTTCTTTCTTCGTACCTAAATTCCGAATAACAATCAAGAACTTAACAACGCGGACTTGTTGGTAAGATTCGTTGTTGTAAGATTTGTCCTGGCTGCCAAGAAACCGTTAGCCGAGTCAGTCGTGGGAAGCAACAGCAGCGATGAGCTCATCACTTATCACGTCTATATTCCCACGATGGTGCACCCACAGTGAAAAGAAGCCCACTGAGGCTCATCCTACCCTGTCAGGGAAAAAGGCCTGTATGTCTGTGTGGAGTAGTATGAGTAATTCCAAGCTCGATCGAATTCAACTAGTCCAAAATGATACGAGAAGGAACGATAGTAGTAAGTTAAACAGATAATAATTTCCATAGAAAATTGCGTATTCTAGATCAAGAATTGGATACCTAAAGATTTAGGAAAAACGGTTGTGGTACTGGTTTTTTTACACAAACACTAACCATAATTAAAACATTCAAGTTATTCGTAAGTAGAATTTTATGATAGTAAAGATATTAATTATAAAAAATAATCTTTAAATAGAAAATACCTTAGTGTTATAGCTTTGGTCGAAGAAATGATTAATAGGTGTACAAATTGTGGGGGTTTGGTGGCAAGTCACGCTCTAGGCACCGCGTGACACCACAATGCCGTCAAATGTAAGGAAATTATTCATGGATTGATAAATATACTCATAATTTGGATACAAATTGCATAAGTATTCAATTTATTCTGAAAGCACAGGGATCATTTGAATCTTATGTTTTATACTGTGTTAATTTACATCTAAACCTCGCAATCAAGGCAACACTGGGCTTAGTTATTTTTGTGATGATCTTTGTTACTATAAAGTTATAGTGATATACCTATAGTAATAATAGCCTATCAAACAAGATGAAGCTTTTGCATCATTATCATCAGCCCACACTAGTCCACTGCTGGACATAGGCCTCTCCCAATACGCACCACTGAGCCCGGTGTTCAGCTCTTCTCATCCACTTTCTGCCCGCCGCCTTTCGTAGGTCATCGCTCCACCTAGCTAGAGTGCGCCCCACGCTACATTTGCCAAGACGCGGTCTCCACTCAACAACACGCTTACCCCAACGGTATATATGACCAGCACATTGCAACTTCAGGATGCATACTTTATTACGATTAGCAAACTGTCTAGGTCCTGTCTATCGTATAGGTTCAGAAGATCAATAGAACTTGAAGAATTTCACACTTTAAAATCATTATTTAATACGAAATAAATTAGTCCTTCATAAAAACCAAACTCCATAAAATCCTCTTGAATCGAAGGCGTCGGTATTTTTCCCTGTAATTAATTAGTCGTTGGTAATGACTCCCTAGGGCGGGCGGAGTGTTCTTGAGTGCACGCGTGCCGCCGCCCGCCCGCTACCGCTAATTGTACGCAAGCACTTCTATCACAGGCTTATTGGTTTTAGCTTTATGCATGTCAAATGAGAATTCAAAACACTTTGCCACTTGAAAACTACTGTAGATATGGGTACTGTAGATTAATATCAACTACAACTGCCTTTATACATAGTAAGTTAACTTGTGTGGACACGGTGGCGGTTTCACATGCCTATATCGTCCATCTCCAGGCGCGGCGGCGACGGCATTAGAAAACCTGAAGGTTGAGAGGCTGAAATATACATCCATTGGCAATGGACACATATTTCTGCCTTTTGCGGTAGAAACCTTAGGTCCGTGGGTCGCATGCGTGGCTCCACTTCAACGAGTTATCCAAAAGGCTGATAGATGAGACCAATGACCAAAGGGCTGGCGCTTACCTCGGTCAAAAAATCAGTATTACCATCAAATGAGATAACGTCACCAGTTTTTTGGGCACCCTGCCTGCGGGTAGAGACCTGTACTCTGTGTTTTATCCCTAGATTAATTTTATATAAGTTTAAATATTTATCGTATAAGTTTTATTATTTTTTCTATAAATAAAGCTATATTAAAAGCATATTTTGTTGATTCGATGTAAGTATAATACATGTAAGTATATTTTATGCAATTTGAATGCTCTTGAGCCGCCTCCATCCACCGATTTCTAGCGACCTTTAAAATATCGTATGACCATCGTTTGGGGGCCGTTCTACACTCCGACGTCCAGTTTGCGGAACTCTAGAACCTTCATATTATCAGCGTTCGTCGTGGCTTTTATGGAGGAGGCCAATAACCAGCAGTGAATGTCTACGAGCTGAAATTACGATACTGATGATAGTTTCTTACATAAATTAAACACTTGCAAGCTTATAATTGGACTTTGCATAATTCCTATGCATTTAAACCCGATATAGACTATCGGGTTTAAATGCATAGGATGCAATGCAGCTATCAATGATTCTCGTGATTTCAATGAATAGGTACAAGATAGTCAGGTTTAAATGCGACTAATTGTAAGTAGACTATAGCTAGTCACTTACATACTTTGTACAGTATTTAAAACTACGCAGTGTCAAGAAAAGTTCATATAATGAGCATAATGAAATTCTAGAATTAAAAAAAAAACATAACTGTCCCTGACATAGATCTTCCTACTCTGCAATTCTCTAATTTCTAGACATTATACTCACATTCACAGGCAAGCAAGGGTGAATAAGTTTCTTGTTGTAAATTATATTTTTTAAAACAATGATCAAAATAAGCCCAAACACGGCCAGTCTACTATATACATCGAGGAGTTCCATCATCAGATCAGCTCCTTGTCTCCATAATATTTTCTTGTATTCGGAACTTGCTAGATATGCCAAGTTTCAGCTCAATCGAATATCGGGAAGTGCTCAAAAATTCGCCGGAATTGTCCTCCAAAGTCCGGAAAGCAATATAAATAAAAGTTTGTAATATAATAATAAAATGTAACAAATATTCGAACCATCCACGATTATGTACGGTCTAGAGCCGCAGTAGGCACATTAGGATGATTGATCAACGGTATCATCCACCAGACAAAAAACCCTTCCTAATGGCTGGCTTTAAAGATACTCGTCACCTCGTGACGGCGATATGTTGCCGTCATCAATCCTCTATTCTAGCCGCGTCTGCGCCGTGGGATCTAATTAATTATGGTAATTAGCCCGATAGCTGTACCGATAGACCATTCCTGAAACGTGTCCCACATGGCCTGAGCGATCGAAGTGATTAGCTCGGTGGAAATACATTTTCAGATTTGAGTATTACATCAGGAAAAGGAAAAAAAAGAGTAAGTAGGTATATACGAAGATACTTATGAAGACATGAAAGTTCCTCGTGATTATGAATATAATTCAGTGGAGATCCGAAGCATAGAGAACAACCGCATTTGAAGCCTCTTGTTTATAACTATGTGCTATGGCACTAACTCTGCCATAGCACATGCTGAGTGGTTGACTTTTTTGTAACCGATAAATATTCGAATCAAATATTCGAATTTGTTGTTTATGTGGTTACAAAATAAAGATATTTTTATCTTTTATCTTTATAACTCAGCAGTTACAATATTTATCGGTTACAAAAAAGTCAACCACTCAGCATGTGCAAGACCAGCGTCTTGCATATTTCAGGATAAAAAAATTGCCTATATGATTTCATTTAAATTGGTGCAGCCACGTGGCGACAGCAATTCATTAACGTTTATATTGTACGAATTTTAAGACTGAATATTTGAAAAGTAAATCATTCTCTCGAAACAAGCATGAAATTACTCACTCAGGTCCATATTTCAAGCTTGTCCACATCATTTCTCAGTGGACACATTAAGGTCCACCACGGAAGTCATCGAGGCCCTAAATAAATACGTTCCACGGTTAATCGACGGTGAAGTAAGGAGGGGAATGCCAATGCTGTATTTGTAAGCGATTATGAATCAGAGAGGAAAGGTATTTTATTATATATTTTGTACCATTGCTGAATATCAATATTGGATTGTAGGCATGGTTTCAGTACTTCCTAAGTTATTGCGATAGCGAGATATGAACCAGTCCCTTCTTTCTCTTTTTCATTAGCTCTTTCTTGGCGTAAGGTGGCCCTGATACGGGCCTTATTGCTGTAGATGAAGGAACCAGTATGTGGAGACTAAAGGATTATGATCATTATTGCGATTACGATTAGGATAGTATTACCGTGTGCCCCTTATTGGGGCTCTTTGTATACACATTGCATGGCAGTCACATGCCTTCGACTATTAAAAGTTTTTATTTAACTTCACTTGCTAATGATCAAATCTTGCGTGTTAGAATGTGGCCAAATTTTGAAACTTATTTTTATACCAGTTTCACTCAACCGATTGAGTTGAAATGCATTTCTGCCAACTACATCACAATATTATTGTGATATAAGCTGATCTGATGATAAAGATGGAAGATGGACAATGGAACTCCTCGATGATTAATAGCAGCCTGGCACTGTTTGCACCCACTTTAAACCGGAAACGCTTTAAAATCGAGCCTGAAACTCTGTAAAGTGACGTCACATGTTTCCAATTTGAATCCCCTAAAACAGGCACACAAATCATCAGGATCTGTACCGTAAGGCACGACACTGCTTATCTCAGTTATTTACTAGCGGCGGCGACGGCCGGCGGCGGCGATCGGAATATATTGCCGATTTCCGGCCACCACTGGCGAGTAATACGCTTCCGGAACGCCCATGGCACGCCCCGCAGACGCTACGCGTATGTTACGCGTGATGCAGTATCTTACATATCCTCAGTTGCTGACTATGCTGATACTAATGAATAAAAGTAATATCACCTTATGATGTTTATTTTTGGTGTGGTGGGCTTGTGCTTACCAAATTCCAATCAATTAAGCCCTTTTTTCACTGCATCATCTGTTTCAACGCCTCTTAATGACGATATAACCTATCTAAGAAACTTCATTGAAGTCTTACAGGATGCAAAATCGCATTCCAAGTGGTTAAGTGGCAGTTAAGTGGTTTCTGGAGATTAATGGTGTCAGACAAAAATAAACATACAGCCTGTATGTTTATAAACGCACCGGCTATTTTTGTCACAGAATTGTACTATTATACATTCTGTGGTCAAAGCTAAATAATAAAATGTAGATGTTATTAATTAAATGTAAATGAGTAAAAACTAACTTTTAACTTGTCTTACAGCAGTGGCCAGTGCCGATCCAAAAATGCGCTACACGATTCATAATCTATAATTTAATCAAATCAATTTAATTCCAAGGAGTTTACTCCATTTTCATAAAAAACCATATAAATGGGGTGCAATGATAAAATCGAGCGTTAAAAAAAGTTAAGTCTGTTATATTATTCATCTGCGCTACTTATTGGCGCATCTTCTATTGAACTGGACTGGAGTAAACTCCGTGGGACACATACCATTTTATTATTTTTTGCTACAATCGATTTTTTCTACATTGCAACATTGATTTTAACAACAGTAGGTAACATAGGATGTCATTAGCCGGGCAGCGATGGGACGACATTTATTTTACGGTTTCCGGCTATAAAAGTGATCCACTGCGTGCATTCTGCAGCGCTGCCCAGTGCCCAGTACACTGATGAAAAATTCAGCTGGAAGTGACAACCAAGTAAAATTAGTTTTGGAAGCATGAATAGAGGGTAGCTTCCCATATTATTTTTCTTTACTATATGATGACAGCAAACAGTCTTTGGCGAGGCTGAATAAGTTTTTTGTGAAAAATAATTTTATTAATATTTTTTTCAATAGAATCTTTTATAAAATTAGTGATCGTAACCGTGTGTTGATCAAAATGAGCAAGGCCAGTCTACTATTAGCCATCGAGGAGTTCCGTTGTCCACCTTTCATCTCCATCATCATATCAGCTCGCTGTTACCATGATATTGTATTGTCATCGAAACTTGATAGGTATGCAAAATTTTAGCCCGCTCGGTCGAGGTCAAAATTCGGTTTCAAGATTTTTCCCACACTAACTAACATACTAACAGGTCAAGTTAAATAAAATCTTGTAAATACAGGCCATCTAGTTTTTCTCTTAGGTACTTAGAGGAACCCTAGTAGGTACCAATTCTCTCTATGTATATTAGAGTATACCTATTATTATGTTAAGATTATTTCATGTAGTTAGCAAGTTATTGAATAAACGCCCTTTTATTTGTAACTAGCAAATCGCCCCGGCTTCACACAGGTAGTGTAGGACCTCTCCTAAAAGTTCCTCTTGAAACTAGTTATGTAAATCAAGTTCAACAATTTTATTATATCTACAGCCAAATCTTACAAAAGCTCAACTACTTCATTAAAATAAATAAACCCATGCCTCATTACATGTTCATCATCACTGAGCGCACTACGCCTAGTAGAATAGATTATCTAGCTACTCTATCTCTTCGAAGCTGCCCACAGCCCATGGCCCCACGGAAGTGATAAAGCTTTTTGGCTAAAAAAGCATTCGGGCGGCGATGGCGCGGAAGCAAAGTGGACATTTTCTTTGGAGCTAGGGTTATCTAATGTTACTGGAGGCGAAAATATGAGAAGACTAGACTTTGCCCGCGGCCTTGTAACTTATGTACTACCACAGAGAGATAAGATATAAGCAGAGGTTACCGCTTAACATCAGGTGGGCCCTCTGCTTGTTCCGTCAATCAAGTAGTATAAAAAAAAAATAAAAAAAAAAAACACGGATGTTTTACATCGATAAATACCACGGACTTTACTGTTTACCACGGCAGCGTAAAACAGATTCGAATCCGTCCAATTGAACTCTTGTTAGACAAGTATATACAGACAGACAAGCTTGGGATTAATTTAAGACAATCAGAGAACGCATTCAGCGTCAAAACAGACAAAACATAATTTGAAAACTTTCGGATTTAATACTGGCAGATTACTACAAAAAACTATAGATACATACATAGACATACGCCTTTTTCCCCGAAGGGGGCAGACAGAGCCTCAATGGACCTCTTTTCACAGTGGATGCTTAAACCAAATCAGTTTATATTGTACTAGTGTGCACCCGCGGCTTCGCTTAGTTATACCAGGTTAAAAAGTAACAGGTCATAATATATCTGTGTACCTATCAAACTTCATCGAAATCGGTTCAGCCGTTTCGGCGTGATTGAGTAACACACATCCAAACATCGTAACTTTAACATTTATAATATTACTGAGATATTTCGAAGGAATTAAACATGAGGGTGGTTAATGATAGAAATCAACAAAAATGTAAAGACAAACAAACTGGTTGTATTTTTTGATATTATAATCCTCTAGATAAGCTAGATAATTTATCTATGAAGAATTTGGATTGGCTCTTTGGCTAGCGGAAAAGGGGACGAATACGGAACTAGTATTTTAGTGTCCATATATATGAGATGGTCATGGGTTTCAAGATTATCTTGAGATAGTTTTAGAAGCCACTGCGGGTTACATGACGCGTACGAAACGATAAGTTTTTTATGGTCTGGCAATATGTCTGACTGCGTGTGACATATTCTGTTAGATATAGGCATAGCGCTTAACTCAGTAGCCTCGTGAGGTATGGGAGCGGCACGGGAGGGGTGACATGTGACGTAAAGAACTGTCGGGCTACACACGTGATGAAAATTAGTGACGATAGATCTTACGATATTTACAAATAAGTAAGTCATTGCGAAAGAGAATAAAATACTTGTTCAAATAATTATTATATTTAATACTAATATAAATATTTTCAACTGAACTTTCAATTTATTAGCTTATGTCCATATCGCTACTCGAATCACTGTCAGTATGACTGGAATCACTTTCGTTATCTGAGTCGTCATCTCGTAATCTTATTATAAATTCATCCATTACATCGTCGCTAAGATGGTCGTTTTTGAAATACTCTTCCTCAATTTTCTTTACGTGACCGTCACATTTTTGCCATTTCTCAACTGAAAAATTAGCAAATAACTCTTCTAGTGCTCGCTTTTTCTCAGTTAAATTTGAGTTAATATGTCGCTCGCCTTTGATATCTCCCCATACTAATTCGATCGGGTTTAAATCCGGATGGTACGGTGGTAAAAAAAGTACCGTATGACCATTTTCTTTTAATATGACATCAATTTTAAATTGTTTTTCTGGTTTATTTCGTTTTATTAATCCTAACAAATCCCTCTTTTTCATAACTTCAGTGTACTCAACGTTATGCCGCCTTTAACCAGTCTTGCATTTCCTTTTTCAAGGAACACATTGTGGGTACTTTATCCACCTCGTTGCAATGATATTTCGCACTATCCATAACTATTACAGAATTAGATGGTAGGGAAGGCAAAAGTTTTTCGCGAACCCACTTTTCGAAATTGTTGTAATTCATGTTTCCATGATAGTCTTCTGTCTTTGTAGTTGGTTTAAATGGTTAAAGCGCCATTAACAAATCCTAAACTCCCACCAGTAATGCACGATGACCAATCTATTTCCTTTACCAACAGAAGCCAATACACTTCTTTCAGTATCTGATTGCCAACACGCTGGCACGTTTTGGGATTTATTGACATAAGTTTCGTCTTGAAATAATATTGGCCTCTCATCCGATCTATATTTTCTTATAGCTGTAATATACCTATTTGCCGCTCCATTGCTGAATTGAATGGCGTTCTATCAACATTTTTCTCTTTGATTGGCATTTTTTGTATCGGAAACCTAATTCATGCAATAAAAGACGCATGTATGTATATCCACATTTGATAACACCATCTTCCTCTAAAACTTTTCTAAGTTTATTGATCGTGGGAATTTCTTTTCTTACTGTATAAAATTCTGCAATCTTTCTTCTTACTACACCTTTACTAAAATCGTCAATTTCTGTCTTCTTTTTTCTTGTTTGTTTCTGTTGTCTTGGTGATGAAAACTTCGCATTACTTTCCATATTTTTTTAGCATTAAAAATGCGTCGTACGCTTTATTTTGACAGTCCGGTTGCCTTAGCAACGGTTTGGTGTAGATTTATATCGTTTTCATGCTTTGCAGAATTTGGATCAGATTTCCTAACCTTGAAAAAAAAATATACATTATAAACAACATCTTTAGTTTGAGCTCTAATCCGAGGACCCATCTTTGGTTGCTAATCTCGTGTGCGTCTTGTTTAAAGCGGCCGGTCCAAATAACACGTATTGACGGCAGCGAGATCGCCGCCCGACTGACGTCAAGTGACGTCTCGCAACATTTGTCATAAGAAAATCACCACCCTCCCGTGCCGCTCCCATACCTCAGGAGGCTACTAATTTAAAAGCTATACCTGTAGTAGCCAAGACCTTTGGAAATAGACATAAGGGAACTAGTACTTATAACGCTACAAAATAACTAAGCAAAGAACTAAAGCTGCCACTTGATAAGGAGAATTCATAATAATAATACGCAAACAAGTGGTAAGCTCATCGCCGCCATTGCTTTCCACGACTGACTCGGCAAACAATTTCTTCCATCAATAACTAAGCTAGTAGCCAGGACAAATCTTGTACTAACGCATCTTACTAACGAGTCCGGGTAATCCCTTAGTCGGCTTTTACGACATCCACGGAGGAGATCTATTCTTCAAGTCTAGAGTGAATAGGTGCCTTCTAGATCTTTGTGCTTCATCTTCGGCCACATCTTCACTTACCAACAGGTGAGATAGTGGCCAAATCTAAAATTTTTACAAAAAAAATAAAAAAGGAGGCATCTGAGATTCTGATACACATAAATGACAGGTCTCTCGTTCCTGTTATTTCACCACTCAAAACCTTCAAACCGGAACACAGCAATGCGAGCACTTGCGACAGAAATAGGTATGAAGGTAGTACTTCCCCGGACGAACTCTTTAAAAAAAATATTTATTATTATTTATAGTTTTGAAAAGTGCTCTCGTTTGAATACAGAGTTCAATAGCACTTTAATATCAATCAATTAAAGCTGCACTAGACCGAAACTCGACAAATGAGCATTGGGTAAAAAGGAAATGAATCTGATTCACAGGAAATAGGACATTGATTCAATTCGGTCCATTGTTGTGCCAGTCACGGTCAGGTTTAATAGATGTAAACGTGTTTTAAATGTAGTCCATATGTATGAAGATACGAGAAAAAACTGAGTGAGACGTAGACGAATGGGAACGTTTGAAGCTCCAGTTAGAATTTGGAGCTTTATGTAGGTCTTCATATAAAAATGGACGTTGATAAACTCCAACCGCGATTTCCGATCCGCATGAAAGTTAGGCACATCAAAGTGTTTTTTCATGGAGAAGGTTTTTATGCTATCTTCTTTATCATAATCAGCCACTCGCAACGCATCAACTTTTTTAACTCTTGCAAAGCCGCGCGTAAACTGCTACTCGTATAGGTACTACATTATAAAGAGGTAAAGTTTGTGAGTTTGTATGTAGGAGGTATAATACCAGGAACTACTAATCCGATCTCAAAAATTATGTCACTAACGTAAAGCTACATTATCTATGTTTTATTAGCTTCCGCCCCCGGCTACGCTCGCGTTATATGTAGTTCAACTTAACACCGTACCGGTTGAGCTGTTTTTGATTATATTTGGTGTGTGGATGGATGCTGAGGGGGCAGGAGGGCGGTGGGGGCTGTATTGAGGTGGGGTCAGTAGTGGGGAGGGGGATTGTTTTTTATACCGACACCATGTATGCCGGCAGACACAGGCAAAAGGGAAGTCCTTTATACTGATATCATCTAAATCAAATCTAAAAAATAAAGTGCACTGACTGATTCGGTTGAGGATGACATGAGACGTGACGTGAGACTTTTCTTCTTTTTGTCTCAGGGTGGCGAGCGCAGTGCAATGCCACATAGGGTGCGTCCTAGGTGAACGTGACCTATGAGATAATGCATTGTTAAAGGCAGAGGTTGCCGCTTAACAGTAGGTGGGCTATCTGCTTGTACCGTCATTCAAGCAATTAAAAAAAAGTAGATTTAATCATATGCAAACGTGCAAGTCTCTACAGAGCTGGTGTATTAAATAATTCGGGGTAGAGACAAATTCGAGGCGTCAGGCGACATAATTCCTCTTTCACATTGTCTGGTTTGTTTTTGCCACTCGAGGATCTTTCTTCCCCAATGGTTATCAGTTTTGCGTGTTATATGGCCTGCCCAGCTAGATAATATCCCTGGCGACCTTTTCTCCGGTTACCAAATAAAGCGTAATTCTTATCCGAAAGATACTGTTGACAGAAACTGTTTCATAAGTACATAGGAAACAGTTTGTAATCTTTTTTCCATGCCTATCAACATCTGGACAAGCTGTGGCTGAGAAAATTACAAACTTAACTTGATGAACATATAAATGTAAAGATTTAATCTGTGTACCAAATTTCTTCAAAATTGGCCCAGCCGTTATGTGTGAAAGCACGAAAAACATGAACGTCAGAATATCAACATCATTATTTTCACTTCGATATTTATGGAGATGTAGGGATTCGCTCAGCAATCTACCACTTACCTAATTATTCTTGTTCTAATCCATATTCCAAACTGCAAAGAAAGAAAAAAATGCATCAGTACCTACAGCAAACACACCAATTACATACACATCAACCTACCATTACTTCTAAACATATTCTCCAGTCACAATAGCCAAAATCCACTTACTCAACGTTTACTAATACGTAATACACTTTGGCAAAACAGAAATTAATCAGAGAGTACAGAGTTCCCCTTATTAGAAAATGATTTACTCGGAGTCTATCGAACCCTACTTTCTCTGCAATTAGTTGTGCTCAGAACAATGTGCAGTGATTTTTAAATGATCGCCCCTGCCATCTGGCGGGTCAACGACAACTAATATTGGTAATTGCTTTGTGACCTGCTGAGTTTTTAGCGCGTTTAAACTAGAGAGAATTTTGATGGAGTCGTTTCATCATCATCATTATCATCAGCTTACATAAGTCCATTCCTGGAAATAAGCCTCATCACGACAAACAATCTTGAGCCGCCTCGATCCACGGCGTTCCTGTTACCTTTATAATGTCTTTGGTCCATCGCATTTCCTCTTTTACATCGTCTGGTTTATGTTCGCCACTCGAGGACCTTTCTTCCTCAATGGTTGTCAGTTCTGCGTTGCTATATGGCCTGCCCATTGCCACTTCAACTTGCTAATTCTGAGAGCTATGTCGGTGATCTTGGTATATTATATCACGTAGTGAAACTCCAAGCATAGCTCTCTCTCCATAGCCTGCTGTGCAACCTTGAGCTTATAGTTCACGGCCACGTCTCAGTGCCGTAAGTCATCACTGGCAATCACGCACTGATCGACTTTCGTCTTGAGGCATTGCGGTATCCGTGCAGTATGGCGTCGCTTAAGTCTTTTTAAAGATATAGAGTGATGGAATATAATATATAAGTATAATATAATATAATATAATATGTAAGTACATATATAACTATTTCCAATATAGTACCTACCTAATGTTAGGCTGCTAAAAGTAAAGCCAAGCAAAGTGGTCAAAGAAATCAGTCAAAGTTTTCTTTATTGGGTTATCGATTTCTTACAATTATTTCGCAATCAATTACTTCGTAACTGTTTTCAAGGGAGAGTAAGCTAGTTTGGAGCTGAAGCGAGCAACAAAAGTAAAAATTATATTGCGACTTATAGCAATATAATTTTCAAACTAAGGCAACATTATAGGTATAAGGGATCGAACAGGACAAGGGATCGAACTCAAGGGATCCATCAGCAACTACTCATTAAATCATATTCATCAGACTATTACCTAAAAGCTCTCTCAACAAATAGGTACGTTTCCGATTTAAATTTCGAACCAGCTTAATTTGCCAGCATTACGTACGCTTCGTCGTTTATTGGCGCCGAGAAATTAATATTTCGCGCTGATATCAAAAGTTTACGCTCAACTAGCCACCCCGGCCCCGGGGGTCGGCAATAACTACACTTCGGACGAATTGTCACAGGTGAGTAAATGCGCTTATATTATTATTTTTTACCTAGAGATCAAACGTTGTCGTGGCGACGGCGAGGGGGCTCAGAGGGAGGAGGGATTATCTCGAATTATTCACGTACCATAAAGCGCAAATTACTGGCAGCACGTGCCGTACGCACGCAATATTGCTGGATGAGCCCAGTGGTTAACGCACCAAAAACAGTCTCCGCTACCATTCCAATGCCTCCATAGACAGATTTGAATATTAAAATTCAATAATGCTTTGAATAATCTAGACTGCATTTATTTTCACTAAAAGTTTCAGTTCTCCCGTGATCACAGCGCATGCAACTGCTGGTAAAATCCCGATTGTAAATATGGCAAATATCCTAATTTAAGTGAAAATTATGTTCATAACCATGAAAGTTTCAAAATTTACAGGCTGAATTTGATTCCTGAAACCTGCTAACTTTGGTTCGCTCTGAACTGGGATCTCGCGACGTCTGCAAATCATACAATTAAATTATACCATAGATTAAGAAACGCATAGAGTTTTGATACGATGTAATGGTGATTATACCATATACTTACCAACCAGGAAAATCTTGATAGCAGAACCTATCGGCCTGTTTAATTTCATGCTGATCGATTCAACGATTCGTAAGTTATGCTTGAACAAACATACTGAAGATACTTCGACCAAGAATACAACAAGATACATACTAACCGATCTTCATAAGAATTCACACTATGCAGGTAATATTATAGGTACTAGCATTTGTTTTCGCGGTAACAATTAGTTCGGCACCACTAAACAAATAGCGCCATCGGCTCGAGTGCGAATTGAGCGAGCACCTATTAAATCGTGAATGCGAGGTTGATCGCAATTACCGTCTAGTTATCGCCGGAAGACGGCGGAGATAGTTAGGGCCCGGAAAATATTCCGTTCACTAATTATTCCGCGTAATTAAACGCGGGCATTATCGTGCGACGCCGCCGCCACCTGCCGGCATTGTGCGAATGTGATTTACTGCGGTCCCGCCGCGATCCGGGCGCGATTCCGCCGCGATTCCATGGCGGATACCCGGCTCTTTTTGCACCAATTAATTATCGAATTGCTCATTAATAATTGCTGTGAAATTAATGTGGAGTGCCACTATCGACGAGTAATTTAACTGTGGAGGCTACAGCGGGTTTTATGTTACCTTGCGTTCTGTTCAATTAAATGAGCAGGCGTAGAAGCATCTTCCTGGCAAATCTTTCTGTAAATAAAATATGGTATTTTATGGTTGTTGGTGGTACAGTTGAGTTACATATCTAAATACCTACCGTTGCAAACGATCTAAAGGTAGCTCAACTAATCCTAAATAGTAGTAAAATTAAGACCCTAGGCTAACCAACTGGTCTGACTGAGGTCCAGCCCGGATTTTGAGATATTGCCACTCGTTAGCGATTTACGCGTCGTGTTTTTTTTATGCAAAACTCAGTCTAGATCCTCTGGCTCCTGCTGCGGTATCATTACGTACAGGTAGATATAATGTACAACTACCAAACTAATGTAGAACTAACGACAACCGTCACGCAAAACCGCACCGCAACCGGACCGCGTTTGGTGTGACGTCTCTCTGGTGGTGTCTGGATTGGAACTTGCTTGTTGATGAATCTTTGCAGTTTACCTAAGCAGAGATCTTGAGTATGTTATATAGTACACTAGTGTTCGCCCGCAGCTACGCTCGCGTTATACGGGATAAAAAGTAGTCTATACCTCAATCCAGCTTATAACCTTTGTGTACCTATATCGAAATGGTTTCAGCCGTAAGGCCGTTACAAAAATCCAAACTATGACATTTATGACATACTAGCAGCGCCCCGCGGTTTCACCCGCGTAAGTCTCTATCCCGTGGGAATACCGGGATAAAAATGTGCCTATGTGTTATTCCGGGAGTCCAGTTATCTCCATTCCAAATTTCATGCAAATCCGTCTAGCCGTTTCAGCGTGAAGAAGTAACAAACACACTACACACACACACAAACTTTCGCCTTTATAATATTAGTGTGATTAGTGGGATTGTAAACAGTGTTTGTCATACTTACGTACTAACCTATAATTATTATACTTGATTCCCTTTAATCCGTGCCTTTATCTTTCCTCAAACTCCCAGCACTTTTTTTGTTTTATGTCAAGTTAATCGCCTGTCATTGGAAAACTCTTGTGGCACCACTACCGGTCCGCTGAACACGCCAAAAAAAAAGAAGAAGAAGATTATACTTGATGGACGGTAGACATCTAGATTTGAATCAAAACTGTAA
This sequence comes from Operophtera brumata, assembly GCA_932527175.1. Lineage (NCBI taxonomy): Eukaryota > Metazoa > Arthropoda > Insecta > Lepidoptera > Geometridae > Operophtera > Operophtera brumata. The sequence continues at coordinate 6,843,176 of OW052235.1, read as the reverse complement.
ATTGTGGTATTCTATGGGGCCTAAGTCCAGTGGACTTCTTCTGGCCAATGATGATGATTCTACTTGGAAAAATATAAGTGATAAAAAATTGTAAAACAAAACCCCATATTTTCTCCTTGAAAAATATTCTCATCGAGACGGCGGAAAAAAATAATACGAACAACAATATGGGCCGTTATCAGGGCGCCCGGGTCCACTCTTATTACAGCCCTCTAATTTGCTCGGGAGAAATTCCTCTTATTTTCGCGTCGCCTTCTCCCGACGGAGACGGCACAGAACAAATAACACTCCCTTTTAAAGACGTTTCACTCCAACAGAGACTCTGTGTGGATCTGTAGCACTCAGTCAACAGAACCATAGAGACCATAGTCAGCACCTATAGATAGGGTCGTCATACGTCTCGTATACACGGGAAAGGCCCGTATTCAACTGTGCTGTCCCATATTGTCCAGACGTCCCGGATTTGTCCCGTTTTTGAAGTAGAAAGATTATTTTTCTCACCGTTTACAAAATCACCGCCGCCTTCACAGAATGTTTCTAGGCTTGCCAATGCAGCAATGCACAATGCCACAATGCAGCAAAATTATATCTTCTTTTCAATATACAAATATTGAAATGTATACGTCAAATTGCACGCATCAGGGCCCATGGGTTTCTACCGCACAAGGCAGAAATATATCCCCATATTTGATGGATGCATATTTCTGCGTCTTGAGATTTTCTGCTGCCGCTGGCGCCACGCCTACCGTCCTGGAGGTGGATGATACTTGGCTGGTAGCCGACAGCGTGTCCACACAAGTTGCCTCCCACACCAACGGCCTTCCACGACTCCAGAGATCTTTTGAGGGCCTAGTAGCTACAGGTTTGTGTCAGTTTTGCATTCGATACCCCGACTATCGAATTACGAGTCGATATTTCTTTTTATGTATGGTTTTAATGAGAGTTGTTCTTCAAGGGCGATTATCATTTTCAGTCTATAAAGACAATATTTCGACTCGCAATTAAATTTTCCTTATTCCAAGTGGTTTCAAATTACAAACCTGTACTAAGCTCTTTGGTCTCTTGAATTCGTCACATGCATTCGGTTCTAGAATGGTCGGCAGGTGGACGGTGGCAAAGGCTTTACACTCTTCTAACTATTCTCAGGTAAATTTCGTGAAGTCCATACAAAATTATTGTTTCCCGAGATTTAAGCTCATGTCGTACACGTTTTTTTTTACGAAATTCACCTGGGGTCACCTTGGTGTATACGCTACTTTTTTATATCCAATTATTATATCTTTTTTATCCAAGCCATATTGAATCTACTCTTAAATCTAGTGCAATAAAGCTCCTTTTACATTTAATGCCGATATTGTGTGGTACAGGCCGAAGACGGCAGCTTTCTCAACTGCTCGGGACTAAATGAAAATTTACTTATTGTTGGCTTAGTCCAGGAAAGTATGTATTGTATGTATTTTTTTTGTTTCAAATAAGGTGCACTTGATACAATCTCATAGCCGAGTGACTAACCTCGTCTCATAACTTGAATGTAATCCAAATAAATTAAAGATTCATCATCATCATCATCAGCAGCAGCAGCACATTAGACCTCTACTGGACGAGGCCTCCCATAGAATGCAATGGATTTGCCATAATCGCCACGCTTGGCAGGCGGATTGGTGATCACAGTATTGGTGTTGAGTACTCAGGTGAATGCTGCTGCCCATCACCTGATGTAATCCTTTAGACAGCTTTTACGACATCCACGGGAGTAGACGGAGGGTTATATTCTTAGGGTGGAAACACTACAACAAAGAAAGTAAAGAGATTACACCAACTAATCCGTGTCAATTCTTTCTTAATCGAAACAAGGTGTAGTGCAAGGATTATGAATTGATGGCTAAGAGTACCTACGTGTTATATTCGTAGATATAAATTCACACATGCTTCGTGTAGGGATGGACGCTACGGGTGGCTGGTGGTTCACCGGTAAACAGAAATGCCCCCTTCCCCACGTATCTCGAGGGATTCCCCCTCATCTCACTGGTGGAAGAGGTATCTTGAGGGATTTCCCCTCATCTCACTGGTGGCAGTACGTATCTCGAGGGATTCCCCCTCATCTCACGGGTGGAAGTACGTATCTCGAGGGATTCCCCCTCATCTCACGGGTGGAAGTACGTATCTCGAGGGATTCCTCCTCATCCCACTGGTGGGAGTACGTATCTCGAGGGATTCCTCCTCATCGCACTGGTGGGAGTACGTATCTCGAGGGATTCCTCCTCATCACACTGGTGGGAGTACGTATCTCGAGGGATTCCTCCTCATCGCACTGGTGGGAGTACGTATCTCGAGGGATTCCTCCTCATCCCACTGGTAGGAGTACGTATCTTGAGGGATTCCTCCTCATCGCACTGGTGGGAGTACGTATCTCGAGGGATTCCTCCTCATCGCACTGGTGGGAGTACGTATCTCGAGGGATTCCTCCTCATCGCACTGGTGGGAGTACGTATCTCGAGGGATTCCTCCTCATCGCACTGGTGGGAGTACGTATCTCGAGGGATTCCTCCTCATCGCACTGGTGGGAGTACGTATCTCAAGGGATTCTCCCTTATACCACTGGTAGGTTGAGGAGGTGGCTACATGAGTCGTGCTTGGAAATTGGTGCGTTCTTACACTAATTCGTCATGCTATAGGAATATAGAGGTAATCGGGTATACTCGTATTGAGCCTCGCCATTAACTACTTGTGGAATATTACTAGCTTAGGAATTAAAGATTTTCAAAAAGCAATAATAACTTGCTTATTTAAATTTTCTTACGCAGACTTTTCACCTGAAGCCCGCATAACACAGCCGCAATTAAATTTAATTAAACCTGTATCACGAAATCTTATATTTTCTTCATTAAAACGTAATTTCGCGCAGTTTGTTCGCAGTGTCTCTTAACATGTACTTGAGTATAAGCTCATTAGTAATTACGAGGGCTGGTCGCGTGGCTAAATATTTCTCGAGCCAAACCGCCGGCACAGTGTATACTTACAGTACCAGTATAGAAACTTTAGGAATTCCAGACAACATTTTCGGTTCGGTAGACTTAATTCACCTGGTGTAAATCACCCAGGTGCATTATGTGTACTTAATGCACCTTGTCTTGGTGGTCTAATTCCGCATATTAAAATTATTAAATTTTGGTCTACTTTTTTTTTGATCTTTTTTACTTTATGGCCTGCTATGAATTTATATTTATTTATTTATTACAAAGAAAACCAGTAGCATGGTAATAAGCCAGCAGAAGGAAACCAACATACAACTTATATAAAAGAAGTCAAAGAAGAAGGCTATTAAAATGTTTTCACGGTTTTTGGTTTTCATTTATGTTTCATCTCAAGTTTTGTGATAAACGAGTTGAACTCCACAATGACCTACATAATTATCTACATATCTATTAATTTTCACCAATTTGTTTTGATGATTTTACCATAATATCTATCCCGGAAACGGGTTATAATTATCAGGGAAGACACAAAATGTTAGGCTTATTACCTGCGATCCCTAAAAGATTTTCAACGTGTTACCCTTATCAAGAAATAGAGATTAGAGAAGCTTCAAATTCGATTGAAAGAGACAAAACACGGTGTGATTATTTTAAGAATGATCCGGGTTTTAGTACTAGTAGTAGTAATTAGTACTCGTACCACGGTTTGACGCCACTATTGACGACCTCTGTGGCGCGGCGAGCGAAGGTTCGCCTACGACGCAGGAGGTTGCGGGTTCGATTCTCGCCTCGGAACTTATAGTTATACGATCGGCAGATATTTGTTCAGGGTGTTCTGGGTATTTTCTATGTATAATAAAAATATCTATCTATATAATGTATTTATCTAGTACCCATAATACAAGCTCTGCTTAGCTTGGGGCTAGATAATGTTGTGTGAACTGTCCAGTATTATTTATTTATTTATTAAGTTGTGCTACTGATACTTACGTCACACACCGTGCCATGGGCGCGCCGCCTAGCGCCTGGCCGCAGTAATTAAAATAACGGCTCGAGGGCCGTTCCCGGGAAAATCAAAAATGTATTATTGTTCACGCATATTTTCTTCGCGAAAATATTTTCGGTGCGAAGTGATTAATATTTTCTAAATTACCTACCTTATAGAGGACGATCTTTTTATTATCTCTGGTAAATAATAAAACAGGTTCAACAAAAATGTTTGTATGCAGCAAAGATGCAAGCGAAAACGCGAGCGCACGCTCTGAAACTTTGTTTTTGTTTATATTTTTTAATAAAAATCTCCTTAAATTTTGTTGACTAACTGAATAACAAAGAGGATAAAATAACTACGTCTGAATAATAAATAAGTTACCAAATGTTTCAAAAATTCAAACATGTACAAATAAAAATTAAGTCTAAAATTGAATGTCAATTTCAAAAAGATAGAATCTCTTTTTTTTTGCTATTTTTTTTGTGCTTCTTAGCTTTAAGTTCGCCTGTGTACATTGTTTGTTTTGTGCAATAAAGAATATTCTATTCTATTCTATTTTTATCGAGTGAAGTAGTTGCACATAGTGTATTGAATTTATGATTTCAGCAAATAAAAAGCATAAAAATACCATAATTTTTTTAATTTTTGGAAAATATACGGATTCTTATCAAAAACTTAGAAATTGTAGAGCTCATTATAGCTTAATCATTTATAACGCCAATATAATTTGCAGTAATTAAAATAACTATATGTAACATTACACTAAACAGTCGCTTGATATCATACATATCATGTATCATACATAGTTTGATTCCACACAAGGACGTTGGTTACGGTTGCTATTAGGAACTTTGAGTACCGTGGTACCACATCACCTAAGCAGGAAATAAGTATTTTCAGATCATGCAAACATTGACCTCTCGCTCTCCTCACGTGGATATCGTAAAAGCTGACTAAGGGATTACACCGGGGGATGGGCAGCAGCATCCACCTGAGTAGTCAACTCCAATAATGCTATCACCAATCCGCCTGCCAACCGTGGTTATTGTAAATCCTGCCATTGAATGGAAGAGGCCTCATCCAGCAGTGAATGTCTACGGCAGATAATAACAATGAATGATGCAAACGGAGCGGGAATCGAATCTGCACTTCTTGACACAGCCAGCTACTCGTCCACCAAGCCACAGCTAGCTTTCGTCTAGCTTTACAGGAGGATTTTTTTAATGGAGTAATCCATAAAAAAACAGTTCATAAATTTTCTCGCTCGTCGTACCTTTCGCAGAACTCTTTTTTACCCCCTAATAAAAGAGTATGGTGTTATAAGTTTGAGGCCATACTGTGTTTGCATGTCGTCTGTCTGTACGGCATGTTTCTTTGTTGTCGCGTAGCTCGGATCGGGTGTTGTGATTTCAATACGGTTTTTTGTATAAAATATGTTGTTTGCGAAATCACTCTTAGCTTTGTTTGGTGGAAATTGGTGCAGCCGTTTCGAGGATAATACAGATAATACCTTACAGGATAATACCTACATTTTAATAAAGGTATTATTGTTTTTTTTAATTAATTAATTTTGACGACCTCTGTAACACGGCGGGCGAAAGTTCGCCTGCGACGCAGGAGGTTGCTGGTTCGATTCCCGCCTCGGAACAAATATTTCTACGATCTGCAGATATTTCTTCAGGGTGTTCTGGGTATTTTCTGTTTAATAAAAAATATCTTTGTATGTAATCAGTTATCTAGAACCCATAACACAAGCTTTGCTTAGCTTGGGGATAGATAATGATGTTTGAAATGTCCATTTAAAAAAAAAAAAAATGTACAGATAACTCCCGTTATTATATTAAAATGATGTGGATTGGACTTTTAATTGAATTTCGCATACACATAGATACACATGAAATAAACAGAATAACAGAAGTCGCCAACATTTTGTTAATGAGGTAAGGTAAGAACAACGTCGTGTCGAGAGCGCGTCATTATCGCGCAAGCGGTCCTGGACGGGGTTGCCACCTAACGACTTTCTCCCTAGATTAGGGCAAATTGAGTGGCTTCGGTGCAAAAAAATCCTCTCACGCGCAACTTAAACTATCACTTAACTCTAACGTTGTTCTATTTCTGGTTGTCCATTGTGTTTTTTTTGGTTAAAAATTTCAACACTTCAGAAAGTTGTATCTATACGCACAAAAATGAGAGGTGTTTTTCTTACTCATCTCCTCCAAAAATCATCTCCATAAAATTGGGTTTGACTGTTAAATAGATTAGTTCTTCGATTTTATTTTATTTTTTATTTATTCGTTGACTAGTTAATACATATTTTAGACTGATAAACATCATTCACGAGTTTATGCTACTTAACAACGTACTTAACAATTTAATGCACATTAAATTGTTAATCTATCGATCTTGACAGGATTATTTGATTAAGCCGTTTTTTGGAGATTGAGGGGCATTTGTTTTAATGAGTTAGGAACCCTATGAGCACCACAAAGCCAGAATTAATGACAGCTCGTGAAAAACCGCGATGAGTTATTTTTGAGAGGAAAAGGCGTACGTGAAGTGGCGGCTCGGTTGTTCACAACTCTGCCGGCTGCCGTGTTGTTTGAGCTAACGAGGTCAATAGTTGAACCACACATTTTATCATCATCATCATCATCATCAGCCTGCTGAATCCAACAGTTGCATATACCTAGGCCTCTCCCGCTTATCATCAGGTGGGCCATCTGCTTGTACCGTCAAACTAAGTGTATAAAAAAAATGAATGGGTGAATTTTCTTGAACCGCCTCAATACACTGACTTCCTGCAACCTTTACAGCGCAACCGTTAACAAAAGGTGAAGTCCGTTATGTTTTCCCTCTGTGCAACATATTCGTGCATCTTGTACTGAACTGGACTGGAGCAAACTCCAGTCGCGCGAGCTGATACACACCATTTTTTTGACTCTGTGCCCAAAATAGATCCCGCATCATATTTAAACATACATCAATTCGAGATCACGTTCCCATACTTTTTCAAAAGAACATGACACTTGAGCTTCGAACCTCAAATCTGTGCGAATCATCAAAACCCGCCGTATCGCGTATCGCGCCCGCAACATCTCGGTTTTCTTAAAATAAAAACAAACCAGTATAGGCAAGAGTCTGCAACATAACAGTGGATGGTTCCTTACATTTATAATTTGCACATTTTAAAACATATTACCAGTAGAACTTAGACCGTCTTTGAAAATGCAAATATTTTTGCAACATCTCGGTTTTCTTAAAATAAAAACAAACCAGTATAGGCAAGAGTCTGCAACATAACAGTGGATGGTTCCTTACATTTATAATTTGCACATTTTAAACCAGTAGAACTTAGTCCTTCTTTGAAAATGCAAATATTTTTGCAACATCTCGGTTTTCTTAAAATAAAAACAAACCAGTATAGGCAAGAGTCTGCAACATAACAGTGGATGGTTCCTTACATTTATAATTTGCACATTTTAAACCAGTAGAACTTAGTCCTTCTTTGAAAATGCAAATATTTTTTGCTACAGGTTTTTAACTTTTAACTTTTTTCTTTTTTATGAACATAAAAAGTATAAATTTAACTTTTCGAACTATCATGGTTTTGTTCATACGTTTTTTTATCGAAAAATCGTGAACATACAATACTCAATATTTCTAAATAGTAAAACTCAAAGTGGCAAATGTCAAAGGGACAGGTGTCAAACTAGGAAATGTTGACTATGTGTGTAACACGTGTAAATAAATCTTCCCGTGGTATTACTGGATCGTTTGGTAGTTCTACAGGAGTTTTTTTACCCGTGTTACTACTGGTACTAGTTTAGTATTATTTTATCTGTGCTACTGGTAATAATACTAGTAGTACAAACGAATAATCATGGTAAATGTCCCGTTTTTAGTAAAAAGTTAGTATCAATTTAAACAAATTGTGATAGTCGTGTTTTATACGCTAAGTTCGTTGGTTAAAGCACGGGTAATTTTTATACCCGTAGATCAACTGGTTGTACTATACAAAAAGTAATATTACCCGTGGTCCAACTTCTATGAGGAAAAAGCTTCATTTTACTACCTGAAATTATACTGAAATAGACGAAAAATCGCCAAGCAGTGTAACTTATTAACAGTAATCTTATCAAAATCATATTAGAGTAGGGAACCCTAAAACAGATAATAAAAAGTATAAGGTTGATCAGAGGCACCGATAGCGCTACCGTTTACGCGCCCTTTGTTCTGATGATAATAAAAACTCAAACAATGAACAACAAGCATGCTCAAACATGTCCGATAAAAAAATATGTAGGCAACCTTTCATTGCCATTATCATAAAGAAATCTTGAATTTTTTGAGCTACCGTAATATTAAAACGTAGTATTTTTAACCCCAACGTAAAAACGAAGGGGTGTTATAAGTTTGAAGTGTCTGTGGGTGTGTGTGTGTGTGTGTTTGTGTGTCAGTCTGTCTGTCCCATCGTAGCTCCCGAACGGATGAACCGATTCAGTTTTTTTTTGTTTCAAATGTGTATTTGTCGAGAATGTTCTTAGCTATGTTTGATCAAAATCGGTTCAGCCGTTTCATTGAGTTAGGGGTTTATTTAATTTTTAACAATTACTTGTACAAGCTTTTGTTGCAATGTAGGTATGTATGTTTGTTCGTGTGGAATCTCGTAACTGAATTTTAAAGCAATTAACCTCAACCGATTGAGATGATATTTTGCATACCTGTCAAGTTCCGGTGACAATGCAATATTATGGTGACAGCGAGCTGATCTGATGGCGGAAGGTGGAAAGTGGACAATGGAACTCGCCGAGGGATAATAGTAGACTGTCCGTGTTTAGGCTCATTTTGATCCGCACACGCTTACGATCACTAATTTTATAAAAGCTTGTATTGAAAAATATATTTTTGGAAAAAACTTATTTCCTCTATGATAATATCATTGTCAAACTGCATATTGTTGGTGCAGCCGTAACACCAAGCATTTTTTTTTTTTTTTAACTTTGATAGACCTTTGTTTGACCACGATCTCACCTGTTGGTAAGTGACGATGCGGCCGAAGATGGAGCACAAAGGTCTAGAAGGCACCTATTCACTCTAGCCTTGAAGAGACCCAGATTATAGTTTTCTGAAACACGACAGACGACGGTAGCGAACCGGCTCGAAGGACTAAAAACAATATTAAACCTGTCCAGTGTGGTTGTTGTGTTTTTGACCTACAGAATGAATCCTTTACTTCCGAGAAATTTGTAAGTGACAATAAACAGAGCTTTAAAATAATAATAGGAATCATACCAAAATGCTTCAAATCAGATGTGAAATCTGATCAGTAGGTACCTACTAACACGTGTACGCCCGTTCTTGTGCTGGGTTGTTAAAAATGAAAATCACATGAATATACCTAACATTATGGTACTTAATACAGTCAGGCACAAAAGACTTAAAAAGACTCTAAAAAAATTAATTTACAAACGCAAGCTAAAATTGCACATATCAATTTTACTATTAAGAAAATTTACAGCTTCTTAAAATCTTTGGAAAACGATTATTTTCAATCAACGGTACCTACCCATTACCTAGTAGTGAAACACTCCGTCCTTACAACTTTTTTTAAACAACTTTGAATAAACAAGCTTACAGCCCACCTAATGTTAAGCGGTACATGCTTATGAACAGTGCATTTTATCATAATTCACATTCATTGCGTTTCATGTTTCTGTTGTCACTGAAATAAAGTTGTTATACTACTTTTTTATACTACCTAGGACGCGCCCTACGTGGAATTGCACTGCGCCCACCACCCTGAGACAAAAAGATGAAACGTCTCATGACGTGCCTGTAATTTCACAGATATCCAATACGAGCAATACTGCTTTGCGGTAGAAGTATGGTGGTAGTACTTCCCCAGACGAGTTCTTTCACAAATAAGCTCTCCTACTACTATTAATTGGATTCAACGAAAAATATAACAAAATAATTACAAACACTTTAATTCTTATGTAAATCGGGCAGCGTCGACGATTACAGCCGGGCATCCATTATTAATTTCTGCTAACTCGCGTCCGAGCTAAAAAAACTGTTGTATTCGACTGTACCGGTGCGCACCTGGGTCGCCGGGGGCTCTTATTCAAATGCAAATCAAACGTTCCATTTTTTAAATCTACCATCTCGGCACTCTTTGCTTCCGGAATGACTTATGTCCAATTGCTACCAACATCATTCGTCTCTCCCAATGAAGTTTCGAACCTAACTCTTACATCAGTAAATTGATTTTCCTGAGCACATTATTGGATGTGTGCCGTATTGGAGTTGGGATGTGTTGTCGTTTGGGACCTTTTAGGGCAAATTTCGAGTACCCAGGTGTGCTCCCGATCCGGTTAAGGGAAGCGTCCTTGTTAGAGATTCTCGTATAAAATCGTTTAATGGTTTGTTTTAAATTTTATTTTTATATTCACTGGCGCGATGTTGTAAATTATTGGTTGTAAAACGGTGGAGGTTTTATTGGTAGTTTGTAATTCGATAGTCGGCATACAAAGGAGTTTATGAATGAGTTTTGGAGTTCGTGGGTGGTTACGTGCTCGTACGATGTATCCTATTCTTAGAGGCAGAACCTTTCCTAAAAGGCAGTGGGCATCATATGACGGCCGTATTATTACGAGAAATAATTGCACTTATTTGAATTTTGATCAGATATATCTTCAATAGAATTTTGAAGTATTCTGTTGGTCAATGTTTTTCAACCTGTTTGCAACCTGTGCAACCCATTTACGAGAAAAGTGAATCTTGCTACCACCATGACCGAAATTAAACTATATCAGTGATTTCACATATTGCAAACACGATCGAGAGATAATTATCAGGAACTGCCTTTTCACTGAAATTAGTGTGAGCATTTTGATTGGAGAAGGTAGGATCTAAGACCCTTGATTTTTACTTTTACTTTGCTTTCAACCGCGACCCCCTAAACAAGGCTTTGCAACCCCGTTGGGGGTCGCAAACCATAGCTTGAAAACACTGCTGTACATAGATAATTTAATCTTGTTACCTTCTCAAAAGCTACCGGTCTGCCAGCAGCCAGGGAAAAGTTCAACCCAAGCTGCGGGGCAGTGCAGCAGGCTTAAAGTAGGTAGCCCGATTCCATGGTAAAGAAAAAGCACTATATAAGTATTTCATTAAAGATCTATCTGACTTAAATCCAGGTGACGTACGTCCAGCAGTCAGAATATACCTGGCTGCTGCAAAGAGCGGATGCTTCTATGCAGGCAACCCAATTCCATTATGAACAGAAAACTTCTAGTTTTCTTTAAAGTTTATCCAATCAAAATCAAGATGACGGACACTACCCGGCACCCAGGGTTTTCCTTGCTGCTGGGACATGTGCCAATTTTTGTGTAGGTATTTCATGTAGGTACATGTATGGAATACTTTTAGCTTTCATTGAAGATATGATGTATGCCCAATGACCGTTGCCCACGCTGGCATGGACGAAGCCAACGTGGATATCGGGAATGTTTTTTAATTATTTTAATTTATTCCTGTTGTCCACGTTAACGTGGACAAGCTCAATGTGGACAACGGGAATAAACCAAAGTCCACCAGGGCACACACCTCTTAGGCCAAATCTCGTACTGTTTGGAGGAATTCAGCTTGTCTCTGTTATTTATTTGACGTAAGGAAAAAATCGCAGTCACAGTTTACGCCCGTCATATGACGGCCACCAATTTCTTAGAGAACCCTAGCTTTACGATGTTTCCTATTCTTACTAATCCCCTGATTATTTGTTAATGGCATAAAGTGCTCTTAACTGCTGCATTTGGAATTAATTTATGGGAAGAGCATTATGTACCTATTTATTTTATCTACTCCGCTACTCTTCCCATCCGCTTTTTGATGAAAAATTAGCATATATGTATTTCAATCGCAGTAAGCATAATTTACCTACCACATACATAACACAACTATACACACCTGTCAATAATAATTTGGAATAAAGACATTCTAATAACTCTACGATGGACTGCATTCCATACAATATCAACGCCAAAAAATATAACACCTTTGAAAATTCTAACGATGACAAATGAGTTCCATACACTGCCAGTTCACACTCTAGTCCTTCAAATGTGGTCAATAATCAAGCAGCAATTGACGGATAAAACTTTTCAGAATTGGTTCTCTTTATGCGTTTTGTCTCTCTTTTGGTTCGGACACTTTTTGAACGCTGATCGAAGTTCATTTACTTTGAGTTGTTTGATTTGGAAATATTAATTTGATGCAGTACACTGTTCCTTGGATGTATGGATGGAAATTAGTGCAAAAGTGAACCATATTGAAGCAGTGTACGTATCGGATTTCACAGTAAGGGATTTCAAAATTTATTTTTATTGCATTTTAATCTATCGAGTGTACCGAGTGGAGATACCCATTAATATCGGTGGTTGTACTCACCTTGCTACTAAAAATCGCGAGTATTTTGTCTTTTGCATTAAGGCGCGATAGGTTCTCAAATGTCTCTAGAATTTTAAAGTTTTTGATAAGTATTTTCATAGTTTTCTATGAAAAAAAATATATATCATATTCTTGAGCTTTTTATCTAGTGAAATCAATAATTCAATAAAATATTTGAATTACTTCACTCGATAAAAAAAAATAACAAAATACCTCCTTTTTAAAATTTAAATGCTATTTTTCAATCACTTCTCTCACGTTTTAATTTTTGAAACATTTGGTTACATGTTAGTTATTTTTGAGTTAGTGAATTCATCAACAAAATTAAACAAAACTTTGAACTACATTTTTATATAAATTTTTTATACATAAAAACACGGTATCAGAGCGTGCGCTCGCCTTCTTCGCCTCATAAAAAAATGATCGTTGAACCTATAGCGCCTTAATAGGCAGTTTCAAATTCAATCAAGTGAGACAAAACACGTTATAACGATTCCAAGAATAATTCGTGTTTAATAGTGACATGGTTAAATTACAGATCTATTAGTAAAACAATATCCGTCGGACAAATCTATAAGTTCAACTCAAAGAAACGAACATTCACTCACTATATGAGTCTCCCCATCAATCTATTACCGAAAACATAAAAAACCAAGACCACAATAGAAGACCTCACATAGCAGACAGCGTGGCACCGTCTAATCTAAGGCATACAATCAGGCCCCAAAGTTCTCTACAGGGTGATCCACTCAACACGGATAAAGCGAAGCAGGTTGATTAGGGATGCTTCATAGTCAACTCAGAATAATCAAGAATAATCAATTTATTGGTAAATAGTTTTTCAGGAATTTTTTAAAAATAGTAATAATAAAAAATACTAATTAAAACAATAAATTGCAAACAACATTAAATTCCCAATTACTTAACAATTAATTATTCAAACAACATAAATAACATTTTTAATAAAAAATCTAATACAATTATGACGACCTCTGTGGCGCGGCGGGCGAAGCTTGGCCTGCGACGCAGGAAGTTGCGGGTTCGATTCCCGCCTCGGAACAAATTTGTGTATTTGTGCGATCGCAGATATTTGTTCAGGGTGTTCTGGGTATTTTCTATGTATAATAAAAAATATCTATCTATGTAATATATTGTATTAAGTATATCAGTTATCTAGTACCCATAACACAAGCTCTGCTTAGCGTGGGTCTAGATAATGTTGTGTGAACTGTCCAGCATTATTTATTTTATTTATTTATTTATTATTATGATTTAATGTTACTATTATGTCATCGGATTTTGGGCACAAAATCCTCAACTTTAGGTATAGAACGCCTTCTCTACTAACCATGATTTCAGTTTGGCTTTAAACGAGAACAAACTAGCTAGCAATGATTTGCGCTGGCAGGTGGTTGTACATACATTGGGGGCTCAGTGATCAGTAATCCAAAATTTCATTTTAAAAACAATTTTTTTTTCGTAAATAAAGTGATTTACGGTGCAATGTTTCGCTTGTAGCGCGAAATTAAAATTTTATTGTGTTTTTTGCTCATCCCAGCTCATCAACACATTTTAAGATAGCGAAACCTGATTTTGCGAAAACTTGGAGAACTAACACACATGTTTTAATTGATAGTGTCTCATAAATATAATTAGTTTAGCTACAAATGTCATTGAACAAAAAAAACACTGTAAAAATCTTTTGACATGTGCTATCTCAAAATGTGTTGAAGAGCTGTCATTAGCAAAAAACACAATACAATTTTAATTTAGCCCCTCAAGTGACAAGTTTGAACTTAAATTCTAAACAAAAAACATAGAAGTTTAGGATATTATCTAATGCTTGTGCCTTAAACACGTATTAATCACAATATTAAATTAATTAAAATGTGGCACCTCTAGTGAACCAAGGTGCCACATTTTAATTATTGTTACTTGGAGGCGAAATAAATATTAAAAACAAATAATAATTTGAAATCAGAAACACACCATGTTCTATGATTTTCTTTGCTTTCGAAGATAGGGTTGTTTTTAAAACGCAAATGGTGACTTTTATTAGCACAGCATTTTTTTTTAAATTATTGAACTTCATATTTTGTTCTCTTGTACGTTACCATGACGTCATCTCCTCACACCATCATTTAACACTTGTTGAGTAAATCAGCCTGTATAAGGCCCTTCAAGCATTTGATCCAATAATGGGTTCACTGTGGAAAAAAAACCTTCAATAATTAATAGCCTTCATAAATTGTGTCCCAAAAGACACAAAAAGTGGCGAATGCTTCGCATTCCGAACACATTGGGATGAAGAATGGCAAACGTGTTAATTAAGAGGTGAAAGGATTTATTGATAGGTTTTTGTTATTTTAATAAATGGCGGAACAAGCGGATTGTCCTCCTGATGTTAAGCGGTAACCCTTGCCTTTAACAATGTATTACCTCACAGGTCAAGTCCACTTAAAACGCGCCCTAGTATTTAGCACGGGACCCGCCATCCTGAGACATAAAAATGAAAAGTCTCATGTGTCTGTAATATTACAGGCACCCTTCAAATCAGAACAGAGCAATGCGAGCACTACAGCTTTAGCACAGAAATAGGTATAACCCGTGTTATTAAATAATGGGATGTCAATGACGGCTTTTGTATATAATCTGAGCGGGACAGCATGAGAGTGGTCGTCAGTTTGTATTAATCTGAGCGGGACAGTATGAGAGTGGCTGCCATTTATAATTCAATTCTTTATCTACGCGAGTTATTTATTCGTTGTACTTCTCCGGAAGAACTCTTTCACTAAAAAAGCCGAAGTATACTCATATTTTTACATGTTTTTTGTGTGATTTATAGCTAACGTAGCAAAATAATACGATTTATAAAAATAACATAATTTAGAAGTCATCATAAAGTTTCCAAAAGAGATATCAAACACGATGTAAAGATACGACATATTTCCCCATATATTACGCATTAAAAATAGATCACAAATCACATTTTGGAACGCAAATCACGAAATCGTATAACTCACGAATATAAAAAGTATCGCGTCTCGCAGTCAGGTCGAGGGCCACACAAAGGGTGCTCGTAGTTCGCCAATAATAATAGCTAATAGTTTTCTCAAGTTGTATAGAGAAATGATTTAGTGCGCTCAAAAGTCAGGCAGTAAATCAAAGAGCTATCTCGTACCGAAACATCCAATATTCGATCCAATAATGATCCCGAAGGACACGTGCTCTCTCATTATTTGAAGTTATTCCGTTCTTGATTTAAAATAAATATATTTTATTGCGCCATCTGTCATAAGAGAGATAAAACATGTAATGGAGTTCGCGCGGGAGGCTGTGGTCATTTCTCGTACTGACGTTTACTATCGATGTGACTTAAGTTACTGTAAGTGCTGCGAGCGATGGTTGCTCCTCATTACCACGCGGACGTCCAATTTATTGCTCATCAAAATTGTAATATTGTTGTTATTACCTGTTAAACTGACACTCGTATTTTGGCCATACTTAATGAATGAACGAACATAAACTTTATCACGAGTCCTACTACCTACGCCCTTTGTACTAAAAAGCTAATGAGCTAATGTCAGGGTTAAAGTATTATTTTTAAAAAGTAAATTAAGTAAAGTAAATTTTCATATAAGGCTTACGGTACGCAAATAGATGGAGTAAAATCGAAAAATCTTGAAGTCTGTATGTTTTCCCTCTGCGCAACTTATTCGCGCATCTTATACTGAAAATGACTGGAGTAAACACCAGTCACGCATCTGAGCTGACACACATCATTTCTTCTATGTATAACTTACCTAGTAATTAATATAGTGTGACCTAAAGTATTTTATCGAATATTTAGTGTGACGGAGCTGATAATTGACTGTAACGAAGTCCACATAGCATTGACCTCGTCCACCCCAAAGTTGAATCCTTCATAGATACTACTTCTCTAAAACACCAAACAAAATTCACTTGACGATAGAGCACAAAATAAACGATACGGATAAACACATTTAAAATTACCCGAATGGATTAATCATGTTAATAAGAACCACGTAGAGGATACAGCTACTTCAAAAAGTTCAATAACGCGCCCAAAAAATACATAACATGGCCACTCCACTCCAAACTCCATCCAAGCAAATTGAATTTATACATGAAACGTAATAACAGCGGGCATCAAAAGGCCTCGACTGTCCGTGCGGGGCTTTCCTTTTAATTAGACCCTAAGTACTCGTTAAAAAACAAGATCTTCCCAAACAGACAAAGCGGGCCCCGCTAACAAACAGTGCGAATGTAAAAACGTTGGATAAATAAGTGGAAAAATACAGGTAAGTCCAAGAGGGTTTTTGTACGGCCCGGCCAGCCACTTAGGTCATCCTGCGAAATAAAGGCCCAACTTTTTTATATCGCTTTTAAATGCGAGCCCCGTACATCGAACCGGACCCGCCTCATCCCCTTCTGCGATAATGTGAAAGGAAACAACGAAAGAAAATGTTTCCAAGCGCCCGTTCGCTTTTATTGAACGGTCTTTCGTAGTTTCGATTGCAAATAGTTCGTGTAATTCACTTAGCTCGCTTTCTGCGAGACGAATAATAATTGAACACTATAAAATATCTCGTCGAGTCCAAGTTTACCTGCGCTAAAAAAGCAGCGTATTTACGAAATCAGCGAGACGCGTAACTACGTACTGTGCCGTTTCGTAGAAAACGTTTTTGCGCCGACGACGAGCTATTGTTTGCGTATTATGTTGCGTGAAACGTTTGGAATCTCTTTTGTGAGTCCAAATATTTTTCACTAAAATTAATATGTAATTCACTGGCATTTTTAATGAGAATCGTGTAGATAAGTCCGAGTGTTTTAATGGCATTGTTATTCCTGTAGTTAATTAATTAGATAATTAACTCTTCTAGTCGGTTTTTAATTGAAATTAAAAAATGAAAATCATGCCAGTGATAATCAAGTTTGTTGATAGAATTGTACATACCATTATTTTAAATCTTCATCACCGTAGTTAGAAGATAGGTCCACGTCCACTACTGGACAAGGCCTTTGCCGTAAACACCACGCTTGCAGGCGGATTGGTGACTTTTTTCACCTGAGTATGACATGTGTTTTTTGATTGGATTGTGTTTATTTAATTAATTATTATTATTTTTGATTATGTTTTTCTCTGTGTAAATTTAATATATTATGTATTCTGTTGAAATAAGTGGTATAAATTATAAATTGTTAATATAGTGTAACTGGCCCAGGCCGTACTAAGTTGTATAAATAAATAAATAAATAAAGTGATCGACCATCTACAAAAGTGTTAAAGTAAGTGACCAAGCCAAAACACGTAGCAAGCACGTGGTGTGTCTCCTAGATCCAGAACCTAACAAACAAGCCTGTGTTCTGATTGGAATATACGTTTTCAATTGGGTGGGCGAAGGAGGGTTGTTTGAAGTGATTAGTAATGGCGAGGGTATGGCGAAATAATCTTAGTGGAGCCGTTAATGAGAAAATATTATGCCCGGGGCAGGTTGACGATTAATTAATTTCTTTTGAGTTCGCCATTGGCCAGAGCTGGAGTAAAGAGTAGATTGGAAACGGTTTAAATCCAGAGTAATTATTAGTTTAATAAGGACTGATTTAGAGTTTAATGTTTGTAACTTCTTTTTGTCTCTGCTTTGGCCAACTGGAACTATAGATATACCTAGAAGCAAGTCGTCGCCAAGTGAAGTAACATTACCTAATCCGTGGCCAAGTGTCGTAACATTTTTTTGGTACCGCATATTAACTATTGTATTGTTTCTTTTATAGTAGTTACAGAACTTGATAGACGTACATGCGCCCATTATAAGTGGCTCTACTAGTCTAGTTTCGCTAGCTGATAATAAATGATAAAGAGTAGTCAAGACTAGGGTTTTGATATGTCTGTCTCCGTCTCTTCTTCGACTATCAATTGAAGGCACTGTTATAGGTTCACGAAATATCTACATTTATATATATTTTCTTCTTCTTGGGAACCATAAGAACTCTTTTTCAAAATCCTAAAAATTCTAGAGCTATAATGAGAACGTGCGCTCGCCCTCTTCGCCTCATACAAAAAAGCGGCCAAGTGCTAGTTGAACTCGCCCATGAAGGGTCCTGTAGCAGCAAGTAACATAATATAAAAGTTCTTGGTTGGTTTACGATTTATGACGTATTAAAAAAAACTACTTACTAGATCTCGTTCAAACTAATTTTCAGTGGAAGTTTACATGGTAATGTACATCATATTTTTTTTTAGTTTTATCATTCTCTTATTTTAGAAGTTACGGGGGGTGATGGCATCACACATTTTACCACTTTGGAAGTGTCTCTTGCGCAAACTAATCAGTTTAGAAAAAAAATATATTAGAAACTTCAATATCATTTTTGAAGACCTATCCGACCCCCGAATTTCTGGCAGAATTTCAGGATTTTTGCGAGGCATTTCATGAATAAAAAACTTCAAAATTTAAAAAGTCGTAGGACAACATTTATTTACCATGAGGTGTAGAATACCCCCTTCCCGGGCTTATAGGGATATTATGTTACACCCTGTATAATGTATGATACACCTATGGGTATGATGAAAAAAAAATGAGTTTCATTCTAAGTATGGGGAACCCCTAAAATTTATTGTTTTATTTTTATTTTTGTGTGAAAATCTTAATGCGGTACACAGAATACATCTACTTACCAAGTTTCAACAGCATAGATCTTATAGTTTCGGAAAAAAGTGGCTGTGACATACGGACGGACAGACAGACAGACATGACGAATCCATAAGGGTTCAGTGACTTTACTTCTAACGAGGGTGCATAATAGCTATGTTTCATAAGCTCAGTTTCTGGGAGCAAAATCAAACAATAGAAATCAATACAGTACCTACATGAACTTGTGCTTATAGCTCACTCACCTCTCTTCTGCAAAGGTTAATTTCAGAGGACAGTAAATTTATAACAAGAGAGTGTCAACCCTCGGCTAATGAAGGTAAAAATAAATCGATTCTGTTTTACTTCGTCGGGCACAGAATGGTTGTCTATAGGGATAGTACTTAGGGGATGTTATCCACTTCAGAACTTTTGAATCAGTCGATTTGAAGCGTTGTGAAAGCGTTGTGATTCTAAAATTTGTAAAGTGACATACGGACGGACAGGCTAAATCATTATATATTAAGGGGAAATATCTTAACTCAAATGATAAAATTAAAACTACATGGGATATCATAAACAAAGAAACAGGTAAAACTAAAGTTAAAGAAAGTTTAGGTCGTTCATACGAGTTGATTGTAAGTTGATAAGTGACATACTTGGCGTAGCAAATGCTTTCGGAAAATTCTTCACAGATATCCCATTCCTTCTTACGAAAGGTCTAGATAGATCCTTGATCATTACGGAATCATTTTTAAAAGATAATGTGCTTATATCATCTCCCAAATTCACTTTTCAGTATGTTACGCCACAAACAGTTGTTAAAACCTTTAGAACTATCAAGGTAAAAAAAACAGAAGATTTATGGGGGTTATCAGTAAAGGTATTAGGTATTATAATCTATCAGATATCTCCGCTTTTGGCAGTAATTTTCAACTCTTGTATTGAAAAAGGAATATGGAAATATTCCTTTTTCAATACATAAATACACAACACTTATGAAAGAAAGTAAAATTATACCTTTGTGTAAATCGGGATGCAAGGAGGATCCATCAAGTTACAGACCAATTTCAATTTTACTATCTCTAAGCAAGGTATTTGAGAAAATTACATTAAATCAATTGACGACACATTTTATTTTAAACAAATTATTACACGAACGTCAGTTTGGTTTCACAAAAGGGCGTTCTACTCTTGATGCAGGAACTAAATTAATATCATTCATACTCGATGCTTTGGAATTGAAGCATGAAGCTTTAGGTATATTTTGCGATCTTTCGAAAGCATTTGACTGCGTTCATCATGAAACGCTTTTAATGAAGCTTGAATATTACGGTATAACGGCAGAAGCTCTAAGTCTGATAGCGTCATACCTTGCTGACAGAGGTCAACGAGTTGCTGTATCTGGCGTCAAGTCTCCAGGCTCTCTTATTAAACTTGGGGTTCCTCAGGGCTCCATACTGGGTCCTTTCTTATTTCTCATATATATTAATGACTTGCCTTACGTGATTCAAAGGCAAACAACTGATGAAGTCGTCCTATTTGCCAATGACACACCGGTACTATTTAAATTAAAAGAGGATCCTCTGATCTAAGTGCAGTAAATTATGCTTTAGACTTAATTTCTGAATGGTTTGCGGACGATAACTTAGTGTTAAACCCTTCCAAAACAAAATGCATTAAGTTTACTTTGCCCAATGTTAACCAGGTTGTTACACATGTAACAATGGGTACTAAAATTGACACCAGTGATTCTACAAAGTTTCTGGGTATAATATTAGACAGCAAACTGCAATGGGGTCCCCATATTTATGCACTTGGAAATAGGTTGAGTTCGGCAGACTATGAAATCCGAGAGGTACGGAAACTCACAGACGTAGCCACTGCTAGATTTGTCTACTTTGCTTATTTCCATAGCCTCATGAGCTATGGAATTTTGTTATGGTGTGCTGGTGCTGACATCAGTGTAATTTTTACTCTTCAGAAGCGGGCAATATGTTGTTAGGACCTTAACCAACATGAAAAAACCAGATTTGCAATTTTCCAAGTGATGTGCGTTCGGCGGTGTGCCCAAAAAACCATGAAATTTATGCTCGTTGAAGAGACAAACGCCTTATACCATAGGAAATCCAAAGCATCCCTCGCGATGTCACCCCATATAGAGCCACAAAGCACTTGATGCCTGCTTCTCTCGAGACTTGTGGGGTGAAGTCTGGCTGAAGGAATACCTACAATTGCTCAGCAAGTGGTTCAATCTTGCTCACGAGTGTGGTGATTTTGGTCTTTCCTTGGCCACACGGTGCTGAGGTGGGTTTGCACCCGGTAAACGGCTGGATGAATAGTACCGTCCCCCTTAATCGCTGGAAGTCAAGGTGATTGTAGGAGGTCGTAGAGTAGTAAAAGCAAACAGCTTCGCCCTTCGTGCTCTTCTGAAGGTAGATGTTTGTCTCTTCAGCGCCTAAACCATTGAGAAGAACGAGTAGGTCGACGTCTTCTGTGCAAAAGTGATTCAACTTGAATCCCACTGATTGGGGGTGGAAGCTGTCTTATCAGGGACTGACCCCCATCCCCAGCACCATGGATCCCACACCTCCTGCCCTTCTGTGGAAATAATCATGTAAATGCAGTCCTCTGCCTGTCATGCGGTGGCAAATTGTGAATTAACTTCCCGGATGTGGAGCTGAAATGCTCGGACGATGAAGTTGACCCGACTACAGACTGGGCGCCTCTCCCAACGTTCATCGCGGCCATCGAGACACCATCTTCGTGCGAGCCCAAGCCTGGGCCATCTAAGATAGAAGATCCGTTTTTGAGAGAATTGCTGTACTTACAGGTACCAATTTAGTTTCAAATGAAAGCTAATGAAATTTACAACGACTTCATTTTCATAATATTTGACGTGGGATGCGTAATTCACAAAATAAGTGAACATTTAAAAAAAAAACTTTTAGGTAACAATTGCCTATTTTTGGAGAACTATATCTTGGGAACCAATGGTTCTATAGAGATCGCGCTAGTTTGAAATTGTAGCAAATTTAATTTACTTTAAAAGTATTTGCAGTAACTGTACCGGTCAGACCCTTCCTTTACTAAGATATTGACCAAAAACTGAAAACCCCCTAAATTTCATGGTTATTTGGGCACACCGCCGAACGCACAGCACTTGGAAAATTGCAAATCTGGATTTTTAATGTTGGTTAAGGTAAAAAAATAAAAACATAAAAAAAACAGCGTGTCCCGAACTTTTGCAAGCACGGATGTACATCTTGACTGGACTATTTTTACAGCCGCTTAAAATTTTACATTGTTCTACCATTTTATATTATTTTCGTTGTGATAATATGACAAAGCCCCTATATAGCTGCATCTATTATCAACATGTTTTTTTTTCTTCTATATTTTACTATAATGTACATTGATGTGTAAATGAATGACGTAACTAAGTGTTCCCTGAGATCCTACAGCTTGAATAAATATATGAATAATAATATGAATATGTGATAACTTCTTATTGTGCATTTGACTAGCCAAAGGTGACGTTGTGTACCCGTTCTAAGAACATACACCACCGTCTCCTCCCGTGGTTATGGTACAATCGGACTAAGTGCCCACACCAGGGCCCTATACTATAACGGTAACAATCCGACGTATTTGTCGAGTTGTCACCACAAATCTGTATTATAAACATGACTTTGTAAAAAAATGAGACTGGTAGATAACAGTCGTATTGCCCACTTATCAACTCCGTCCAAAAACATTAGTAACTCTACGATGGACTGCATTCCATACACTATCAACCCAAAAATATAACACCTTTGAAAATTCAAATGAGTTCGATACGCTGCCGGTTCACACTCTAGTCCTTCAAATATGGTCAATAATCAAGCAAAAATTGACGGATAAAACTTGACAGAATTGTTCCTCTTTATGCTCTTTTTAGCAATAGTGTATTTGCAATGTCCTCCAAAATCTATAATAAAATACCATCTGACATTAGACAATGCAGTGACTTTATGACATTTAAAGCTAAGTTATTTACTTATTTAATAGAAAATGCATTTTATTCAATCCGAGAATTTTTTGACAATAAGGACTAATATTTTTATTATTTGACATGATTTTCTATATTTTTGCATTACTTTCATTTTCACATTATATATTTTAATTTATAATTTTATGTTTGGATTTATGGTTATTTTGCTTTAATGGAAACCTTAATAATGTATAAAAGTATTGTATTTAATTAATTACCTACCACAATTTTTTTACGCCTAGCGCAGATCACAGTGCACTTAAAAATATTGTAAGAACTTTTATACCTAGCTGTGTTTCACAAATAAAGATATTGAAATTGAAATTGAAATTGCGTTTCGTTACTCTTTTGATTCAGTCACTTTTTGAACGCTGATCCGTCCATTTACTTTGAGGTCTTTGACTCCGTCCTATAAAATTTTACAAATTGTTATACATGCCTGTCAGATTACGATGACAATTGATGGTAATCTGTCAGTAACCATGACTAATTTGTCATGGTGACTGACATAACAATATTGTAATTTATTTTAAATTCTATATTGTACCGACGTTTTGCTAATGCGGAACTTTTCCTTGAAGTCAAGGTCCTTCAAACTTGTAGAGAAGTTAGTTTTTTCATGAAATACCCGAAGACGACGCTCCCTTAAAGTAGGTTGCGCGTATTCATCACATTCATCTCAGTATAGCTACTCTCAGTATAGTTAGCTACTCTATGAGCTAGATCTTATTAATTTTTTCGCGATCGCTCATTCGATCTCGTTCAAAGCGCTGTTTTGTTTTTGATGTGTAACATCTTTCCTCTCGCTTTCCTGCAATCTTTGGGAGTGATTTCGTGAAAAGAGACGGAAGTGAGTAATATGAAGCGCGCATTTTTCCCAGAGGTTGTTACTATCAGCCATGTTGCTTATTACCAAAGAGGTGAGATGTCAGATGGTTACCCTATTGTTAACTCCAAGCCGTATGTTACCCTGATTTTTCTAGGTCTGGTTCCAGGTTTGGGCACGTTAAAACAGGAGTAAATTTAGTTAAAATTTAAAAAAAGCATCAACACAATGAACCTGCTGAACCGATTATGATAAAACATGTCTAAGAACCATCGCTAGGAAACCTGCTTTCAAATAAAAAAACCGCATTTAAATCGGTTCGGTTGAGCTACGGTGCCACAGACAGATACACACCGAGACAGACAGACAGACACACACACACATAGCGGTCAAACTTATAACACTACTCATTTTGCTTCGGGGCTTAAAAAGACAAAATGAGATTGATATTATTTAAAAGGATAAAATACTTTTTTGACTGAAATTAATTATTGCTCAATAACTATTGATGTTACTCCATAAAGTCGCCAATAAATAGAAGCCTGCCAAATGAGAGAGGTATAAGTAACCTTTACAAGAACTCCGACAAAGGTGAGCAATTGTTTGTCAAAGTCTATGGCACAGGTATTACCATTGTAGCGTTAGTGGTTTCTTGTCGAGTATTTGGTGGAACATGGTGCCTGAGTGATATGTCTACACCTAGGTCTGGTGCAGCTTATCCTGAGACAGGGACCTATTTGACCCCACACAACACATATCGACTAACAGTTTTTATTTCATTTTATTTTTACTCCTGACGCAAAAATGACGTGGTGTTATAAGTTTGACGTGTCTCCGTGTGTGTGTATGTATTACATCCGTCTGTCTGTGGCTTCGTAGCTACCGAACGGATGAACCGATTTAGTTTTTTGTTTGTTGGAAAGGTGAATTTGTCGGGAGTGTTCTTAGCTATGTTTGATCAAAATCGGTTCAGCCATTTTATTGCGTTGAGGGTTTTTTTAATTTTTACAAAATTAATTACTTGTCGTATATCAGTTGTCCTTAGTACTATTTTTTTTTTAGTTTTCATGTGTTAGGTGTGTATTGTGTCCTCTTGGGGGAAAATAAACAAATTTTCTTGCTTTTTTTCTATATGTACGTAGATATGTATAATTCTGGTAACCAGAGAAGTGATACATCACATTCATAACATTCAGTAACATACACGTACTGATTCCACACTACGATCCCCTGTGTCGTGGATATCACGCAGACCCGGAACAAATATTGGCAGATCATACAAACATATAAGTCCCACGGTGGTTCTACCTGAAACCTCTCGCATCTCAGCCGGCTACTCGCCCACCGCACCCAGAGGTCATCGAAATTAAAAAGAAGTGTTTAAAGCTAAGGCCAAACCAACGCGTACAGCCCGCATCTGCGGTGGCGTGCACGGAGGCGATCCATTGTCTTACTATTGATCGCCACCGTGCACGCCACCGCGGCCATGGGCTGAACGCGTTGGTTTGACCTTAGCTTAAATCATTTATTTCGAAAGCCAATGGTAGGAACTTCGAATTCCTCATCATTACGTATTTAGTCAGGTTATTGTACGGACAATGTCACTATAACTTGTAAAGGGCACAATCTTCAAGTTTTCTTGTTTTAGACTTGAACTAAATGAAAACTCCTCATTTAATGTTTCATTTAAAAACCCTTTCAACCTGAGTGACTTTGGTAAGTTTTCCGAAAATCAATTATTTACCCAGCACCTGACTTTATTTGAGTTGAGTGACGCTTGTGGCAATGAGACGGATCAGTAAAGAAAAATCTAAGATCTTAAGATAAATATATTGACGATTTTAGAATTAAGAAAACCTCTATTCGAAGTATTTTAAGACCGTTCATCGTGACATTTTATGGCAAGGAGCTAATGACAGTAGATCAGCTTTTTTGTTTAGCTGCAGTAGTAGTGTAGCGTCCAGGAAGTACTACGACTGTACCTATTTCTGCCGCAAAGCAGTAGTGCTCGCATTGCCGTGTTTCGGTTTAAAGGGTATATAGGTGGTTTAAAGGCACATCAGACTTTTCCTCTTTATGTATTTTTTCACCGGTCGCAGTGCAGTGCCGCATGGAGCGCGTCCGGTATAATGCACTTTTCATATAGGCAGAGGGTACCGCTTACGGCTTAACATGAGGTGGGCCATTTGTTAATCCCGTCACTCAAAGTAGTATAAACAAATATTTAAAAAATTACCAGTAGTGGACTTCTATTGGCTGTTGATGATTATGATGATTTGAAAATATAATTCTTCAAATAATTGAATAGTATTCAGAAAATTTCAGAAACGTTTACCTACAAAGCCATCTATCGAGCGTTCAACCCTAACACCCCATAATGTTTGCAATAAAAATTACATAATAATAGGTCGTATCTCGTAAGGAACTAAGTGGTAATTAGGTTAAACAGGGCTCTTTTGACTGAAAATTACAAAAATGAGCTGTATAGAGACTGGGATTAGGTGGTTATTTGAGTAAGAGTGGTAAGGGCAGTCGAGAACTCCTATTGTCACGTTATCGCTGGCCCCCAGTCGGTAGAGAATGTCGTCAACTTTAATTCCCTTTACTTGGTGATTTTTTTAATTTGATTTTCGTTTAATTATGTTTAAACGAGTGTATTTTCTTATTCGTGTACTTTTTTGAGTAAATATGCAATAAAAAAGGTTGCAACAAAGATCCACTAAATAAGACAAATTTCCTTTAGAAAATATCAACCAACTGATCAGTTCCTCATCATTCAACGAGCGTCCCTAGACTCCCTAGTTCATTGAATGATGACGTCCATCAGATAGCAGCGTCACGTGCGCGGGCACACTCCATCGATTCGCAATACGTACCCAATCAGGATTATACAAATCCCTCGCGGCCTTAGGACGCGGTCACACCGACAGGCTAGACAAGGGCTTAGAAGTTATACCTCGGATATGGACTGTTTTTTATTTTTCTACAATTTGAAGATATACGTTTCTTGACTAGGTAATCAATCAGATTTCAAAGTGGCGTCAAGTCAAAATATGGGGTGTCATATAATAGTACATTATGGTACAAGTGTGTAATGTTGGTGACTACCGCTAAGGCGGCTCGGGTCTTAAGAGAGCCGAGGACGGTAATCATCAATACACACGTGTATCATACGACGTTTTTCAACACACTAGTGAAGAAAATAATAATAAAACAGAAATACACACTCTGTGTATATGTTCAACTGTCTCTATAACTCACTTGTGAATAATAGCAATGAAAAGTCACAGTTTGATTACAGGTGTAAAAAAGAAATACACACTTTGTGTAAATGTTCAACTGTCTCTATAACTCACTTGTGAATAATACCAATGAAAAAGTCACAGTTTGATTACAGGTGTGTGCCTAATTATTTAATTAAATAATTAATTAATTAACTTATTATTTAATTAACTTATTATTTAATTAATAGATATGTGCCTAATTGCGGTGAAATTAGAGCCACTTTATGAGCAAGTATGTTGAAAAAGCTCTTTATATTTGAATTTAATTCGTAGTCTTTTTGTTTTATAAGCTAAAAAGTAAAAATATGACTAAGCAACGTAGGTAATTTATTCATCATAGATATTTGGGACTCGTGTTGTATAGATTTCCGAACCCTTGACCAACTCACACACAAGTCGCATTTTGGCAAAAAAAAACATTTTTCAGTAGATATATTTTTATTTCGTTGTGACCGCAGTCCTGTGGACGGGAAAATAATTACGCCGAGTTAATCAAGTACCGTCAAGAAATTGAGGAAAAACTCGCCTTATATAGATTTTGTACAATATCAGTTGGTTTGGGCAATTTGGGAATTAGTTCTGAAATTACGATTTTTGGATCGACTGATCGCTCGTTTCAATTAGGATAATGTTTTGAGAGATTGCGGATAATATTTTCAGTCTTCCTGAAAAAAACATATTATTTCAATCAAGCACAGTGCTGATCCGTGCTGACTAGTATGGTCCAACGTTTTAAAAACGAACCTAACACATCTCCCCGAACTGTAGGTACACATTTTAGAGAGACGACCATGACCGTACGAGCAATGTTGTCACCTATTATTTGGTAGTTCTACCTATTTATATCAATTATCTAGTACCCATAACACAAGCTCTGCTTAGCTTGGGGCTAGATAATGTTGTGTGAACTGTCCAGCATTATTTATTTATTTGTTTATTTATTTTACCTTTATTCTACCTATCTACCACACTCGGCCTCAAATCTACCTATTTTTCAAAATATTACGTTTGTAAGCAATTCTCCACGCGTGTAACGAAACGTTACTTACTTACTATCGAATTTAGCCTGTCTTGTAATTTTAGCACTTAAAACAGAACGTGCTATGTGAAATAAGTGAATGATGAGGTAAAGAGTATAGAGCTACGGAGTGACATTGACAATGACATCTGTCACAACTGACTGACGCTTGCTTGACATTGTCAATTTGACACTGACAGTCGCGCGTTCCAGATTATTCCGCGATTTTTATTGATTAAAAATGTACTTAAATTTGATTGGTAGATCTAGCTATTTTTCATTTCAAATTCTACCTATTTCTACTAATTTTTGCACCCTGTTCTACCACACAACAACACTGACAACACTGCGTACGAGGGCACAAGTATACCTAGGTATATACATATGACGACCTCTGAGCGCGGCGGGCCAAGGTTGGCCTGCGACACAGGAGGTTGCTGGTTCGATTCCCGCCTGGGAACAAATATTTGTGCGATCGCAGATATTTGTTCAGGGTGTTCAGGGTGGCAATACGTGGATGTGCAACGGTGCATTGACTTGTTCATAGGCACTGATGTGTCGCTTCGTCGCGTTCCGATGAGCATTAGCCTTTGGGCTTCAATTATATATATATACCGTTTATTGAGATGCGAATCAAATTGGAAGGGTGATTTCCTCAAACCGAGATAATATTTATGTCAAAGTAATAAAAAACACGCATACACGTCTCATATTAACAGAACCTACGTCAAGCCTAAGTTACCGGGCCAGCCTCTTCCGGTACTCTTTTTAAAATACCTTGGTTTTTCAACACCCTTCAAAAGCAAATATATATTGTTGCTAGTTGCTAACCAGTAGACATAGTTTGAGAACACGTGTCACTACTCAATAGTCACAACTCTTTCAAAGTGCCTTTGATCCAGTTATCAGTTTATTATAAGCCAGCAGACAAATCGTAACATGAGTTTACCTTTTCAAAGTTTTTAATGGTCGAATTGACGACAAACGATCTCTCTGCAGGTTCACTTAGCGAATGAATACGGATGCCCTCGTCTATTCAGGGACACCCTGTATTTTTTATGATAATGTTAGATGGCTATTCAAATCGCTAAGAGATTCCTATACTAGTGATGTGACATATATATGTGGTAGCCATTTTATAAATAAATAAAATAAATAAATAATGCTGGACAGTTCACACAACATTATCTAGCCCCAAGCTAAGCAGAGCTTGTGTTATGGGTACTAAGATAACTGATATACTTTTTTTTCTTCTTTTTTTTTATACTACTTGAATGACGTAACAAGCAGATGGCCCACCTGATGTTAAGCGGTAACCAATACAATATATTACATTAAATAGATAGATATTTTTTATTATAAATAGAAAATACCCAGAATACCCTGAACAAATATCTATATAGAATTGAAACTATCGTGGTTGGGAATCATATTAAAAGATAAACGGCTAATTACCACTATTATTCGTCACTTTGCTGACGTTTCGAGACTGAGTTCAGAAGCCTCTTCATCATGAGCACCGCCCGCGACCGGGTTCGACGGAAAAAAAAAAAAAAAAAAAAAAAAAAACTATATATTTGAAATATCTATATTACATAAATATATTTATGCTTAATCGATGAGGGCATTTCTGTTAATTATGTGATGCGATAGCAACGAACTACGTTACCGTTGCGGGTCATCCCCGCCTCTGAAGGTGGCCTAGTGGTTATAGCATCGCCATATTAAGGAGTAGGGTCTCAGGTTCGATTGTAACGCGTTCCACAAAAATATATGAGTAGGTTAGAATTTCTAAAAAAAAAACTATTACTTTTTTGAAGAGATTTATTTGAAGAAACTCATAAGTACCTTTGGACAAGTTCCAAATTAGATTCTACAAATACATCTCTAATCCCATACTAAGCTGACCAATTACTCTGAAAGACTCGTACGAGGAGGTACTTTAGGAGGAAGGGATTTCAATTTCACTTATTGGCTCGTGTGCCTTCGTTTTGACATCCTTCTACGAATCGATGTCAATAGGAAAAATAAACATGTAAGTAAATACTGTGTATATTTACTTACATGTTTATTTTTTCCCATATTTAACCCAATTTTCAAGGAACTTGCGGAGCGTCTTTTTGAGTCCACGCGTGACCGGAATGCTGGCTTTTATTTTTATCAACGAATAAGCATTGCCATTCAGCGTGGCAATGCAGCCTGCATTCTGGGCACGCTGCCATCGGGTGATGGCTAGCTGATCTGATAGGTAGGTTTTTATTTTATTTTAGTTTTGTTTTATTGTCTCAGTAGAAACGGGATATCTAACATGTTTTTTTTTTAGTATTACATTTAACCCATATGTTTTTAATTTATTTTTCAAAACAAGCTTTTATGGTATGTTTGTTTAAGCTGGTGATGATAACGATGATCAAATTAGTGTTTAGAACCGCGAGCTGATCAAGATGAGCCCAATCACTGATTGTCTATGAGTATCTATGAGTATGAGTTGTCGATGAACTTTATACTAATCGTTATAAAATGTAAGCAATAAAAAGTTTCAAAAACATGTCTTTCTTTTTGTTTCTAACAATAATGTGCATCCTAAAGGCGCACACACACTGCACACGGGTCACTATCGCCGTTCTAGTTCATTAGGCGGGCGGGCTATCGCCACGAACCTCCCATTTTTCACGCATCAGCCAGGTACCGCCGAATTTTATAATGCACTTATAATGCTACGACAAATAATTTTGTTGTCACAGTTTTTCCATGCAAAATTATTCCAATACTCATGATATGTGCCTCAATAACTACACGCATGTGAAGTTTTGAAATAGCAGGCAAGATAAATAAATATAACTACGACACGTCTGAGCTAGAGACCGTTCACCGTAAGATGGCACCTGCCATGCAGTATTTATTTTTCTATGATTAGCACTATTCCCAAGGCACAGACTATGAGTATACGCAGGTGCCATCTTTCGGTGAACGAGCTGTTTACATATATCCGGTATTTTTTTGACCATCCAAGCTCACTCATGTTTAATTGTCACTTAAAATAATAATGCAATAATATTTGCTCCGTAAATATTATACGGTGTATATCCATTTCACTTTATACAAACAAAAGTACCCCATATTGTCCCACCTGCACAGTAGGCACCTACCGATTTAATTTACACTACCCCCCGCCAATCGGGGACAATATTCAAATAAGGTTTCATCTATTAACGGACCCCGTGGAGACATGTTCCATTATCTATCACTTCCATCTACCCTCCAGTGTGGCATCGCCTTTAGAAGTATTAAAACTTTTAATGTTTTAAAACTTTTTGGTTGGTCCTAATTCCACATATTAGAAAAAAACTGAATAATTTATTTATTTATTTAATACGGACCCATCACAAGTTTATACTACACATCCAAAAAAACAAGGTCTTAATTTTAGTGTTCACGTAATTATAGGGTATCACAGCGTACGCAAAAAATACAACATTGACAGGTACAGAGTAAAATATAGGTTAGGAAATATAAAAATGCTTATTATGTAATACTACTAATGGCATTCTCTAAGTGGATTTTTGTAAATGGTTTCATATTCCATTACAATAGATTACAGAGTACCTTATCATATTAATAGATATTATCTGGGCTAAATATTATATATATAATTGTAAGGTAGTTAGTAAAACTTACATTAAAATATATTCTGTGTTCTAAAGCCCCAAATTCAGACCATAGCTCTGGTTCTCTAAAACGCGATAAACGCCTTATATAACGGCCGTAATACCTATAGCTATGAGCGTGACCTTACGACAAAGAAATAATTTCCCTGTTCCATAATAACCGTGTTTCCGCTATATTACCGTCGTATGATGGCCGCCGCTTCAGAAACCAAAACTTTACTTCAACCAACTACAATTCAGTGAAAATTACTCAAGATTATATTCAGTAGAAGGAAACCCCCAAATTCAGCTTTTAAAAACAATTTGCGATTTAGTATATAAATATAAATATGGAACCTTATTTTCCATCTTGGATTTAAGGTAGATACAGTTTTGTTTGAGTAACGTATCATATTTTTATTTGCAAAAACAAAACAGGCATTAAAAAGTTTGACTATCTCAATCGCACTAGCAGTGCAATGGCCACCCTCGCCCCAACCTGTGGTGAAACAAGGCGGGCCTAGTTTTCAATAACCCTTGAGGTGCCCCGCTGCGCTCCTCGATATGACCATGTCAATCAGAATGAATACGTCTCTGCTCGCTGTGCTTGACAGATTACTCATTTTTAAAGTGAAAAATATTCGCAAAATACTTTTTGAGGACTTCTAAATTTAAATGCAATCAATAATCAAAACGAATAAACAACAAAAAAGTCTATAACATATTATATGAATATGGGTCGATGCGACCTAAGAGCTGGTTCTTATCTTATGAGTATGATTCTCAACGCATTGATATTGCCATTCAGCGTGGCAATGCAGTCAGTGTCTTGGGGACGCTTCTATCAGGTATAGGTAGTTATTGG
Source organism: Operophtera brumata (assembly GCA_932527175.1). NCBI lineage: Eukaryota > Metazoa > Arthropoda > Insecta > Lepidoptera > Geometridae > Operophtera > Operophtera brumata. The sequence continues at coordinate 6,810,439 of OW052235.1, read as the reverse complement.
GATGAGTTGAGCTACCTTGAAATCGTTTGCGGTCTTTATATAACTCAAAACTATTTCAGTTGTATTTTTAAATGGGGAATCATGTCTTGCCTCTGTTTTTTTTTGATTCAACCTCTTATTTACTATGTCTGCCACGGATTGTGAAGTTTAATTTTCTGTGATTGAATAATCATGAGACCTCGAGAAAACAGCCATAATATTATAAACGTGAGATTGTTGTCATAAGGATAAGTTTCTAAATCTATTTTATTAGCTTTTCTACGTATCAAATCCTGGGCCCTCAAAGCACAGCTTTAATATTGTCACAATTATGTATTGGCTGACCGATTAATTCACAAAACAATAAAGGTTTTTAAATGTATAAGATAATACGACGACCCCTGTGGCGCGGCGGGCAAAGTTTGGCCTTCGACGCAGGAGGTTGCGGGTTCGATTCCCGCCTCGGAACAAATATTTGTGTGATCGCAGATATTTGTTTAGGCTGTTCTGGGTATTTTATATGCATAATAAAAAATATCTATCTATGTATAATATTGTATTAAGTATATCAGTTATCTAGTACCCATAACACAAGCTCTGCTTAGCTTGGGGCTAGATAATGTTGTGTGAACTGTCCAGCATTATTTTATTTATTTATTTTATTTAATATTGCTATGAATTAGTAGTCGTGTTAATTAGCACTCTTTTTAAATTTCGTACGTGCTTGTGTTAGTTATATTATTCTTTCTGTAAATAAAGAATTTTATTTTGTTTACAATGTAGAAGTACAATACTAGTTTTGGTAATTATTTTTCTTGGTCATATGTAAAAACAGAAGAGCAAAAAAGTTATTACGTCGTACGCCTTTTCATGGTCTACGAGCGCTAAACTTGTCGTAGACTTTCGTAGCAAAGTTGATTTTACGTAATTACTTTGTTTCTTGATTGTTCTCTATTCTATAGACTCAAAGTACATTGAACTTTGTTTAATAACACTTTATGAAACTTCCATATTACTACAGTTCAAATGTATACACAAATGCTTTGAAATGTATTGTACAAAGTTAAAAAATAATAAAAATTATGTAACTTTCAATTGAAGCTCTAAACATCAGTACCTATGCAAATACGTAGAATCGTACCGGAAATTAATATTCCCGTAGCTACAAAAACGTTTTTAACATAAAATTTTAATATTTGAAATGTGCGTTCTGGCGATCCTTGTGATTTGATGGGCCCGTCGCTTTGTGAAGAATAATATCGAGCTGCGGATCATTGGATACTGCACTTTAGACTATTCCATCTGCACAGCAATAGTCGGCGATTTAAAAATATTGTTGCGATGTGATATACTCTGTGAAACCATTTTGAAAGCTCCGTAACATTTTACGATTACGTACTTGAAATTAATTTAAAATGAATTATGAAATAAGCTTCTTAAAAAATAAAGCAGGCACTATACGATATATCACGTATGAGTATGAATTGAAAAGTTCCCACTTCTTGGAATATTTTGACCTATTTTAAATTAAATGCGTGTCATCATCATCATCATCAGCGTATATAAATCCCAGCTTCCCCCATAGAACGCTATACGACGAACGGTCTTAGGCTGCCTCCATTCTCCAACTTTCTGGTAAGAGGCTGTCAAGAGTGAAATAGGCATCTCTTAAACGTAATTTAAGCGAAATCTACAGAGTTTATGACTACCAAAAAACATACGTTAATCTTCTTCATATTTCCTATAGAGGCCAAAACACGATTTAGATAACTTTTCTCGATAAAAGAAAATCGTGAACTAACCTCTATAATGAGCTTAGAACGTAAATGTCTCTATTACTTATTAACGTATATAGATAAAATTAATAAGAGTAACAAATTGTATTGTTTTGGAGGGCATAGTAGATTTATTTTTTGGGTATATTTGTTTAAATACGGTTTTTCGTGATTTTTGTTCACTTTTCGTTGCGTGAATGCTATTCTATCTCTTTATAACTTACCTGAACTTTACTCGGTTAGATAATGACGTAATTTGGCTGTTGTCTGCCTCTTAATTGAGAATTTATCGAATTAAGGGTATCCCAAAAGAATTGGTGATGTAAGTGTGTGACGAATGACGATGGTGTATAAAATTGTTCAAAGCTTCCGAAATTCAACTTCATTACTCGTGACGTGACAACGCAAGCTTGAATCAAACTCAGTAACTGACAAAACGAAGGGTGCAAATGAAACAATAGAACATCATCCACCCCTCAGTACCAAACCGCAGGAGAATATCATAAACGTCGGCTTAAACACTCGTCTCGGTGGATATTGAGTAAATAAAAACACAATAAAATAATAAATTCCTTGCAACATATGGTGGATTGCGCTTGCGGACTGCGACAGCTTACTAGGGTAAGGAAAATCTGGTTCTAACACGATTAGATCTTCTCTATGTATTCTTGAGTAAAATATCTAAAAATCTACTAAGCGAGATTTTGTAATATCTTTGTAATCAAAGCTAGTTCCCGTGGTATTAGAGGCTCGGTGAACTCACTGAGCGAGTCACGGGTGAAGTCACGCGTTGCGCAGTAAGATAATATTTGACAGCGGTAAAGTTCGGTGTGTCAAAAATTCATGCTCTCTCATGTCTGTCTCGATGACAGCATTATCTATGAATGACACTTCATTTCACTTAGCCACCTCACTTGTGCCTCGAATACCTAGGGATGAAATCCACTATACCAGCTGAGTCTCGAATTAATCAATCGAATCAAGAATCGTGTCAAAAACTGCTTTTTAAGATAGGGTATGCCGTAAAACTAAAATTTGTAAATTTGATTTTAACTGATTAAATAAAGTACAAAGTTTTGATAAAAAATATGCATTGAAGCTACATTATAATTGTGAGGGATCATTTGACCAAAAATATGATAGGACAATATTATCTCCATAGAAAAAAATAGCTATATAGATTAGATTGTTTCTCAATATGGTGCAGATTATTGGTTCAAAAGTAGATATATAAAATCAATACAATAAAACCGGGGGCTGACTGTGAGGGTTTTGTAAACTTATCTATATTTTATGAGATACTTAATTAAAACGAAATTGTCGTGCGGCGTGACGCATTTTTTTTAAATGAAGGTTTCTGTTTTTGATTGCTCCTCTTTTGAACTGATAATAGAGGTATCTCTTGGCTCTTGAAGAGACAAAGATTTGCAACATTTAAGTTCCAAAATCATGCCGCAACTAGTTTTTCTATAATGTCTGTCAATATAACGCGTCTGCTACATTATAAACATTTTAAATGTCAATCGATTGGTCAACAAATCGATGCACACTGGCTGGTGTAATGCAGCACCCCGCTGCACCGAGTGGTGTATTGAGATCTAGAGCAATAATCGAACCCCTCCGATGTCCCGCACTCAATCTCAGGGATTTGTAACCAGATAACTTATTTACCATTACTCAACACTACAATGAACCTTACCATCAACAGAATAGGAGTCATTGCAAAGTACTGGAGCGGTTGTAAAGAACTTACCAGAGAATTCCCTGGATTGGGGTGACAATCCAAAGAATCATGGGCGTTATTGAATTTCTTTGCATTTTTGATTTGTCTCTTCATTTATTTTGCTGCTCAGTCACAACATACATAATTGATTGACGAAGTTTCGGGTGATTAGGAAGGGTTTGTGTGTATTTTTCGTTGAATATTTGTTTTGCATTGCTATTTATTACGTGAATCTGCTAAACCGTTTAGGTGAAAATCTGGTAACCCGTAAAATAATAAAAATACGACAAAGAGGAAACACATTAAAGTTAGAGTTGACGAACATACATTGCGAAAACGTATAGTTTTACTATTTTTCATTTTAACGATTGGTGCATTACGGTTCACTGCATCATTTTACTGAGCACTGATCTTTTTTGATAGCACGATGTGTCCGGCTCAAGAATAGGCACCTCCATCTCACCCGTGGATGTCGTAAAAGCCGACTAAGGGATTGCTCTGACTTGTTTGTAATATTCGTTGGTATAAGATTTGACCTGGCTGCTAGCTTATTTAAGGAATATACTGGAAGAAAGCGTTAGCAGAGTCAGTCGTGGGAAGCAATAGCGGCGATGAGCTCACCACTTGTCACGTCTATTTCCCATGATGGTGCAACCCACAATGAAAAGAGGCCCATTTCAGGCTTTTGGCCCGAAAGGGTGAAAAAGGCGTGTGTCTATGTATGTATGTATGTATGCACACAGCGTAATTAATGTTGTCAGTGTAATTATAGTGTGTACCTACCCAAGCTGGTTTTATTGCTGCTTGGTGCGGGTAACATGCGCGGTCTACATGCGCGGGTTACTTGCTCGTTTTGTTATGATGATTGCGGGCTACTTGCGCAAGCTAATCGCAAATTTCTTTTCACGGTTTTTTTCGGTTTGTGTACAAGCACCAGTAGGTTACCAACGTATTAATCACCACGTACTATAAAGTTGTAATCTATGAATCTATATATATAAAAGAGAAGTCCACTCACTCACTGACCACTCATCACGAAAGCTCGGAAACTACTGGGTCGAGAGGTCTGAAATTTGGCACAAGCATTTATTAAGGGGTGTAGGCGCGAACTAAGAAACGATTTTTTTAAAATTCGCACCCTAAGGGGTTGAAAAAGGGTGTTAAAGTTTGTATGAAAGTATACGCGTCGACGAAGTCGCGAGCGGGTCAGCTAGTAGTTAATAATCGTCACAGTACATCTACTACTATTTTATTTCACTTAACAAAAATTGCCTCCAGCCTAAAATAATGATGTGCAAATCGCGATTACAACGCATGAAGCCACTCGTACGAGGGCGGCTATTCAAACGCACATCCTACGGCCGTGGGGGATGTCAACGCATTCGAGCGTTATCACTTTTTGTCTCTGCGATATTCGGAGTCAATTCGGAATAAAGTTTTTAAACAATAACACTTTTCTTCTTCTAGTTTGAATAAGTTTATATGAAACATATATGTTAAAAGAGTCTTTAAAATTAGTGATCTGAACCGTGAGCTGATAAAAATGAACCCAAACACTGCCAGGCTACTATTAATCATCAAGGAGTTCCGTCGTACATACACCTTTTATTTCCACCATCGGATCAACTTGCTGTTGCCATAATATTGTGTTGTCATCGGAACTTCATTGGTTTTCAAAATTTTTAACTGGTTTAAAATTTATTTGCAATATTTGACCACATACTTACTAATAGTGGAAGTAAATGCTTGTAAAAAGTATGATATTATATGTATTATATACACCAAAAACATTTTTTGTAGGTTCGGTGTATCCATTTATAGATTTTCAAATTCAGCAATTTTTTAACCCCCGACGCAAAAACGACGGGGTTTTATAAGTTTGACGTGTCTGTGTGTGTGTGTGTGTGTGTGTGTGTGTGTGTGTGTGAGTGTGTGTCTGTGTGAGTGTCTGTCTGTGGTATCGCAGCTCCCGAACGGATGAATCGATTTCATTTTTTTATTTATGTTTGAAAGTTGAATTTGTCGGTAGTGTTCTTAGCTATGTTTGATCAAAATCGGTTCAGCCGTTTCATTGCGATGAGGGTTTAATTAATTTTTACATAATTAATTACTTGTTTTACTTCTGTGGGCTTAGCGTGGCCAGACTCCATCATCAGCAATACCTTCAAACAAAACCGGTGTTTTTATTAGCGGGTACAATTCAGCTTGCCACAGATGAGTACACAATACATTTTTTACTCTGTGTGTGTGTTTTTATTACATACATGACACGAGAGTTGGCACTTATCTGGCTCAACGCATTAGTATTGCCATTCAGCGTTGCAATGCAGCCAGCATCTTAGGGACGCTTCCGTCTGGTAGTGATTTGGATCAGTTGAGCTACCGTTAGATCGCTAGCAGCGGTTTTCAGGTAGCACAACTGTTTCATATGTATTTTGTACATACCTCGTATTAGTCTTTCCGTAAATAAATGTATTTCATTTTTATTACATACATTTAAAATTCAACATTATTTCAATCTGGAACACGTCTGTCAAAGTCTTCATTTTCAATTAATGGCGGCAAGCGAACGAATTAATTCCGGCATCTCGATAGAAGTAGCGGATTAGCGGCGATTTGCCGCTGCAATCGCATCAAAGCTGCCTGACGTGTGCCAAAGAACAGTTGATGTGTTCAAATGAGTCCAGCCACTGTTGAATTTGGAAAAGTGCCTCATATTTAAGTTAGAATTGAAAAATCATAAGCCTACAAAAGTCCACTGCTGGACTTAGGCCTATCCCACAGAATGCCACGACAAATTGTCTTGGCCGCCTCCATCCATCGACTTCCTGCGACCTCTATAATGTCTTTGGTACATGGAGAGGCTTCCTCTTCTGAAGCGTATTTCAACTCACCTAACCCTGAATTTGTCAAGGATACGAGAGACATCCAAACGTAATCTGGCTGTGATGTGGTTCGGTATAACTTGTGAAAGCTACAGCCGAACTGCAGCCTGACTGCAGCAGTCACGTTTGGCGATTCCGACATCGCGTGTTGGACTCTAAAGCTCTAAAGCTACTTTCTAGAAATCGTGCATTAGCACGCGCAGCCTACCTCGTGTCTGATCAGGTAGACAGCGCGTGTTAAACAAATTCTAAAAAAGTTTGAGGAAAACCATCGAAATTAATTTAGGAAATCTAAATGTAGAAGTTCGATAAAGAAAACGTTTTTAATTTTCACTCCAGGAAAAACACAGCCTAAAAATATGAACTTTTTGAGACTTTTATGTTTTTTTGGCAGTGTTTTACCACGGGTGGCGGCGGACTCGCGAAAAATCATTTTTAACTACAGGAAAATTATTTTAATATGAATATTGTAGGTATTTCTGGCTGTTCTTTCCTCTTTGTGCCATGCTCTGGCATGAGTGATGCCTCGGGTGTGGAATCAGTGATAGTGTTGACGAGCACGTGACTTGCGATGTAGGTAGTTTCTGAGAGCTTTCTATCCATAAGACCTCTATACAATCTCTGGTCCATCGAGAGGGGGGCCTTCCTCTTCTGATGTGTAGTCCGATTTGTATTTTTACAGATATGGGTATTTAGAAAATCTCGAAGCTTCTGTACATTCTTTAGTCTTTGATAATGTTTTGGCACAGGCATCACTCGGCGGCGGACTCGCGGTAATGGAGTGTCGACGCGCACGTGCCGCGTGCATCGCGCGTCACGCGTGCTGCACGTGTGCGCCACTCCCACCGATTACGCGCTATCGCTGTGAGAAACAAATGTAATACGTGAAATAAGAGATCAAGATGAGTATGATGGTAGGATCCTATAACCGCCATTGAAAATCAACCGAAAACTATATTTTCTGTTCTTAGAAGTTTCAATGGTGACAAATAGTGCATGAAAGCCAAAAGAATAAACTGAAAGTAGCCTCAGAAAATTATCCCAGAATGAACTTCTTCGATAAATTGACTCTGTGATACGCACTTGTTAAGGTGATTTGCTCGTATTCAAAGTAAATGGTATGCCAAAGAAAGCTATCAAATTCCGATTTTCCGATTTGCTTTGAATTCATCCCCGTTTCCCCGTGAAAAATTCACAGCAAAATGTGTCATGCCAATAAACTTGGAGAGCTCGCAACCCGGCGTCTAACCGCAAAATGCCTGTACACCGAACACTGGGCTATACGAAAGCGGGCGAAAAGTAATATTTAGGTGTCAACTGCAGGCGATAATCTCGGGGTAAAAAATATCATTGCGGGCTCGGCGCGAACTATTCCACCCTTGCCGGTGGCGCGGTATCTCACCGTTTATCGGCCGATAGTATCTGAGTGAGACATCGCTGGTGACGTTTGAAATATGATCGGCGCGGTCCCGGGGGCGCGGGACGCCACGTGCGCCGCATATTCAAATCAGAATCGCACGCGGAGGACCCCCGTGTTGGCTAAATACACCCGCCGGCGCGGGCTGCCGCCGCACCGCCCGGCCCACCCACTTACCAAGGGTCGGCCCTATGTAATCGAATTTGAAAATTATTCTAAAACACTGAATAATGTATTTTGGAGGGACCCTGTGCCAGAGGCGGTGCGGGCTCTCGCTGATTTTTAAAATAAATTAAACTTAATCAAGTGGGTTCGCACACGTAAACGGATTAACTTGGCACTGATTTGACTCCATGTTTGCTCAGCACACGAGGGGAACGGTTTAAAGGTTATTTGAAACAGTATCTGACTTACATCGTTTAGCTGTCTGCGACACAATAGGTTCGAGTATCGATTTTGAGAAATTACCTATTGCAATGTCAACACAAACATTAGCTAGCTTTCTGCTTTTACCTGCCATTACGAGTCACTCGAAAAGCTGACACGAATAAGCCACTGACATCGTTTGCAAACAGCAACATTTTCAGTTCAAACTTCATCACAAATCACACCACAATTAAATTAAATTCTTCGATAATAATTTAACATAATCACGATCAACCGAATCGTATTCTACATTTCAAACATCCCTTCAAGAATCCAGCGGAAATCACCATACTTTCAATCTCCAAAATCAATCTCCCCATCGCATTCCAATAAAGTTTATGATACGCAAAAATTGGCCAAATTCATATTTTAAAAATTAAATATTGAATAAGACAATATTAGTTCACTCGCTACATTAAGTTTTATTACGTCATGAATACATTTTCCTCGGTGCGATTCGGTTCGCAGGGCTGCACCACCATTAGCGCCCGATATGAAATTAAAATTAAAATATATAAAAAACGGCGTAGCACTCTCGACAGACCGCTAAGGGGCAGCCCTAAGGATTTAAAAACAGCGGCGTGTGTGGAGTAGCAAGAATTAACAATAGGTAACATAGAAGTTATGTACCTATGTACTCAGTTCAATTAGTGTCATGCTAAAGCTATTGGTATTTACTAATAGTGGAGCAATATCCACACACTCCTCAACATAATCCCCATGCCAACTTGAGATTCAACTACCAGAACATTATTTCCGGTGAAAATTGGTAATAAGGGCATAATAATTATTATGTTACAGAATCAACATGGAATATTGTAGTTTACGAGTACATATTTAAATTTATCTCGAGTCTCAATATAATAAACCCTTCAGATTCCGATTCAGATTCTTTAAATGCAAACATAGGTAGGTAGTCAGCAGCAAATATAAAAGTAAACCGATGACTGTTATTTGATCGTTTTGTTTTGTTGTTGATCGGCTTCCACACCAAAACGGCTGGGATAATTTTGGTGAAATTTAGTAAACAGATAGTTTAAAAACTTGAACCTTTCTATCCAGAAATTAAGTTCTCTTGGAAGGATAATAGTTATCGAATAAATCCAAAGCATCTCCACACCATCCGCTGTAAACTATCATGTAGCGGTACAGAGGGGTGCTACTCGATGATTTGGTTTTTCGATTCGTTACGCAGTCAAACTACCCTCGAGCTACCCTCGAATATGTTCCCTCGCCTTGAATATTATTTATAGGTTTGTTAAGTGGACCTAGCCGAGGATTACTGCCTCCAGTGCTTAGTACTTGAACAAACATTGGTGATTTTCGATATTAATTGTGGGCAACCGAAGTTTCGTTGTCTTTCAAATGTGACCATATTATTTAGAGTTAGAGAAAGATGTTGTGTGTGAGACATTAGGTACTTACAAATTCGGCCAAATGAAGATAGATAGATAGATAGATAGAAAATTCTTTATTGCACATAAAACAAAGAAGTACAAAGGCGAACTTAATGCTAGAAAGCATTCTCTTCCAGATAACCTTGGTGTATTGCGGAAAAAAATATGTATCGGTAGTGCACAAGAAGGGAAATATTGGATAAGTATAAGAAAATTAAAAAAAAAACAATAATAATAATAATATAAGTACTTAAATTACTGCCTAAAATATAAAATAAACTAATACAAATCTAATGAAATCATCAACATCTTTGAAACTTACATGCGATATTTTAACGAGCTCGCGAGAATAGGTCCATAGAAGTACTTGAATAGTTCACATTAAAGGGGTGTGTTTATGTATGTATGGCCACTGTGGCGGGCGGGCGAACGTTCGATTACGACGCCGGAGGTTGCGGCTTCGATTCCCGCATCGGAACAAATATTTTTGCGATCTGCAGATATTTTTTCAGGGTGTTCTGGGTATTTTCTATGTATAATAAAAAATATCTATCTATGTTATACATTGTATTAAGTATATCAGTTATCCAGTACCCATTACTCAAGCTGTGCTTAGCTTGGGGCTAGATAATGTTGTGTAAACTGTCCAGCATTATTTATTTAATTATTTATTTATGTATGTATATCTTCCACTACTGGATCACCCGAAGTCCGAGTTTTGCAGCAACCATCGTCACGATCATCGTTACGATGGTGTTTGCAAACTCGGACTTGGCCCCAGATAGAATGACGGTGTAAATCGTAACATTCACACATTACTATTCTCTGTCCCCAACTTTGACCGCATCCCAATTCCATTCCGTCCCGATTGTAATTTTGAATTACCTTTTATAGTGGGGACTTCCGTAATGGAAGGGTTTTCCGGTGTCAATGGTAGATGCTACGCATTTATGATAATCAGGGGACCATTTGCAGAACCGCTATTTAATATATTTTTCTCAACGAACTGGGTTCCTAAAAATCTGTTACCGTCACTTGACGACCGTAAAGTGGTGTCTTTGAAATTCAACCATAACAAAGTAAGAATTCACTTTGGCCGTGTCACCGGTACATTATGGCCATCATTATGATGGATGCTAATTTTGTTCTGCCGTCGTTGGTAGTCAGTCATTTTCTCTAATATTAACTGCAATAAATCGTTGGAAGTCGGTGGATGGAGGTAGCTCAAAACCGTTCGTCCTGGGATTCTTTGCTTGTGTCCAGCATTGGGTTTCAGGTGATGATAATGATTATGAAACTGCAATAACACATCTATTATTAGTAAAAAAACCCACCATGATTTACATTACTGTTCCCCCTTCATTACGTGAATAGCTACGTAGTGGAACACCCTAGAATTGTCTGTCTTTCCTGAAAATTATACATACATAAGATAAGATAAGATAAGTTTATTTATTCACTTACAACAAATCATAATTAACAAAACAGATGCAACTTATTACTATATGAAAAGCAAAAATGTGTTGCTTACAGTATTTTTTGCATTAATTTCAAAAGACGGTTTTAAGTATATATTACAGGCACATGAGACTTTTCATCTTTATGTCTCAGGGTGGCGGGCGCAGTGCAATGCCACATAGGGTGCGTCCTTGGTGGACGTGACCTATGAGGTAATGCACTGTTCATAGGCAGAGGTTACCGCTTAACATCAGGTGGGCCTCTTGCTTGTTCCGTCATCCAAGTAGTATAAAAAAAAAAAAAAAAGTATATATGAAATTAAGAGAACTTTAACTTCCGTGCTAGTTAAAAAAAACTGTGTTACGGCACATACATAGACACATGTCTTTTTCCCTGAAGGGATAGGCAGAGCCTCAAATGGGACTCTTTTCACTGTGGGTTGCACCATCGTGGGATAGACGTGACAAGTGGTGAGCTCATCGCTGCCATTGCTTCCCACGACCACAGATCAAATAATACTATACCCACGACTGACTCTGGTAACGCTTTCTTCCAGTAATAATACATTCCTTAAGTAAGCTAGCAGTCAGAACAAATCTTATACCATCGAATCTTACAACAAAGTCCGGGTCAAATTATAAACTGGGTCAATTTAAGGCAAAAGTGAATAGGTGCCTTCTAGACTTGTGCTCTATCGTCGGCCACATCGTCACTTACCAACTGGTGATGTCGCGGACAAACGAAGGTTTTTTAAAGTTAAAATAGAGAAGTCTTCCAGTAAAGAGAATTCGGTAAAATCGTGTTGCCAAGCCATAGGCAGATATTTGCTAAGCCCCGGTGGAAACATATCAGGGAAAACAAGTCTGCCTTGAGCCAGGTATGGTTAGCTATGCAGAGCAAACATATTTTCTCTTGAGACTGGCACGGCGTGTAAACAGTGGCCACATGAGCGAATGTTTGGTCACAATGTACCACAGATTTACAGTGATTTGTCTCCATATAAACATGGTAGCATGCACAAACAAATTTACATATGAATAATAAATTCACCGAAATGTAGCTGAAGTTCAATTTATTGATTTATTGTACGTGATATTACAACATATGGAACATTACAACATAGCAGTAGTGCTCGTATTGCTGTGTTCCGGTTTGAAGGGTAAGGGTGCCGGTGAACTTTTCATGAGACTTTTCATCTTTATGTCTCAGGGTGGCGGGCGCAGTGCAATGCCACATAGGGCCCGTCCTAGGTGGACGTGACCTATGAAGTAATGCACTGTTCATAGGCAGAGGTTACCGCTTAACATCAGGTGGGCCAACTGCTTGATCCGTAACACAAGAAGAATAAAAAAAAATGGTTCTTGCATTTAGTGTTTGAAAACCTATGTTCGATTTATCGTAACAATAGGTTCACGATGATATATTTATGAAATGAAATCATAGAAACGTATAACTTATGTAGAGTTACTTTATTCTTCTCTATCTTACCACAATCATAAATGTTCATTAGCATCGTCTTTTCTGCCCGTGACGACCCACTGTAAGACATTCGGCCTCACTTTTTATGCCACACTGCCGATCTTGTATTCAGTATCTACAGGAATAAGCGTTGAGATACTAGTCCGAAAGCTCTACTATGCCTGGCCTCTGTTTACCGACGCTGCGTCGCCTGCCCTCATATATTAAACATGGCCCGGCCCGGTCTACCTTAGCCGAGCTCCGTTCACCGTAGGTAACCATTATTTCACATAGGACGAAATCCTTTGCAAATTTAACGTTCCATAATGTCACCCCGCAATACGAGTAATGAATACGTTTTTCAGCAAATTTACATCGGCATAAAAATAAGGTCGTGGCAGTTAACACGTTTATCGGGCGCTCATTAAAGCGAGGGCGATCTTGCTTCGGTGTCGTTAAGCGCGCAATAGTTCGCGAGATCCTCGTAAAAAATATCTCGCAACCGACTTTACGAGCGGTCTTTGTGAATGCATCATTAAATTTCCATCTAAATTTAAATTACTACGTTGCGATTCGACGCGCTCTCACCCACGTGTTTCTGTTTTCCTAGTCGGTGGAAATGTTATAATTGCTGCACACAGAACGTAGCCGAGTCGAGAATCTGAAAAAAAAGATGACGTCAGTTGGAATTATCTTCAGCGCAGCGCAATTGAAACGGCTTTGCGACGGGCTTAGTGAAAAAGTTGGCGTTCGTTTTAATAATTCCCAGCTCCGGCGCCTCGTCAGAATGCCGTTGTCACTTCGCGGATTAAGCTCCGACACGGTTGAGTTGGGATTTGAGACTTATTTTAATTTGCATTTTTCGTATAATTCGTAGGAAAATGCAGCGTTTACGATGATTTTTCTGTGGAAAAATCGTGATGTGTTTACGCATCAAAAAGTTTACGAGCGGTGAATGGTCGGGAGAGGGTTTGAGGTCGTTTGTATGCGGCGCCGGCGTGCCGGGGAAGGCATAAAGTCAGGTGAGGAGCGAGTACCGCGCGGTCACGCTATTTAGATAAGAGCGCTCTCGTGACCTCTCTCCCCTCTACGATAACGGGGCGCTCAGTATTTCAGACGTTTTCTTGTTGAACTTTACTACCTACGCTTTTTTCTAAAAGATCAACCTGTCGAAAGGTGAATGTTTAGGAAAACAGGAAAACTCAAACAAATAAGATCATTCGATTAAGCGGAATGATTTGCAAATCACTTAAAAATCCAAATGCCACCGTTCTCCCCGACTCCTGGCTTTGTAATGGCGAATAAAGTGAGTTTAGAATAAATTGTGTGACTGGATAAAGCAATATTTGTTCGTCTACCCCCGCATTACGGCGGCCATTAGCGGGATGCAAATAACGTCTTGTCATTTCTACTTCTTTATTTTTTCATTTTTCCTTGTTGCTGCGATCCTGACTTACCCCGGCGGATGTCGCAGGCTAAAATAAGGCTTTATTTATTAATACTTTTCTTAGAACATTTCAGTTAAAGTGGGAGATATTTTGAAGTAGATATGAAACATATCAGCGTTTGAAGATGTTGATGTTACACGATAATTATGTAGCTGTCTTTCAAGTAGTTCTTTACCAAAAGTTATAAAAGCGTGACACTAAAAAAATTGATCCCGTTGCGCTTACGTGTGGCACAAATTGTGTGATCAATCAAAACAAATAACATCAGAGATCAGAAATGATCTATATATTGCTAAAACATGGAGTAAGCAGAGAAACAAAACCAGTTTTTTCCCCCTAAGACGTTTTAACCCCACACTTCTCGAAACCACAATCCGCGAAGAGGTTGTAAGCCAAAATGGCGCCAATGCGAACATCCGAGTGCATTTTAGCCCCACTTAAAATGTGGTTTATTTGCAAGCCAGATCGTAGGAAACTTTATTTGTAGTTGGGGGATGGAATGATATTAAAAACATGACAGGATATTGTGGTGAATAATATAAAAATAATAATAACGAGACCTTATTCGTAGTAAGCTCTACAATTTTACAATCTCCAAACGGCGACTTTAACATGCGTTACTTACCTATGAGTTGGTGAACCATTGGGGAAGAAGGGTTCTCGAGAGGCGACCACAAACTGGACGACGCAAAAGAAGAATTCCCCCTTTTCGATGGATCATAGACATTATAGAGGTCGCTGGAAAGCGGTGGATGGACGCGGCTCATTCGTCGTCGCGGTCGTCGTGGCATTCTATTGGGAGGCCGATGTCCAGCGGTGGACTTCTGTAGGCTGATGACAATGTGAATCATTATGTATGAGTTAAATAAAATCCTTAAAAAGTGCAGAATAAAAAATAAATAAAAAAAAAAAGATTTGTAGTTTCTTCGAAAGGGTTAATTTTGTGTACTAGTACGTACACTAAGTTTAATTGACGACCTCTGTGGCGCGGCGGGCGAAGGTTGGCTTGCGACGCAGGAGGTTGTGGGTTCGATTCTCACCTTGGAACAAATATTTGTGTGATCGCAGATATTTGTTCAGGGTGTTCTGGGTATTTTCTATGTTTAATAATATATTATATTGTATTAAGTATATTAGTTATCTAGTACCCATAACACAAGCTCTGCTTAGCTTGGGGCTAGATAATGTTGTGTGAACTGCCCAGCATTATTTATTTATTTAATTAACCCCCGACGCAAAAAGAAAGGTGACCGCTATGTTTGTCCGTCTGTCTAACTGTGTGTCTGTCTGTAGCATCTGAATATCAATTCTGTTTAATTCAGGCTTTTAAGTCCTAGTGTGGGGAACAGAGCCTACCCGTAGTACAAATTTTCACATTATTTATTTCAGTTACCTATAAGGATGTAACGTATACCATTTCTGAAACAATAAACATGTATCTTATCTTATCTTGTTTTTATTTATTTGGCATTCTACAGGCTTCATTTTAGCATAAGTTATTCGGTAACTGTCACCAACACAGACGTAAAGTAATTTTTGGTAGTTGTTTTCATACATAATCTGTCACCTTGATTGATGTTTACGATAACCGCCTGCTTTGTTTGTGAACTTGGGACAGTGTTTTAAGGAAGTCAAACATCACTCCGATATTACTTCTTATCGATAGTGTGCGCTTAGATCCAGAAGCTCAAGTGTCGAGGCAAGGCGCCTGCGCAGTCGAGACTCGAGACACGTGGGTGGATGCATAACTCTCACGCAACAAGACGCGCACGCCACTAACTACCTACTGTATACAGGATGCTACATTTTGTCATCATCATCATCATCATGTAAATTCCTACTTTCATTGTAATCGGTTCTGTAGTTATGGCGCGATTGTTTAAAATACATACAAATATTTGTTCTGAGGTGGGAATCGAACTAGCAACCTCCTGCGTCGCAGGCAAACCTTCGCTCACCGCGCCACAGAGGTCGTCAAAAGTGACCAAGGTGCAATATGGTACACATAAGACCGATGGTAAAAGAACCAGTGAACTGAAAGGATACAGTCCGACTCGTAGAGGCTCCGTTCAGCCCCTAACTATGGTAGTGTGCGAAACTCATATTCACCCAACAATATTATTTGGCGACCTCTGTGGCGCGACGGGCGAAGGTTCGCCTGCGACGCAGGAGGTTGCGGGTTCGATTCCGGCCTGGAAAAAAATATTTGTACGATTTGTAGATATTTGTTCAGGGTGTTCTGGGTATTTTCTATGTATAATAAAAAATATCTATCTAGAAATGTATTGTATTAAGTAGCTATATCAGTTATCTCGTACCCATAACATAAGCTCTGCTTAGTCTGGGGCTAGATAATGTTGTGTGAACGGTCCAGCATTTTTTTTTATTTGTCTAGGGTATTCTGTGTATTCTCTATGTATAATAAAAAAAACTATGTAGATAGATAGATAGATAACACTTTATTGCACACCACAAAAATAAAAATAACATTAAAAACAATCAGAAAAATAAGTACCTATGGAAGTACAATGGGCGGTCTTATCGCTGAGAGCGATCTCTTCCAGACAACCTTGGGATTAAGTAATGTATTGTATTAAGTATATCAGTTATCTAGTACCCATAACACAAGCTCTGCTTAGCTTGGGGCTATATAATGCTGTATGAACTGTCCAGCATTATTTATTTATTACCAACTGTTTTAAAGCAACACCCTTTAAGCTTCCCCAACACATCATACCTAAACCTACCGAGACAGATACACACCGGATCAGTCTTTATGGCCTATAAACGTGTAATTCTCGCCTTAATCCGGCCCTGTACGAATAAATCTGGATTATCAAGCCCACTGCGATTGTACGAATACCAACTGATTATGCCGTTAACAATCGCAATTGAAAATAACCGAGTGCGTCCCTGGCTAAAGAGGTCGTTTGTAACAATGTTAGGTTTAAGATGGCATCTTAAAAGTTAGGGTTTGGTTTAAGAATTCATAGGTTACTGCTAACTACAATATGTGTACTAGCTGGAATAAATGTTTCGTATTCATGTAAAGATTTTAAAAACCGCTTTCTACTTTAATTGCTTTCTTAATAAGCTAGCAGCCAGGACAAACCTTATACCAACAAATCTTACTGACAAGTCCGGGTATAAACAAGTAACATAACACCCAATAATAACAGACATAGCCCTGATACCACACTAGGATGCCCTGTGTCGTGGGCACAAGTACCATGGTACCAAACCCAGACGCGGAACAACAAATATTTGCAGATTATGCAAATATTGGTAATACGCGAGCAAAGCCGCGGACGTCCACTACTTTTTCTGTAGTATATAGTAGAGCTTTTTTGTGAAAGAGTTCATCCGGGGAAGGTAGTACTCCATACCTATTTCTGCCGCAAAACAGTAGTCCTTGCATTGCTGTGTTCCGGTTTGAAGGGTATGGGCACCGGTGAAATTACAGGCACATGAGAATTTTCATCTTTATGTCTCAGGGTGGCGCTGGCGGGCGCAGTGCAGTGCCACATAGGGTGCGTCCTAGGTGGACGTGACCTATGAGGTAATGCGTTGTTAAAGGCAGAGGTTACCGCTTAACATCATCTGCTTGGACCGTCATTGACGAAGTAAAAAAAAATAGGGATATAAAAATATAAATGTATAAATAAATAAATAACGCTGGACAGTTTACACAACATTATCTAGCCCCAAGCTAAGCAGAGCTTGTGTTATGGGTACTAGATAACTGATATACTTAATACAATAGATAACATAGATAGATATTTTTTATTATACATAGAAAATACCCAGAACCCTGAACAAATATCTGCCTATCGCACAAATATTTGTTCCGAGGCGGGAATTGAACCGAATCGAAGTCGTCAATATATTATTATGAGATGTATGAAAAGCGATACTACAGTTTTCTTTCGGCGCTATCGTAATAATTTGAACCATGCCCGCTTTTTACTCTCGGTTTGAAGTTAGGTATAATATTCAGATTGACTCGGGATATCACGTAATTTCTAGTATTTCCATTGCATATGCACCAGCGCCTCCGACTGATTAGTTTAGCGAGTGATTGGGCCAGCCACTCGCGCTAGTACGTGACCTGCCTACCCTTCGTACGAGCACTCGTATGCCACTAATGCACTCACAAGAGATTCCGTTTCCTGTGAAAATGCTTCATGTAGAGTTTTATTTTGGACCCAAAGCGAAGAATATGATTTCAGGATAGTTACAGCTAAATGAGGAGTCATATTCCTCTGTGGTGCGGCGGGCAAGTAGCCAGCTGAGATGCAAGAGGTTGTGGGTTCGATTCCCGCTGCGAGAGGTTGCACCAAGTCGATGGATGGAGCTGGCTCGAGACCATTCGTGGTATTCTATGGGGGAGGCCTAGCTATGTCCAGTTGTGGACTTATATTGGCTGATGATGATGATGATATTACCCGGACGGTCAATTGTCTGTGGTATAAGATTTGACCTGGCTGCTGACTTATTTAGGAATGTGTTATAACATATGTATGTGTGTATGTGTTGTGTGTGCTAATAGTTAGTAGCAAGCAGCTGAGTCGGTCGTGGGAAAGCAATGGCGTCGACGAAATTTTGGAAGCTCATTAAAAATGTCGTATCATAGGCACACGCCATTTTCCTCGATAGTAGGCAATGGGCCTCGTTTCACCGTGGGTTGCATCATAGTGGGAATAAAGACGTGACAAGTGGTAAGCTCATAACTGACTCGGTTAACACTTTCTTCCAGTAACAACACATTCCTTATTAAGCTAGCAGCCAGGGTAAATCTTATACCAACGAATCTTAATTACGAGGCCGGGTAAATGTTGGCTGTTACAACATCCATGGGAGGAGATGGAGAGGTCCAATATTCTTAGGGCGGACAAACCACAGCACAAGATCACTATAATAAAAAAACAAGTGGATCTATGATAACATTTGTTCGAGACGGCCTCCGTCTCGATCCTGCAAATTGATAAGATCAAGTGCTAGGAGGGTCTTACGGTCCCCGCTGCTTTACGCGACCATTACTAACTCGTATCCGGCTTGGAGAGTTCTACAGTACGCGACATATCATATGGCACATTGAGTTGAAATTAGATAAAGGAAAGGGCACATCTCATAAGTTTTATCACAGATTAAGTAATAGTTGCTCCGTAACAGATACATCACTTCCA
Organism: Operophtera brumata; assembly: GCA_932527175.1. NCBI lineage: Eukaryota > Metazoa > Arthropoda > Insecta > Lepidoptera > Geometridae > Operophtera > Operophtera brumata. The sequence goes on along the minus strand of OW052235.1, from coordinate 6,791,287 downwards.
TATAAAAACAGAAATACCTACTCTTTAAGAAGCTACATAATCCGAATAATAATATTCAACGCCTGAATCGTACTTTAAGCAATTTAATTTGTGCCTTAAGCATGGAAGGCAAAGTTCGACATTGCTTTACCCTATTATTGAAGTAAGGCGCGTCGTCGATCAAATACCTACTCCTGGGTTGTACAAGAATTGGGTACCTATTAGGTACCACGACTACTTATCCTTCGAGGAGTTCCGTTGTCCACCTTCCGTCTCCACCGTCAGATCAGCACGCTGGCACCATAATATTGTATTGTCATCGGAACTTGACAGGTATGCCAAATTACAGCTCAAACGGTTGAGGATAACTGCTTAAAAATTCAGTTGCAAGATTCCACCCGGATTCCACCCAGAGAAACATACATTGCATGTTAAATAAAAACTTGTAAAAACTAATTTGACTATTCCTAATTTTAATTGGGGGCTCAAAGTGCGGCTTTCTATTATGATTTCGTTGGCTACCTCATCGTGTTTCAATCATGTGCTGCATACTGTACTCTTGTAGCTCGTTTGTTCGACTGTCTCCAACCAGCCTAAGCCTTTCAAACTTCGCACTGTTATGGCAAATTTATGTCAGGTATTAATTTACGTTAGTTGTCGCTTCTAAGTTGGCCGGAGTTTACCGGAGTTGGCCGGAGTTTACCGGAGTTTCCCGATGGAAGTTTAAGACGTGGCTCTGACGGTTTCTTCGGTCGGATTAAATATTTATTCGAGTTTCAAGTAACTGAGTTGCAGTGTGATTTAAAGTGGTCGAGAGTTGTTATTGGGGGTTGTAACATTGTTTTGCTCAAAGTTTGGTATTTTTAAAAGTTTAAGCCTCACGACGACACAGCCCGTGGCGGGTAGGTGTTGGCCGCATAGTTGTCGGCGACTTGCGCCCGCACCACAGAATAAATAATAGTTGCCGGCACGCAGTCTCCGAATACTATACCCGGCGACTTGTGGTGAAATGTTGACTTGCGTTCGCGCCCGCCAGACCATCTCGGAGAGTGGAGGCCTGGACCCAGAGAACTACTGGGCGCATCGGACTCCGCATAGCGCGGAGGATACGAAGCGCCACCTACTAAACCATCGCCAAGCCAAGAGGGCAAGAGCGTATCGCCACATTAGTGGCAAAACCCACTGACCCAGGGGTAGTTGCCCCTGGAGTTGAAGCTAGGGCAAAGAAATTAATTTTCAAGGCCCTTACCTGGCTCCCATAACAGGGAGACCAGAAGAATCCCATCATCGTACGCTCACAATTGCCTGCTGATACTCGAGCTTAGTGACGTGCTATTTTTTTTACAATATCAATTATTGTTAAATGACTAATAAATTTTATTGACTAAATTATTCGAGAGATACAGCAATCCATCTATCATTAGCATCCATTGCAGTGCCCAGAACTTTCGTGATCAGTGCATTAGGTCGTTCCGTGGCCGAAACAGTTAAAGCATTTTTTAAAGCCTACAGAAGTCCACTGCTGGAAATAGGCCTCCCCGTTGAACAATATTTTTGTAACAAATAAAACATGAAAAATTGCATCAACATTGTTCTTACAAGTTTGATTGCACGTAAGATAGGGGATAAGTCCCAGTCAAGGGTTATTAGCTAAATAAATTCGCTCGCCCAATATGCTGGGTAACTCGATTTAATGGCGATGGAATTGATTTATTCAATTACGAGGAATTTTTAGTGCCCCATACAGAGGGTAACGCGGGGTAACTTTGTTTTAGGGGTCGTGGGGATAGTTTCTCACGGAATCCGTATTTATTTTATCGTTTATTTTAATGCATCATTTGATGTATGGGAAGTGTTTTATGTGTTTTTATTTTTGGATTCATATTGCGTTTATCGTTATGTATCAGTCGCCTTCTTCGATACGATAGCGTCAACGCTATCACTACTTCTTGACAGTCTGATTATCAAATCCTACTAGAATACAACGGATATTTGTTTGTTACTCAATTGACACAGTAATTGAACACTGTATGTAGTCTTTCCAACCTTCTTCATTGCTGTGTTCATCACCCTGTTAAAGGGACGTTACACCTTCTGCATTATTTGAAGAGGTCCTTGTTTCACCATCTATGTTTACGATGAGCAATCTCATTCATTTCTGTTGAAAGTGGACCCTATCTTTTGTGACAGGTCCTAAGGTCTTGCGCTAAGGTATTAGTACCTTGGAGGCTAATCTCCACTGTGAATCATGTCATGTGCGTATTGACAGGTCGTATCGAAATCATTGAAATAGTGACTGAGATATGCGATCTTACATAAGATTTATTTATTTATAATACACAAGCATCTCTCGGAGCTAATGCGTGTATATCTTAGTCCTTGTTTGTGCACTTTAAATGTTTGTCCAGTCTATTTTTAAAGAATTCACTGAGTCTGGTAAAAGTTTCTAAGTGTGCACGACGCGATTAGGCAATATGTGCATCCTCGGTGCACTTTTTATTATATTCTCACTTTTTAAGGGACTTTCAACTTTAATTGTATACTAGCCACATCATAAACTAAACTTAAAAAACCAATAAGTCATTCTTGTAAATAATTCTCGATTGAATCTTTGGCGTAGTTGCTTAAGCTAAAATATCGCCTGTTTAATTTATGTTCTGATAAATAAACAAATAAATAATGCTAGACAGTTTACACAACATTATCTAGCCCCAAGCTAAGCAGAGCTTGGGTTATGGGTACTAGATAACTGATATACTTAACACAATACATTACATAGACAGATATTGTTTATAATACATAGACAATACCCAGAGCACCCTGATTAATTATCTGCAGATCATACAAATATTTGTTTCGAGGCGGGAATCGAACCCGCAACCTCGTGCGTCGCAGGCGAACCTTCACCCGCCGCGCCACAGAAGTCGTCATAAGATGTTAAAGTTATGTCATAACTACATGATGGTATTTATGTACTAAACCTATACCTTCTACATCAGAACTCAGGTAATGCTAATGCCACACACCCTACTGACTAGAACACGTCCTAAATCTGACATGGATTTATGTGACGTCACCGCAGCCATTAGTGCTACTAATGCCCCCATTACCGGAGGGGGGCGGCAGATGCCGCTTGTTTTAGGTAATTTATGGTCTGCTCGACAAGGCCTGCCACCCGGCATGGGAAAGGTGAGCTATGGAAGTAGGTGAGCCTGGAAGAGCCTTCGGATCCATTCGAAAAATATATAATAATGAAGGAAAATATCGTGAGGAAACTTGCATATTCTATAGCCAAATATACAAAATGTGTGTAAAAAGTATAAAAAGAAAAGTCTCCCTTTGGGGTGCATTAAATCCTTTGACCACACTAGTTCTCCATCGGTCACAAGGCCCTTTCCAAGGGCAACATACCTCAAGCTGGTCTACACAACTGGTAGCTGGTGAGTTAAAAACAGGGCTACCAAGTGACTTGACAAAGACGATTCAAGATTATGCGTAAGGATGTTTACCACCACTGCCGTTACCGAGAAATACTATGGCTGTGTCCAACGCATGTCCGTCATCCGAGCGGCGTTATCTCAGCCGCGGAGATTGTGAGAGCTACCTCTAGAATTTGGGCCGAAATCGTGACGTGAGGAAATACCAGCAATACAAAACACATCTGAACTTTTCCCCTTCACCCAAACATATATATTACTAGCGTAAGGACAGGACAGATGAGGTGTAACACGACTGCCAATTTGCCGGTGTCAAAATCTGATGCAATACAGTTGAGACACCAACGACAACCAGTCTATGAATCAGTTCGCACACGATTCGGTGGTGTTTGGTGTTATGACAAAATGCAAATTTTGTAGTTGGACCACATATTTAAATCTATGACTACACCTGAGATTGCCGGCATCAGTGCACGGATTTTTGTCTTATGTTAATTACACTGTAAAGTAATTAACATACTGTGCGTAAAGTCCAGAATGCTTTGCTTAGCTGCTTTGCTGCTTTTGCTTTTTATTATTATTATTAATTTATTTCAGGTTATAAATACACCCATATCACAAAACACAATAGACTTAAAACTATTACACACAACCCAATAAATCAGAAATACTACAAAATTCACAAAATTTACAAATTAAAATAAAATTACACAAAATGGACAACACGAAATTAAAATATGAATTAAATTGAATTGAATTATTTTTAGCAAGCATACTATTCTTTTTGTGTCCCTAAATTACACTATGCGTTGATATCGTCACCAGTCGGTAGCTGAGGCTGGACCTGGGATCATATTGCGTAATAGACTGAAGTTCGATTTTGATGTCCAGTTTGCTATTCATTGCGCTGCGTGTTTTAAATATTTCTGCTCTTGAAAAAAAGCTAAATCTCAGAGCGCACTGAACAGCAAACTGGTTATCCACATCGATTAGACAATATGACAGCTGTTTAGCCCGCACGCGGGGAAAGACCATTTTTTTTTTTTAAACCCATAAGTTTATTTACCTTGAGTTATTTGTTTTTTTTTCTGTTGTTTCTTTTCCCTATTAAGTGTGAGTGTGCTACAAATTAATCTTTGTTCTTTATTCTTCTTCTTTTTCATTATGTAGCCAATAACAACGACTCTGGTACTGAACGGTACAGTTCGAGGTCCGCAATAACCATCCATGTTTTTGTCTCCATGCATTGTAGCTTGAAAACGTGTCTGTAGACAACTTTGTTAATAGGCACTTCTAGAAGAACGGTACTCGGCGTTCGCAAGATTCGCACTTCCGAGCGTACACTGGCGTTGCGGGTGAAATATGGTCCGGTGCGAACACGATCGAGCTATGTGTGGACTTTGATAAATACCAAATCAAGGACAGCTCTATAACTCGTGGGTTTAATGTTTGTTTCAACATAAACACTATTTTGCTCTCTTTCCTTACTCTCATACACGTGGCTTTAACATTTCATGGTTGTTGTATTTTACTTTGGTCGAAGGTTGTTGTTATCTGAGAACTCATCCAACAAGCAGCATGAATAGTTTTTATGTTTATTTTATTTGTTTGTTAATTCAGATATTATAATAGAAAACAATAAGACCAAAAAAGGGTTATATACACAAAACATGTAAATAAAATAAGGATACTAACAATAAAAGCGGCCAAGTGCGTGTCGGACATGCGCATTGTAGGGGTCCGTATTTGCCCGTTACAATATGTGGACTTACACCCATTCTTAGCTCACCATTATAAGGAAATTTGTTATCCAATATCAATGAAGATTTTGAAAATTGAATACAAAATCTCCTCCACTGAGGCTGAGTCAAGTTGAGGAAAATTGGAGGAACGACTTAGAATACCGGTGTTAGAAGGGGGCTTAGCCCATCGACGTAATTATTTACGTCGATGGCTTAGCCTACTTAGCTGTGATAGTTTTCCTTTTAACTTCGTTATGTATATATATATATATATATAACTACTGCCGTGATTTTTTTAACATATCCAAAAACAACTGTTTAGCTGGCAGGGGGGGCGACACTTGACTCCAACAAAAATCAGCACTTTAAACCACTTTTATGCAAACGGATCCCTGAATTGAAAAATGGTTTTTTAAACCTCCAATACTTTTAAACGACCCCCCCCCCCCCCCCACACACCATGTGATAGACGAGAAAAAAATATGGCTGCCTTACCCTACCCTGTCTTTTTTTTCAATATTTTATTTTACCACTTTGTTGGCGTGATTATATTACCAAATTACACGGATAGACGGACAGACGGACGGACATAGCGAAACTAAAAGGATTCATTGTCTTGATGTCTACGGAATCTTAAAACTGTTATATATAATATGCTTAAATATAATGCTTATATTAACATACATGCTAGTTTCACTTATACTTGCCAAACGATACCTGCATTTTTCTTTGCAAAAATATCGGTAAAATAAAACCATAAAAGAGACATAGAACGAAAAACAAATTGAACCACCACATGAAAATATAAACACTTCAACATCTGAAAGATGGCCATCCATCGAGGGCATGGAGTCAATTTATCATTCGAGGAAAAATGAAAACTCACGGGTCCATTAAAAATAGTCGCACATAGTCGCATGACCCATAAAACGAGAGAGCTACGTGAAAAGGAAACACAACTGGGAAAACTGTGCGAAGCATGTTTTTAGTGCAGAAGCTGGGGTTCCGTCAGATGTTAACATATTTTAACATGGGTAACATTAAAATATGGGTACACCCCAACTAATCTTCCATATAAGTTCAGCTCCTCTCCATGCAAAGTTTGTCTGGAAGAGATCGCTTTTTAGCGATAAGACTGCCCATTTTACATTTAGTTTTTTGTTTAATTGTTATGTGTTGATTTTAACTAGTTTGTAAGGTGTGCAATAAAGTATTTTCATTCATTCATTCATTTAAATGTGATTTAAACGTTGTTCAGTAAGTTAAAGACACCGATCAAGTTGTACAATCCTGCCAACACAAGTTAGCTTTGATTTAATTTGAAATTACAGGCACATTAATTTAGTACTATGTAATTATATTATATATTTATATTATACATTATTATTTATTTTTATAATATAATATTATGTTACTTATTTATCTTGTATTGTTAGACTACAAAGGTCTTGTTTTTTTCTTCTCTTTATTAAGTTTTTTTGTGCACTACCTACATAAATGTATCCACAATACACAAAGGTTAGCTGGTAGAGAATGCTTCTTAGCATTAAGTTCGCCTATGTACATTGTTTGTTTTGTGCAATAAAGAATATTCTATTCTATTCTACATCAGAATTTTCATCTTTATGTCTCAAGGTGGCGTGTGCAGTGCAATGCCACATGGTGCGTCCTAGGTTGGCGAGACCTATGACGTACTGAATTGTTAAAGGCAGACGTTACCGCTTAACATCAGGTGGGCCATCTGCTAGTTCTGCCATTCACGAAGATAAAAACCTCATAGGTCACGTCCACCTAGGACGAACCCTATGTGGCATTGCACTGCGCCCGCACACATAAAGATGAAAAGTCTCATGTGCCTATAATTTCACCGGCAACCATACCCTTCAAACCAGAACACAGCAATGCGAGCCAGTTTTGCGGCGGTATGGTGGTAGTACTTCCCCGGATGAACTCTTTCACAAAAAAGCTCTATTACTACTACTGCTACTCTAAGCTCTACTGTTCAAGAACTTCTCAATCGTTCCCTACTTTTTCCACGACCTAGGTCTCGTTAGGCATAGGAACTGCTTATCATTATCGATCGTAATCAGTAAAAAAAATTGACATCACATTTCACTTATTAAACCTTTTGGCCGCCATTATGATATCCTATGTTTAGAATTTCCCCATCAAAATACCATGTAATTGTGGTTATTGGATTTTTATCACGAAAACTACCTAAAGCGTACGGTACCCCACAAGTTCGCCACCTCGTCAACCGAGCCGAGGTAGAGCAGACCAAAAAAGAAAAACCAATTTGCCCGCATGAAAAGGTTCGATCCAATCGCACCATGCCGTATCCACTCATTTGATATTTTCGCTCGCCGATAGAAAACAAATTACAAACTGTCGGCACCGGCTCACAGATTATTATTAGCTATTTATTCCTCTGTCATTCAGCTTATGGAAATGGTTTCTTGCGTTTGAAGTTCTAATAACGAAGTGCCATTATGAGACGGGATTTATTGGATTTTTACGTTTATTGAAGGGATTTGATTTAAAGCGACACATGTATAACTTTTATTTAGGAAAAGCATTCAGAAATTCCTATTAATGTTTATTACAAAATAAATATAACAGACCGCGAAGGACAGTGTAGTATACCTTTCACATGGCGTGTTTAATATAAAGGAACTCCGAGATCCGATGGTCACGTGGTCAAACACCAGCGACGTCATCGACAGCCCATCTCTGTACTACCAGTAGTGTATAATCGAACTCCCTAAACCTCTTAAATTAACTGTCCGATCCGATAAAAACATGAGATAAATACAAAAAGAAATACGTTTAATCACCAATCGCTGTAACCATAATATTGTATTGTCATCAAAACTTGACAGATATGCAAAATTTTCGCTTAATAGAACGAGGTTAACTTAAAATTAACTGGTTCAAAATTCAGTTGCAAGATTTGACGGACACACATACATTGCAAGTTACTTAAAAAATAAAAATAAAATAAGGTATTACAATCACAAATAACCGTCAAATAACTCTCATAAATATCCTCATCACAAAATTGTAATGGACATACCTACCTATGACCACCCATAAATCTAATGTTATGTATTCATACCATCAATGGCAGACAGAACCTCCCCTCTGTTTCCATGACACTGACATCGCTACAGACAGGTACCTCTATAAATTAAAACGTCTGATTTTCAACAAATATTTCGATCGATACATTTTACCTGTTGGTTCAGTAAATGAGAGCTCGGTCATATTCGAGCGATTGATAAATCGTATCGGGAGATTGATGCGGTGGCTGTGAAAGGTATGATTTGTGTGACGTGACAATAGAGTGACGTCACAACGCCGTGGGTGCGGTGAAATGTAGGTGGCATTATTATGGTAGTATTTTGTGTATCATTTTTCACGTTCGTTGATCCTCCGATATGGAAATGGCATTATGTGGGGTCCAAAGAAAGAGATAACTGCATTATATGCTGCCAAAAATACTTCAAATAAAAGTTAATATACAAGTAGTAAGTAGGTATGAGGACAAGAGATGAGAAAATGATTTCTAGAAATTTCATTAAAATTCCGGTTCGTCAAGTCCAAAGATCTTCGCTCAGGGCTGACACAATTAAACAAAAAAGCTGGGTCTAAGAAAAGTTCGTTAACCTTTTCTCACCGCTCTAGTAAATCAGATTTTGTAATTTTCGACTCACTTCACTATTGAGTATGCGAGAACAGTACAGGTAGCCAACTAATATTTGAACTTTACCGCCGCGCAATACTGTTTGTGATTGAAAACTATACAAGTTGGGCCTTTACTCAAGTAGGTTCTAAGTTTGCTAGCTTCTACCCTTACTTTAAACTGCTTAGTTTTTCACTCTGCAATCCTTTCTTGTGTTGACTTGTGCCGTTCATTGGTCCCCAGTGGCAGCCCTGTGCAGCCAGAAGGATCTATCTAGAACGTGGGGTAGCGGGTGCAATAGATTTGTCGTTCAGAAATTTGAGGAAATTCATATTTATAGCAATATAGTATACTCTGGCAGACATGTTATGCTTCCTTCATGCCGATGTGAAGCTGCTTGCTGTGTTGTAGCAAGTGCCAGCCCTACGTAGCAAGAAGGGCCGGGGGTGTGGGCGGGCGCTGCGGATTTGTCGTAGCCCGGAAACGGCAGGGAATTCATTTCGGCGTAATAGGTTTCCTGCGCGCGCGTCCGGTCCCGTCCGGCGCCCGGACGGCGTGCGTCCGGCACGCAACGGAAGCACGATCCGACGATATTGGATTTTAAAATCTTGAACCTTGGATTAAGAGGGGAAGATAATTGTCAGGTAGGTGCATGGTAGGTAAAAATAACCCAAATTCGAAAAAAAACCTCTATCTTAGAATACATATTTTTTTAATTAAAAACAAGGTTGGAGAATGAATTACCCCACTAAAGCATTTTTTTTATTAAAAAATGGAATTCCTACATAACTCACGTATGCTTTATTCAATAAATATTTTCTTAATTCAAACAATTTGAATCAAATATATACATAGAAACAGAATTCCTACTGAGCTCCTTCCAAATCAAAACATACGAAGCCCAAAACACCACTTGCAAACAAATCCATTTTGTAAATAATTAATTCCCTAACTTCTTAGACATGGGACCGTTTCATTAAAACTTGTGTGACGTGTCATTAAGCTCAGTCTCCTTGGTAATTATTGATATTCAAATCATAATTCCGAGTTCGCGAAAAAGCAGAGACGCGGATGCTGAGTAGTGATAAACTGGCTATAGAAGGGTAAGTAGTTTAGGTATGAACTGTGATCCCGATTGACAAATGACCTGCATGATCAACGCTAGAGGTCTTCTTAGCAGTATAACAGCAATATTTCTCCAAGGAAGTCACATTGCTTATAGTGTTGCAGTGTATTTTCATTTTGGGTGGACAGCACAAAAAGTCAGCACTGAAAGCAAAATATACCATAGCTACAAAAGTATACAAAATAAACAGGGCCATCTACGAACTATACATGATTATTTGAAAAACCGGTATAAGTTACGTATTACAATTGTTTCGAGTACGGCGACCTCTGTGGCGCGGCGGGCGAAGGTTTGCCTGCGACGCAGAAGGTTGCGGGTTCAATTCCCGCCTCGGAACAAATATTTGTGCGATCTGCAGATGTTCAGGGTGTACTGGGTATCTTCTATGTATAATAAAAAATGTCTATCTATCTACTGTATTGTATTAAGTATATCAGTTATCTAGTACCCATAACACAAGCTCTGCTTAGCTTGGGGCTAGATAATGTTGTGTGAACTGTCCAGCATTATTTTTATTTATTTACCCGATAAAAAATATACACATACTACTGTTATACTATACTACATAAAAGATAGCTTAATCTCTGCGACAGCTGTCAAACTTACATTCCTAGGGTAGTCAGGATATAAAAATAGTCGACAGAAATTATCGACGTTTCTTACTATTATCGATGCTAATCTAACACATAATTGGCTGGCGGTTAAAATTTGCTCTAAATATTAACGTAAGCGAATCACAAAACAGTTTTCTTCGTTCTCTTTGCCATTATGCCAACAAGAAACTAACAATAATAACAAAAGATAACAAAACCCGACAAATTAACAGCAATAGTAACAAAAACAAAGTAATGAGAACGGAAAACACGTAGCGTATTCAAGGCGTCGGCACTTCGTACTGAGGAGAATGGTAACATATCGATAGTTTATAGTCTGCGGTCACGATGATGCATCGTCCATCACTCCATCACTATTAAAATTAGGTCGGCATGCCCATAAAGTATGACATTGACAGGTACTGTCTGTCATCAACATCATCATCATCTCAGGAATCACCCACTGCTGGTTATAGGCCTCCTTTCTCTTTTGCCAGCCTACTCTGTCCTGTGCGTCTCTCAATAAATAAATAAATAATTCTGGACAGTTCACACAACATTATCTAGCCCCAAGCTAAGCAGAGCTTGTGTTATGGGTACTAGATAACTGATATACTTAATACAATATATTACATAGATAGATATTTTTATTATACATAGAAAATACCCAGAACACCCTGAACAAATATCTGCGATCGCACAAATGTGTTACCCGCAACGGACACAATGTCGTCGACCCATCTCGCTTTCGGACGACCCGGATTTCTTCGGCCCGACTTCGGCCGCCACTCCGTTGAGGCTTTACTCCACCGGCCGTCACCACGTCTGGCCAGGTGTCCTGCCCAGCTCCACTTGAGGTTGATCGCTCTGTCTCCGACGTCATAGACTTTTGTCCGACGACGGATCTCAGTGTTGCGGACTCGGTCTAAAAGTGTTATGCCAAGCATAGCTCGCTCCATGGCCCGTTGTGCAACACGTACTCGGTGCACAGTCTCCTTAGTGAGCGTCCATGTCTCGGCACCGTAAGTCATAGTTTGCATACTGTCTGTACTTTTATGAAATTCAGGAATTCATAGGCGTAATTTTACTGACAACTGTCACAGAGATCAAGCTACAGTGCCACAAACTTATCTGGCCCGGTGGCCAAAAGTAGAACTAATCTCACCCTTTTCTAATAAGGTTCATAATTGAACACTCAATTTGATAACAGCGACGAACAGCGATGCCATCACCGGGCCAGCTATGTTTGTGGGGCTATATATTTTATGAAGTAAATACCGAACTATACATGCATTAGTATAAAAACAGAGATTGTCATTGCGTAGCTTGCTCACCCATAGGTACTCTTAGGACGCGAGTTATGAATAAATTCAGCAACTTTTGTTAGTAGGCTTCGATCGTATAATACGCCACATAATAGCACAAACGCTAGAAACCGTATCAAGTGTGAACTTTACTACTTTAGAGTATTATACTGCGATTGCTTTCAATGGCCTGGCCAAGGTTAGATGATTTGGCGGTCGGATCAACGACACTTTGTCCACGTTATGTCTTGTGTAGGGTAGAAGAGACCGAAAACAATGGTCTATTTTTGAACAATGTTTTTGGAGACTTCTCTGTATTGATGACGCTTAAAACGATGAGCATAAGTACTCATAATGTCAAGGCGTTTGTGGAAATAATAGTTTTTAGTAAATTATCTATTACCTGATAGACGGATGGATTGAAAGGCAGAGACCTAAGTGGTTTCATTAGTGTTTCTTTTATCCAGAAGTGAACACATTTTTTTTACAAATCATTATCATCATCAGCCTACAGAAGTTTACTACTAGGCATAGGCCATAGAATGAATAGAATGCCAAGACGAACGGTCTTGAGCCGCCTCCATCCACCGCCTCCCTACGACATCTAGAATGTCTTTGGTCCATTCGATAGCGGGCATTCCTCTTTTACGTCGGCCAGTTTGTGGTCGCAACTAGAGAACCTTTCTTCCCCAACGGTTATCAGTACTGCTAGCTATATGGCTTGCCCATTGCCACTTCAACTTGCTAATTCTGAGAGATATGTCGGTGATGTTGGTTCTTCTACGGATTTTGATTCCAGATTCTGTCACGTAGTAGTTCACGTAGTAGTTCACGTAGCAATTCAAGCATAGCTCTCTCCATAGCCCGCCGCGCCACTTTGAGCTATCCTTTACGGCCAATAGTTAGCGGCCACGTCTCAGTCCCGTAAGTCACCACCAACATGCACTGATTATAGACTTTATAAAAAACAAACAAAACAAAGCTATACTCGTACACAAGAAGTAACAGAGACGATCTCTGTAGCGCGTCAGGCGATGAACTGGCTGAGGTGCGAGAGGTTGCGGGTTCGATTCCTGCTGCGGGTTTTTTGTATGATCTGCATATATTTGACCCGGGTCTGGGTGTTATAGTACCATGGTACTTGTAGTTCTTGATGCCTATGACACAGGGGATCCCATAGTTTGGGATCAGGACTATAATTATTATGTAACTGTTGGGTGTTTTTTTGTGTTAACTCTCGAGTACCTACGCTCGCAATAGGTAGTAACATTTAAAACCAACTTGATAAACAAAGCATAAAAACACACCCATTTCCACGTCACCCAAACACACAAACTGTAAACACGGCAAATAAAACAAACTCAAACACGTACTCCGAAAACAAAACAACAACTCATGAGCCAGTTTTGAAAATAAAAATAAAAACATTACTAACGCGATTTACGTTCAAGAGAGCGAAAAATAAAATAACACGGAGTAGGCGCGGTTTCGTGCCCTGGGGCAGCGAGGCTGTAATTTCTCTAGATTATCCCGCTGGCTACGAGGACGTAGGCTCGTAGCTGCTCGTAGCCATGTCGCTACGTCGTAGTCTCGCGCCGGAATCGCTGTGATGTGATTTTGTAAGGATTACAAATTATTACGGTTGGAATTGTACGGTTTTAATATAACAACTTCCTTGCTTTAAATTATTTTGTAATCATTGTTGAATTTGTATAAAGACATGTTTGTGGTAAAAAGTGACAAAAAATAACCATATTTTAGTTTAAGAAAAAGTTATAAAATGATAAAGAAAAGCAGTTTTGTCAAAAAAATCGGTTTTAATTTCTTAATTGTAGTATGAGCTTTTTATATTAATAATTGACTGTGGACAGACAACGAAATATTAGTCCAGAACCGAATTAACTGCTGTAACCCCACATAAATAATAAATATCAAAGTTACGATATTTGGATGTTTGATACTCAATTACGCCGAAACGTCTGAACCATACATACATATAGACACACTCCTTTTTCCACGAAAGGGTAGGCAGAGCCTCAAATGAGCCTCATTTCACCGAGAGTTGCACCATCGTGGGATATAGACGTGCCAAGTGGTGAGGTCATCGCCGCCATTGCTTCCCACAACTGACTCTGCTAACGCTTTCTTCCAATAATAATACATTCCTTAAATAAGCTAGCAGCCAAGACAAATCTTATAAACAAGACCGGAGTTTTCGTTGCATTTGGTACACAAATAGATTATGACCCGGATTGAGCTATAGGCTTTTTACCTTTGTAAAGCGCGCCCTAAGCCGCGCGCGGACATTAGTATGAAATATTACAGTTTTGGCGGAATCATACAACACAACATGCGTAACCTACACAGATACCAACACTCACTACACACGCAGGGAGGTTGTGAAAGCGCCGAGTGTTATTACAAGTTGAAAGTGTTCTGTTACACGCTCCGTTATAATCGAGTATCATTACGCCACGCCGAAGAGCTGTTCGACACACGGGTATTTGACGGTAAATTGTAGTAGCAAAATTAAATATTAATTGTAAACGATCATAGCGTTTCTGGACTTACAAATAAACGAGAAATAGAATATGCGGGTGTTTCAGGTTTATTCAGTGCGTACCAAGTGTGGTAGAAACACTTATTTATTTTGTGTTTACAGGCAGTTTAAAATTCTTGCAAAAGAGATAAAACATGAAATACTCGTAGTCATCATTCCACGGTTAGTATTGCACTTATTTAAAAGGCTTTACAAGGTAACTTATTGACTGATCCTGGCTAAGTTTAAAAATCAAACCCTTTAGTTAAGAGTTTTGTAACTAACACAGTCCACCGCTAAATGCTTAACATTTTTTTTATATCTATCTATGTAATGTGTTGTATTAAGTATATCAGTTAACTAGTACCCATAACACAAGCTCTGCTTAGCTTGGGGCTAGATAATGTAGTATGAACTTGACCAGCATTTTTTTTTTTGCAATTATCTAAGCTATATATTTTGACGGTCGGCATTCCGTGTTCATTTAGTTACGAGGCACACACTCCTAGGTCATCATAGAAGGACACTTACTTAAGGGTATTTACGAGTTAACAAAGATGTAACGTTACAATATTTAATCAATTTACTTCTAGTCTGATCATTCACTGTCGTCGATCGAGTTCGAATAGTTGAAAATCCACTAAGCCACTTCTTGCCGCACTAGAAACCCAACACAAAGTACCTAAATAAAAGCCGCCAGCGATCGACCGACAACACTCGCCAAAACTGCAAAGTAACATCAACATTATTCACAACAAAATTCATCGCAGCGAGTTAAATCCAGATATTAATCTCTCCGTAGCATCCGAGCGCTGGATTCGCCATTTTGCGCCTAAATATGATAAACTTTCCCCCGAATTTCTTACTCTTACCCCCCTTTCTTACCCCCCTGGAGGGTGATCACCCCGTCTTACGGCCCTGCTTTTAAACTAAGCTCGTTAATTAATTACAGCCAAGTCGAGGGTACGTTATATAGCGCTATGTGCCAATTTAATATTGCACCGAGTGTCGCAATGTTGGCTGAGCACGACACAATGGAACGTTTCTGCAAATGAAAAAATATAAATGAGACTGATTTTATAAATTTATTTGCTTCTGCCTTCTCGTTAGGCAGGAGTAAAAATATAAAGGTATGAGGTTGTGCTTAAATCAGTTAGTTTTCGACCTGAAAATTGCAGAAATAATACTATAATTGTATTTGTTTCTTTTGTCGTACGAATTTAACCATTTCATTACATTCTAAAATTATATGTAATTGCTACTAGTAAAGTATTATTTTATCTGTGGTAATTGCTAAAGCCATTATAGAATGTACGAATACAAATTCTGAAAATTGTAAACCGATTTTGTGTTGCTTCTTTGTCCCTTCAACGTCTTAACCAGACCTTCACCAACCCCAAGCACTAAATCACAAAATTATCCACAATAATATTAATTACAAAATCAAGGGACTAATACTAAGGACACTTCCTCGCTTCTATAATTAATTGCTACTAAATTCGCCCCAATTTGAATCCGGTTACCAAGTCCGCTAAGAAACTTACAAGGTACATAAGACTTAAGGGCAGGGCCGGCCGGAAGGAGGGTAAAATGGCGGCGAGGGCGCGACCCTCAGAGGTGGGGGGATGGGGGGCGGAAGGACGTGAGATTTACTCTAAGTAATTGCAGTAATAAACACGAGGATATATCACGCCGGGGTAATGAGAGGAAGCGCCGAAATTGCCGGCGTAAATAGCGTGTGTGAGATAAGCTAATTTTTTTGTTGAAGAGATTTAACTGCCCTTGTTTCTCGCTCTCCTTCGCTTTGGGGAATTAAATTGAATGCACTCACTCAAACAAGCCGGATGATCTGGAAATTGATGTCTTATTTCATAACTTTCGTAAACGAGATAAACCTAAGCATATAGAGGTTTATTTTAAATGTTGTCGCTTGCAAACGAATTCCTGGACAAAATATTTCCATGTGAAAATTCCAGGAACCAATATACTCAACCCGTTTTAGGCAATTTCCAGCGCCTGATAGCGATAATTTCTGGCAACAAAATAAGCGACATAAGAAGCTACGGCATTAATTATTCCGCGAGACAAGAAAGGGGCGCCCAATTTCCAATATTTATGTGTTGTCGATGACTTAGCGAAAATATCGAATGCTTTTTAAAACGAAGAAAGGGCAAGAAAGGCCGGGAAACCGGGCTTTCTTAATGCACAAACAGGCCGGGCTACTCACCTGCCTCACCTGCCTTAGTTGATTTATTGGGAGGCTTTGTTCGGGCGTCGTTACAAGCTTGTTGTTGCGTTTTTAATTTATTTCCGCGGCGCGAATTATTAAGTTGGGAGGTAATCGGTTTGCGATGGAAGCAGGTGTTTTTGGTTATCATAATACATAGGTATTTTTCTAGATTTTTTGGTAGAATGCTTCTTTATTCGTTATCTTGCTCAGGTGTCCGTATCGTAGGTCCTTTTTTGTATCAGATGAGTTTCCTTAATCGATGGGAAGAAACTAAAGACGTATATTTTACAACTAAACCAACAAAAACCTGTAAAAATTACTCAAAGAGAAAAAATACAGTGTTTTTTTAACTATGACTGCTTGGGGAAATCCGAAACTTTAGCAAAATAAAATATGAGAAACTAAATTGGATACTATGTCTTTTTATAGTAATAATATTGGTAGATTTTCCACAAAAATAATTTACAAACATTTAAAAACAAAAAGTAATATACCAAAACTGTTTTCATAAACAAGACCTAATGGTATCCCTGACAGTTGCACTGTACCGATCTTCTATGGTTTCGGATTTCCCCATAAAAAAATTGTAATAAAAAACTCACTCATTATCAAGATACAGAATTTCTGAGTCTGAATTCCCGAAAACGAAGGACGAAAGTTATTATACGATGAATTCAAATTATGGATAATTTTTATATTGTTACTTCTCAATAAACGATTAATTTAAAACGGTTATACTATGCCCTTTACGGGCATAGTACACAACTCCCTTTACACAACTCTGTTAAATAACAATTCAGAGCATAATCTCTGGAATTCTTCCACTATTTTCATCTACTTTACACAACATGTTTACTTTTAACAGCCGAGGAAATGGCGAGGCGTATAGTCAGTTACTCTTGTATTGACTTTGTGTCAACAAGTCTACATCGTCACTAAACGCAGTCTGACGCAGTCGTCCACATTTTGTTCTAAACTCAACGAGTCGTCAGGTCTCTGCCAATGGCCCGTGAATGAATTCGAATTGGCGTCGCCGCAAACGGACTTGGCGATTGTCAACACCACGATTCATTGGCGATTCAACGGCGCGCTTTCAAATTTACTCACAACTGTATATATTTGGGACTGTGGCCAATCTGTGGACTTGGGAAGCGGATGTCAGTTTGATTAGGACGATTTTGGAATCATAAGCAATTCCTAAGTTTATTAAAGATCATTTTTGAAGGCCGTTTCGTGAGAAAACTTTTGATCTCATCGGAGGTACATCTATCTACACGAATATTTAAAAAAAGCCGCAATTCATCAGCTATAGATAATTTTTCCTGATTTTGGGATTTATTTCACTAGTCTTATGATAAACTCTACTATGCATACTTTCTCCATATACAACTTCAAATATCTCAATTCGATTTCATCAAATCACATTTTCAATTTTAATAATCAAAAGCAAAATCTAAAACAAAACTACAAACCCCAGTCCAAGACGCGGCTAGGGCGGAAGTACGTACATTTGCATATGCAGACGCTGTTAGCATAACAAAGCGCGGCACTCCCGCCGATATTTATGCGCGGCCATTGATTGGCCATCGCATTGTGCGCTCGATTGGCCGCATGTTGCATGCATTGGTAATGTCGAGACGAATTCTAATTTCAAATCAGTCCTAGCTCACTGAAGAAATAACTAAAGAGGTTACAGCGTATTTTTGAATTTAGAAGACATTTCTGATGTTTATTTATTTATTTTATTTTATTTTATTAATCCAGGATTCACAGTGGCCACACATTTGTGGTTCACATTTGTGGCCAGTGTTCTGTCATTACTTTGCCCTAAATACTAAAGTTGCCATCTGTTGAACTTTTTAAATAGTACCATAAACAGCACAAAATTTTGTTTAAAAGCAAACAAACAAAATTAAAGACCATCAAAAATTCATAATAAATAACACCCAAGATAATTCAATATCCACCACCTGACAAGCGATATCATAACCCATGTCCACATTAAGCCGACATACAAAATTATATTATGTTACTCGCAATGTATCAACTTCGGACATCCTACAGAATGTCTAGAAATTCCACAGAATCAACACTATTTCAGGCATTGGTATCGTGTGCATATAATTTCACAGAATTAATGTATGCGTGACTTTTGAATTAATTCTAAATGTTTCATTAGGCATTGCAACCATCGAAGAGCATTGATATAATCTCACTAATATCTTAAATGTCAAAGTTACAACGATTGGATGCTCGTGACTGAATCATGCCAAAACGGCTAAACCTTTTTCGATGTTTGAGTTTTATATGTTCCCGATATTTCGGCACAGTTGCATGCGCCAAACGATATTTCGGCACAGTTGCATGCGCCAAACTGGCGCATGCAACTGTGCCGAAATATCGGGAACATATAAAACTCAAAAATCATGGTAAATATCCCGTTTCTAGTGAAAATTATGTACATAACCATGATAGTTTCAAAAGTTATATCTTTTTCGATGTATTGTGATGTATGTATATTTTATATGTATTTGTATGAATGTGGAGTGGTTAATATTTGGAATGATTTACCTGAAGATGTTGTTACTGCCACATCAAAAAACGCTTTCAAAAACAAATTGGGTAACTGGTTGCGAACGAACAAACTGTTAACAATTAAAGACATTAAAGTGTAATCAGTGCAGCGAGTGGAACTTAGACATTTCAACACTCTGAAATAGGCACATCAGCGAAAGCTGCTCGTCTATAATTTTAAATAATAATAATAATTTGGTACACAGATAGATTATGACCTAGATTGAGGTATAGGCTACTTTTTATCTTGGTAAAACGCAAGCAAAGCCTCTGGCGGATACTAGTTTACACATACGTATACTATAATGAATATACGTGACATTGGAATAGTCATATAATACAAGTACCTAAATTTAATAAATAATTTATTAGCAGAAATTCGCTACAGAAAACGACATACGTGGATTTAGAAAAGTTATTCATCAACAATGAAATATGATAGATTTACTAGGTAAGTTATAGAAAGTCTGAATAAAACATTTGACGGTGACATACACACGGTGACAGCCAGCGATCACCAACCCTTCCTTCCTCATCAGTCATGGCGGCTAAGCGACTATTCAAATTGCCGGCCGATGACGCTGCTTTCACGACCCCTGCCTTGTCTGTGGCCAAGTGACAGAATAGTACATAGAGACGAGATGTTAAGTGAAGTGCCTACAAGGGTTGTACTTCTGTGAGGTCACGGTACACGCGGAATTTAGTATCAGTTCAGATAAGTATTGAATCATAGAATAAGCTTGAGTTTATAATATTTGCGTCTTTGTTTTTTTTCAAACGCCATCACCGAATTATAGACTCTTTATTTGCATAATACGACTAATACAAGTGGGTCAATATAATTATCATACAAAATATTAAAATTATAAATAAACCGGTTGAGCTTCTTAGAGACCGTTGCAGAGATCCAAAGATAGCCCAACTGTTCAAAATCTCTACTTGAATAAATTGACTAAACGACATTTTTTTCTTACATGACGCCCTTGAAGTTACTGTTATTTAGGTAACTATTCATATTTGCCTACAACTAATTGGCATGTAAGATTACCGACCATTTGTACGGTTATTTTTTTTTACTCTTCTGGCCGAAAGGGGTGAAGTTCCGACGGTTCAAGGGACGCCTGTCACGTGATCCCCCGGGCCGCGACGCGTTGGCGATCACACGTGTGTTAGATTAAGTTATTTTTTTTATTTTTTTTTATGTGTATGTTAGTTTCTAAGGTATTTATGTTGATATGGGCTTACTGTTTAGGTTTAGTGCATTTCTCAGTAAGCCTGAAATAAAGATTTTGAATTTGAATTTGAATTTGAAAAGCCTAAGTTTACATTTATAGAAATAAAATAAATTTGTTTGCCCAAAATAATCTGTTGGTTGTTGTTTTTTTTTTATAACACATGACATTTCAAAAAAACAGGTTACACATAAAAAAAACAAAAAAAAACAGAAATGCTACATTAACGTCATGCGTGTTGTGTGGGGTCCTAAAAGGTCTCGCTGTCTCAGCATACAGCCGCACCAGACCTAGATACGGTGCGGCGCTGATTTTCAAATAGATTTATATTCTTGACAATTCCTGCCAACTTTTTTGTAGGCATAAAACTGAACTCTTGGTAGGAGTATCTCATCTGTCATAATACTCCAAATATTGACCTCCAGCATTACGCAGCAGGGACATACTTTTTACGTCATTAGACATCGCCGGATCAGAAGCTTGCGGTGGAATCGATTATGAACAGGGGGGGTGTTCATAATCGTCTCTACTTCGTGACTTCATGGGGTTGGGAGTGTGACTTGAATTCTTAATTTTAGCAAATAAATTAATTTTAAAAGGGTTTAAGATTGTTAAACATATTACTAACATGGGTGATTATCCGTTTGTTATTTATATGTAAAAGTTTAAAATCGAATATAAAAAAGTTTATCTACGAAAGGAGAAAAACATCGCTTTGTTTTTTAACCCCCAAGGGTGTTAAAAGTTGACCGCTATGTGTGTATGTCTGTGTGTATGTCTGTGTGTCTTTCTGCGGCACTGTAGCTCTTAAATGGGTGAACCGATTTGAATGCGATTTTTTATATTTATAGCCGGTTTTCTAGCGATGTTTCGCTTCTTACTACCATACATATATACTACGGTTCGAATTCTTCGGTTCTTTGTCTAAGAACCATCACCATGTTTTATCAAAATCGGCTCACCCGTTTAATTGAGATGCGTTTTTTTCCATTGTAATTTTACTTGTTCATCATCCGACGTTCAAGCGTATAGTATTGATGTAGCGTCTGATATCACATTTTATTTGCTCTTAACATTAAATAAAAATATTCTAGAGAATTAAATTAATTTACTTCCTTACAAAAAACTAAACGAATTCGCATTGAAACAAACAAAATGTATGCACAGTGCGTAAACATCAGCAGTCGCGCACAGCGTCATTGAAAACGACGTGTAACTCGACAATAACATTCATTTCCAAATTAAACACACCTACCTGCGTGTTTACCGTCACGAAACAACTAAAAATGGATAAAACAGTGAGGAATCAGACGGCGTAAATTCGCATTTGCTGAATATCAATTTGGCAGAGGGCGACAGAGACTCGATAAATAAAAAATATATAAATACAGTACGCAACGTGAAAGCGGTGAATGGCACTTGTGAAAAATGGACTTGCCGCTCTTCCTGGGAAGCAATCATTCAAACTGGCTGTTGTCTGTTTGCGCCTCTGCTCTTTTTCGTCCGATATTTTTTTTTTGCTATTTTTTCGGCGTTGTCATCCGCACAGTTCAGGTGTGGGGACACGTGGTGCGGGCAAAGAAAATAAATATTAATAACTGGCATTTTTTAAAGTCCTCGCTTATTGTTGTCAATATTTCGTAAATGATTTGAGTATGATGCGGCGTTTTTTGCTTTACTACCTTTCTGGAGCGGCATTGTCGGGTGGGAGGGGCCAAGCTAACGCAGCTACATTTTGTATTTTGTTGTGTTTATTTATCGTCTAATGGACAGGTTGAATTGGCGGTGTGTTAAGGAATTGGAAGAAGGAATTCTTCTATAAATATACTCAACCAAAGAAAATAAATGTACTTTCAATTAAAGAAAACTACTACATTTATTTACAGAAAGAAAAATATAACTAATGCAACCAGGTATTAACAAAATTCAAAAAAATATGAAACAGTTGTTTTACCTGAAGGTCGCTGCTAACGATCTAAAGATGACCTGAGAGCTGGCTCTTATCTGGCTCAACGCTTTTGTATTGCCATTCAGCGTGGTAATGCAGCCAGCATCTTAGGGACGCTTCCGTCTGGTAGTGATTTGGATCAGTTGAGCTACCATTAAAGAATACAAACCAAACATTTTCTCAACATTCTTATTACTAATAATCCAATAAGTACCAAAAATTATATGATTTTCGCTTCTGATGTAAATAGTACCATACAAAAGGTAGGTATGTGTCAAGGATGTCTGGCGCTACTATTATAACTAGTGTCCACCCGCAACTTTGGTTGCGGTTTTCTGGGATAAAAAAAACGATGTTTGAAACCAGAAATCCAATTCTCTCAATTATTTTGATTGAAATAAACAGATCATTGTTCAGGATCTCGAGTCATCATCATCAGCCGTAAGACGTCCACTGCAAGATAGGCCTCCCCATTGATTGGGGGTATTTTCCATAATCACCACCAAGCTTGCAAAGCAAGTATGTTGAGCACTTGGGTGGATGCTGCTGCCCATCCCCTGGTGTAATTCCTCAGCTTTTACAACATCCACGGAAGGAGACAGAGGCGTTTGTTCTTTAGGCCGGACACACAATGGTCTGAGTAACCCATGAGTTTAAAAATTTATTATTATAAATTTGACATCTTATTTAAGTTACTTTTATCACTTTTTATAAACATGTGTATTTTAGGAGCATTGTTGTTCCAATTGTGCACCTACTCGTAATTTAAGTATTTTTATATTTGTTATCTGTTATCACAATATATGTTATGGCAATAAAATATTATATCCTATTCTATTCTAACCTCCGTTAATATTAGCAACATTCTGTGTATGAGATGGTTTGTAGGATACTTATAAGATTAAAATTCCAATTCTATTTTCCAATTCTATTTCAAAACCATTTCGAGGTAAAACTCCATTTTTCCTAATTAAAATAATGCCTCCTTTTCTTCCCCTATTCATTTACCAAATGCTGTAGATAAGCGATATTTGCCTGGGATTTTACCTCACTTGAACAAATAGAGATGTTTGGCGTCGTAAGCGAAACATCTCTCGGAGTTTGGACTAGTTACAATACAGACGAGTTTTCTCCGGATCAGAAAGTATTTGTTTCTCCAGATACTGGATCCGTCTCAAAAGTTGTGTTAGTTCCGTACACAAAATGTGCCAATAGGAACACTATTACTAAATGTACAGAGTTCTACAACCAAGGAATGCCAGCGATTGCGTGTTCTAATTTCTCCATTCAACACATCTACATAGTTTTGACTTGAGAACGCGAGGAATGATACATATTACATGTCTGTTTTTTTATTGAAACTTCTGATAATTACTAGTCGTGCTGGTTCTATTATCGATATTACTGAGCTACACGCGATTTAGGTAGACTTTTTTTTTGTCTTTGTGAATTACTGAACCACCTGATGGGCCCACCTGAAGAAAAGCGGTTAAGTAAGTTATACATTACTTGCATTCGTCCGTATCCGTATCTAGATTATGAAGCGTGATAAACATCCCTACGTACAAATATGCCAGATTTGTCGTCTTTGCCTAAACGGGGCGGGGATTTTATCTCATTTTTTGTCGATATGTTTTTTCGGTCGCACTAATTAGCAACTTTTGTGACTTCTAATTAGGTAAGTAATTATTTAAAATGGTTTCGTACTTAAATGAGGCTTTTGTAGCTCTTGTAATTAAGAGACAGAACTTTTATATCTAGTATGTATTTTATTAAGTATTTTTTAATAATGTTTTTTTGTTACATTTATAGATAGGTAGATTAGATAGACGACCTATTAACACTTTATAGTACATCAGAAAAACATAGCAGGACTAACTAAAAAATTTACAGTACAATGGGCAACCTTATCGCGATTTATTCCAGGCAACCTTTGGATAGACCTTCGTTTGTCCGCGATCTCACCTGTTGGTAAAGTGTCAATGCGGCCGACGATGGCCAAAGGTCTAGGAAGCATCACTAATAGACCCCATACAAGTGCAGTGCGCAACACTTAAGTGGTAAATCCAGAAGCTGTCAGTTGAACACAACTCGTTGCGATGTGAAGTGGTCTGCTAACGAACACGCGTGTCAAACGAACACTTCATTAGGTGAGCGACGCTCCTCGGCTCTCCTCGGGCTCCCGACTCCTTGCACTTGCGTAGGGGAACCAACTCACAGTAGAAACACACTACAAATAAAAATGCCACTTCGTATTTTGTTTTAGTACATGCTTGTTTTTTTTTTATAATTCTTGAGTGACGGTACTAGCAGATGGCCCACCTGATGTTAAGCGGTAACCTCTGCCTATGAACAGTGCATTCCCTCATAGGTCACGTCCACCTAGGACGCACCCTATGTATTGCACTGCGCCCGCCACTTTAAGACATAAAGATGAAAAGTCTCATGTGCCTGTAATTTCACCGGCTCCCTTACCCTTCAAACCGGAACACAGCAATGCAAGCACTACTGCTTTGCGGCAGAAATAGGTAAGGTGGTAGTACTTCCCCGGACGAACTCATTCACATAAAATCTCTACTACTACTACTAAAACACACACACAGTCAGGAAGGTTTACCCTTGCCACCCCAACTGCACATGCAATATCTCTACGGTAAGGCAGTAGACCTACAGCCTGACCCACCAGTTCCTAGCGTCCTAGTCCCCTAGTGTCGCTAGTGGCCCTAGATCCCTAGCCCTAACCATAGAGTGATGATAAATAAATAGATACAATAAATGCGGGATATCCACTACCAGGAGACCTGAGGTAGCAGATGGAGTGTTGGTAGCATCCAATGTATGGATAGATGATTTTCTCACGTCAGTCAGGCAGGCTCACAAGACTGATTAAGTAGGGTGTCTTTGCCACGTGAGAGGTATATGGTGAGGTAGGATGCATCAGCGGTAAGGCAGAGCCTCAGCGCTTCAGCAGGGTATGCGGTCCGGCTGTCAGTGAGTAGCCCTGACCGTGCCGATGGAAATGAGACAACCAATTCCTTGGTAACGTCTGATATATTTTCATAATTAACACTTGTTTATACTCATATCTATACAAGTTCAAACACACACTAACGCTAGTTTGCCTATTACGTCTCGTCACGATCTGCTTAGGTTGCGGGTTGCTGGTAGACGTGCGGTAATTGTTGATACCACCGACCTCAGTCGCGTGGTGTTAGAAATGCATGATCAGCCTTGAACAGTACTTTTATACAGGCATAGATCGCTTCTTGTGTGTTAGCTGCTCACATACAACTTGCAGGGAATGTTCTACCATAGAATACTCGTATATATTGTAATACGTATTTAACGGACACTCCGCCCCGCGCGATCCACGTCCCAGCTTACCACCCCGCAAATCTTTGGCTGAAAGTCAGGTCCCTCTGTAAGTCAAGTCGTCTTTAGTTTTGCCGCGCACAGTTAATGTGATGATGTGATAAGCTATTTGTGTTTTTAGTAGTAGTAGAGCTTTTTTGTGAAAGTGTTCGTGCGGGGAAGTACTATCTCCATACCTTTCTGCCGCAAAGCAGTAGTGCTCGCATTGCTGTGTTCCAGTTTGAAGGATATGGATGCCGGTGAAATTACAGGCACATGAGACTTTCATCTTTATATTTTAGGGTGGCGGGCGCAGTGCAATGCCACATAGGGTGTGTCCTAGGTGGACGAGACCTAAGTGGTAATGCGTTGTTAAAGGCAGAAGTTACCGCTTAACATCAGGTGGGCCATCTGCTTTTTCCGTCAAGAACGTAGTTTACAAAAAAAATGCATTCAAAAACGTTGTATGAGTGTCCGGGGTTCGGTTCTACTACAACGCGACGCTTTTCGGTATTCCTCGAGCCTCCGGGCCACTCCAAACATTCCTGGTTCTGGTCCCACACACGATTCCCCGTGTCGTGAGTATCAGCAACTGATTACTAACGTCACACACCCAAACAAATACATATTTGCAGAGCATGCAAACTAATGAATCCGGAAATCAAACCTGCATCTCACATCTTAAGACTGCGCCAACACCAGGCAGAAATCTTCATACAAAAAAAACGGCTCCCGCAGCACGAAAAGCTCAAGGGTTAAGCTCGCCTTTGTACATATCTTTTGTTTTTATTTTATTTGTAATGTGTTTTTCTGTGTACAGTGGTGGAATGAAAATGTTCGTCACCTTAGGGCCTATTTTTGGTTGTTCAATGCAAAAAGCATAGGTACTGCTTTACCGACATAGTATTGCAATGGTACTGTTTTACCGACACAGTATTGTCAATATTACGAAAATAACCTTCAGTTACCATGAAAACGGATAATAGCAGCGATTGAATAACAGATAGTCTACGAATAAAATGACAAAACTTCTGGCTAACTCATTATAAAACTGGCCAAGTGCGCATCGGACCTCGCGCATTCAGGTTTCCGTCGTAGAGACTATTATATAATTTGTGGTTCCGTAACGAATGTAAAAGTTATAAATTGCCTAAGTTTAGTTAATCCACACGCAAAATTAAATCTGTTTGTAATAGAAATATGAGAAAATTCTCAAAATGTTTCTATTTTCTAAAATATTATAATTTTATGGTAAAATATTCATACTGAGTATGTAGAATATTAAAAAAAAACTAGTTCGTGGGTTAAATAGAAATTAAATTGAACTTAGTAACAAAAATACAGTATTATTCTACTTAATAGGCTCTAAAATTATACTCCACATGCGACAGATACGACACGGCGACATGACGGGTACGACAGATTTATTTTTCCCTCCCCACTTTACAAATATGAATACTTCAATGGTTTAGCCGCTATAGACCCGTGTGATAGAGAGACGGACAGACGGATGAGCGAGGGCAATAGGGCTTCGTTTGGCCTCTTTGGGTACGGGACCCTAAAAAAGTCGTTCCAAACTTACACAAGCAACTGATCAAAGGTGTGCGAATTTGATCTTTATAATAAACATTTAAATTATGGTTTTCTATACAGCAGTCTGCTACGTAGAATAGTTGGAAAAGGTAATATGTGCTCGCGACAAGCTAAGGGGATTACTTTGAAAACTGACGAACGTTTTCATTCCGCCACTGTACAATAAAGAATTATAAGAATTATAAGAAAAGCAGTTTTTATTGAATATCTCTCCCCTTGGCTTTGTTGTATTCATTTTATGTTACTTAATTTTTGCGCAATTATATGCACCATTTTAAAAAACAATCGAATCTAGGCAAAAGTTGGAGGAAATTTGAATAAAAAACTATCGAGAAAATATTGTCGTATCATGTTTCTGGTACAGTGATCCCTCGGAATTATAATGTAGTATCCATGCATATTTATAATTTGAATATTGTAATTGATTTAGTCAGTTAAATCTAAGATCTAAGATTGGTAATTTTGCGGCATACCCCACCTTAACGCAACTCGCCCACCGTGCCACGGAAGTCGTCATTTGCTCTCAAAATTTTTGTCCTAAGGAAAATAAGAGGAATGGAGTCTCTCCAGCGTCTGTTTAGTGGGGCGTCTTACCGCGGCGCGCTAATTAGACGAACGCCCGCCGCTCTCCTCTCATTAGTGGCGGAATTATGCAGTTTGCCGGAATTCGGGTTAAATACGAGGTCGAGATGTCGAGCTGCTAGCTGTGTACAAAAATGAAGAGCGAGCAATGTCTGTAGATGCAAGTCACTCCTCTACTATAAACTTTTCAAAGACAAGGAACTCTAGTTTAACTATACTAAGTTTAACTCTAGTGATCGCTTGTGGCTTCCCTCACGTTTTACCAGTATATAGCTCAATCCAGGTCATAATCTATCCTTGTACCAAATTTCATAGAAATCGGTTCAGCCGTTTCGGCGTGATTGAGTAACAAAAAAAAAATGTTAGCATGTCTGGATGTTCAGATGTATAGACATCTGAACATCCAGACATGCTAACATAGTTTTTTTTTGTAACTATGATGGACCTTTGTTTGTTTGAACAAGTCCGCATGATACTAAAAGTGCCCGTAGTTTTTTTTTGTTTTGTTTTTTTTAACATTGATAGGCTTTTGTTTGACCACGATCTCACCTGTTGATAAGTGCCGATGTAGCCGAAGATTGAGCACAAAGGTCAAGAAGGCACCTATTGACTCTTGCCTTGAAGATAATAGTTTTCAGGAAAGACAGACGACGGTAGTGTATTTCACTCCTTAGCAGTTCGCATTATAAAGGTAGAACTGAAACGTTTAGTACAACGATATGTGACATAATATTAATGGCATTGGGACACACAAAATGTTATCTAATGAGAAATAAGATGTCAATCGATTCGCCTTTCCCATGAGGTGGATCTTAGATTATCATATATAAAAAAATGGCGGCCGTGGATTACTCTACTAAAAAACTATTTGGTGGATTTGTCAGTATTCAAACCTTTAGAACAGAAGGCGGGTCCTACAACACCACCTCGGTTCTAATAAGTAAAATCATAAGCTGAACGTAAATCCGGCCGCACGATATACCTCGTAAAGTCGCTCTAATACTTAATTGCGTCCTATGTCCACGACACAATGGCGCGCGTAATCAGGCCGCCAACTGGCTACAATATCATTTCCAGGGTTGCCACACCAAAAATGTCTAACCTACTATACAATTACCATCCATCCAGAGACTCGAGCACCGCCGTAAAGTTGCATCTCTTTCGATCTTCGGCTACATTTCCGGGAATGTAACATAACATAAAACACTCAACAGTCACACATAGTCCTGATCCCACACTAGGATTCCCTGTGTCGTATTACAAGTACCATGGTACCACCCAGACCCGGAACAAATATTTGCAGATCATACAAACATTTGTCCCTCAGCGGGAATCGAACTTGCAACTTTTTGCATCTCGGCCGGCTACTGGCTTGACGCGCTACAGAGGTCGTCCCACAGAGGGCATACAGATGTGCCCAGGAACTTCATGATCTGATCGCACCATCTCATCATAGGACAAGTAGGCGTACGGCCACAGATTAATATATAGAAAGATTCAGCGTCATAGAAAAAGATAATACCTAACGTTTTAGTAACCTACAAAATAATTACAGGCGTTGGTGCGCGCTAAAACCAAAAAGGAGTAAGGTGTGCAATAAAGTACCACCATACCAATTTCTGCCGAAAAGCAGTAGTGCTCGCATTGCTGTGTTCCGGTTTGAAGGGTAAGGGTGCCGTTGAAATTACAGGCACATGAGACTTTTCATTTTTATATCTCAGGGTGGCGGGCGCAGGGCAATGCCACATAGGGTGCGCTCTAAGTGGACGTGTCCTATGAGGTAATGCACTGTTCATAGGTAGAGGTTGTTCATAGGTGTGGTTAAAGTCGATCAGTAGTATAAAAAAAAGAAAGTATTTTCATTCTTTCACTCATTCATTCAGAACGTATCCAACGCGGACGACCTAGAATGCCGATAAATTGTTGTTAGCTCGAGGAATGAAGCGCCCTATGTAAGACAAGACTAGGCAAGACTAGGTAGTATAATTTAATTTTAATTCACAGCGTTGTTCTTTTCAGGTAGGCTCCCTCAGACCGATGACATTTTGAGAGCCGCTGGAAGTCGGTGGATGGAGGTGGCTCAAGATCGTTCATCGTGGCATTCTATGGGGGAGTTTTATCCAGTAGTAGACCAGGCTTCTTCTTTAACCAACGAAAAATCTACTGCTCAGACATAGTATCTATAAGACAATTTCTTTATTTTATTATTTTGTATATTGTTATTGCCTGCGACGCGCAGGAAGTTGCGGGTTCGATTCCCGCCTCGGAACTAATATTTGTTCAGGTTGTTCTGGGTATTTTCTATGTATAATAAAAAAAAATATCTATACAATGTATTGTATTAAGTATATCAGTTATTTAGTACCCACAACACAAGCTCTGCTTTGCTTGCGGCTAGATAATGTTGTGTGAACTGTCCAGCATTATTTATTTATTAATTTTAATTCGTAAGAACCAACCCTACGGTCCCCGCTAGGTCGCGTAATCCAACTATTCAATTTTCAGGAAAAAGGATTGTTCACGTCTTAGGTTTTTTTTATATTCGCTGTTGATCCGGTACACGTTGTTATTGCGTCAGTAATCACGGGAAATTCAACCTTATTGTTGTGGTTATTTCTATAATGTTATTCGGGGTAGAGATAGAAGGAAAAACTGGCACAAAACTCTCAACTTTGGCTCCCTACATCGAGTCTAAGGCAAAAACAGCTGCCATGAATCTAGGCACCCTGAATAAGGTAACGCGTTACTTCACACCAGGACAGCTTCTCAGTTTATAAAAAGCAAAAGTCCGGGCTGGTATGGAGTACTGCTGCCATGTTTGGGATGGTTCGGCCAAACACCAGCTTGCTGCCTTGGACTCGATCGAATGTAGAGCTTTCAGGCTTATAAGTGAGCAACATATGGCGGAGACTAAGATCCAGAGTCTCGAGCACCGCTGTAAGGTTCCATGCCTTTCGATCTTCTATAGGTTACATTTCGGGGAATGCTCCCAGGAACTGCACGATCTGATCCCACCATCTCCTTTCCACCATAGGCCGAGCAGGCGTACGGCTCAGTACCATCCTTACCTCATTAGTATACCTTCTATTCGCACAAAACGTTTCAGTTCTACCTTTATAATGCGAACTGCTAAGGAGTGGAATACACTACCATCGTTTGTCTTTCCTGAAAACTACAATCTGGGTCTCTTCAAGGCTAGAGTGAATAGGTGCCTTCTAGACATTTGTGCTCCATCTTCGGCCACATCGTCACTTACCAACAGGTGAGATCGTGTTCAAACAAAAGCCTATCAATGTAAAAAAAAAAAAAAAAAAAAAAAAAAAAAAACTAAGGGGCACTTTTCTTATCATGCGGACTTGTTCACGCACGCGGTATTTTCATATACCTGTCTAGCGCTTAACTGAGTCAGTCCCTGAGATATTGGAGCGGTACGGGAGGGGTGTTTTCGTCTCTCAAATTATCAGATAACATAAACCCACGCTTCATTTTGACGTAACGAAAACACCCCACCCGCACCGCTCCCATACCTCAGGGACTGACTCAGTTAAGCGCTAGACCTGTAATGATAGTTATTATTATGCGTGTTAAAAGTCAATTTCGCGTGCGTGACCAAATCCGTATAAGACTAAACACGCCCAAACATCCAACAGACACATACATAGTCTAATAGGATTCCCTGAATCGTGGTGTCGTCTACGCGTACCATGGCACCACAACGGAACGTTTTTTTTGCAGATTATGCAAATATTTGTACCATAGCGGAAATAGAACCCGTACCTCGCATTATTTTGACGCCCTCAGTGGCGCGGCGGGTGAAGGTTCACCTGCGATACAGGAGGTTGCGGGTTCGATTCCCGTCTCGGAACAAATATTTGTGCGATCTGCAGATATTTGTTCAGGGTGTTCTGGGTATTTTCTATGCATAATAAAAAATATCTATCTATGTAATATATTGTATTAAGTATATCAAGTTATCTAGTACCCATAATACAAGCTCTGCTTAGCTTGGGGCTGTATAATGATGTGTGAACTGTCCAGCATTATTTATTTTATTTATTTACCTCTTGCATCTCAGCCGGCTTCTTGTCCGCCGTGCCACGGAGGTCATCTAGTCGTCAACTGAAATACTGTTTTCGTGGAAAGAAGCATGTGTAATTTTGTTTTGGGTCGAAAGGTCATATGGACAATCACTTATCAGTAGAATGGAAACTCTGAAGTTAGTACTCACTGAAAATATAACTTAATTCATATCATTTTTTTACCCTGACACCCCAGACCCCATTAAGAGATACGTTAAATCATTGGATCTCCAAAAAGTTCGCTAATTGTAGCAAGATTTACGCCAGGGGTCCTGAAAGTTGGCAGAGTTGTAGAAAAAATACAGACAAGATCAAGTAAAACTCCTGCTCTGAGAGTTCCGTACCATTATTTTGGTTCGTACAATGACTGTTTCGCTCAACGACGAAATGTTCTTAGTTATAGTACATTTTCTCTCATCATTTCGTACAATATGAATGGGAAAGTAGTTAAATAATTCTTAAAACCTACTTAGTAACTTCTGGGGGTGGTTACAAAAACTAACTACTATTACTTATTTTATTAGTTTAGAAAAATATGGGGTACTATTACAAAAAATAGTACTTTCGGCCAATTCTATTTTTTGCCCCATATTTTTCTATACTAATCACTTTTATAATCATGTGCCATGTATCTTATCGTAGTATCAAATGACCAAGTTAGACCATGCGGTCGCCGCTCGTACTATCTGGAATGCTAAATTATAACTTTGTAGGGTTCCTATGCAGTAAACAAACTTCTCTGCAAATATAAGCAATTCAAAGCTTTTCTACGCTTTGAGTTAGAAGACCCCAAGCTCTCCGATATTCTAGAACTGCTCAGCCAACGCTGTGCCATCGGATCGCTTTGCGTGTTCTACCGCCTCTACATCGGGGAATGCTCCGACGAGCTTTTCGATCTCATCCCGGCATCAAGATTTTACTTTTTTTCAAGCTCAGATTTTATTATTTTGTATTGGTACTTAATACAAAATAATACCATTAACTTACATTTCAACTTAATACCGTTATTCGTTCTTGAAAAAAATTGACAAACGGACGGAAAGACAAATAACGAAGCGATCCATGTGGGATTCCGTTTTCCCTTTGTGAGGTACGGACCCCTAAAAAGCAATTATTCTCACTGTTTTACGGAGGTGAGGAAGCATATTAAAAAACTTGAAAGCGCCTACCCTCGACACTGGAGCAGACACTGATGGCCATTCATTAGAAGGGTTGGATGAAGATATTTCATTATTCCTTCTCTTTTCCGCCCTTCTGTTCGGGATGAGTTTTTGTCAACGAAGCGCCACTCTTCAGACACTATTTTCAGTTCGCAAGTGGTTAAGTTGTGAAAGCGTGAATAGCTAAAGTAAAAAGAAGAAATAATTTAAAATAGGCTACAGCTCGTTCACCGTAAGATGGCACCTGTAAATACTCAATGGTAGGTGCCAACTTACGGTGAACGGCCTGTATACTTTACTGTCTACATTTATCTGTCACAATACATGGTACATGCAACTTTCTATGGATTTAGATATTTCACATGGAAATATTTAACTCGAGAGCTAACCATGACTGCCTAATTTCGAATTTGACAAACTTTTTTTTTTAACTGCTTCAATAATAGAACAAGCCTCTGCCACCTGATGTTAAGCCCTTATTACCTCATAGGTCACGTTCTCCTAGGACGCACTCTATGTGGCATTGCACTGCGTTCGCCACCCTGAGACATAAAGATGGAATAAATGTAACTTCACTGGCACCCACTTCATCTAGATTATTCAAAAGTACGTCCTAGGCAGTGCGTGGTATGTTCTAGTAACTATAAAAATTTTGGACTCTTCCCGCCATTTTCGAAATGAGACATTGTCTACTATTTAATTTCTTTTCCTAGTGTTTTCTTGAGTTATTTTGTGTTATTTTGGTGGCATCTTAACTAATGTAGCTCGTTTAAAAAGCACAAGTGTTGTGATATGAAATGGAAGTGAATTGCGTGACTTTTGAAATTGGTGGAAATTGTCTACCAAAGTTTTAGTAAAATTGGCCACCGTTATACTAAAACATGACTCGACTGTGACTTTGACGACTTGGAAGGAGTGTAACGTCGCAAAATATATTGAAAATACAATATAGTGAAAATACAGATACTTGAAAATGGCAAATGCACAAGCCGTGCGACGAATATTATAAAAAAAAAAAAAAAAGTATAAAATTACTTGACCATTCCTTCTCTAAAGTACCGAAAGAAGAAACAATGCGGCAGTTATAAAGCAATCTCATAATCAAACTGTGCAGTTTGTTAACAAGGTGCTTACTCTAGAATTTATGTAAACTGCTCCGAGCTGTTATCTGAGATTAAAATCTGCGACGCATAGGCAACAATCACTCCCCGCGGAGTTTATTTGCGTGCCTTATCATCACTTAACATATCTGCATATTCATAAAGATCAATCATATGGTCTCGAGGAATCTGCTGGTGCTTCCTTATGTAAGCATCCGCATTTTGGAAATAAATCAGGATGTGAAAGGATTTGGGAGATGCGCATGTAAAATGGATTGCGGAAATACGTTTTGCATAAGTTCTACATTTTGCGTAGGTATGAATTCACTGTCAAATTTACTGGATTACAATGAATTATGATGTGCTTAGAAAATACGCGAGCATTCTTGCTCCAGTGAATCCATGAGTATTTTGGTCATAACCAGGAAACGCAAAGACAACAGAGCAGCTCGATATTACCGGAAAAATTGAGGGAACTTGCGACCACGTGACCTGAGTCTGATACGTTGATCCGCACTACTCTCGACTCAAAACTTCACGAAGCCATACAACTCACCAGCAACAGATCTCGTTTGTCTAACGTCCATCAAAAAGTGACCCATGCTGGTCTCGACCCTCATATTGAGGAATACGAAGCGAGGAGGAGGAGGAAAATATACAATGTAGGTACCTAGGTACTTACACATTAGGTAAAGCTTTACATTGCAGCTACGAGTAGGTATTACCAAAATAAATCACGTACATAAATGTTGTAATGATGAATAATGAGTGGGTGGTCACTAGATTGAAGACCCAATTTGTATGAAAGCAGTTCAAAGGCGATTGCAACAGTTTATTTTTCTTACTCGGTTAAAAAATATGACCGTCTATTGTCGAGCCATGTTCAATTCACCTGAGTTTGTTCCACAAAAGATTTTGTTTCTCGTCCCATTCACAAAACTTGATCATTGATTGTTTTAGAGACTCTGCGTCGCCGTCTCGTCGGAACGAATGAAATGAAATGCTGGCATTGTACTAGAATCGACGGACCTCCATCAATCAGGGTATGAGGACCCCCGGGGGTCCGTTTCCGACCAGGTGTCCTTTGGAATTTGCGCCGAAAAACTGCGCTTTAAGTTGGATTGTCGAAAAAAATAACGTGCATTGTGTGTTTCTGCGTAGCGAGTGCATCCAGGTAGGCGGCGCAGAGCTCCAACCGATTTATGGCTTAGTTACGGTTGGTTAATTTATTGGCAAACATAGTTTACTGCCTTGTACATAGGTAAAATCTTTATTCATAGAAATAATAATACAACTAAAACTATACAAAATATACCTATCTTAGGAAGGTTCTCGAGTGACAACCACAAACCAGACGATGCAAAAGAGAAATGCCCACCTTTCGGTGGACCAAATAAATAATAGAGGTTGCAGGAAGGCGGTGGAACGAGACGGCTCGAGACTGAACGTGGAGGCATTCTTTTGTGGAGGCACAAAAAAAACAGTAGTGGACACAGGTCCAGCAGTGGAGTTCTGTGGGCTGATGATGATGAAGAGGACACATGATTAAAAAATACAAATAAAATAGTTGAGCTACATAAACACCGTTGAAAACGATCTAAAGATAACTCAACTGATCCAAATCACTACCAGATGAAAGCTGACGCTAGCTGCATTGCCACGCTGAATGACAATACCCCAGATAAGAGCCACCTTAATGTAGCTTATATACGAGTACATAGGTTATCTTTTGGCACACCGAATTATATAACTAGGAAACTCCAATGAGTAGGTATCCATCATATCAAAGCATCCCCTACACATGGCAAATCTGTCAGTTCTTCATAGAAACTGCCAATTTTACACGAGTTAATGTCGCTTAAAATAAGTATTAGTCGGTGAAAAGTGGGCACAAAGTGTTCACACCAAAGCACAAATCGAAAATTAATTTCTAACATACGTCTATAAGAGTCACTTTAAAAAACCCATATGTAATCACCATGAGTCCTGACTGTAATGACACAACTAATGAAATACGACTTATCGTAAAAATGCTTTGAGATAGGTACGATGTAAACGCAGACAATTGTATGGATCAATTCCGGATGTCACAGTACTTTAAAACTTTAATGCACAACTAGCACATGAAATTTAAACTCTATTTGTTCTAAATTAGAGTTGAATGTATGCGAGAGGGTTGTGGAGTGTATAAATCAAAATTCAAGTCAATTTTATAGCAGGTAAGCGAACTTGCAGTTGTGCGTGATCTATGAATGGGTTTCGAGAATTATTCGGACACGGCTATTTTCACTTTGTGCAAGTCTCAGAATGTCCCCGTCCTTTTTTTTGTGGTTGTCATTAATTATATAACCATAAAAAAGGCTTGCGGGTCTGTGGTAATGCATAGTTCGAGTCGTGGTAACTGTTGTATAAAGTAGTGGTTCGCCCCGAACTGAAACATCGTGAATACTTTTTTTAACAAAAACAATAGTTGGAAAAATCTTAAAAAACCAGACTGCGTGAATATTTTTTATATACCCAGAGTCACTCACAATTAAGACGAATCTAACGACACCTCTCAAGCTAAAATCCATTAGCCGTTTAGGCTACAGAGAAATATACCACATACACACACTCGAAACACATAGCCCTCCTTCTGGCGCAGTTGGGTAAAGAACACTGGGTGACGTTGTTTTTTACCGCGATCTCACTTGTTGGTAATTGACGAAGGTATTATAGTTAGGATAATAGTTATTATAGGAATAATAGTTTAATACACAAGATGTATTAAAAATTGGTATTCAGTTGCTATAAAATTGGTCTTTCATTTTCATTTTATTTATTTTTACTTAGACTTACACAAAGTGAAAATAGGCGTGTCCGAATAATTTGTAGAATTGGTGAAAAAAACAATTTCATGCAAAAAGTGTTCGAGCCGGTGACCCATCCAAATAGTGACCACACGTGCAACAAACAATTACCTACCTTGATACCTACTGCATGTATTCTAAAATGAAACCTTCCTCCACAGACAGCAGGACAGACAGACGTTGCATTTCATAAATATAGAGATATAACCAATAGAATTTATATTAGGATAGTTAGTCTCATTGCGAGACGAGAGAAGAAGCACTGATGCTCGCATCTGCAGTTGCCTTTTTTTGCCAGACTACTTATAAGTGAGGGAAAGCGAAGCTATGTCTCGCTTCAGTAGGAAGGGTAATTATAATATAAGTTTGGATCGAAGAAGATAAATTCTATGTCTATAATTTCATGGGTATGCCATGTGAAATTTAATGTCCTGGAATTGGCTGTTCTTCGGCATAACCGTCCATTCACAAACAGGTGTGTCGTTGTCTCATAGCGTCAACCATCTTTCAACAATAGGAGCGTACCTTAAATCAATGGTAGGTACTATTTTCAACAATAGAATCTTCGGACGCCTTTGTACTAGCTATATTATTTTTGCCCACGTGGGACAGGTGATGTGCGCACGCGCGCAGCTGCTCAAAGATGAAAAAAGCCGGCTTGTGCAAGATTTTAATCGGGTTTTTTTTTCAAAAATGATGACAGTTCCCTAGATATTTTTGATGGTATTCGCGTCGTCTTCGACCTCCCGCGGTCACAGCAGCTGCTAGGTTTTTGCGATTTTACACTTTTCATCTTGATAAATTAATTACGATTTCATAAATGATTTATACATCAAATGGTTTGAAACAAAATCGATTCGAAACGGTTACATCGGCATTTCATCTTTGACCAAGAACTTGATACGTTATAAATAACTTTTAGCAACTCTTTTACGAGTCTTCTTACGACTCTTACAAGGTAAAGTAGCGAAATAAATTTAATAGAAGGGGCATTTAAATTCTCCAGTAAAGTCGCATGGAAAAATCCATCGCAGATGGCGCGATCGAAATCTTATTCACCTCACGCCATCTCCACACGTTCGCATAAAAGTCGAATTTATAATAACTCTGATTGGTTCTAGCACTCATGCACTCATGCCAGTTGTAGCCCCCATTAGAATATACGCGAGAGGAATGTGCCTCGTGCGAGCACAATGCCGTACAAATACTCCACTATAGAACGATTACCCTCTAGCACCGTGAGTGCATATACCTACCCTGGATTCGCGGTCGAAGTTTGCAGTTAATCTTGATACTTTCAGATTAAACACCTGGCCTGGCTTAGTCAATTTCATATAGGTTACCTTACTATATAATGTATCACAAAATAGCGTAAAATGAAACTTGAATTAAGGTAGGTAAGTATTCATTTTTCGTGTATAATATTCGTAAATTTTCAGCTTTAGTATCAAACAAGATCGATTCGCACTTTTGCGATGACGATCGATTTGACAGATGTTTTGAGCACAAAAAATTAAGAAAAGGATCAAAACATCTCGTATCATATATTCAGAGCTGTTTGTGAGGTGCGAATAAGTGGTTCCGTGGAAATATTTCAAATCAGATCGGTACAGGCAATAACGATCAACGTGACACGCATGCTTGTGTGGAGACTGCCTAATGCGGCGCTGAAAGGGCCTAAGGCCTTTCACCTTATTTATTGGTATGTGTTTCGTATAACTTATTTTCAGGCTCCACATACATATCTGCCTATTTTAGACACCTACCTGACTAGAAACATATAGCTAGGACCACAATTTTAAGTACTAGAATTTTCAAGAGCTTTAGATAAATTTTAGTTGATGCGTCGTCTTATCTAAACTGTCTGATCTATATTTAGTAAGTTCAAACTGTATTTTATCCAAGATTTTCTAGTGATATTTTTCAATCAAAAGTTTAGCTAAACTGTTTTGCTGCTCTGACCAGTCTAGCAAATTGGTGCTTTTGATTTAAAATATATGAAATAGTGTTAGTATTCCCAGCGGACTGGTCGCTATGTCCGGAGGGCGAGGCATTTCACAAGCGACTGCCTCGACCTTTGCCATTCAGGGACCAAAATGCCATCATGTTTTCATTTTTTCTGCCTACAGCCCGCACTCCTCGACACTCGATTAATTTTCACGGTACGCTTGTCAAAATGTGATTTAATACGGGGTGCTTTGACGTGCATGTCCGTTCGTACGTATGACGGACGAACCGCACTGATTCGGAGGGTTAGTGAGAATCGGTTGGGTTGGCTTTTTGTAATGAATTGGATTCGGTTTAGTTTACGTATAGGGCTAAAAGTATTTTATACAAAGGTGAACCTACTGGTTGAGCTAGATATCTGAAAGGTTAATAGATGTGTACCTAAGCTTAATAATGTAGACTGCACCCCTGTAAAGAGATCGCTCGATTGCTCGTGCGTCATTTGATTTATGAGTGTTTAATTACTTCTCCCTTGAAATCCAGTCAGCTATATTCAATTGTTTCTCTTTCTAGTACTTTATTACGATAACGTTACAAGAATTACCTATCAATAACTCCAAAAAGGAACCGCAATTTCCAATTTGCCGCGTCACTCCGGATTCCAATAGGAAGCGGGATAAATGGA
Source organism: Operophtera brumata (assembly GCA_932527175.1). Lineage (NCBI taxonomy): Eukaryota > Metazoa > Arthropoda > Insecta > Lepidoptera > Geometridae > Operophtera > Operophtera brumata. Next base: position 6,751,555 of record OW052235.1, on the reverse strand, counting down.
GTCGCATTCCAATATGTCACCGAGCGGTCCGACTATTCGGCTTTTGGGTTTCGGCTTTTTGGTATTCGGGATTTGCGTTGTCGGTTATTCGCTCCGGCCACATTCGTCGCGTCGCGCGGATTCCATTGTTGCGCTACTAATGACATTCTAAACGCAATTATGGATTAATTTGTTTTATGTGTGGTAATTATTTTGTAAATTGGTTTGGTAATTTGGGTAGAGTTTAAGTTCCATGAAACCAAAACCTAATCATGATCAAAATAAGAACTTATCAGAAGACGTAACTAAATCCTTGCTGATAAATGTAGTCATGCTTCTTGTTTTAACCCAATAATGTAACCCATTTGTATATATTTCAACCCATTCATATATTTTATCTTAAAATTGATATTGGTTATTACGAATAATTAATATTACTGAGACAATCAAATCATATTAAAAATGTATTTATTCAATTGGATAATTAAAAGGTCTTTGACACATCTTTTTTTTAATAAAGTTTTCTCTTTATATATATTTAATTTTACATTTATTTGGACAGTGGAGAATCAAATTTAGACCCCCAAGCTTTATCATCATCCAAATAATCTGAGAATTTATAGTAGCGGGACGATAGTAAACAAATAGTGAAATTCGGGTAGCTTGTTTTCTAATGCTAATAGAATAGAATAGAATATTCTTTATTGCACAAAACAAACAATGTACATAGGCGAACTTAATGCTAAGAAGCATTCTCTACCAGCTAACCTTTGTGCTAATGTTTTCTTTTCCATGTTTTCTACGCTAATATAAACTTTGATTGTTTGGTTGTTTGTATGTTTGTAATGGATTAACTCAAAAACTAATGAACCGATTTACAATAATCTTTATGCCGTGATGTGTCCGGCCCAAGAATAGACCCTCCATCTCCTCCCGTGGATGACGTAAAAGCCGACTAAGGGATTACTCGGACTTGTCTGTAAGATTCGTTGCTATAAGATTTGTCCTGGCTGCAGCTTATTTAAGGAATGTGTTACCACAGAAAAAACTGGAAGAAAGCGTTAGCAGAGTCAGGCAATGGCGGCGATGAGCTCACCATTTGTCACGACTATTTCCCACGATGGTGCAACCCACGGTGAATAGAGTCCCATTTGGAGCTCTGCCTACCCTTCTGGGGAAAAAGGCGTGAGTCTATGTATGTATAATTATATGAAATATTTATAAGTTGATGTGACGACTCGATAACGTTAGATTATTAGGCATCCACTCGCAATGAACCTGTAGTTCGGTACAAAATAAATTCTGACCCAAACGAGCAAATAATTTACAACAATAACAATGATTAGTTCGATAATTCATACCTATTACATCTCATGAGATTCCATAATTAAAGAGAAGGGTACTCCCCTGATATGAACCATTAATACTTATCTATCACGAAATAATGCAATTAATCTGGAGCTGTTTTAGAATCGTGGGAGTAACCAGTTGTTCAATATCGGGGGATGGTAAAAAACAAGAAGAAATTGTGGATTCTGGACCATCCATCATACTGGCAGATTAATGTTTGATGTATGTTGTTACATTAGTGAGGATAGGATGATTTTAGAATTTGCACGTGTTTGTGTATTTCGTAATAACTTCGGTTTAAAAAAAGGTCATAACATAATATCGTATGCCTTAGATTTTAAATGATACAATTTTGGATTTAACAATAACTTTCTCTTGGAATTTGAATTGAAATTTATCAAATAAAGAAAAAAAAGGAAATATTAAATATCAAAAGATTGAAATGATTTGGAAATTGATGTTTTACAGACCTTCTTATTTTAAACTCTCGGCAGAGTGTTCGTGCCCACATAACTTTGAGCAACACGGCCACCGGGCGTTCCGTGTTGCTCTATGCCACATAACTATCTTTCAAACTTTAATTATATGCAAAAAAGTGAGTTTCTCTGTTATTTTTTGCTATCTTTTCGAGTGGGATGTCAAATGAAAGAGGAGACATTTTTGAATTAATTGAGATTTTTAGTTAGGTACATTTTGCGTTAAGATATTATTTATAAAAACATTGGACTTAAATAAGTACTTAATGTAGTGGTTCACCGTAGTCGGGTTAAAATTTATATAACTTTTACACAGGACACAGGACACACGCCTTTTTCCCCAAAATTGTAAGCAGAGCCACAATGGGCCTCTATTCACCGTGAGTTGCACCATCGTGAGAATATAGTCGTGACAAGTGGTGAGCTCATCGCCGCCATTGCTTCCCACGAATGAATCGGCTAACACTTTCTCGTACATGCTTCACGTATTTCGTTTCACGTAATACATTGTTAATTAAGCTAGCAGCCAGTGCAAATTTTATAACTTTTACTTTTTTCTTATAATAATACTCTCAAATAATAATAAGTACCCTGTAATTATATAAATAAATAAATAAATAAAGCTGGACAGTTCACACAACATTATCTAGCCCCAAGCTAAGCAGAGCTTGTGTTATGGGTACTAGATAACTGATATAGGTACTTAATACAATATTATACATAGATAGATATTTTTATTATACATAGAAAATACCCAGAACACCATGAAGAAATATCTGCGATCGCACAAATATTTGTTCCAAGGCGGGAATCGAACCCGCAACCTCCTGCGTATCGAAGGCCAAGCTTCGCCCGCTGCGCCACAGGGGTCGTCAAATTAATAAACATCAAGCAAAACATATTCCCAAAATACTCCAACCACTAATGAATCAATTTATCAGCTTATATCAGCTTACTTTCATTTCAATTCGAGCACGCACCGGTGACGCAGGGGTTACAACCACATTTCCGTCTCACCGACCACATAACAATATCCGACACTAATATACCCAATCCTTTATATACGCAATATTGTGTACTCTAATTGGCATCAGAAAACTGAGGTAGCCGAACAAGCGCTTATCGACACATCACTGCGTTAAAACCCGATCTGCCGACCCTCGGTTGCTAGGGTTACCGATGGGACATCAGAAAAGCCGGAAAGCCACAAAAAGCCGAACTTTTATGAATAAAAGAGTAATAATAACTGAATTATACTTTATTAATAACTCACCCCTATTTGCCCCTCCAGAAAACAGGCGTGAGCTTATGTATATATGTATTAAAAAGAAAGAAAGAAAACTTTTATTTACAACTATACACACAGACACACATCAACAAAAAAGCAAGTAAGAACTAAATAAAAACCGGCCAAGTGCGACTCAGACTCGCGCACGAAGGGTTCCGTACCATTAAATATATATTCTTTCTTCTTCTTTCTTCTTCTATTACCTATCTATAAAAACGGCAAAAAAACACGTTTGTTGTATGGGAGCCCCCTTAAAATTTTTTTTTTTCTTTATTTTTAAATTATATCTTAAAAAATTAACACAAACAAAGTATTATACACTCAAAAGACCCTTATGGGTTTGTTCAGAGTGTATACAAACCTCCTAAGGTATAAATACATAATCTTACTCTGTAATTCAGTATCCTCTTCACCACTTAAAATAGGTAAATACATAAATAAGTTAGGTAATTTAGGTAGGAACTACTTATGTTTGTCGTACAAAAAACGTTGCATTCTGACTGAACCGATAAACCAGTTACCGGCTGGCATACGGCCATCAGTTGAGTCGAGTAATGCGCGCTAAACACGTGAATACAGGCTGTTCATCAAAAATGTGACTTTTATTTTTTAAACTCTGTAAGTACTGTATTATTTATATATATATTATTTATATTTATATTCGAAGATTTTATGACTTTTAAATATGCAAATTTTTCATTTTTATTAAATAATACTTTTTAAACTGTTTTTTATATTCTTATTTGTTAATGTATCTTATTCTGTTTTTTATTATTCATTGTTATGGCAATAACATAAATACATCATGTGTGAAAATTTCGACTGTCTGACGGACAGACGGACAGCGGAGTCTTAGTAATAGGTTCCCGTTTTACCCTTTGGGTACAGAACCCTAAAAACTAATAAAAAAACACTTATTGCACAGAAACAAAGCTATGACAATTTGTGTATTATTTATGAATAAAAACAGATATATCATCACCATCAGCTGAAAGACGTCCAATTCTGAATGAGGCCTCCTCCATATAATCATGTGACATAATAATGCACCGTGCTGCCAGGTGCATTGGTGATCAAAGTATTGGTGTTTAGTACTCAGGTAGATGCTGTTGCCCATTCCTTGGTGTAATATCTTAGTTGTTTTTACTAAATCAACGAGGCTCTCTTCGACCGGACATAGTACCATGGCGGACAGCTAATTTACTAAAGTCGGAATGCACCTAGTCGTATTGTATTTTGTAGAAAGCATTTTTTTATAGTTGAATGGGAAACGTTTGAATTGGAAAACAATTTCAAGAATGCACAAATACATAACCATTTTTTTTTGTTAATAACGTGATATTTGTAAAAAATAGTAATTTACGCAATAACAATTTTTATGAGGCCGGAATCGTAAATTTTTAGCCGAACCACACTCAAATAAGCCGGAGATTACCGGGCAGCACTATAGCCGTAGCTAATTAATCTAATATATGGCGCCCAGGTATTAAAAGTTTTGTGTACGGAATTATCTCAGATTCGGCGATATAAACATCGTAAAAGTATGTTGCGTAATACCATTGTTGGATGATGGGTCGCAATAATTATTTAACTTGCGTCGTTCAAATGTCTATCTTTCCGGTTCCATATTTGTAATCCATTTTTCAAGTACTTGCTGCTATCTTATTGAGCTGAAATTGTGCATACCTGTCAACTTCCGATGACAGTACAATGTTATGGTGACATCGATCGAGCTGATCTGATGATATAGAGACGGAAACGTGGCAACGGAACCCTTCGATGATTAATAGTACTGGCAGCGTTTGGGCTCATATTGATCAGCTCATGGTTCTACACTAATTACTTGTACACATCAGCTTGTAATGAAAAAAATATTTTTCACCAATAATCTTATTCATGGTTTATGTTTTACTTACATTGGATTTTTCGGGTTTTGGGTAAAGAGTACAGACTGAGGAATTGAACTACTAAGTGTATAATATTTTCTTAGTTTGATTTGTCATAAGATTTATTTGCAATTTGTGATGTTAACTAGAGAGAAGTAACCTCTACAATCACTTCTCTCTAGCCTCAAAGGTTTGCTGGAAGGAAACTCTTTTTATGGTTAAACTTGCCTCTGTACATGCTCACTAACTCTTACTGTTTATTTTGTGTTTCCTTGTGTGCAATAAAGAATATTGAATAATAAAGAAAATATTGATGACTGGATAGGTTGTTATTTGTTATGTTTTATTACATTGAATAAAGCGATGGTAGCCTAACGGTTCAATAGTGCAACTCAGAATCCAACGATACCGGGTTCGATCCTAGGCTCCGCACCAATGACTTTTCTAAGTTATGTGCGGATTTTCATCGCTCTGTGCTTCGGAGGGCACGTTAAGCTGTCGGTCCCGGCTGTTATTGATTAATAGCAGTCGATAAGCCATGTCAGAGGCCCTCGGGCGGCTTGACAAACTCCGACACCAGAGGCCAGCACTACCTCATACGAAAACGAAACGAACAAACAGTAAGCCACTCGACACAATTTAAATAATTTCCAGCTCCAAATATATCAAATCAATGTCCAAGGCACAACAAAGCGAAGGGCTGAGGCTCAAGGGAGCCGCATTATAACCGAGCATATCTGCGTCGTCACTCAAGCGCAATAAATACCCAAATAAAGCGCAAATAATACCCAAATCGCTCATCAGCTACCCTTCCTCCCCTCACTATAATTATCTATAATCAGTATATACCCTACCGTCTATAATCACGACTGCAATTGCTATGTTTTGCATGTGGGAGACGTGATTACCCCTTGCGGACTACAGATTGACTGACGTTTGTTTTTATGCGAATCAAATTTCAAATTAGGAATTCTAATTTCTAGCCAGCGGCGATGATGTGGCAATGAGGTTTCATTTGTTTTGATTAGGGTAGGACGCAAAATAATTAAGACTATAAGTATTTCAAATAACAAGTTAGATTAGAATTATCCTCAGGTGCAGAATACGTACAGTACCTAACCTACTGCTACAAAAGTTTTGAATCAGAAATATGATTATAAGTCAAACGTTTTTTTTTTTTTTTTTTAACAATTGATAGGCCTTTGTTTGACCACGTTCTCACCTGTTGGTAAGTGACGATGCGGCCGAAGAAAAAAAACGAAAAAAAAAAAAAAAAAAACCTAGTACCGACACTGTTTTGTGCATGATTGCTTTAGTTTAATTAACTTCATTGCGTTGGCGATATACATTAAAAAAAAAACTTGTATAGTACCGCAACCGTTTTTTAACTTTTGAATACTTCTTAGTCTTCTCCTGTTACGTTTTATCGTTGTATTGATACATACATACAAACATAGACACACGCCTTTTTCCCCGAAAGGATAGGCAGAGCCTCAATGGGCCTCTTTTCACAGTGGGTTGCACCATTGTGAAATATAGACGTGACAATTGGTGAGCTCACCGCCGCCATTGCTTCCCACGACTGACTCTGCTAACGCTCTCCTCCAGTAATAACCATTCCATAATAAGCTAGCAGCCAGGACAAATCTTATACTAACGAATCTTATCAACAAGTCCGGGTAGAATTGGTCCAGGCACAGAATAAATAATAGTACAAGTCCGGGTTGGTAATATGAATAAAATCGACAATAGCAGATTTGCCTTGATATTTGTTTAATTTTGATCGCACAAAGTTAGAATATATAGTACAATACAGGGAACAGCTACTCTATACCTACTATCAAACGGAGGACTCTATGCTGTGGCAATGCTATGCAGCATCAGTTGTAGACCGGTTATACAGACAATGTCCGAGGACTAAAACTTTATTTTCTCTACCCCCATTCTACTTACGATTTGACAAAATTCCAGTACTATTTACCGTAAAACCGAAAACATGAATTTAATCATTTTTCGGCGCATCCGCGTCCAGGGCTGGCACGTCGCCATAAATTATGTAGGTTTCCACAGGGCCGGGTGACCCCGACCTCCAGTCGATTAAGCATCACCGTCTTCCTACAATTTCATATTTATAAACGGGGATTACGCAAAAATGTAATGGATCACCTACAGGACTTAGGCCGGGTGTTGTAGCGGCCGGGGGGTCCGAGGGGGGGAGGGGAGGGTCTGATCGCCGAGCTCATCCATCACACGGCTCACGCATGTGAATTGGGGCGTTTTATCTGCAGATAGCCGCGATGGATACCTATTTAAATATTTCGTCGTTTAGGAAGGTAGCTAATGGTAGTGTTTGCTTAGTTCGTGAGTATTTATGAGGAAAAGGACAGCCTCCTCCTGTGCATTAGAAGCATACATAAATGCGATAGGTATCTATGCTATTAGAGCTGTTAGTAGTAGTAGAGCTTTTTTGTGAAAGAGTTCGTCCGGGTTAGTACTACCACCATACCTATTTCTGCCGCAAAGCAGTAGTGCTCGCATTGCTGTGTTCCGGTTTGAAGGGTAATGGTGCCGGTGAAATTACAGGCACATGAGACTTTTCATCTTTATGTCTCAGGGTGGCGGGCGCAGTGCAATCCCACATAGGGCGCGTCCTAGGTGGACGTGACCTATGAGGTAATGCACTGTTCATAGGCATAGGCTGTGTATAGGTTACCGCTTAACATCAGGAGGGCCATTTGCTTGTTCCGTCATTCTAGTACTAAATTATAAAGAGGTAAGTTTGCTCGTGTGTGGAACCACAGACACGATGCTGAAAATAATTTCACTGACAAGCGCTATTTTCTAGTGAAAAGTTATCTTATCTTATCTTATCTCATCTCAGCCGGCTACTCGCCTGTCGCGCTACAGATGTCGATACCGCTTAACATCAGGTGGGCCTTTTGCTTGTTCCGTCATTCTAGTAATATAAAAAAAAAATGGTATGCATTAAATAAAAATAATAAAAATAAATAAATATTGCTGGACAATTTCACACAACATTATCTAGCCCCAAGCTAAGCAGAGCTTGTGTTATGGGTACTAGATAACTGATATACTTAATACAATATATTACATAGATAGATATTTTTATTATACATAGAAAATACCCAGAACACCCTGAACAAATATCTGCGATTGCACAAATATTTGTTGCGAGGCGGGAATCGAACCCGCAACCTCCTGCGTCGCCGGCCAAGCTTCGCCCGCCGCGCCACAGAGGTCGTCAAACCATTACATACCTTCTCTAAAGTAAGAAAGTACTAAATTATTAGAGGTAAGTTTTCTCGTGTGTGGAACTACAGACACGATTCTGAAAATAATTTCACTGACAAGCGCTATTTTCTAGTGAAAAGTTATCTTATCTTATCCTATCTTATCTCATCTCAGCCGGCTACTCGCCTGTCGCGCTACAGATGTCGTCAACGCATACTAAGTCACATTCCACTGTCTCTTACTCAACTATCATCTGAGTGCTATATAGGCTATGCTTTATCAGCTTCCGCCCGCGGGTACGCTCGCGGTATTTGTTTAGTTTCACTCATCTGGTGTGGATGCCCAAGAACTGGGTACAGAAACGTTGGTCGTCCAGCAGCGAGATGGGCAGACGATATCGCATGCGTCGCGGGCCGAACCTGGATGAGACTGGCACGGGACCATGAGGAATGGCACAGGCAAAGAGAGGCCTATACTCAGCAGTGGGTGAAGTCAGGCTTTGGATGATGATTATGTGTGGAGTCTGCTTCTAACTCAATGCATTAAAAAGATATGGCAATAATTGTTTAATATTTGTATGAAAATCGTGAAAATTAAAAATCTCGATGGTAGGTACTACCAGTAAGCTCACAATTCTGTTTAGAATGCTATACAGGCCGTAATATAGCAGTTTGATCTATAATTCTGATCTATAAACTAAGTTTATATTACTTCTGTTAATTTAAACTTTGGACAAAAACAAGTTTAAACTTAGAATTATAGATTAAACTACTATTGATATTACGGGCCGTCACACAAATGATTATGAAGTTTCTAGGAAAAAGCTCTACAAATCACTGTAATTCGGCATGGTAGAACAAGTTATGCAAGAACAATGATGCGGAAGCCTCAGGGGCGAATCCTACTCGCACTTGTCCCTATTTATTGATGTGTAGGCTAGGGACCATCGAATGAAAAAGTGACTATCTCCAGGCATGGCGACATACCTACATACAGATCCATCTATTGACTGCTCCACTAGAATATATTTCCTATCAAAATGTCGATTAATTTCGCCTGTCACTCCCCGCCACGATTTTCTTGTCGAGTTATCTGTCATACGTCGAAATGACTCATGACGTTGAAGCGTCGCATACATAGATGCATAGATGTCGGGATTTTCAATCTGCCATTTTTGAAAGAAACGTCCTTATTTTTATTTAAAACTAGCGACTCGCCCCGGCTTCGCACGGGTAGCCCCCGGTGAACCCCCGTTACTTATTCTGCTATTCGGAGCGGAGAAGAATCCAGCAAAAAAGAGATAACTAACATCGGTCCAGCCGATCTTGAGTTATAAGTGGTGTAACTAACACGACTTTGTTTTATATATATATATATAGATACATATTAATGTGTTATTTTCGAGTTATTTCGTGTAATTTTGGTGGCATTTTATCCGGTGTAACTTGGATAATAGCACATGCGAGGTGTAGTTAAAGTTAGGTAAGTGTATTCCGTGTCTTTTCGAAATGGTGATTTTTTCAAAAACTCGGTTTTTCTGCCACTATTTAAACTGGGTTATGACTTGACGGAGACTCTTGACGACTTGAGTATAAAAACTCACTTGACATTGGCGAAATTGTTTGGAGCACTCCTCAGAAACCATATACTTACCTATATCACACATAAAATAATACTATATACTAGGTAGTTACCTATCTGAAAAAGAATTACATAGAAGTCAAAATGATAGACGTGCGACAGGGATTCTCTAGTAAAATGTTCTATTTCCCCGATCTTGAGCTCATGGTCAGCTGGTCATGTACGCCGAAGAACCGTCAACCATTGGGGTAAGCGAGTTCTTGAGCGGAGACCGCGTCTTGGCACCCTCCGGCTAGGTGGAGAGATGACTTCGGCGGCAGACAGTGGATGAGAAGAGCCGAACACCGGGCTCAGTGGTGCGTATGGGAGAGGCCTATGTCCAGCAGTGGACGTCAAGCTGATAATCAACCCCACTGCTGGGCAAGCACCACAAATGCAATGCCATCTAAATAAAGAAACAAAGAAAATACTTTATTTGTCCCCAAAAAAGCACATGACATTTATAAACAAGTTGGCAAAAAAAGAAGAAAAACTTACATATACAAAGACACACGCCTTTTTCCCCGCACGGGTAGGCAGAGCCTCAATGGGCCTCTTTTCACCGGCTTTCTTCCAGTATTAATACATTCCATAATAAGCTGCAACTTTTTTTTTTTTTAACCCGGACAAATCTTGTCAGAAATTCCGAGTAATCCCTTAGTTGGCTTTTACGTCATCCACGGGAGGAGACGGAGGGGTTTATTCGTAAGCCGGACACACCACACAAAACCGGATACACCGGAAAAATATAAAAAGAAAAAAACAAAGTTTCAAAAACAAAAATGCTACGCTACATTCATAAGCGTCATGAGGTGTGTGGGGTCAAAAAGGTCTTGTCTCGACATACATCTGCACCGGGCCTACTAGTAGAATCGGTGCGGCCGGCGCAGGTTTCAGATAGGGCACCGAGCGAGTGACGTCACGAATCAAACCAACGAACATTAATACCTATACTATATAAATATTCAGATATAGGTAAATAAAGATACAAGAAAATTTAAGTAACTTTCATTATGAAAGAAATAAGTAAACAAAGTATCAGTGTATTGACCCACAGAAAATTAATATATAATAAATAATGCTGGACAGTTCACTGAACCTTATCTAGCCCCAAGCTAAGCAGAGCTTGCGTTATGGGTACTAGTTAACTGATACCTACCTAATAATACAATACATTACATAGATATTTTTTATTATACATAGAAAATACCCAGAACATTTCTTCCGAGGCGGGAATCGAACACGCAACCCCCAGCGTCGCAGGCGAACCTTAGCTATCGCCAAACAATTCAGGTTTTCAAACAGGTTTATAATTTGGAAACCATATACTAATTGTGTAAGAAACTGACGAAATTCGTATAGGCAAGTAATATTTGTGTAAGGTATTAGTGTATTTATTATGTGTACTTTTATGGAGTTTGATGAGATAATATTCAAAATAGGAGCAAACTTCGTTTGCATTAGAGGGCTCAGGCGCCCTAGCAGTAGGTACCTATTAACATTAAGGATCCCTAAAAAACACAGCCTCCATGCCATGATCCAATGACCTCTCAGCCTAACTGTACATGAATGGCAAAATCGTGCCTAGCGCAAGCTTACATTTTTTACTCTGCTATTGTTAGTTTGTTACTTTGTAACGGACTTTACTAAATAGGTAGGTAGAATCTATTAAGTCATTTGTACAATGGTGACAGGTTAACAGGATGCCAAATCTAAACACTGGGGTCAACGCACACCTTTTGTGAGCTCTACAATGTAGAGTTTTCGCAAAAATACCTAAGTGGAGCAATTTATTTCAGTGCCCGACACACGTCATGTCTGGATTTTGATGTCTTGTTCTAAGTACTGTATTATAAACTGTATGTCTAATTATATTATTTATGTCAGTTACTCTTTAAAGACTACTATAGCTACTCTATAAGGTCAAGGCGAATGGTAGAGCCATTCACCATTACCATCTAGAGTACCTAGTTTTAACTGAAATTCATGAAAAACATATAGCATTATAAGTACAACTTTTGCCAGCACACAAGCAAATCTAGTCATTCTGAAATCATAGGTTTATGAATAAAGTAGAACCCAAACAAATCAGCGTGCGTCGCCAACCGCCCTTGAACTGCGGTCCGCAGGCTCCGGCGGCGCGGCGCAGGCTGCGCGGGGGGCGGGGCGAGCGCGGCCAATCAGCGCCCCTTCACATTTTTCTGCCCCCGCCCGTATCGCCGGACGCTGCCCAAAAACAAAAGGATCAAAGTCTCCGAAACCTATCTCTTTCTTTGTGAGGCCGTTGGACGAGCATCGATGAGAGGACAGATACTGTGTCGCGCGGGCGCGAATCGATAAGCCCCCCACCCCCGCTGAACCCTCCCGCGCCCCGCTGCCCCCTCCCGCCGGCCATTTGCACGGATGTATACTATTATTATTTTATTGAACGGACGCTCCTAAGTGGTGATATAAGAATATTTACAAATCGTAAGCCCCCGATTTATGGCAATTAGGGACCTCTTGCGGCCACTCGTGAGGTCGGCAAGTGGTATCTAAAGTTAAACGTCTTTTATTGAATACTTATCCATTTTATTTCTTACTGCCTGCTTGTAATACCTTCTCAAGTGGTTATATAAACACCCACCTATCTACAAATAAATACGTAGGTACCGACGACGGTGCAGGAGGCGCCTTACATAGGTTTGGAAAATCATTTAAAATCTAATGTTATCTGTTACTTACCGATATACCTACTATGGCATTGCAATAAAACATCTAGGTACCATGGTTGGTCCTTCAAAAAAGAACCATGGCGGTAAGTCTTTGAGAGACACTAGCTGAGTGTGTACAGTAAACAAATTGATAATTTCGAAAAAGACGGGTATAGACTGGTATAACTGAAAGATCATTTTATAGGGACTCAATGGAGACTTCAGTAGATAGATAGGTACACATGCAACCCTTCGAAAGAGACAATCAGCATTTTAAAGGGATTCAACGAACCTTTATAAGAAACTGAGGAGTGTTTTAAATAGACTGTAGGGTGTTTTATGGGGACTGAAAGAGCCTTTAGCAGAAACGGGGGGGCCTTTTTAAAGAGGTTGTATAAGAGTGTTTTATAGGGACTGAAAAAACCTTTAGCAGAAACGCGGTGCCTTTTGGAAGAGGTTTTATAAGAGTGTTTATATAGGGACTGAAAGAGCCTTTAGGAGAAATGAGGGGCCTTTTGAAAGAGGTTGCATAAGAGTGTTTTATAGGGACTGAAAGAACCTTTAGCAGAAACGGGGTGCCTTTTGGAAGAGGTTGTATAAGAGTGTTTATATAGGGACTGAAAGAGCCTTTAGCAGAAATGGGGTGCCTTTTGGAAGATGTTGTATAAGAGTGTTTATATAGGGACTGAAAGGGCCTTTAGTAGAAACTGGGGGCCTTTCCGATGAGGTTGTATAGGAGTGCTTTATAGGGACTGAAAGAACCTTTAGCAGAAACGGGGTTCCTTTTGGAAGAGGTTGTATAAGAGTGTTTTTATAGTGACTGATGAAAGAGCCTTTAGTAGAAACTGGGGGCCTTTCGTAAGAATTGTCTAGGATTGTTGTATAGGGACTGAAAGAGCCTTTAACTGAAACGGGGGGCCTTTTGGAAGTGGTTGGTTAGGAGTGTTGTATAGGGACTGAAAGAGCCTTTAGTAGAAACTGGGGGCCTTTCGGAAGAGGTTGTACAGGAGTGTTGTATAGGGACTGAAAGAGCCTTTAACTGAAACGGGGGGCCTTTCGGAAGTGGTTGGTTAGGAGTGTTGTATAGGGACTGAAAGAGCCTTTAGTAGAAACTGGGGGCCTTTCGGAAGAGGTTGTACAGGAGTGTTGTATAGGGACTGAAATAGCCTTTAGCAGCAACGGGGGCCTGGTGGAAGAGGTTGTATAGGAGTGTTTTTATAGGGACTGATCTTTCCAGGCGCTCTTGCACCTTTAGTAGACACTGAAAGGCCTTTTGAAAGAGGTTGTATAAGAGTGTTTATAAAGGGACTGAAAGAGCCTTTAGCAGAAACGGAGAGTCTTTAGAAAGAAGTTGTATGAGAGTGTTTTTATAGGGACTGAAAGAGGCTTTAGCAGAAACGGGGGGCCTTTTGGAAGAGGTTGTATAGGGGTGTTTTTAAAGGGGCTGCAAGATCCTTTAGTAGGAACTGGGGGCCTATCGGAAGAGGTAGTATACGAGGTTTTTATTGGGACTAAAGGTGCCTTAAATATAAACTGAAACTACTTTTTGGTCTAGTGAAGTAAGTATTCTTTGTGATACCACGGTTGAAATAATGAAAATGAAAAGTGTATAGGGATCAGTAGCTCAGTGCTTTTTTTATGTAACTAGCTGTTAGTTAAGCATTTAAATAAAATTAAATAAATAAAATAGAGACCGGCTTCTCTAAACAATAACTTATGACTTTATAATTCATCTCTAGTGGTTCCATGTAATTTCTTATACACAATAATAGGAAATTACATGAGTTTTAAAATATTTTGTAAAGTAGTTGGCTATATTCAAAGTCAAAGTCAGTCTTTATGATACCTATCCCAAAACAGTACATGCAATCCTGAAAGGGAATCCCACTGGGGAAATATACCTATAAGAAAATAACAAAGAACTATTTTTTTTTTATATTCGGTATATTTACAGTTTTTGGATTACAAGCCCCTGTTTTAATAGCAAAATCACCCATGTAACCCTTTGATTTAAAAAACCTCAATAAATGGTAACTATGCGTAAAAAATTTGTCTTGCTCCTGTGTGTAACGTCTCGACAGCCATTATCTATCTACCTATCCTATCCTATCCTATAGAAAGTCAGATACCTGCCGGATTATCTAACACCTATTCTGGGACACCCGAACACTTTTGACCATATTATCCTTTGACAAACAAACACTGGTTAAATACATACATTACTATCGCCGATTCATCCACGAATCATCAGAAAACTCGTAGTGACTCCCCCCCCCCCCCCCCCCCCCCCCCCCCCCGAATTGAAGAATATTTATTTCTATACCTATACTAAATTTCTTAACACAAAAGCCCAGATTCTACTCCTTTCAAATTCAAATTAAAACCAGCTTTTATTCCTCTTGACTTCACTTCAAAAGGAGATCCTATAGCTCAAACACATCGGGAGGACAGTTTCGTTACAGTACATAGGTAGTTGACTAATAAATAGATAGCAAAATCGTGTTTGCTATCTATAAACTTATAAAATCGTAATATATATTACGTACCTACCTATATAATATATTGAATAAGGCAGGGCTTCGAAGCATATTACTCTATTCACGACTAGATGTCACCACATGATAAAATAGAACGCTATACCAGCTGCCATTCCTTGCAATTGTCTTCCAAAGGCATTTTTGCAAGAAACGGCTGCACCAATTTCCACCGAACATACCTACAAATACCTAAGAACCATCTTGCAAACACCATCTTTCATATAAGCACAGATAAAATAATACTATATATACTAGTAATATAAGTTAAGAAAACTGTACCTACCTGCCTATCTAAATCAGTAATTCAAACCATTTTGGACAAATAAATAAAATAAATAAATAAATAAATAATGCTGGACAGTTCACACAACATTATCTAGCCCCAAGCTAAGCAGAGCTTGTGTTATGGGTACTAGATAACTGATATACTTAATACAATATTATACATAGATATATATTTTTTATTATACATAGAAAATACCCAGAACACCCTGAACAAATATCTGCGAACGCACAAATATTTGTTCCGAGGCGGGAATCGAACCCGCAACCTCCTGCGTTGAAGGCCAAGCTTCGCCCGCCGCGCCACAGAGGTCGTATAATACAGAAATGGACAGAAATGGACAAAAATACAGAAATGGGGACAGAAATGGGAACATTCGTTTGTACACAAACACACAACCTCAACATCTAAACGCCTATATTTATTTATTTATTTATATATCTAATTATGCCTAGTTAGTTAAAACATGATTGAACAATAGTTCAATCATAAAATACCTAATTTTAGTATATACCAATTAATGCAATTTTAGATCTTATAATAATTGGCAAATAAATAGGTAGGTAGGTGTATGCAATAGGCCTAGGTATTCAACACCAGCCTAATATGGCTGGCCATGTCATAAGCTTAGGTACAGTATTATTTTATCTGTGGCTTAGGTATAATTATTATTATTTTGTTTACTAGTGCCTTAGTTTATTAGTTTATAGGTGCCTTAGATTGGTACCAAAAAAATATGTTTGCATCTATCATCCTATAGGTAGGTACCTACCTATAATCAAGATTGTACCTACCAAGTAATTTAACTAGGTAGCTGAGCCCACGACTTCGATCGCGCGTCACATTCATATCTTCTGAACCCTGCAAGATATCGCAATGGAACTTATCTGGTAGGTAGTAGGTACCTACCTAGGTACCTACTTACCTACTAGAAAATTTTAGTTCAAATTCCTGTTCCCGTGTCCCCAAAATTTAGATTGAAATCCGTTGAGCCATTTCGGAGCCTATTCGAGACAAACTTTCCGACAGAAAGACCGCAGGTCGCATTTACATTATTTAATTTAATAATCACAGAAAGGCACTTCATATTAAAATAGCGCCATCTCTAGACGATCATATAATTTAGTGAGGATACTGTGTTGCAGCGCCACCTGGTAGAAACCACGTTAACTGTATTAAGTTAAGTTGAAACTCATGTAGAGGGCAGCACCATTTTCTTCTTGGTTAAATCTGTATTCGATAGGTGGCGCTGGGAGTCTGAGAAAACACAAAGCGAGAAAAAAAACTACTAAATAAACATATTTTTACTTCTTATAAAGCCTCTTGAATTACATATTTTAGCCTAAAAATTCTAAAAATTATATAATATTGCATTTGATTTCAAAATATTCGAGGATTTATTGTTATTCTGTTGCTGCGTAATAGAATTTACTTTACTCATTTCCGGTTCGGCTCGACCGTCGACATCATCCACGCAAACTCGTGTTTGCAGCTAACTTCACTTCGTTCATGTTCGATTTTTATTCACGAATTTCACGACTACGTCGAGGCTTGTGCTTTCTGGGATAACGCTTTTCGGTAATTATTATTTTAGTATCTCAGTGCATTTTGTGATTTAGATTCAAAATAATCCTATTTAGTTAAAGGTGAGTGCCTAGTTCGTTGTCCCATAGTGCTGTGATCTGGGCCGTACAATTTGGCGCGTTTCAGATTCTGTCAACATAGCTAACAGTGTTCTCACGCACGCAGGAGGATTTATGCACGTGTAATTCCAATACAAATGCTATTTTTCGTTCGCAGACATGGCTTTAAGCGTTGCACTACCTCTTGCTGGATTGGAGACGGAGAACTTCAATTCATTCAGCTCATTCGGGCATATAATCGAAATAGCGGGTCTCGCAAAGTCACAGACAAGCCCGAGTCCATCTGTCTCCAGTGAATCTAGCGGTATCGGCTCGCTGGGATCGCTCAAGTCGGAATCGGTGAACAGTGACTCCCTGCCGTCCAGTCCTCAGACAACAGAGAAGGTGAGTTGAATTGAAGCGTTCGTCCTGGCCTTGACCTCTCTATTTTCATAATATTCCGTAATGGCGAATGTCTTTATTACGCTATCAATGTTGTGTTCACTATCGACGCGCGATAGTGGAAAAATTTTACTTGCGCCCGATTATGATTTCAATTTATCCATAGCTAAACACCTACTACTTTGTTTGTTTTGTATTGACAAATAATTGTATGTCCTACCTATAACTACTTAATTAGAATTTATATTTATAGAATTAGAGACTAATTAATGTAAGCATTGTTAGTGATGTTTATTCACATACATAATAATCATCATCAGTCTATAGAAGTCGACGGCTGGACATAGATATCCCCTATAGAATGGCAAGACAAACTACCATGAGCCGCCTCCATCCATCGACAGTCTACAACCTTTAAAATGTCATTGGTTCATCGAGAAGGGCCTTCCTACACTTCATAGTCCAGTTTGTGGACACCACTCGAGAACTTTTATTTCCCAACTGAATAATAAATGGTTCCAATTAATAATTAACACATTATGGCCAAAATGTTTTCAGAAGATATTCGAGCCGGTCGTGCTACCACAGCCACGTCCTAAAGAGCAGAAGCCTGAAAATGTGAAAGTCTCATACGAGGGACGCGACATCCTCAACCTGATGGGTAACTTGACTGACAGCCGGTGGAACTATCGTGCTACTGTGCTTCCGCCGAACAACCCAGCACTGTTCTTCGCCAATCGCTCTCAGTACCACCGCCTGGGACCCTACGGAACCCGCACACAGTATGTAAAGGACTCTTGTCGCCTTTGTGGCTTTAACTGGGTTGTTGCCGCCACTGACTGATGATCCGAACAAACGAACGTTGAATGGGTATGACTGGGACACAACAGGTGCATATCCTCCACCTATCTTTTGTCATTAGATGGTGCCTGTATTACCATTACACAGACCGATGACTTTAGTTCAATATTTATTTCAGTCCGACTTGGCATTGTTAATTACTCATAAATTTTATTTAAGGGCATATATTTTTTTACTACTTGAGCATTATTTTGCTATTATGAATTTGATTTTATTTGAATCTTGATAAATAACATTTGAGCAATATCTGGGTTTGATGAATTTAGTTCAATATTAATTTCATTTTAACTTGGCATTGAGAATTGCATAGATATTTTATTTATGTTTTTGTTTTTTTTTGAGCATTATTTTGCTATTATGAATTTGATTTTATTTGCATCTTGTTAAATAACATTTGAGCAATATCTGGGTTCTTTTGTTTGAACTAAGGCCATTGGTTGTGTGACATTTTCCTAATATTGTAGTTGTGTGGAAGCCCTGCTGTGGACTAGTCCTGGATGACTGTGGAATATTTAAGCGGCTATCGTCTCGCACATTCGTAGAGTTACATTTTATCGTGACTTAATACTGTGATCTTAATTTAAAATGAGACAATTTTTTGACAAATTCTGTGAATGGAAAGCGTGACGATACATGACTTCGTTTTTGTTTATAACTTATTTATGTGATAAAATTAGGCTTAATTAATGATAAACTTGCAATGCCATAGGATTTTGCAGACTTATTCCAAATCAAAGCATTTCTAGGGCCCATCCTAAATTATCATAATAAAAGACAAAATTGGATCTTAAACCAAATCCAATTCCGTCATCTCAGTAAATTACAAATTAATATATTATACACTTAGTTCCTCTTAGAAATGTTAATTTATTTGTTATCCAAAGAATATTATTTTAACTATAAATTGTTGAAGTTCACAATTTATGCTGATGATCAGTATAAATAATGGCTGATGTTCTCAGCCAGAGAATTTGTGTCCAAATCTAAAGCAATATTTAAATTATAGACATTTTACAAGATAACATAATGCGCTAATACTTCCCACCATTAAATCGTAATAGTTATTATTTAAATATTGTTTTATAATATTCTGTAGTCTGTAGATTTAGACATATTCCACAGTCATTTATCAGTAGGATCGTCGTTTAAACCAAAAGGCTGCTTCTCGGATGTTATTTAAATGTACGATTAATGCGAGATGGGCACGAATTTAAGCCAAGCTGTAGGATAATTTAAGGTCTAATTATTACTGTTGGATTAACCGTCCGAGCATTACATACAATTAGAGATGACGTATTATTTTGACACACTTCCTTAGAATCTACTTCCTATCGACATGATACAATGCTTCCAAAACTCACATAATGTCGAGCCCATGTCGAACATAGTCAAAGTGGGTTATCTTATCAGTGCATATCATCACAAATTAAAGCAGTGATCAGATATTCTTAAGGTATTAGTAGTTGTTACATACTGTTTTAAAACGTTTTAAGTCATTGATACGCCCAGAAACTGGGCCCCTAGTGAAATTATGATAAGTGTCGTTACAGACTGGCAATATCTCTATGTACGTGCATATTTAAAGTGTAATATTTGTGGTCTCTTAATTTAGTCAAGATATTTAATAGTGTGAGTCTCTTTGATTACATGTAAGTAAATGTATAAAATACTAACTCTAATATTGATACTGTCCTTTTGTGCAACTTTAGTTCTGCTATGTTGTGATCAGCTTTAAATTAGAACTGGAGTATTTGTACACTGCACTGTAATGTTGAATATGTCCCACAAAGTTATTTTTATAAAAAAAATGTTAATATGAGACAATACAGTTAGTAGTTATCAAAATTTTATTTCTAATGTTACGGGGTTTGCGTAATTATTTGGGAAATAATTTGGAAGGGACCAACCGCGTATTGAATTTTTTTACTCTAGTTTCAGATTTAGCGATACCATAGTGATACTCACTTCCAAAGCAGTTAAATTACTCTAAATTTAGATTGCATTTTATCAAACGCTTTATGTCGAGTCATCGCTGCAGAATGATGTAGCTGCCGAACTCACCTGGGCTATGAACACTAAACCTTAGGAGTAGATAAAAGTTAAACAAAATATTTATTACATATTTATGATTCAGTGGGTATTGACTGGACATATAGCATGGATCTCAGAATGCAGCTAACAGTGATACATCATTGCCTTGCTGGAAGACGCCCCGAACGTACCGATATGCCAATATATTGTTTGAGCGTGTCTTCCGTTGCCTAGTGTGCTATATTCTCAGTCACACACACATTCACAAATGGTTGTTATTGGTTAATGTTAAATCAAATGTTGCATTCAGATTTATTTTTAGTTAATATTTTTAATTGTAAAATGACAAAGCTGCAATCGAATGTAGTTCAAAGTAAGTATTGGAGCGATACGCACAGTTCAGTAGGTTGTTGTGATTGTAGCAGCCGGCCGAGGTGCGATGCAATATTTGCATTCCAGTTTTTGTTAAGTTAACAGCCGAGTTTAGTAGTTGTTATAATATTTTTGTTTGGTTATTGTGCTATTTATTTGACTAAATTATATAATATCAATTTAGTACCTTCCATTACAAAGTGTCTTCGAGTGATTTTACGATGTTTAAATCATTTCAATTTTATGCATTTTATTTTGTTAGTCATATCATTATACATGATATTATACATAATACCGAAACGTTGTATTATATCTATTGTTCATTCGTAATGATAAATATTTTTTCTCATTGAACTGTAGTCAAATGACAGTATTTTTATAATGAAAATTGTATAAGGACGAAGGGTTTTTGCCGGGGCGTGGGTCCGCCTGGCGCCTCGGGCCGGGCTGGCGCGCGCCCTCTGGCAATACGTATATCTGATAAGCATTATGTAGGTTTAGAGTTACTGGAGACAAACTCCACGCACCAAATGTTCTTGGTTCAACGTTGTTCTCGTGATAATAGTGCGCCGCAAGCGACGCAGAGCTCAATATTTTTAGTAACCCTTAAGAAAATTAATACCTCTTTTGAAAAGAATATATTATAGTATACCCAATCAATTATCACATATGTATTTCCCTGTTTATTTTGATGTGATATCATTAATGACTGATCTGAATTTAGTTTTTAAGTTGGTTATTGGTATGCCGTGCTATTTCGAAAGTATGATTAAGAATTAATATTGAAAGTGCCAATGCTCGTAATTTAATCTTTATGACTGTTCCTCGTAGTATCTGTGGGCCCTCACCTGGCGATGGGCCGTCTTTCCTACATCAGTATAAGCATACTTCCTTAACACTAAGTTTCATGTAACACGTAACGTGCACAATCTCAGTAATGCTTGCAATATTATGTGTAATGTCTTAATCCTCATACTTAATTTAATACAGTGTAATGTTAAGAGTACAATATTATATGATGTTATAATATCATTCTAGTATCAAAATTAGCCGAAGATGTTAATTATAACTTAGTTAGGTGAAATTTTAACATAGCTTCGTATAATTGGGATGTTTTAGTATTTAGTAGTCGTATTTATGGCGTCTAGTAGTGGCAAGCAGAATGTCTCGTGTGTGAATTAATATTAGTGGCAATAATACTCTTAGTAAGTGCCCTGCCAAGAGACTTGAACAGGGTCGAGCGCAGGCAACTGAACGATAGTTATTATTACTGAGTTTTGTTGTATCTATAATAATAGTCGTAGGTATTTTATCGTACTTAATAATTATTCTTGCGATGCCTTAATTCTGGTTGTCAATTAGACATGTCTCTGCCTAGAGTGTTATCATTGTTTTTATTTATTTTAGTTTTGCTGTTCCGGCTCCTCCGTGAACTTCCAGTCCAGGCTGTTCTTTTTAAATGATTTTGAGGTCGATTTATTTTTACCTAAGTGTTCTTATTAAATGTTACCAAAATGTTTTTAATAAAATATTTTTATATGTATCATGTTTTTTAATGAGTTAGATTAAGTTCCTTGTACCTTCCTACCTAAGAAACACACTGTGAAAGTAGATAACGAAAAATAGTAGGCACGAAAAAAAAAATATGAAGTATAAACAAATAGGTACTTAGCTACAAAGATGTTTATTGTCAAACAAGATAAGTAGGTAGTGGGATTATATTTCGGTAACTTCCCGATATCATTTTGATTAAAAGATGATGTGATAACGATAGGAGGATGATTAAGGAAATTACCAATCGCACGACATTTATTGGAATAGGTAGGTACTTCGGTAAAATGATTCATGAGGGCAATTACTAAAGGAGCTTATTTTACTTTTCATGCTATGGATAGATTTTATGTATAACTAGTGTCCCCCGCCCGCGGTTAAATAGTAATTAATTCAATCCAGGTCATAATCAATGTATGTGCCAAATATCATCGAAATCGGCTTAGCCGTTTCAGCGATTCATGAGGGCAAATACTAAAGGAGCTTATTTTACTTTTCATGCTATGGATAGATTTTATGTATAAGTAGTGTCCCCCGCCCGGGGCTAAATAGTACTTAGTTCAATCCAGGTCATAATCAATGTATGTGCCAAATATCATCGAAATCGGCTTAGCCGTTTCAGCGTGACCGAGTTACAAACATCGTAACTTTGATATTTATGATCGGTATTAGTGGGATAAAAACGTGTCAGGTCTAAAAAATACCCCTCCGTGTTCTCCCGTGGACGTCTTTAATGCTGACTAACGGATTACACCAGGTGATGGGCAGCAGCATCCACCTGAGTACTCAACATCAATACTGCAAGGCGTGGTGATTATGCAAATCGCATTGTATGGGCACAGATTAGATAATAGTTACTAAGGGGGAGGCCTCGTCCAACAGTGGACATGTAACGACTGAATGATGATGATCATAAAGAAAATCACACAGCTCTTAATTTACTGTATTTAAGTGTACAAGCCGAAAGTGTATCTCTGGGGAATAAAAGCGTAGTTTTATCACAGAATATATACAGGTTTTATTAAAAGTGTCTCTATGGGGAAAAAATCGGCTATAAATGGAACTAACTCATATACCTAGGTATGTATAGGTAATAAGTACATTACATTTAACTACCTATCATTGTGGTAGTTAGGTAGTTTTCTTCCACTGTGATTCTGATCTTGTCATAACATAGGTAACACCCAACAGTCACATACCTACCACTAATGTAGGTACCTCTACTTACCTAGGTTTTTTTACATTTTCGATTGACCCTAATATCTCAAAAACTACATAAGTAGGACCCTGATAAATTATAAAAATTAGTTTTGAAATGTCGATGCGAGGGGCTTTCATATGACACCCCATTTGATCTGATATTCTCACCTTTTTTTTTCCCCTGTTTGACCCCAATATCTCAACAACCCCCAGACCGATACCAACAAATTGTACCAATACTATCTATAGTACAATCCCTACCCCCCAATCAAATTTCATGAAGATCGAACAAACATACATAGGTACCTACATACAAACGCCGATTCTTCCAAGTTGACTCAGAGAACTCGCTTCGCTCGTTCAATTATGTACACTCCTCTTCCTCAATCCTCTATTATCAGTTTGTTACACACATCGAGCAACGCAGGCCTCCGTACCGAAGTTAAACATAGAAAATAGGCAAACAAATAGGTAGGTGCCTATCTTGAATATCATGAATCTTGAACGTACCTACCCATACCTAACTACATACATGCGATGACGTAAAAAAACTAATGAAAACCACAAATTGGCATGGGATGGGCGTCACATTAGGATAAGATATCTCGGCCATGAGAGAGATTTATTTCCAAGGATACGGCCCTGCTGCCCCATAGGTAGGTACTTATTTAGGTAGTTTGCGTAAGGTAACTAGGTACCTAAATAGTTCAGTTCGCTTTTTTTTCTATTTGCACGAGTGTGGGTTAAAAACAAAGTGGTTGTAAAGTAGGTAAGCACAGAAGAAATAGTACACAGATAAAATAATACTACACTAGTAGCTACGGTAAACCATTGGTGCCTACCATCGAGCAACGCAGGCCTCCGTACCGGAGGGGAGACGCCTTAGAGCTGTCAACCGATACATATTTATTCAGAAATTTTTGGGGGGGGCTTCACGCACTCACTTACAGTTTAATGCACACTTTTGTAACCAGTCGTTCTATCGCTATAAACGCACACATCTATAAACAGCAACACATCAAAAATCTTTATACACACATAGATGCTTTCTGTGTACAAACATCATGTTATGTCACAAAATTGACAGTAACACCCGTTCTAGGGACTTCCAGCACTCAAGTCGATAAATTAATAGTATCGATAACTTTTTGGTAGGAACTTACTTTGCCTACTGTATATATTCTGTGCTACCATCAAGGGTCATTGAAGGGATTTAAGGGCGGCTAGGTATGGGGGGGAAGGGTTGAACGCTCTCTGTGAAGGAGGAGTTCCGGAGTTGTTATCGAGGATAACATACAGATCATTTTGTGGATCACTATGAAATTTTAGATTAGTAAATGGTAGTAGTAGGCTGGAGAGAGAGGGGGTAAACGCGGAAACTTAGAGTATAGAGAAAAAATCAAGAAAATTTTGAGTACCCCAGGTACAACCACTAGCTCATGAGATGATTAGTTCTTGGGAAAATTTAATTAGAATTTTGTTCAAAGCCTACAATAATTTCATAAAACTATGGGTCGGCAAGTCAAAAGAGACGAAAGGAAAGGAAAGGAAAAAACGCTTTACTTAGCTGCCGTCATCCTTCTAACCTACATAATCCATGTCGGTTCTGGCCACGAAATATACGATGTATTATATCTGTCAGTCACTGCTGTTGTCAAAAACCAAAAATCATGATCCTAAGTGCCAAAAAACTACATTAGTCATTAAAATGTAAAACAGTTTTTTTTTTAAATTTCAGGCATAATTATCCCACGTCACATGGGATCCTAGTGTGGGATCACAACTATGTAGGTATGTGTTGGGTGTGTTAAGTTATGTTAATGTTAAACAATGGTAGGTAAAGTAATACTTAGCGCTTTATCTAGTGAACAGAATATCGCGTTGAAAAAATTATACCTAGCAATTTTTTTTTAAATTCTTTGATCAATCAAAGAATAGGATTTGAATAGGAAAATCCCACGACACAGTACGGACACTCATGACACGACTTTTCTTGAAAATGAGTAAATGAGTTCAAACTGGGAAATGCTTTTGTTAATTTATCGTGATCACGTATCCCACAACCTAGGTAGGCATGCAACTTTTTACGAAAAACTATCACACCTCTAGATTTGTAATATCACATATTAATTTAAATTCATGTCAAGATGTCGTTCCCCTCTGGCTATGCACAATTTCATTTGGGCATACGCGTTAGTAAAACTGTTTTCGCCCGATCATTAGGGCGAGCGAAGCGAGTCCTCTACTATCCCATGCAATTTTGTGGTACACTTAACGAAAAAACTATCCGTTGTAATTTAGCATAGTAATTTAAATTCATGTCTTTGTTTAAATATAAATAATCACGGAAAAAAGCTTGCTAGCCCTCACCAAGCATGTTTTGCTTTTGCTAGTAATAAAATTGTATCATGATGGGCCGATTGCTCTGTCAGACTGAACCGATCGTGTGACGCATAGAGTAAAACAGTGTGACAGTGCTACAAATACTGAAATGCCGAATCGTTACATTTTCAGATGTAAATCAAGGTCTGGAACATCGAATTTACGAAAAGATGGTGTTTTCTTTCACATTGTACCTAAGTGAATTTCATTATATATATATATATATATATATTTATTTTTATTTTAGTTTTTGATGCTGGACACAGTTCACACAAGATTATCCAGCCCCAAGCCAAGCACAGCTTGTGATATGGACTAGATAACTGATATCCCTAGTACAGTACATTACATAGATATTTATTTTGCATTAACATAGAAAATACCCAGAACACCCTGAACAAATATCTGAAGATCGTACAAATATTTGTTCAGAGGCGGGAATCAAACCCGCAACCTCCTGCATCACAGGCGAACCTTCGTCCACCGCGCCACAGAGGTCGTCAACTTATGGCATAAAATGAATAATTTCAAATTAAAATCATAACAGTTACCTACCTTGTTACATACCAATACCTTCATGGTGATTGGATTAACGGTTAGAAAGTTAGGTTAGGTTAGGCTATTGGCTCCCGAATAATATAAATCAAATTTCAATAGCTTGTAAAACATATTAAACGAGCATTTATTTTATCGATAAAAAATCTACTTTATTATTGAGGCACATCACTAAATTAGTAGTATAAAAGAAAACACGGGCAACTCACATACAGGAATTTATGAGAAATAAAAAAAACTGTTAAATGAGCACAAATCTATTTCAGTGTGCATTGAGGCTGTTATTGTTAGCAGTTGCTTATTTAATAAATAAAAATATTAGGTTTACCAACAGTCTACACATGTATGTCGGAGAGAGAAGTCATATGATGAATCTGGAGAATAGATCTACTGAGATTGAAGGCTTATAAACACCACGTGTACGGCTGCGAACAATCGTATTCTGTCGTGTCACGCCACCCAAACGAATGCGCCCGAGTCTTGTTTACGCAAAGACGCAAAGCGATCGACGCTCAGATATAAAAGGAGCGTACGAAGGCGCCAGAGCTCATGATTACATCGGCGTTGCCAGAGTGCACACGATTTAATCAACAAAATACAAAATCAAGTTCAAAGTCAGTTTGAATAAAATCTTAGTGAAACCTCTTTTAAATTTTCCTCATTTGCACGAGACCCACTGGAAAGCCCCTAAGTTGGCTTTTGCCGCTCGGAGGGATCTTGAGGATCCGACATGCATATATGAAGAGGTACAAACTATATACCTATCTTTAGCTACAGAAGAAACCAATGGGGGCTTTTCATTTTCGTTTTTTTTTAATTCAATTTGGCTCAATTTATGGCCCTGACTCAACTGTGGTTGTCAAAATCAACAAATGCATCGTACCTATGTTATTTTGTGTGATAGTAACAAAATACCACGAA
Organism: Operophtera brumata; assembly: GCA_932527175.1. Lineage (NCBI taxonomy): Eukaryota > Metazoa > Arthropoda > Insecta > Lepidoptera > Geometridae > Operophtera > Operophtera brumata. The sequence continues at coordinate 6,724,294 of OW052235.1, read as the reverse complement.
AATATATCACTTCGTTGTTGACTTTTACATTTCACTTTATTTTTACAGTTAAGTACACAGCAGCGACATCTATTTTCAAGGGTTTATAGATGATTTGGTATGGCCGTGAAAACCCCTCATTATAGGCAAACACAACGTGCAAAGATTGTACAGTAACCTCACAACGGGCGATCAACGATTTTTTTAAAGCATCTTTATTTACATTTAACTGAAAAGAGTAAAGTTATTTAAGTATGATCAATATTGCCGATTTTGATAAAATTAACCACGTAGTTTTATTCTTATTATAAACTAGAAGCAACCCGCGATTTCACTCGCATAAGTTTTGATCCTATGGGAACATCTAAATAAAATTTAAAACTATTCCAGTGGTCCAGCTATCGCCGTTCTAAATTTCATCCAATCCTTAGAAAATTTAGCATTTATAATATTACAAACATACACACATACTCACGCCTGTTTCCCAGAGAAGTAGGCAGAGACCATGAATTTCCACTTGCTACGATCCTGGCATACCTGTTTCGCTTCATTCACTCACATCACATTCTTCATATATGCTCATTGGTTAAGGGCGCTCTTAGCCTGGCCATTCTCCAGATCGACCCTGATCTATTCTGAATACTTTCACCGAGGTCTCCCCCTTCCAACTGTCCCATTCATGCTCATCTTATGAACTAGTTTCGTTAATCTACTATCATTCATCCTTTATATATACCCAAACCATCCAAGCATACCTTTCTCAATCCTTGTCACTATACAAGTGCTCTTTCATTTTACAATGCTCTCTTAACACACAGTTTCTTATTCTCTCTCAAAGTCCACCATACATACTTCTCAAACCTCATCTTCACTGCATTTATTCTACTTTCATGTTTATTCTGCCTTAGCAACTTTCGCTACCACCATATACATTAGTGTTGGCACTAACACCCCTCTATGCACATCCAGTCGTCGTGCCTTTTTGAATACGTTCCGGCTGATAATAAGGCGTTAAGTTCACTTGATTTCCAGAATTTACACTCATTTAAATATCATCTTCTTGCTTGCCATCTCTTGTAATCAAAGTTCTCAAATGTACAAACTTTTTGATGTTACACTTGTTGTTAATAGCAGTGTGATTTAATTTTATTTCTTTAAATATAGTTTCACATGACACTTACGTTGACATATCATATAATACACCTCTGCGAGGTACATTTAATCCTTTTACCTTACTGGTTCTTTCACCATTGATCACAGGCCACTTTCAGGGACACTATATCTCAAGTTGGTCACTGAACCAAGAAAGAGCCTGTGACACGAAGTAGTAGTAGTTAGTGGTTACATAGCCGTCAAATACGATACTCGTTAATGCCACATGTCACATGATGTCGAACGTGTTTAATAAATGGTATTTAGTAATCAAGGATATTAAGTAATCATCCACCTCTTGGCTTACTGACATTACACGTTATATACATGTTTACGTCAGCAGAATACATCCTGACATGCACATTGATGTATTATACACATTTATATCTATTCTTTTGGTCACTTTTATGTCGCCCCTCTATCACACGCTTAAGTGGAGCTCGGTTTAAGAGTGGGCAGGGTAGTCGTAAGGGAATTGGCTTTCAGTACGAATAAATCAAGTAACTTGGTAGTGATTTTAGAGTAATGAATGACTAGTGTACTGAAGTGCAGTCGTAGTGAAGAGTGAATCAGTGTTATTGAATAAAATATTCACGGTTTTTTTTTGTTAAACCGTTCAGTTTTATTATTTTACCCCGAACACTAACTCAAAAATTACAAAATCTAAGATGGCCACTTTTGTTTTTATACGGCTTAATTTGACTTGGTCAATTTTTATGCAATAAATTATAATAATTTAATTGAAATTCAGGTACATGTGAAAGGAAACACCATCTTCTTGTAAATTTGATGATCCAATCATTATTTTACAGCATAAAACTGAACAACTCGGCATTTTTCTTGGAGCACTATCTCCCACGCGAGTCAATTCAGTCTGACAGAGCAATCGGCGACAGCTAGTTTTTTATAAGCTGTATGCCCTCGAGGGCATTCAATTTAGAGGGGAACTACAGCGGGGAATGCCTTTGATGGCGTCTCCATTCCGTGTTGCTCGATGGTGCCTACCTACTACGGTAGGTACCATGTACATCTTCCTATAGGTAGGTACCATGATGTTGTAAACATCCTCATTATTATCAAATCAAAATGGATGCCAAACCAGTGCAATCCCGATAAGCGCCACCTGTCAAACTACGTTAGCACTATGTGTTAGCCAAGCCAAGGGCCAAGTCAACTCCGAAACGCGCCATATCATGAACCTTTTTGCAGCGCCATCTATGCTAAATATTAGAAACCAAAACGTCACGTGGATGGTGTTATAAAACGATAGCCAAATTGCGAGTAAACAGATGGCAGCACCTGTACAAAAATAAGAGTTTGTGGTTTGGTTTGGTTGGTTGGGGGCACAGATTAATTAATAATAGGAATTAGGGTGCTATAATCATCCTATAATACAAAAGTAGGGACCTGCCTGTTTGATAAACTTTGATGACGCGTCAAAAAAAGCTGCATTTTTTCCATCAAAAATAATAATTTGACAAACAATTTGATTCAGGATCGTTTACAGGGCGCTGGTAATTAGTAGTCTGTGATGATAAATTCAGAAAGATCCACCAACATCGAGCAACGGCCTGCAATGCCACAGAATAAATATTAGTACAAGTAGCAATGCTCTACGTCCACCAAGCAAGAGGATTCGTGGAATATTTCCGCCGTTTACGAAAAGACTAGGTAGGAAGTTACTTTTATTTTATTTCTTAGTGTTTTTTGGGTTATTTTGTGTAGGTAATTTTGGTGGCATTTTAACCAATGTAGCTCGTCTATAGAATACAAGTGTAGTGAATTTAAATGGAAGTGAATTGACTTTTAAAATTGGTGGAAATTGTCTAACTATGTTTTAGTAAAACGGCCACCGTTTTACTACTCATTTACTGTGAAATACTCTGAAAATTAGGGAATAACGTCGTCCGATCGATCGGACTATGCTGTCGGACCACGCGTTCACAGCCATAATTTTCAAGCTTTGAAGTTTTTTTTTTTCCTAAAGAATTATTTTCAATACTTAGCAAGTAGGTACAATTTCTGCCTTAGAGCGAATCTGTCATAAAGCGAACAAGGCGCCACACTGCTCAATGATAGGTAGGTACATGTTATTACCTATAGGTAGGTAGGTAGGTACTCGTATATATCGGAAAAGCTGTGAGTAGACTTCGGAACCCCATTAACACAAAAAATAATGCATATTCGTCTGTTTGTCTTCTATATGCATTCCTAAAACCTGTATCATAATAGGTATGTAGGTACATAATAAATATAGAATACTTACCTATACTTAATACTGAACGTAAGTACCTACCTTCAGTAGGTATTCGGATCTCAGGACAATTTTTTGGGAATCCTGTACTATTATTATTATTATTATATCATTTATTTCGGTTTCACACCATATTATGTTAGTAAAGAGTTATTAGTAGACATTACACACACACACACACATTATAGGTGCTCACCTGTAATTCCGTCAATGGCCAGATATTCGAAACAAAATACATTTCGCCAACTAGGTACATTGTTCCAATTCATAATGGAATAGGTACTGTCCTGTATTGTTTTCAGTCGCGATGATGTTTTTGTTAGCAAATATCCACTTTTGTGCGTCCATAATGGCTATATTCATTCCGAGCGACTGAAAAGTGTCTCCTTTATCAAACCACAATAGAAAGGAATCAAAGAAATTACGAATTCAACGGGCCGATGGTCTACTGTGTAACATAAAGACGGGTTTCTGTATAAATATATATAGGTACCTATACCTACTATTGTTAGAGAGATTGGTTATAATTTTGTTACGTGTTTTGATCGTGGGTAGATGAAAAACTGGGGAAGACGGGAAAAAAATCCCGCTGGCCTGACTAAGTCTGCCATCAATTGGACTACTGGGAAAAACACGGTTTCGAAGTGTCGAAGTACCTACAACCACTTTAAGGAACCAATGCCAGTAACAGAATAAATATAATTTAATCATTAGTGTGGTACATAAAGTATATTTTAATACTACATATAAGACTATTATTTTATTCTGTGGTATAAGTACTTATACTATTATTTATTCTGTGCTATAAGTATTAAAATGTTGGCATGAAAACATACATTCTAATACATATTATTAGTTTGTTGGCGACCTCTGTGGCGCGGCGGGTGAAGTTTCGCCTTCGACGCAGGAGTTTGCTGGTTCGATTCCCGCCTCGGAACAAATATTTGTGCGCTCTGCAGATATTTTGTACTGGGTGTTCTGGGTATTTTCTATGTATAATAAAAAATATCTATCTATGTAATATATTGTAATATACCCATAACACAAGCTCTGCTTAGCTTGGGGCTAGATAATGTTGTGTAAACTGTCCAGCATTAATTATTTTATTTATTTTTATTTATTAGTAACAAAGCTGGGAAATTACCATTTTCTAATTAGAAACTCTAAACACACTACTGATTCAATAACAGGTATATTATATTATATCATCGTTAGCAATTCGTCAAAGTTTACTATGGTAATAATAACATCCAACAGTCATACATTGTCCTGAACCCTCACATATGTATAGGATTCCCTGTGTCGTGAGTATCAAGAACTACGAGTACCTACCATGCTAGATACCACACCACACAGTGACAAAGACCCGGAACAAATATTTGCAGATCATGAGATTTGTCCCGCAGCGGGAATCGAGCCCGCACCCCTTGCGTCTCGGCGACTATTCGCCCGCCGCGCCACGGACGTCGCCAAATAAACCATAAATAACTGGGTTAATATTATACCATAATATTTACCATTATTATATCACTCATTTATTAAAAATCTCGTAAAAAAATATATTTTTCACTATAAAGCAATACTATCTACAAAAAAATAAATAGTAAAAAACATTATAGTAAAAAATATAAATCAAAACGGGGAACCACCGACCGCGGAGCGAGGCCCAAACGGTCGGGGGCTAGGGCTGCAGAGAGAGGAACCTCCTGACTATACGTGCCGAGTCCAGGAGTACCGCCTTCTGAATCTGACCCTTGATCCAACTATTTAGCGAGAGCTTCTTAAGGTACTGGTCGAAGCTCTTCGCAATCAGTCCATTCACTGAAACGACTATCGGGACGATAATCGTTGAATCCACATCCCACATGGCGGTAATCTCGTGAGCCAAGTCAAGGTACTTGCTTAACTTGTCTTTCTCGGCCTTCACGAGATTAGCATCATGCGGGATAGTGACGACATCAACAAGTATCGCCCGGCGTTCCGACCGGTCTACCAGCACGATATCAGGCTTATTGGCAACAATAGTCCTATCCGTGATGATAGACCGGTCCCAGTAGAGCGTGGCACGGCCATTTTCAAGAACCGGCTGAGGCACGTACTTATAGTACGGCACCTCAGGTCCCACAAGGTCGTATCGGAGGGCAAGTTGCTGGTGAATGATCCTGGCTACTTGGTTGTGTCTGTGCAGATACTCTGAGTTAGCAAGATGCGAACAACCCGAAAGCACATGCCTGAGGGATTCTCCGGGACGGTGACATGCTCTACAGATATCAACCGTCCCATCCTTCATGATGTACTTTCGATAGTTGTTCGTCTTGATAACCTCATCCATAATCGCACAGACAAAACCCTCGGTTTCCCCAAAGAGGTCACCGAAACGTAACCAGTTTACTGAAGCGAGCAGATCTACATCGGGCCCTGTGAGGGCCTTGTAAAACCGCCCGTGCAGTTCCTTGCTCTCCCATACGGTCTTGCGTTCCTGAGTGCTCAGGGCTGATGGTTTACGCCAGTTCTCTTTTGCTAAGGAGAGCGGGGTAAAGTTCTTATCAACTGCAACGACATCGTGATGCATCCCGTACTCGGCATGGAGGAAGTACTCCCTGAGATTGCACACCTCGCGGTTGTGGAGAGTCTTGGCATTTAAAAAGCCTCGACCTCCATCCTTCCGCGGGATGTACATTCTCATAACCGACGAACGAGAGTGTCGCATGCGATGGGTCGTTAATAGATGACGAACTCTACAATCCAGGGCATCTAACTCTGTCTGTGTCCACCTTAATATGCCGAAGGTGTATATGAGCAGAGGCATAACCCAGCCGTTAAACGCGCGAACCTTGTTGCCACCCGACAAAAGACTGTTAAGTACTTTTGTCAAGCGGCAAAAGAAACGCTCCTTCACCGACTGCTTTATGTCCCTATCTACCATGCCTAACGACTCCGACATACCAAGGTATTTGTAGGTTTCGACTTCGGAGAGAGATCTGAGTGACATTGTCTCAGAAAGCTGCAAGTTCGTGGAATTTACAACTTTCCCCCGCTGTACTTGCATGACCGCACACTTATCTACACCAAACTCCATACTGATAGCGTTGCTGAATACCTGTGTGATATTCAACAAAGCTACCAGCTCCGGTTTTTTTGGTGCAAAAAGCTTGAGGTCATCCATGTACAGAAGGTGAGAAATGATCTCACCCTCTCTTCGAAGTCGATAGCCTAGACCTGAATCCTTCAGTAGAGTGCTGAGAGGATTCAGTGCTAGGCAAAACCACAAAGGACTCAGACTATCGCCCTGTAATATACCCCGCTCAATCCTTATTAGGTCTTTCGGAGCAGAGGGATCCAATCGGCTACCTGGATGTTGAAGGACTGTTTTCCACTGCCTCATACATGATCCTAGGAAGAATCTTAGAGTTGCATTATTATTATTATTATATTTTGGGTAGTTAGGTATTTGAAATACATAGCATAAATATTTAAATATATAGCATCGACACGATAAGAAGAACTGGGTTAACAAAAAACAATAACCTACAACCAATACAAGATCTCTAAAAACTTAAATAAAGAAGTTTACCTTAAATTCTTTGCTCAGAAAACGTAAGAGGTCCTTAGGAGACCTTGGAGAGGTCCTTAGAGGTCCTAATCACATTAAAATATTGTTAGTACGAATATGATACCGCTATATCTAAAATACACACGAAACGTGTGAATAGAGTGAAAATTGAAAGCGGGTTGCGATTGCCTCCACATCTTCCATTCACATTCATGAAAATTACATCTGACTCGGGCTGTGCGGCTCCAACACTCCGGCTTAAAATCTCCGGTTTTTTTCGGCAAATTATTCTAGAAAACTTCAAAAATTGTTTTTTAAGTATTTATTGTCCAAACAATCCCGTTTGGGAGCTACGATGCCACAAACAGACACACAGACAGACACGTCAAACTTATAACACCCCGTCGTTTTTTAATCACCGATCATTCTCCATCGTTTGCAAGCCTTACTACGTGACATTGGCGAACTAGCAGCAACACCACTCCAAGCCATTCATTAAAAATTGAATTGAATCCAATGTTGTGTTGGTACTTGTCACAACATGTTACACAATATTAATTACGTGTATTAACTAAAGGAGCGCCTAAGTTCGCCCCGAACGTGACCACGCGAGGACCCGTAGCTCAAAACCCCCTTTACCGATCAAGCTCATGTTGGAACTTATTAATTTACTTATCAATCTAAGATTCCGTTTTCCGATAGTTACTTTTAAGCTATTAAATATAGGTATCCTGTTCTACAACCAACTTCAATCCACATTTTGTGTTCGGCTATACATGCATGTAGGTACCTACCTGCTTAATATAACTGCACCCGCCACCCTGAGACATCAAGATGTGTCTCATATGCCTGTAATTTCACCGGCAACCATACCCTTCAAACCAGAACACAGCAATGCGAGCAATACTGCTTTGCGGCAGAAATAGTACTAAAATGTAGTAGTAGTATGGTGGTAGTATTTACCCGGACGAACTCTTTCTCCAAAAAAAACTGTACTAATACTAAAACTCCTAACATTAAAATTTTCAGAATTGGCTCTGCCTACCCCTTAGGGAAAAAGGCGTGTGTCTATGTATGTATGTATGTGAGGTTATTGGAGGTTTTTCACTCTGGCGATTTTCATACAATTTCTTTTCTTTATTGGTTAAATTTAAACAAGCAAGCTTGAAATTATGGAACTAGTAGCGCCTTTATATATTTGTTTGGTATACATTTCAAGTTGCTTACCTTCAGCCGTTCCTGATGAGAAAAAGGGTATTGACAGACAGACAGACAGACAGACAAAGTGATCCTATAATAGTTCCATTGTAACCTTTTAAGCATATATTCTAAGCTTTTAAGGTACGGAAATCTAGGTCTACGGACTAACGGTCTACGGTCTACGGAAACTAAACTACGTTTTTTTAATTTTTTTTAATATATGTAAGCCTAAACACGGCTCATTTTGATCAGGACACGGTTACGATCAATAATTTTATAAAAACTTGTTTTGAAAAATATATTTTTCACAAAAAACTTGTAAATTATTTACCGGCTTTCTGATTTCATTTTTAATCTGACGGCTCTATTATAGTAGGTAGATAGATATGGTGTGTAAGCCATCAGACACCCTTTGTCATACAAAAAATGATAATTTAGTAGGTTCCCCAATCTGGCTGATAATATGATGTCGAAATGTAGATAGATCCACAAATTAGTTCAACTCAATGCCTATAGCTAGGTATTACTTTACATTTCGTTGGTATAGGTATTGATTAGGTGGAATCTTTCATATTATATTGTGTATACTTCCAGTCATCACTTGTGAAACTTGGTCACTCACCAAACATCACAGTGAAAAGTTGAAACGATGTCAGAGAGCCATGGGGAAAAGCTTATCAGAAATAATAAAGAAGCTAGACAAAGTGACAAGTACTTAGCATAATAAGGGAAAAAACTAAAGTAGTGGATATAATCACCCGAGTAGACCAACAGAAGTGGAGATGGACAGGCCACATGATCCGAGATCCTCAGGACAAATGGTGTAAAAGAGTCACTGATTGGTACCCCAGAGAGGGCAAGCGCAATAGAGGCCGTCAACAAACAAGATGGGAAGACGACCTAAAACTTACAGCTGGACAACACTGGAGAAGTGTAGCACTGGACAGAAGCCAGTGGAAAGTGGTAGAGGAGGCCTATGCCAAGAGGCACACCGAACTGCAGGACTACCTTAATTTAATCTGAACTCTTAATATTAAGTAAGTACTTAAATTTAATTAAATTATTTTTAATAATTTTTGTCCTTATATGTAGGTACCTACTTAGTTGGAGAGTTGGTGATTGAGTAGCCAGACGACAAATGGAGAGTTGCAGCTACTATTAATTAGTAATCTCTGGTGCAATTCCAGCTTGGTAGCTACAAGTCTGGCTGAGAGCTTGCTGAAAGGCAAAAACCATGTTTCTGAGCCATGTTTTTGTTTTTAGGTGTAATGACACGTTGTCAGATAGCATTATACAGGTAACCTACCTTTTATAAATATAATTTTTCTTAGGAAATAAAATAAGAAATGCTAAATTTTATAATAAAACTATAATAAAATTACACATTAGACTAACATAACTAGGTCCCAGTCACATCTTAACTTTCCAAAGGAACAGCAAGAATAAACAAATCTGGATTACTATTACAGTAATAAAGAAGCCAGTTTTGAGACAGCATTGCATATTCAAGACTTTGTCTTCTCTGAACAGTTGTGGTTCGCTGGCTGAGCTGCCTGTACGCTTACTCACACTTATTATCGGCATTTTACGGCGATTTCTCCAAAGTTTACTGAAGATCATTAGTAGCCTTTCTCCTATGAAGATGGACTAAAGGCCTTTCTCTGTTGTTGTACAAATACTGTGAAGGCAGTGTCTGCAAAAGTTTTTCACGACTGTTACAAGGATTACAGCCTTGTACGCGATATAAATACGTGCGGTACGTGCATTGTATATTATTTATACTTCGCCGGTAGCTCAGAAGTTTATTTTATATTCCAAGGCTGGTAAATAAGTAATTTTATATTTTTTGTAACTATGACAAATTACGTACGTATATGAAGAAGAAACCTGCAAGTCAAATGACATTCAGTTTAAACAGAACTTTTTGATTAAAAATCTTTGATTGTAACCTCTTTTCTTGTAAGAGCGTTTTAAAATATCGTTATCGGACTCCGATCATATAGTTACGATCATTTTATCCACAACGATATCGGATATCGGATCCTACTTCCAACGTATCATATTTGGACGATATAGTTCGTACGTGCGCTTTAGGTATACACTTTCTGCAAGTGTATGCGTGAGCGAGCCGCACGCGCTGTCGATATTGCTAACTCGTTAATGATGGATAGATAGATAGATAGAAAATTATTTATTGCACATGACAAAAAAGCAGTAGGTACAAAGCGTTTTTTTTCATGTTTTAATTAGCATATGTCGAATATAGTACATGTTTTTGTTGTTCTAAATTACCTAATCTTGTAATGAACTAACACCCATCAGTCATATACATAGTCTGGGCTCACACTAGGTCTCACAATAGAACTCCGAGTATCATGGCACCACAACACCCAGACCAGGAACAAATATTTTCAGTTTATACAAACATTTGCCCCGTAGCGGAAATCGAACCTTCAACCTCCCGCATCTCAGACGGCTACTCGCCCGCCGGGCCACAGAGGTTGAAAGACGAATGAGGCAATGAATTAAACACTTGTATAAGCAGTTAGCTATATGTACTAACAACATATCTCTAAGTCCATGCAACACAATTTGCATCTTTTTAATATTAATTGTATTATAAACGCAAAGACCGCAATAATGGATACTAAGTAAGGAAAAGGAAGATAATTATGTAACAAACAAACATTCATCCAAAGGTTCTTACATAAAGTTTATCACCACACATCATAGGGGGTGCTGCAGTATCTTACATGATCAAATGTTTAAAATAGATTTGAATGAAAATACGCCAAATGTTCTACTTTAGTACTTTAGGTCCATAGCAAGTTTAAATCGCCACTAGGGGGCGCTACGACGGAAGATGAAAAGTAAACGGTAGCACAGAATATATGACGGTAGTGAGTTTAAAATAAACTGGACACGTGCCAGTCAAACGCGCGCTAAGGGTTTCAATGCCCTGGGACATATCAGAAAAAAAAAACTGTATTAGATGTTGACGACCTCTGTGGCGCGGTGGGCGAAGGTTCGCCTGCGACGCAGGAGGTTGCGGGTTCGATTCCCGAATCGGAAGAAATATTTGTACAATCTACAGATATTTGTTCAGGGTGTTCTGGGTATTTTCTATGTATAATAAAAATATCTATCTATGTAATGTATTGTATTAAGTATATCAGTTATCAAGTACCCATAACACAAGCTTTGCTTAGCTTTGGGTTAGATAATGTTGTGTGAACTGTCCAGCATTATTTATTTATTTATTTATATAACTCGATTTCGATTGTTCAAAAATATATTTATCAATACAAGCTTTTATAAAATTAGTTATCGGAGCCATGTGCTGATCATAATGTGCCTAATTGTGGCCAGTCTACTATTATACATCGAGGAAACACGTGGTCCACATTCCGTCTCCATCATCAGATCAGCTCGCTGTCACCATAATATTGTATTGTCATCGGAATTTGAAAAGGTATGCAAAATTTCAGCTCAATCGGATGTCGAGAAGTGGTTCTAATTCAGCTTGCAAGTCTAAGCAAACATATAAAAGCTTGTAAAAAGACAGCTCTTTTATAGCCTGTATAAATAATATGCCTTCCATTATCATCGACGTAAATAAAATGAATGGACGGGCCTTAGGGAACGATAGTTTTGAAGCTTCTAAACAGACCTAGCTAGTATACTTCGCTGCAGTCAGTCTTTGTCACGGCAACGAGTGACAGCTATGCTGAAAAATACCAAAATTAGATACCTTGGTGATACAATGCCTTCCTGTGCTTTTCTGCAAGTGCAAACAACACAAGAAATACAAATAAAGCTTCAGGCATCGCATTTAATTCGTAAGTAAAGGTTTTGTAATATAATTTTCATCAATTGATAAAAAACTTATAAATCGTCGTGTGGTAGGAAAACTACATAAGTAACACATTTTGCGAAATCGACTTTATTGCATGGTTATGATGGCCCATACATGTCGATGGACACGTCTTGCTCTAGAGGACGAGCGACAAGGAGGACTACGCCCCAGGACATTATCTCAATGTTCCCCACTCTGAATGAAAGTTAACAGACACAAGTTTATACTCGTAGATAGTTTTAATTTTAGTCGACATACCTTTTTCTTTTTGATACTTAGAATTATTGTGTTCCACAATTTTTTTTCATTTTGTTGATTTTATAAGCATTAGTCGTATGATAAGTTTGTTATGTCACTTACTTTGAATTTATAAGTCTGCTAAAATAATGTAGGTGTTTCAGTAGTTTTCTAATATTCAGTCTTGATAAAAAAAATGATTATAAGTTGGTTTTATTTTAAAATGTATTTTAATATTATATAAATCTATACCCATGGATAGGATTGTCATATTCAAATAAGTAAATAATAGATCATTACAATTATTCAAAACTTTGGCGAGGGAAAAATACATAGTCGTTTTTTTTTTTTTTTCTTTTAATCAAAAGAACTAAAATGTATTATCATTAAATTCGAAAATAGATACAGTACCAATCTATAACATATCAAAACACGGACTGAAAAATTAGTTACGATAAAAAAGTTATTGCCATTTTTGACGCAATAAAACAGTAAATCGCGTTTTTCTCGCGATGTTGGTTTTGTTGTTGTTATTACTTATTTAGTTTTCCAACTACAGCGACGAAATATTTGACAAGACTTCACGCATGACGGATGGTCCGGTACAGACTGCAAAAAAATCTGATGCCTAAGGGGTATCGTATTGATTTAGAATTGTAATTTGCATTATTTACGCCAAAACATTGCTAAGCACGTCGCTTTAGGTAATTGCATATAATATGTAATGGCATGTAAATTAACCTTATAGCTTTCCAAAAGAAATCTAAGGTAAAAAAAAATGGATAGAAGTCATAAGACGAGCAAGAACAGACGACTTTTGGAAGTGGAATACATTTTCCCGTATTAGCTCTGATCATTTTCTACACAATGAATTCTATACGCCAAAAAACGGTTAGTGGTAGTAGAGCTCTTTTGTGAAAGAGTTCGTCCGGGGAAGTACTACCACCATACCTGTTTCTGCCGCAAAGCAGTAGTGCTCGCATTGCTGTGTTCCGGTTTGAAGGGTAAGGGTGCCTATGAAATTACGGCCACATGGGACTTTTCATCTTTATGTTTCAGGGTGGCGGGCGCAGTGGAATGCCACATAGGGCGCGTCGTAGGTGGACGTGACCTGAGGTAATGCACTGTTCATAGGCAGAGGGTACCACTTAACATCAGGTGGGCCATCTTCTTGATCTGTCATTCCAAGTAGTATAAAAAAACTCATTGTGCAAAATTCTTAAAACTGCACTCTGCAGTTTCTTAAATACTGGAATTTTTATTCATTTATGTTTCCGTACGATTTTTATGATATTTTCTTAGTTTATTGAGTGATGAAAAATATATTTTTCACAAATTGATTGAGCTGAAGACCTTAGGTGGACTTGCTTTTCTATTGATTTATATTGTGTATGTTTGAGAGCTGAAAAATAGATACGTAACTACATAAAACAGAAGGGAACCATGTATTTTTGTAAAAGTTTCATTCAATAATTGCATTTTTTTCGGCGATTTTTTGTACTATAAACCTACTGAAATAACTTTAGAAAACACATTGCATCTGTTAAAGTATTAAGTATTAAAAAAATACAGTTTTTAAGAAGTTCAATAATTTAATTTCACCTAGTTTATTTACAAGACCGCCAGGAGTGGCGCTATAGAGAAGAGGCCTTTACTCAGCAGTGGCTGGATAGATAGATAGATAGATAGATAGTTTATTTGTTGACCGTACCCTAAATCCGAATTGTCTTATTTTTCACGGACGTTTTGTATGGGGAAGGCCAGTCCATTTATTTTACTTTGGTCGAAGTCCATTATTATAAATCAATGTATTTGACAATCGCACATACTATTGGCCGAATTTATATAATGCCGCTACGAGTTTCGTAGCACTTCGTAGAGTCTACGCTACGGCCCGGCTCGTTTTAGTGGCGCCCGCCGCTTGGTTCATAATCCCTGAGAATCCTTTAAAAATACTTATTTTACTTTTTGTTTTTCAAACACAACTTATTTTGAAACCGGAGTAACCTTTTATCGAACTTTAAAAGGCTTCTGCATCGAACTTCTCAAACAAAAGTTGTTTTACAGTATTTACTTTACGTAACTACCTAGTACGTTCAATAACTTACTTTATAAGGCCGGGTTCAGGAGATGCTACTTAGCATGCTAATAGCAGCGAGAAAGACCAGACGCAAATAGCTTGCGGTTTGTGATTTGCTTGATTGGTATATATAGCGGCATTCTACGTATAGACTTTTAATGTATTTTAAACAATAATTTTCATGCACCACGTATATATCAATAGAGGCACCGACATATTATCAAAGTCATCTTTCATCAACAACAACACAACACCCAACAGTCACATACATAGTCCTGGTCCCACAGTAGGATCCCCTGTATCGTGGGTATCAGGAACTAAGAGGAGGTATCACAACACCCATACCCGGAACAAATATATGCAGGTCATACAAACATTTGCCTCGCAGCGAGAATCGAACCCGCAACTTTTGGCGCCTCAACTCGCTACTTGCTCGCCGCGCCACAGAGGTCATCATCAGCCTCAGCCTCATAAGTCCACTGCTGGACATAGTTCTTAAAGAAAGAAAGAAAGAAAGAAAGAAAATTAATTTATTTTACCACACGCACAACACACACATAAAACAAGAAGACAAAAACAATAATCTACTAAGTATAGGTATACAACGCATAGAACGCCATAACAGACGGTTTTGGCTCAACGTAAACAAATCCTCAACAACCCGAGGTCACTCCGCGAAGCCTGCGAAGACCCTAGGAAACTTCTGTGCTTCTAGACAGAGTTAGGCTGGCTAACTACTTAGTCAGAGAACTCTCACGCATAATAGACCACCCAAAGAGTTCGAATGTGGAAAACGGAGTTCTTTAACATTAACATTAGCCTACGCAGTATAAAAAAGCTCAAAGCGACCAAGATCAAGTCGACAAGTCAGCTCATAGCGACCAAGTCTCAGTGCCGTAAGTCATCACGGCAACACGCATTGATTGCAACTTTTTATTTTGGTCGAAGATTGTAACGACGTGTTTCGACTCTCGAGTCTTCTTGAGGGCCATCAAGGGTGAGTGGGACGCACCCCCTCCGCATCTGGATTTGGCACTGGAAAAAATTCCCGATGGTGCAATTATTGATTTGATACGGGTATTTATTTATTTAAGCTGTCGTTTCGACTATGTTGCAAAAGCCGTGGTCGCGGCGTGACTAGCATTTTTGAGCTATCGTCGAAATGCGGTGACATGGCAGTTGTCACTGATAATCAGAATCAAAAATGTCTGTGTTCATATTGCGTCACACCATATAACCAGCAGTGCCAGCAGTGGCCAATTTCTTTGTCGACCTCTGTGGCGCGGCGGCGAACGTTCGCCTGCGACGTAGGTTGCGGGTTCGAATCCCGCCTCGGAACAAATATTTGTGCGATCCGCAGATATTTGTTCAGGGTGTTCTGGGTATTTTCTATATATTATAATAAAAAATATCTATCTATGTCATATATTGTATTAAGTATATCAGTTGTCTAGTACCCATAACACAAGCTCTGGTTAGCTTGGGGCTAGATAATGTGTGATAGATGTTGTGTGAACTGTCCAGCAATATTTATTTTTATTTATTTATTCTTAGTACACTCATGGTACCAGTTCCACAGGCTGATGAGAGTATGCTGTTTGAAAAGCTAAAAAAACATCGTTTAAACACGGCCTAAGAATTTATTTCATGTTCAGTGAAACAAAAACGTGTTTTAAATAGAAGATACCTACTTCACGAGATTTTCGTAGCTCTATAGGGTTGTTTACAAAGCGTGTACGTACTTATATTGAATAGGAATCAGAAAATATCGCTCAATGAGCAATGTTAAACAGTGATCTATTCAAAAGCAGAAGCCTTTAGAAAATCAGCCTCCTTTCGAGACGTTTTTGCTGGCCTCATTTATCTTTTCCACATTTTCCATATACAATTTAGAGCTTGTGTCGACTATTGAAATTCAACTCTGTAACCAATTCAGTAGTAAATTAACACCATTGAAAAAGCGCTAAACAAAGTTTGGAAAGCTCTGTTAGTTTCACTGCATACGCAAATCACGTTCAAAAGGTGTAATATTTAGTCGACACAGATATATATATAACTGTAAACATATAGAATAGAATAGAATATTCTTTATTGCACAAAACAAACAATGTACATAGGCATTAAGTCCACGACTGAACTTATATATATATATATATATAGGAAGATGGTGTGCCCTAATTCTATTTCTAGCTCTCAGTCGTTTTTAGGGTTCCGTAACAAAAATTACGGAACCCTTATGGATTCGTCATGTCTGTCTGTCTGTCTGTCTGTCCGTGTATGTCACAGCCACTTTTTTCCGAAACTATAAGAGCTATGCTATTGAAACTTGGTAAGTAGATGTATTCTGTGAACCGCAATAAGATTTTCAAACAAAAATAGAAAAAAAAACAATAAATTTTTGGGGTTCCCCGTACTTAGAACTGAAACTAAAAAAACTTTTTTTCATCATACCCATACGTGTGGGGTATTTATGGATAGGTCTTCAAAAATGATATTGAGGTTTCTAGTATAATTTTTTTCTAAACTGAATAGTTTGCGCGAGGGACACTTCCAAAGTGGTAAAAAGTGTTCCCCCCCCCCCCCCCCCCCCGTAACTTCTAAAATAAGAGAATGATAAACAAAACAAAAAAATATGATGTACTATGCAAACTTCCAACGAAAATTGGTTTGAACGAGATCTAGTAAGTAGTTTTTTTTTAATACGTCATAAATCGTAATCCATCCAAGAACTTTTATATTATGTTACTTGCTGCTACGGAACCCTTCATGGGCGAGTCCAACTCGCACTTGGCCGCTTTTTTTATATACCTATTTTTTTGCTTTATCCGAGTCTTCCTGTCTATCATTTTGATACCTAGAAAATGTGTCGTGCCGTTTTTCTCAAACAAACTCGGATCTTTACTATTATTTTTAGTAACCTTCTTCGAGTTAAATTGACCTTGCCGGACTATGCCGGCAAACTTAGTATGAAAATCCATATCTTAGAGGGAATTTCACTGTGAAAATCCAATGGCAAGAACAGGTGGCAGAACAATCTATGCAAGAGGCTGCAACTAACGATGGACTCACGTATGTAGACTCATCCACACCTGAGTTGCAGGTAATCTATGCAATCTATCTAGGCAGAACAATCTATGCAAGAGGCTGCAACTAACGATGGACTCACGTATGTAGACTCATCCACACCTGAGTTGCAGGTAATCTATGCAATCTATCTAGGCAGAACAATCTATGCAAGAGGCTGCAACTAACGATGGACTCACGTATGTAGACTCATCCACACCTGAGTTGCAGGTAATCTATGCAATCTATCTAGGCAGAACAATCTATGCAAGAGGGTGCAACTAACGATGGACTCACGTATGTAGACTCATCCACACCTGAGTTGCAGGTAATCTATGCAATCTATCTAGGCAGAACAATCTATGCAAGAGGCTGCAACTAACGATGGATTCACGTATGTAGACTCATCCACACCTGAGTTGCAGGTAATCTATGCAATCTATCTAGGCAGAACAATCTATGCAAGAGGCTGCAACTAACGATGGACTCACGTATGTAGACTCATCCACACCTGAGTTGCAGGTAATCTATGCAATCTATCTAGGCAGAACAATCTATGCAAGAGGCTGCAACTAACGATGGACTCACGTACGTAGACTCATCCACACCTGAGTTGCAGGTAATAAAAAGAAGTAGATAGATAGATAGATACGTTTATTAATAAAAAGGTTCAAAACATATTTCATCGTTTTGTTGTAACCGCGTAAACCAAGGTAGTTTTGTGATGGTTACTGCGCATTCGCTTGACTCGCACTATTAACTTAATTTAAAAGATATTTATATAGGAAAGTAAGGAGTGCAACTCGTATTAATTATTTTCCCACTTACACCGGGCAGATGTAACAACTGTTTCTCCTATAAAACGAATTTCATGTGGTTATCGTGGCTTTGACTGTTCCTTGCTGCCTCCTGTGGAGGGTTAAAGGGGGAGCGAGACTTGTGAGTTAACTTGAACAAATCGGCTTGTACGTAGGTTAATGTTAGTCTGAGGATAACTTTCGAACTGTTTATCCGATCTTCATGTCTTCCGATTTTGATGACCTCTGTGGCGGGGCGGGCGAACGTTCGCCGGCGACGCCAGAGGTTGCGGGTTCGATTCCCGCCTCGGAACAAATATTTGTGAGATATGCAGATATATATTGTATTAAGTATATCAGTTATCTAGTACCCATAACACAAGCTCTGCTTAGCTTGGGGCTAGATAATGTTGTGTAAACTGTCCAGCATTATTTATTTATTTATGTTATTTGGTAGGAGTAGATTGTAGATGTAGTACATTATGTAAGTTATGAGGTAAATCGTTTTTTTTCCGGGTTTGGTGAGTTTTGAGATATGTGGGTCCAAAGTCCAAGATGAGTGAACAAAGATGTCAAGTGTTTGTTTGGACATTTTAAAATTATTTCCTATTTTTTTTGTGTTAGTGGCTTCTGTGCTTTATTAGCAACAATTTAGCCAGTGTCCAGTTTGATGTTCCCAAGAGGGTCCTGTGTAAATAGTTTGTAGGTACTTAAATATTTAACGGAGTCTACTAAGGTAAGAAACTTGGTACATACATCGCGTGTATTACAACTAGTATATTTAAGAAACCTTTCGGGGCAGCGAGCTTTGCCTGCCCATTGCCACTTCAACTTGCTGATTCTTATATCGTTACAATCAATATATATAAAATCGTTGCGTGACTGACTGACTGACTTTTTTTTATTTTTTTATTCTACTTTGGTGTCGGAACAAGCAAGAGGCCCACCTGATGTTAAGCGGTAACCTCTGCCTATGAACAGTGCATTACCTCATAGGTCACGTCCACCTAGGACGCACCCTATGTGACATTGCACTGCGCCCGCCACCCTGAGACATAGATGAAAAGTCTCATGTGCCTGTAATTTCACCAGCACCCTTACCCTTCAAACCGGAACACAGCAATGCGAGCACTACTGCTTTGCGGCAGAAATAGGTATGGTAGTAGTACTTCCCCGGACGAACTCTTTCACAAAAAAGCTCTACTACTACTGACTGACTATGAACGCACAGCCTAAACCATAAGTCCTAGACACCTGAAATTTGGAGGGTACGTTCTTTTTATGGTCTAGGGGTGCACCGGGGTGTTTAAGTTTGTATGGAAAAGTACACGCGGACGAACTCGCGGGCATTCCACTAGTCATTTGTAATTTTTCAGTCTAGAACTGCTCTGCTTTACATGAATCCAAAAGATACTCTTTGACCAAAACCGTTTTCACTTCGTACACACGTTTACCATAAAAAGTTAACAACACGACTCAACAAACGCCAACAAGCTGCACGCAAAATACAACCCTTTATTTAACATTTATTGAAGCTCTTTACAAAATCGCTGGTATAGTTCATGGAGCATTTATATTTCCTAGCGTTTTCCACACACAATACATAGAGCGCCCTCGTGTGTCATTCCAAATCAACTAGCAAAGTAAAATGAGCTTTATCGTACTGATGTTAGTTTCAATTTGGCTAAGACAATTTAGCGATTTACAAAAAACTAATTTATCGCTTGGTTCACGATTTTTTTTAGAATATAATTGAGGTGGCACTTGCTAACCATATTCCTCACTTGGTGTAAGTTTCGAACACGGTCAGTTATTGAGTGGCAATGGGTAAGGTACATTCATTATATTAGAAACACGCCTTTTTCCCCGTAATGGGGGAGAGCCTCAATGGGGCTCTTTACACCGTGGTTTGAACCATTTTTGAAATATATACGTGACAAGTGCGCTCATCGCCGCTATTGCTTCCCACGAATGACTCAGATAACACTTTATTCTAAGTCCATGGTAATAACACATTTATATATGAAACAAATAAGTTTTTTGTAGCAAAATGCTTTTTTCAAAATGAGTTTTTTTTGAAAGTGTAAACAATAATCCACACTTAAATCCACACTTAATAACATTAAATTTAAATGCGACCCAACATTTCCGCTCAAGCGGGATTCGAACCCGCATCTTCGATTAGCCGAATTGATAGTGCCCACTTTCGTCGCCTGCGTTAGCTCATTCCATGACCAAACTGGTCAAGGTGAAAGTGAAAGTGAAATTTGTAATCGGAAAACGTGAGCTGATTAAAATGATCCCAAACACTGCCATCGAGGAGTTCCGTTGTCCAACTCTTGTACATCGTCAGATCAGCTCGCTGTAGCCATAATATTGTACTGTCATCAGAACTAGACAGGTGTGCAAAATTTCAGCTTAATCTGATGCTTACTTGAAAAGCTGATAACTTTGAACCGGAACAAAAACGAAACGGAAAGACAGACAACGAACTTTTAATAAAATGTAATAATGAAAAATTGATATCTTATTTTTATTTAATGTTATCTAGATAATTCTGGTCTTGCGTCTGGAAAAAAGTTACGTAAGTACGTGTTATTTTTGACGCTGGTGTTAGTTGCCACAATTTTTTGTTGGGCCTATCAGAGTCTTTTTCCCTGTAAAAACTCAGTTTTTCTGCCACTATTTAAACTGGGTTATGACTTGACGGAGACTCTTGACGACTTGACTATAAATATATATTAATTATATAACTTGACATTGGCTAAATTGTTGCAAATAATGCACAGAAGCCAATTACCTAAGATAAGAAGAAGAGTGCTGAGTCGGTTTTTAAGGTTCCGTACCCAAAGGGTAAAACGGGACCCTATAACCAAGACTTCGCTGTCCGACTGTCCGTCTGTCACCAGGCTCTATCTCATGAACCGTGATAGTTAGACAGTTTAAATTTTCACAGATGATGTATTTCTATTGCCGCTGTAACAACAAATACCGAAAAAACAGAATAAAATAAATATAAAAAACACGTTTGTTGTATGGGAGCCCTCTTCAATATTTAAGGGGGCTCCCATACAACAAACGTGATTTTTTAGCCGTTTTATAGATAATAGTACGGAACCCTTCGTGCGCGAGTCCGACTCGCACTTGGCCGGTTTTTAACAACCGTTTGACGTATAGTGTAGTGTAACACTGTTATGTATGGCGACCACGAACCTATAATAGTTTAGATATAGATTCGTGATGGCAACAGTGATGAGCGTACACTTTGTGGACCTCAATTTCCATACAAAAATCCTTATTACATCACACCGTGTGTCTGTCCGTGTCAAATGCTTATACTTACACGGGAATATTCTTAGCGTTCCTCCAACTATCCTCGACTCGACTCAACCTCACTCGTATACCATTGTCGAAAACATTCAAATTGACAACAAAATATCCTTTAGGTTGAGTCAATTCTAGGAAAGTTAGAGGAATGAGTTAGAACAAAGTTCACCAACAAATAAACGGGTTTTTACCGTAACATAACGTCAAAGTGACAAATAATATATATGAAAACATCTGTCAAATGAGTTGTTTAAGATAAACAGTCGTTAATGTGTTGGTGATCAGTGGCCTAGGAATACCGGTGTTAGACTCAGCCCTCTGGACCACCAATTGCGTGCGCGCCGCAGATTAATGCATACAGTCGATTTGGCGGTGTCGTAGTGAGACTCACACTTAATATTTAATCTACGGCGCTTCTCAAGCCTCCAAATAGTCCATTGACGAGCGCCGCTATAGCGAATTAACACTATTCAGGGGAAGTTTGAAAGAGGACTACCTACTCTCATACAATTTGGTCGCATTCACAAAGATTCACTCCTTAGCTGGTTCGATGAATGGCTTTATGAGGCGTTCCATTTCAACTTGGGCTCGGGCGACGCCTAATTTCAAAGTTTGTTGTTGAAAGAGTGCTAATTAAATAGAAACATATTCTAAGATAGAAACGATAGATATAAGTTGGTACAAAATATTAAGAGCTTGATAAAAAATATCGCACCCAGCAGTCCTATAAGGCCTACCTACTTAACTAACTCCATACAGTTTTTAAACTGAGTTATCATAAAAACGTGATCAGGGGAAACGGGGGAACGGGGGATCGGGGGAAAGTTTTGGGGGTATGTTTGTACGTTACTGAATTAAAATATATATATATATATATATATATATTTTTATGTTACTGAATTACACCGTTAAGACTGACTCAATTTCGATTGAATTTGGTACACAGATAAATTATTACCTGGATTGATTCATAGGCAAATTTTTAACAAGGTGAATGCGAGTGAATTACTGACGAATTACGACGATGAATGCAATGACGAATCGACACTTTTCATTTTTTGTGCTAAATAAATGTTTTGACAATATTGCATGAGTGAAATGAATGTTACTTTAGAGTACATACTTTTCGAAGTAACTACCATAATAACAAGGTGCTACTTAGAAGATCATATTATTTATTATAGGGTATGACGGTAAGACCGACATATTTGCAAAAAGTAACACACGTTTGTTGTCACGAAAAGAAACTCCCCCATCAATTTTTAAATACATCCATTCATATTAACCTACAAGACCGCTCATTATGTTAACACAATAGGGACAGCCCTAGCGTGTTTTTCAGGCGCTACAGCGTTCCAAAAGCGAAAAGGAAAAACGGAGCGTGCCTGAACAAAGCCGCCTACACAATAGCGACCGAACAATGCCAACTAGAGCTGCTTGTATCATTCCGAGATAAAGGATATCGATGAGTGTCACCCCTAAGAAAGTGGGACTGGTGACACACTGATGAGGAATAGTATGTGTGTGAACTTAGCAGATCATAAATAAATGAGAGTTCTATTCGCAGGCAGCATAGTTCTACAGTTCCTGATACTTTTTAGAAATAGATCTAGCATTTTTCCCTTAAAAAAATTGACAAATAGTCACATTCGATGTGTGCCAGTCTACCAGAAAGTGAGAATGTCTATTGACCGAACGTTGCTGGAGGGCAATTCTCGGATTGTAGAGATTAAGTCGAACTCGACATATGTCGAAAAAAGATGGCGAATGTCGAATAAAATCTTAATTTGCTATTCTCGTGATGTCACAAATAGACATAAGTCGACCAAAATCATTCAAATCGAATACGATTTGATGGTTATTGTGACATTTTCGTGTTTTTTTTTTGTAGACATTCATGCTTCGACATTATCTCTAATTAGAGATAATCTCTACAATCCGAGAATTGCCCTCCTGGTTTTATGACAAGCTGATAATGACTTTATTACTGTGGTCAAAGACTTTATTGGCCAAAAGCTAGTTTAACATTCTCAGGGGCAATTCTCGGATTGTAGACATTGACGTTGAATAGTATTGATGTCGAAAATTAGTAGGAGGTACAGTCAAACATATTATTATCATAATATTTATTCCTGATTTTTTTTTAATTGGAAAATCTTGGACTTTAAATTATGAATGAAAAATCTCGAATGATAAATCTCGGAGAATAATCACGAAAGAAAAATCTCGAATTTAAAATCTCGATTGACAAATCTCGGACGTAAAATCATGAATTTAAAATCGCGAACGAAAAATAAAATCTCGATCAAAAATATCGAATTAAAATCCGAAATGAAAAATTTAACCCAGGTACCGTGTTACCAAAACATTGACATGCAGTTTTAAATTTGATCGAAATAGACTAAACACAGTGAAACTTTTATTTTCGCGAACACAAACACACCCATCGTTACATGTCATAGTCCAGACCCCAGACAAGGAAAGAGGGTGTGTTATTTTATGTGTGTTTTGTTTTTTGTGTGTTTGTTAATGGCAAAACAATGGCAAGCGAACAATGCCAAAATGAGGTATTTGTTCAAAAAAATCCCGATTTTTTTTATATATAAATCTATGCAAGAGTGTCAACCCTAAAAATTTGGACTGCTGACACACTGCTGACTAATGCGTGCTAGTTTTGTTTCATATCATGATCAATGCAGTCAGCATTGATCATTGCTACCATCCCGAAGGCCAAATCTGGTACAAGAGCTGATTGTCATTCGGTGATAAACTAGTGGTTAGTACCTCGCGAATACATGCGATGTAGGTAGGTTACCTAGTTTACTTACCTTTCTAACGGACTTCTAAAAACATTTACTGAGATCAAAATTTCACGGGTCCACCTCGATAAACTATCTAACACATCATCGGAAGAACCTTTAAAAATGATTAGCCTATGGGACGTAAACATACCTATTAGTATAAGTAGCTGAAGAATTCGTTGATAGCCTCTTTTTGTGAAGTCAGTTATCATCTCAAAATAATCTCGCAAAGTGTGTCATCACGTGCAGGAATATCTGTGTAAGGTTTCGAGGATCGAGTTTTAGACCTACACCGTCATTCAAATTCCTTGAAATTGGAGGTCAACAATGGATCATTTATTGGTAATTGTTTTGCACAAGTTCCTAAATTCTTCAGTTTTAGACTTTTCCCTGTATTTGTGTCACAAAAGCTACAAGCATACTTAATTTCAGCATTTTAGGATGCTGGAAGTACCCTAAGTTTTTTTTTTTTGGCATTTTCTATTTACCCTAGTGTCTCGAAAACTACATAGTCTAAAAAAATATTAAAAATAGCTTTGGAATGTTCAAGCAAAGCGCTTTCACATGATAACCCACTTGACTTGACTGACTGACTGACTTTATTTTTACCTGGACCCCGATATCTCAACAACCCCCAGACCGATATAGCTTACATACAAATTGTACCAATACTATCTACTATTTACTTTATACTATGCAAGGATAAGGATGTAACAAAAAAAATATTTTACCTAATTAATATTTCAAGTGACAAATATTGTTTCAAATATTTCGTAGTGACAAAGATTGAGAAAGTACCTATGCTTAGATGGTTTGGGCATTTATAAAGGATAAACGCTAGTAGATTGACGACACGGGTACCGGTCATAAGACGAGCGTTAATGGGACAGTGAGAATAGGAAGACCTCGGCGAACGTATTCAAACCCTGGAAAAAGGCCGGTCAAGAGTACCCTTAACCGACGAGCATGCATGTTCCTTTAAGTGTCGCAGGTCTGGTCGCTTGTCTATGACCTAACGCAGGAAAACCTAACCAAGAAAGAACCGGTGACAATAGTAGAGGAATCCTATCCTACTAATATTTTAAATGCGAAAATTTGTGTGTGTGAGTATGTTTGTTACTTCTTCACGCTGAAACGGCTGGACGGATTTGCATGAAATTTGGAATGGAGATAACTGGACTCCTGGAATAACACATAGGCATATTTTTATCCCGATATTCCCACGAGATCGAGACTTACGCGGGTGAAACCGCGGGGCACTGCTAGTATTGGAATATTAGTGGGTATTGGTGAAAGTAGTATAGTAGTGTCAAAAGCAGTATCACAAAAAAATAAGAGTAATTAGATTTTGTGCGTTACTGCATGTTTCTACTAGACAAAGCAAAAGTTGTCAGCTCAAAGGCGAGCGCCGCAGTATTAAAGTCGACGACACTTAGAACATAGCACATCCGCCAGCTCAGCACTAACGACGAAGTCCACAACAATGTGCCCTGTGAAGAGCTCCGAACAATCGAATGAAGACAATAAGCAGCGATACTCCGAGACAAAAAGAGGCGAAATAAAGGCTCACTTGTTTCCTGGCCGCATTGTGAGGAACGGGAGAGGGCAGAGACAAAAGCGTAATGTGCCACGGGCCCAAACAATGGAGCTCAGCCATTATTGTTACTGTAGCAGCGCTTTAGGAGTATGTAGCTGCGTTGCGAACTTGACATGGTGAGGTGGCCTTGCCGCCCAAGCGGCGCTATGCCTTTGTGCGAACTAGGTGGGTGCGGTCTAAATCTACCTTTACCAGGATAAAGGATTAACTTTCCTTTATCCTGCTAAATGTAGCAGGAAAGTCATCAGGACTGATTTACTGAAGATGTTACCGGTTTTGATCTGCGGTAGCGCAACTTGGCTTAGGTGCAATGTACCGCTACCATTGAAGTAGATTATGTGAACCTATATCTAAAGATAAAACGAGCCTTTTCTAAAGGGACTGATAATTTTTACCAACACTCTTCGATAGCTATTAATTTCCTGTTGTTAGCTTTCGACAGCTCTGTGAGACGGCGGGCGAAGGTTCGCCTGCGACGTAGGAGGTTGCGGATTCGATTCCCGCCTCGGAGCAAATATTTGTGCGATCGCAGATATTTGTTCAGGGTGTTCCGGGTATTTTCTATCTATAATAAAAAATATCTGTCTATGTATATTATATTGTATCAAGTATATCAGTTATAATATCTCAACCCATAAAACACAAGATCTGCTTAGCTTGGGGCTAGATAATGTTGTCTAGATAAAACTGTCCAGAATTATTTATTATTTATTTATTTTATTTGAATTCCTAAAAACGCGAAGTAAGACCAACAACGTCGTTCAAATTCCTAGAAACGGCAGGTCAACAATGGATGTAATACGGGTTATTGTTTTCTAGAGTAAAAGTTTCGAAATTCTTAAATTTTAGACTTTTCCCAGTATTTGTGTCATAAAAGCTACAAACATACCAAATTTCAGCGTTGTAGGATAAGTGGAAGTACTTTAGAGGTTTTGGTTTTTTCCTTTTGTTATTTACCCTAATATCTCACAAACTAAAAAAGTTTTAAAATTATAAAATATTGTTTTGAAATGTCGAATCAAGGGGCTTTCATATGACACTCCATGTGATCTGATATTTTCTTCTTTTTTTTTTACCCCCTCTTGGTCCCCAATATCTCAACAACCCCCCAACCGATATAGCTCATAACCTTACCGACAAATTGTACCAATACTATCTACCCCCCAATAAATTTTCATGAAGATCGGATTAACGGTTCGGAAGTTATGCTCGGACAAACATACATACATGCATACATACATACATACATACATACATACATACAAACGCCAATTCTTCCAAGTTGACTCAGAGAACTCGCTTCACTCGTTCAATTATAAGGAGTCTGTGCGATGCGCACTGTAAACAAATGGTAAAGAACCAGTGTGGTGAAAGTATTAACTTTCACCACACTGGTTCTTTCACTCAGCCCTTTCAGGGCCACCATATTTCAAGTTGGTCACTGACCTAATGTAGGGTGACCAGAAAGAACCGGCGAAGAGTATTAATAGTAATGAATGAATTTTAAAAACTTACCAGAATTCTCCTGTTATGCGTAAACCTGAAAAAAAAACTATTTTAAACAAATAATGAAGGCAATGGTCTCAAAAAAAAATAACGAGCCTTAGGCTAAGGTCAAACCAACGCGTTCAGCCCGCATCCTAAGTGGCGTGCACAGTGGCGATCAATGGTAAGACAATGGACCGCCACCGTGCACGCCACCGCGGACGCGGGCTGACCGTGATATGATGTGTTACATCTGAAATCTCACCTCCTTGGTAATATAAGCAACATGGCTGATAGTACCAACATCTCGGAAAAATGCTCGCTTCCGTCCCTTTTCACGAAATCACACCTACAGATTGAAGGAAAGCGAGAGGATTTTTTTTTTTTTTTATACTACTTGAATGACGGAACGAGCAGATGGCCCACCTGATGTTAAGCGGTAACCTCTGCCTATGAACAGTGCATTACCTCATAGGTCACGTCCACCTAGGACACGCCCTATGTGGCATTGCACTGCGCCCGCCACCCTGAGACATAAAGATGAAAAGTCTCATGTGACTGTAATTTCACCGGCACCATTACCCTTCAAACCGGAACACAGCAATGCGAGCACTACTGCTTTGCGGCAGAAATAGGTATGGTGGTAGTACTTGCCCGGACGAACTCTTTCACAAAAAAGCTCTACTACTACTACGATGTAACACATCAAAAAATACCAACCTAGAGTACATTTAACGACCTCTATAGCGCGGCGGGCGTAGGTTCGCCTGCGACGCAGGAGGTTGCGGGTTTGATTCCCGCCTCGTAACAAATATTTGTGCGATCTGCAGATGTTCAGGGTGTTCTGTGTATTTTCTATGTATAATATAAATATCTATCTATGTAATGTATTGCATTAAGTATATCAGTTATCTAGTACCCACAACACAAGCTCTGCTTACCTTGAGGCTAGTTAATGTTGTGTGAACTGTCCAGCATTATTTATTATTTATTTATTTTTATTTTCATGCTACTAAGAAAGGAGTATGAAAGAAAAGAAATGGCTTACCCAGCATTTTCTTTGCTTCGTCTTTTATTTGTTAAAATGATATATATGATATATGTTGAAGCAGCTGCTTTAAATTGACGATGAGAGGGCATTTTCGATTCAGATTTTTGTAAGTATGTGTACATAGCTTGTAATAATTTACGCAAATTACGTGAGCATTATTTACTGTAAGTTTATTAACATGTGTAAATACAGCCGTAAGCTTCGACCAAAGTAAAATAAATATTTACGTCGATGGCCGTAAGCTTCTTACATAATTTTTTCGCAAGCAACTTACTAGTTTAAGGGGCCTTACGATAGTGTACTTAATTAATTCCCAATGCAAAACAACTTTCCTTGTAATTATATAGCCCTCGCATGTCCTCTTAGGAGCATCATTTCGTTATCGGGGACAAAATGACCGGCCGTTTGATCTCTCGCCTTTATGACTTCTCCAGAGCCTGCGGTGGTGGGTGAGTGCTCAGCGGGACGGCTTCAATGGCCGGCAGTTTTTAGTGATACAAGTGGATCGCCCGCGACTTCGTCCGCGTGGTTTTTTTTCCATACAAACTTCAACACCCCGCTTAGGGAGTATATTTTGGAAATTGCTATCTTAGTGCAACCCTAGACAACTAATAATTGGTAATTTGTTTTGTTAGTTACCTATGTACGTTCTTGCATAGTACCAGCTGGGATTTTTTACCCGACTACGCCAAAGCCAAAAGAAAGGGTTATGTTTTTAGCTGTCTATGTCTGTAAGTATGTATGTATGTATTTATGATCTTAGTTTTGTTTTGGAAGATACGTTGGTCTATCGATCGATTGAACTTTTCACTATTTATAAAATAACGCAATACTATTTCTTATAATCAGTTAAAACAAAACTAAACCAAGAACGTAACGTTCGAACAGTTGAGACGTAAAAATTGCGCAATTGGGGCCCTGATCACACACTAGGATCCCTGTCTCTGGGTATCGCAGGAACTACGAGTAACATGTACCACAACACCTAGACCCGGAACAAATATTTAGGTACAGATCATACACACGTTTGACCCGCGCAGCAGGAATCGAACCCGCAACCTCTCGCATCTCAGCCGGCTACTCGCCGGCCGCGCCACAGAGGTCGTATACTATAGTAGCATGGTTAGTTTCGAAAATCGTGATTCAACAAAATTAAATATTGTAAGCGTTTTTATACAAAAGTAGTATTCGTAGAATATTATTACTATTCGTAGAGTATTTTGACCACAATATGCATGCGGTTTTCGTATGCACTGCACTTATATACCTACCTATACAGTGCATGTGGCTGTGTGCACGCTCGACCGACGCTGAATGGACCGCGGCGGTGAATCTCACGATACGAGAGACGTATCAAATTCAATCTCACACTGCTCTATGGATAGCAATATTAAAATTGAAATTCAAGCATGGCTATGAATGCGATAGGTACCTACTATTATTCAACTATAGTGGGAGAAGATTGAAGATCAGAAAGTTTGGGTTTGGGTAGAAATCTATCCGCCTTACCTACTTATAAAAATCTTGCAAAATTTAAGCAATGCTTAAAATATTGCGGTTGCTACTATTACTTATTATTTGAATACTTATCGTAAGACAGTGATAGGATTCATTTATAGCAATGCTTAATTTATATAAAACTAGTGCCCACCCGCGGTTTGGCTCGCGTTTTACCAGGATAAAAAGTAGCAATACATACATAGGCTCAATACATACATACATAGACATACGCCTTTTTCCCCGAAAGGGAAGGCATAGCCTCAAATGGCTTGTTTACACTGTGGTTGTCATCATCGTGGGAATATAGACGTGATAAGCGATGAGCTCATCGCCGCCATTACTTCCCACGACTGACTCGGCTAACGATTTCTTCCAGTAATAACGCTAGCAGTCAGGACAAATCTAATACTAACGAATCTAACCAACAGTCCTTATCTATCTGTGTACCAAATTTTATCGAAATTGGTTTAGTCGTTTCGGCGTGATTGAGTAACAAACAGAAACATCCAAACTAAATTTGTCTTTTATGATATTAGTGGGATTCAAAAATCGTAAGCGTATTAAAAAAAAAACTTTATTTGAGACACACAGATCCATAATTTGGATAGTACTTACACAAAAATACAGCACTTATGAAAATATTATTAATACCTACAGTAACACAGTTACATTTTTATTCTAACAACTAGGCAAAATGCACTCAGTTATATGTGTAATTGGCCATAACTGAATGCATCTTGGTCCAGTGCTGAGTGAGGTGGGAATCTGGCCTATCGGCGACCACAGCCAGGAGCCACACCATGCACACACCATTTCCAGATTTATTAGTCTTTGCTCTCATTTATGTCTCGAAGCACAGATTTGATTGGTAGCTATCCATAATCCATGAATGAAAGGTCGTAAAAAAAAACAAATGATGAAAACCAAATTCAGGTTCTTCTGTATGTACCTCAATCCGACCGTCAGTCGTGAAGGTGCCATGAAATCTAAAACATAGGTTCCTATTATTTAATGCATAATCAGTTATAATTCGCTCTATCCTAATCTGAGTAATATTGCCAAGTCACTATCTTAAACAATAGACGGATAGTGGTCCGAAATTCAGGTTCGGTTCTATTGTAATGAATTAATTAATAAAATCGGGGTGGGGGTGGCCATTGTCCGCGAGGATGGACCTGATCTCATTAAGCAGCATTGTGACGCGTAACAATAGCTGACCAGCACCTCAGCGCGCGTCAGCATTTAAAGTTTAATTGATCCTAGTGCTTATCATAAATCAATTTGATTATGACGTGTGGAACAAGCAACTTATTTATGGAGGGATTTTTAATCTCATTATGACTACAGCACGTTCACCGTAAGATGGCGCCTGTAAATACTCCATGGCAGGTGCCAACTTACGGTGAACGAGCCGGACCGCTCACCGTAAGATGGCGCCTGTAAATACTCCATGGCAGGTGCCAACTTACGGTGAACGAGCCGGACCGCTCACCGTAAGGTGGCGCCTGTAAATACTCCATGGCAAGTGCCAACTGAAGTCATTGACATAGCCCATCGGATTAGTAAGGGGAGGTGGCAATGGGCTGGTCATATATGCCGAAGAACCGACAACCGTTGGGGTAAGCGAGTTCTTGAGTGGGGACCGCGTCTTGGCAAACGTAGCGTGAGACGCCCTCTGGCTAGGTGGAGTGATGACCTCGGGCAGTGGGTTAATGTGGGCTGATGATGAAGTGCCAACTTACGGTGAACGAGCCGGACCGTTCACCGTAAGATGGCGCCTGTAAATACTCCATGGCAGGTGCAAACTTACGATGAACGGTCTTCAGTATTAAACAAGGCCTACTTTTTTTTTTGTGACGAATTTGATTTCTGCTAACAGATACCGTATTGCATTGAAAAATTAATACGGTTATGTGAGGTTCACGGACTAGTGGACTCATTAAAACCACCCCAGTGGCCATCCTCTGTGCATGTCGATGGATCCGGGATCTCCTACGAAACGCACCGGTGGTGCCCATCTCGCGCGGCGCCAAACAGGGCCCATCCCGTGGGGACCAAACCTTACTCCATACTTTAGTAAATACTACTTTAATACGAAAGTCCGAAGTTATGTCGAAAATGACAGAACCTCTGAATTATTTCTGGTTTTGTTCAAACCAGGCAGCCCCTTCTTCTTAGCTTAGGTAATGGCTTCTGTGCATTATTTGCAACAATTTAGCCAATGTCAAGTGATATAATTATTATAGTTTAATAGTCAAGTCGTCAAGAGTCTCCGTCTAGTCCTAACCCAGTTTAAATTGTGGCAGAAAAACTGAGTTTTTACAGGAAAAAATCCACCATTTCGAAAAGACTCGCAATACACTCAAATTTCACTACATCACACATGTGCCATTTATCCAAGTTAAACCGGTTAAAATGCCACTAAAAATACACGAAATAACTCGAAAAAACATTAAAATGTAATAAAATAAAAATGACGACGTTTCTTTCAAAAATGGCAGATTTCAACCAGGCAGCCCCTTATTTATATTCTACAAAATTAAAGTTGACATTTGAAGTTGATTTGAGTGATAAAAAACTTATTTATTTATTTATAGAAAGAATAATACAACTAATACAAGTAGGTATGTATAGAATTTTAAAAAAAAAACATTTATGAAGCAGTTGTGAAGACCGCTGCTAACGATCTAAAGGTTGGTCAACTGATCCAAATCACTACCAGACAAAAGCGTCCCTAAGATGCTGGCTGCATTGCCACGCTGAATGGCAATACTAATGCGTTGAGCCAGATAAGAGCCAGCTCTCGGGTCAGGCGCGCTTCGATCAGACGCCATGAAAGAATTTTGAATACTCGAAGAGCCCCGGTACCCCATGGACCCAGAATCTCGACCCCAAGAGACTCAAATAAGCAAGCTCTGTCGAGACTTGCATATTTGCGTCTTTTGAGGTACTTACGCACAAACTTATGAAAGTCTTGAGAACACATTTTCATGCCTTACAAGAAAATACACTAAAACCTCGAGTGCGAATTGAATCCGCAACAAAATGTGCATCCTAGCATTTCGTAGACGGATGCTACGTGGTGCTACGACGCCGTATTTCGGCTTTTGGCGTAGCTTTGCACTTAGAATTCTTAATTTTCAGTGTCATAAAAGTAAAACTGTTTTAAAAGAGATACCTGCACCTTTTGTTTTCCTCTTTTCTTTTTCTGTCGAGTAACTCAATAATTCATGAGTTCTTTTATAAATTACATATGTAAGCAAATCAAAATTATTATTGTTTTCTTACTTTTTAACCCCCAACGCAAAAACGACGGGGTGTTATAAGTTTGACGTGTTTAAAGTGTGTGTGTGTGTGTGTGTGTGTCTGCTGTAGCATCGTAGCTCCCGAACGGATGAACCAATTTCGTTGTTTTTTTGTTTGAAAGGTGAATTTGTCAGGAGTTTTCTTTGCTATGTTTGTTCAAAATCGGTTCAGCCGTTTAATTGCGTTGAGGGTTTGTTTAATTTTTACAAAATTAATTACTTGTTTCTTTAGATAGATAGATAGAAAATTCTTTATTGCACATAAAACAAAGAAGTACAAAGGCGAACTTAATGCTAGAAAGCATAATAGCATAGTTTCTTTATGTTGCCCTATTGTCAAACCACAGATAAAATAATACTAGACAAACTAAGAATTATGTAGTAACCTACTGTAAAAGGCCTACCACACGCACAAGCTTCATGATGCGTGTGGTTGGTGAAACTGATAGTTATACCTACCACACTTACGGTGTTCTGTGTACAAACCTGCCTGCGCAGGCAAACTGTTCATGTTCTGGTTAATACTACTGAAAATCCTAGCCACCCACAACACAGGGAATCCTAGTGTTTAACTCTATTATCGTACCATCGTGTTTTTTTTCTTGATCAATTAATGATAATAAATATTATTATTAAGTAAGTATATAAAAAGTTTTTTTTTTTAATATATGTTGGACTAAGTTATTTTTGTTTGTACAGTTATCACAATATTGTAATTGATTAGTAGTATTAATGAATTGATTAAGTATTTATTTTATCCAATGTATGTAATAGAGACGTACCTATTTTAAACCATTTGCATGCTTGTGAAGCAAGAACATGTGCTCCTCACTACAACATAAGGCCTTCCATGTACCCTACCATGTTCTAGCAAATAAACTGATTTCATTTCATTTCATTTCATATTATCATCACCTCTCTATATTACGACTACTGTGGCGCGGCGGGCGAGTAGCCGACTAAGATAAGGTTGCTGGTTCGATTCCCGGTATGGGATACAAGTTTGTATGATCTGCAAATATTTGTTCCGGGTCCAGGTGTTGTGGTGCCATGGTACTCGTAGTTCCTGATAACCACGAAACAGGAAATCCTAGTGTGGGCTTAGGATTATGTATGTGACTGTATGTATTATCATCAGCTTTAGAAAAACCCACCGCTGGACATAGGCCATAGAATGCCTCGTCGAATGGTCTAGAGCCGCCGCCATCCACCGACATCCTGCGACCTTTAAAAAGTCTTTGGTCCATTGGGAAGGATCTTCCTAAAAATTCCCAAGTGGTTGTCTCATTGCGAGCTATACGACCTGCCCATTGCCACTTCAACTTGCTTATTCTGAGGCCTATGTCGTGGAAGTATATCTTGTTATTTTACTAGGTAGGTACTTCATTTGTTTTAATACAGTAGGCTGAAATTGTGATCCATCATGGACGGAATAACATCGCGCTGAATAGAGTGGGTAGCTTATGAGTCATGACCAGTATTCCTAGACACCTAGATACACCCTTTCGAACCCTTCTGGTTTCGGATATTATTTTGTACGGAAGGGGTTCTATTTATCCTGGTGGTTCCGTACTATTGTTGCTTTGGATCGAGTGCGAATTGTCACAGGCAGGATTCGGGCGATTTTATCAATCGCTTATGGATCCTAACAAATAGATGACTCATTTGGATTAGATGAAATTGTTTACATTTTTGTGGCAGGTACCTAGATAGTACCTAGGTAGGTAGTAGGTACATTTTAGTATTGTCCGGGTAAATACTACCACCATACTACTACTACATTTTAGTACTATTTCTGCCGCAAAGCAGTAGTGCTCGCATTGCTGTGTTCCGGTTTGAGGGGTAAGGATGCCGGTGAAATTACAGGCACATGAGACTTTTTCATCTTTATGTCTCAGGGTGGCGGGCGCAGTGCAATGCCACATAGGGCGTGTCCTAGGTGGACGTGACCTATTAGGTAGAGGTTACCGCTTAACATAAGGTGGGTCACATGCTTGTTCCGTCATTCAAGTAGTATAAAAAAAGAAGATAGATAGCCATGCCTATAACATAAGAATAACAAAGTTTTTAATCATTTTTGAAGAAATCGTGTGTGGGTGGCAGACCGACTCCAAAGAGATTCCTTACCATAGATTTAAATAACAAGATACGGGAAATCAACAAAATTTGCATATTTTCTTGACACCAAAAAATTGGCAGTCATTTTATCACATCATCCGCCCAAGATGGCAATTCTCGGATTGTAGAGATTAAGTCGAATTCGACATATGTCGAAAAAAGATAGCGAATGTCGAATAAAATCTTAATTTGCTATTCTCGTGATGTCACAAATAGACATAATTGGACCAAAATCATTCAAATCGAATATGATTTGATGGTTATTGTGACATTTTCGTGACATATTTTGTAGACATTCATGCTTCGACATCTCTACAATCCGAGAATTGACCTCCAGGAGGGCATGTCTCGGATTGTAGAGATTATTTCTAAATTAGAAATAATGTCAAAGCATCGTCTACAAAAAATGTCACGAAAATGTCACAATAACCATCAAATCGTATTCGATTTGAATGATTTTGGTCGACTTATGTCTATTTGGGACATCACGAAAATAGCAAATTAAGATTTTATTCGACATTCGCCATCTTTTTTCGACATATGTCGAATTCGACTTAATCTCTAAAGTACGAGAATTGCCCTCCTGTCCTTACGCAAGTAATATATATTTATATTTTCTAAGTTATGTGATATTCTTATGGTAATTTTACTCCATACGTGTGTCGTTTTTCAAATTTTGGTCGAAACACAAAAATAAGTAAGCTTGTACTTTAGATACAACATGGCGTTAATAATGCGATTCCATTCGATCAGTTTGTCTGAGTTCGTTCCATTGTGGACGTAGAAAGCATTGTGCGAGTACAATCGCGCCATTACGCAGCATTGTGACAATGTTAACATATCGTTATCACGATCAGCGCCATCTATTGTCCACCAACAAGGACTTTGTGATGGAGTTTTATTTCTTTTGAGAAAGGGGGTGGGTTGTTTCCAATCTATGTGGTGGAGTAGTCGATGGAAGGTCTTTCCGCCATATTTGAAAAGAGACGTCGTCTACTTTTATTTTATTTAATTTCCTAGTGTTTTTTTTTAACTTTATTTTGTGTAATTTTGGTGGCATTTTACCCAATGCAGGTTTTAAGAGCTCAAGTGTAGTGAAATGAAATGGAAGAGAATTGCGTGACTTTTCAAATTGGTGGAAATTGTCTACCAAAATTTTAGTAAAACGTCCTCCATTTTACTAGTACATGACTTGACTGGAAGGTTGCAAATTATATTTAAAATACAATAATTACTAGGTATACTTGAAAATGTTAAATGCACAAGACATACGACGCCAATTATAAAGAAAAACAAATGGGGTTGGTTGTTTCTAATAGATGTGGTGAAGAAGTCGATGGAAATTACCTTTTGCTATTTAATCGAGCGAGCGAAGCGTCTCTGCTTCAAGTTAAATTTGCTTTCCTCTGTCAGTTTGTTGGTACCTACATGTCGTATTTTACAGCCCATCTTGGCGAAACTTGGTATAGGATCTTCTTCGTCGTTACACTCTTGGCAGAGTGGTCGTGGTCGTCACTTCAGGGTCTGTGGCTCGCTTCACAATCCTTCGCCACTCATCTTGCACCGCAGCTTTCCTGATGCATTCATGCAGTGGACCGTCCAAAGCTGCCTTGATTTTAGTCAGTCTATCTCATGGGCGATCTGCCCCGTGCTCGTGTGCCGTCAACTCTACCATCGGTATAGGATACGTGTTCTAAAATTTCAAAGAATTATTCGTCACCGCGATTTTTGATTGGAGGGCTATTTCCCCCAAAAAGGGGGGTAGTTTCCTGCGGCGCCATTTACCGATTGATTTAGATAATATTTGGCGAAAACATTCGGTAGGTAGTCAATTCTCAAATATGAGGAAAATTGATCAAGAGGTTGTCTAGATATACAGGTTGAGTTTTTTTTAAGGGCTCTTAGGTGAATTCTGTATCCTTGAGAGTTATCGAAAAGTGATGTTAGGAGTTAAGATTTTGAAAACAATAACTATAAATTTATTGGTTGTAGTTCAGTTAGGTTGAACAGGTCTGTGGTTTGAATACTGATTTCTTCGATACACTAATACTTTAGAATTATGCCTATGGTTTTCTTGAAATACTACTAATACTACTTATTTTGAGATCACTGACTTCACAAAAGGATGTTATCAATTAATTCGTCAGCCACTTATACTAACAGGTATGTAGTATTTATGCCCATGCTGCTTTGTCCAAGTTTCTTTCGAAATTATTTCCAGGTGGTCCCATTATCTCAGTAAATGTTTTTAGGAGTTGACTAGGGATGTAAAATCGGCGTTCGGGGAGGACCACTAGTTAGCTTCCGCCAGCGGCTACGCTCGCGTTATGTGGAGTTCCACTCAACTCCGTTACGGCTTAGCGGATTTTGATGGTATTTGGAGTGTTGATGGATGCTGAGGGGGGAGAAGAAGCAGAGGGGGAGGGACTATTTTTTATCCACGCGTGCTAAGCCACGGGCTAAACGCTAGTATACCTATAAAATGACGATACTACCTATCTATGTGGTAGGTATTCACACGGAAAAAAAACTATTCTTCAACGAAGAGAATATCTATTGGTCAAGAATAATAATGATTTATATATGGCCTAAACAATGTATTCTTCACTTTAGCATATTATTGTTTCAAATGTACTGTTTCAATCTGAGTATACGATTTTTGATTCTATCCCAAGAATATCAGTATTCTTAGTATTAAACTAACCCAATGTCGCATTAATTATAAATTTACCAACATTTAAGCATATGGTATTCTTAGAACAAGACAGCATTAACTTGTACTAATGATCACTTGTCTTAATTCAATAAAAGCTAGTTTTATTTCAAGTATCATATTCTTAAGGAACTCGAATATATTATTATTTAAAGACATGTAGTATTTTAATTTGAGAATACAGTTATTGTATTAAGAATCAATATGTTTCCATCGAAGAAACTTATTTTAAAACGAAATAATTCATATTTTTCAATTAAAATAATTTATTCTTAAACAAAGTGAAGTAATTTTTGCCTTAATACTTCAGTTTCTTGTAATTATACTAAATCTGTCTTTATTCAATAAAAGCAATTTTTATTTGTAGTAATCATATTCTCAGATTAAATAGAATTGATTATTGATTGAAGCATATCATACTCTCAGATTAAAAGAATTGATTATTGAGTGAAGTTTATGATATTCTCCAATTAAATATAATTGATTATTGATTGAAGCATATCGTATTCTCAGATTAAAAGAATTGATTATTGAGTGAAGTATACGATATTCTCCGATTAAATAGAATTGATTATTTATTGAAGCATATCGTATTCTCAGATTAAAAGAATTGATTATTGAGTGAAGTATATGATATTCGCCGATTAGATAGAATTGATTATTGATTGAAGTATATCATATTCTCATGTTAAATAGAATTGATTATTGATTAAAGTATATCATATTTTTCAATTAAACCGGATTTTCTTCCTAAAAGAGAACTTGCGTCTTCATTCAATAAAACTTAGTTTCATTCCAAGTATACCTTAACATTGGGTGAATCAGGATTATTCTTATTTGTAGTAAATATTTGTTTTAATTTGAGAACTCAATTTCTTGTAATAAATAAATGTTTGTCTTCATCCAAAAAACATAGTTTTAATTTGAATCAATATTGATTGTTCTTAGAAGACCTTGTGTTTTTGTACTGAGAATGTAATTTCTTGTGTTAAAGATCGTAGTGTCTTCATTGGATGGTATCAAATGCTCGATTTAAAACAAAATATTCTCAATGCAAGATATTGTGCATATTACTTTAAAACACGTACTAGGTTCAATTGAAAATATAGTTTCTTGAATTGAATACAATATTTTTTCTTCAGTTGAGCATCAAATTATCCTATTTAGGCCTAATTTCTAGCTCCTGCAGAATACTTCTTGCATACTGTGGCGTTTCTATGACAGATAACTAACTGACAGTAAGAACGACGCCAATGCGATGCAAAATGTGTCACATTTTCTGTTATGGAAACGGCCAACTATGCAAAGTATTGTCTGCAAGAGCTAGAAATAAGGTGTAAACAAGACAAATTAATGGTAAAAAAATATAGTTAAACCTTCAACAAACAATATTTTCAATTTAACCTATTACGTACGTGTTTCAAAGTAATATGCCCAATATCTATTCTTAATAGAATACCTTGTCTGAAAATAAAAATAATACAAATAATTTACAACAAAAACAATTCAATAACAGTTAACAATTCAATAAATTACATTCTCATCTGACCGGGTTAATTTAAATAAATAAAAGTCATATTTAAAGTAAATGTCATGATTTATTTATACTCACTCACCTTTGCAATATTGTATCGTTGTGAAGAGTTACAAAAATAGTACCAACTATAGAAACTACTTACAAATATATGTAACTAGATAAACTAGCTTAGGTAATACAGTAACATTTTAAAGTATAGGTAAGTTGCCAAATCCCCTTCGGATATCTCCTTTGAAGCGGTAATCATTACCATTATATCTAAATTACAATTTGATCAGTCTTTCAAATACATAGTTGTCTTCCAATTATGGTACGAGCCGTACAGAATAACAAACCATGGATTAAATATGGCAAACAATGATATCTCATTCGCACAGTACATGAATATTATTTCCGCTTCAAATGGGATACCATCTGAAGAGGACTTAGGAACTAACTCTTATAAAGATACCTACCTAGTAAAGCCAATATATCTGTTATATATGACACAACGTTATCATATTTAGTTTTTATACCATATACACCTCTCTGTATTAACAAATAGATAATAATATGATTAAATGTCTTGAAGTAAGAGGCATGTAGTGCGTGACAGCACTTAAATAGAGTGTCAAGCGATTTTGGTTGCTGATATAAAATTATATTTAATCGTGTCGATCACCAGATAAAATGATGCAGCAGCTGTCTCTAATTCACGTCACGATGTACGGCTGGAATGTAGTTTTATTCTTCTTTGCCTGTTTTGCAATATCTTCAATAGAGTCGACTGTATATCACCAGGTTTCTGAAAAGATTTTCAATGTTATAATAACCAGTTTTTTAACAAGGCATAGAAGTATCAAAGAATACTTGTTTTAAAAATAATAATGTTGTTTGGTTATCTGTACTGCACTGACTTAACTAATTGAACGAGCGAAGCGAGTTCTCTGAGTTAACTTGGAAGAATTGGCGTTTGTATTAATGTATGTATGTATGTGTGTATTTTTGTTCGAGCATAACTTCCGAACCGTTAATCCGATCTTCATGAAATTTAGTTGGGGGTAATTTGTTGATAAGGTTATAAGCGCAAAGCAGTATTGCTCGCATTGCTGTGTTCCGGTTTGAAGGGTATGGGTGCCGGTGAAATTACAGGCACATGAAACTTTTCATCTTTTTGTCTCAGGGTGGCGGGCGCAGTACAATGCCGCACAGGGCGCGTCCTAAGTGCACGTGACCTACGCGGTAATGCATTGTTCATAGGCAGAGGTTACCACTTAACATCAGGTGGGCCATCTGCTAGAGCCGTCATACAGAGTTGTAAAATAAAAAAATCGGTCGGTGGTTTGTTGAGAAAATGGAGTCCAAGAGGGAGTAAACAAATAAAAGTGAGATAATCAGATAAAGTAGAGTGTCGTATGAAAGTCCCTTAGTCCTTAGTCATTACATTTCAAAATTATTTTTAATATTTTTTGTTAGTGTTATGTAGTTTCTGAGATACTAGGTTAAATATGGATATAAGGTTAATAAAGGAAAATGTAAAAAAACTAATCCTCTAGGCTACTTCCACTTATCCCAAAAAACTGAAATTTGGTATGCTTGTAGCTTTTATGACACAAATACTGGGAAAAGTCTATAATTTAAGAACTTCGAAACTTGTTCTCTATAAAACATTAACCAGTGTTACATCCATTGGTGACGTCCCATTTAGTATTAACACAGCGTTGTTTAGACGTATTCAAAGGTTCTAATAATTTAGAACCTATAGTTAGAAGGTAATCAATTTACCCTGTCCTAGACCTCAACATCTCAACAACCCCCCAGCTCATAACCTTATCTTCTTACCTACCAATTGTACGCAGTCCAATACTATCTACCCCCTCCCCCCCGATCATGAAGATCGATTCTTTTAAATTGACTCAGATAACTTGCTTCGCTCGTATTTTTTTTTTCAAAGACTTGAACATTGCCTACGAACAGTGCATTACCTCATAGGTCACGTCCACCTAGGACGCGCCCAATGTGGCATTGCACTACACCCGCCACCCTGAGACATTAGGATGAAGTCTCATGTGCCTGTAATTTCACCGGCACCCATACCCTTCAAACCGGAACACATTTATGCAAGCACTACTGCTTTGCAGCAGAAATAGGTGTGGTGGTAGTACTTCCCCGGACGAACTCATTCACATAATAGCTCTACTACTACTTGCCGCACTTACTACTTACTATTATACAACTTAACACTTACCGCAACGTTCACTACTATGCCTTTTATGCATTCAATGGTAGAAAACTTTATTTTTCTATTTAAACTGCCTATGAACCGGCAAAGCAGCATGATTTGTTTGATTGCCTTCTTATCTGAAACCATAATAGAAAATTACTGTCAAGGCCTGAAATCTAGCAAATAATATTAGCCAGGATAATTGTATAAACAACACAATTTGAAAAGTTCATCAGGGGATAGAGATGTAGGCCGATAATGATGATGATGATGATGATGATGGGTTTCCACTGGATATTGAGAATAATTTTTCATTCTGTCCTGTGATAGGTCCCAAAAAGATACTGGGAATGAACGTGACATCTAATGTTATACAGAGAAGGTATTGACAAAATAAGTAAATTAGTCTTGGTGTTTGTTCCACATACCATTTTCAATCTCCAGCTTTAGTTCTTCCAAATCATTTAATATACTTTCGTCTTTGATAGAGGCCTTTTTTAATTCTATTACACTCATATAGTTTCGGCACATATAGTTCAGTAATGCTTATGCTGTCAATGTCAATTGCATCTGATCTGACTTCGTCACACGTGGTTACAGTCTCAGTCTGAAAAAGAAAGCACCATTATAATGGATGGATTAAAAAAAACAGAGACCGTCTGTATCTTTTCAATATCGCATTGCCCGAAACTGATCTGTGAACAGATTTCTTTCTAAGTATCCTAGCAGTGCTTGGTCTCATTTTTATCAGTCCACCGTTGCTATCATTCATTATTTTTGATAAATTTTATTAATTTATTTATTTATTTATAGGCCGCTCTCGTAGCTGATGCGTGTATATCTTAGTCCTTGTCAGTGTTTGTCCAGTCAATGTTTGTCAAGTCCATTTTTGAAAGAATTCACTGAGGGGGCACTGATCACTGAGTCAGACTAAGACAATGTTTCGTCAGTCAAGAATATTTAGAGATTCACTCAAAACATTACATTCTTGAAATAAAAAGAACGGAAACATTCAAGTTAAGAATTTAAAGTCTTCCGAGATTAATCAGTATGATTAAAATAAGATGTTTAAAGATGAAGTTTAGGATGATGTTAAGGAAGAAATAAGACGTCTTGCTTCAAAAAAATCCTCAAACTGAAACTATCAAATTATCAAATTAAGATGTCAACTCTTCGTGGAAGAATTGATATTGATGAAAAATAAACAAACATATTTGTCCTGTTCTAGGATATAGATCTTATCATAGGCTCAGCAATGAATGCTAAAACATCACTTAGCTACCTGAGTCGTCATCTTTATCAGTGGCCTTTAGACATCCACCACTGGACGAGGCCTCCCCGAAAGAATGCAATGGGGGATTGGCCATAATCACCACGCTTGGCAGGCAGATTGGTGATCGCAGTATTATGTTGGGTACTCAGGTACCAACTGCCTACCAGGTACCACTGCTGGTGTAATCCCTTAGTCCGCTTTTTCGTCATCCACTGGAAGAGACGGAGGGGTCTACCTATTCTAAGGCCAGACACAGCACAGTACATCTAAGTACCTGAGGCGAATAAAATAATAACTAATGTACATACCATTGTATTCGGTATGATCGTGAGTAAGTGAGGTTTTCATCTATTTTGTTCTTAATTCTTATACGTACACCGCGTATGCATAATTTTTTCAGAAGATCTCCTTGTATGCATCTTTTAATTGGTCAGTTGTTATACAATTATCTGAAACAAAACCAACATTAATAATTGAATAATTGCTCTCGAGTGCAACCTTGAACCGGACGTGTAGAAAGCTTCCTCGATGGGCCGACGACATGTTAAAAGTAGCAGGAAGTCGTTGCATGGAGGCGGCTCAAAACGTTCATTGTGGCATTCCATAGGGATGGCCTATGGCCAGCAGTGGACTTACCTACAGGCAGATATTTGTACCAGCAACTATTTACAGAATGCATAGTACGAGTAGTTAGGTACTACCTAATCTACGCGCGGTATGAAGTCGCGAGCGGGTCAGCTAGTAATAGATAAAAATTATTCGATGTAAAAATCTTATTAGCGTATGCATCAAAAACTTGTGCTGATAGATACCTATTTAACTTATCATGAGCTCAGCGATGAATGCAAACATCATCACAAACATACCTACATATTATAGGTAGGTACTGCTTACAACTGATCACCTGAAAATCTGTGATCGAAGAGCTGAAACCAAGAATCGAATTCTTCGACCGACACAGCTATGTATAGATTTATTTTAATAACATAGAACATAGAAAACGTTCCTTTCGCTTTATACACAATCATTACAACATGGGAATAAACCTACTTACCAGTTTTTTTCTGTATGAGTTCCAATGGTAAGTCACAATTCATTAATAGTTCATCTATTTTGATTTGAAACACACAGGCTGGAAGAAATATTTCTTTTGAATCTTTAGTTTACATGCACATAGGTAAAATTATTTTAATTTGAATATTGTTGATTTAATGATTTAACACACCAAACGACAAGAATCTCATACAAATTGAATAAAAATTAGCAATTCGCTTAGCACAAAAGCGTCCGCCCACAGACTACTAGGATTGC
The DNA here is from genome assembly GCA_932527175.1 of Operophtera brumata. Lineage (NCBI taxonomy): Eukaryota > Metazoa > Arthropoda > Insecta > Lepidoptera > Geometridae > Operophtera > Operophtera brumata. Next base: position 6,679,902 of record OW052235.1, on the reverse strand, counting down.
GTCCGCCAGCCGCCAACGACGCTCGCAAATGAGGGAGGGAGGATGGATGCAATAACTACAATACGACGCTCGCTACCAAGGCATTGCCAGCTACGAGCTTTTTTTGCTGCAGTCCAAATGAGATTGGACGAAAGTTACGCATGAAAGAGTAACATTTTTGTCTAAACATTTTTGTAAATAGATACGTCATATCTGACGTTCGAATGTCAATAATTTAACGTTATGATTTCAAAGGTACCTTTGCAAAGAAAAAAAAATCCAGGCAAAAGTATTATGATTCTTGACTCAGTTTACAAAATCCTACCATTATAATATAAATAATGCACACCCTGAGAGAGAGAATGAGAAAGTGGTAATCTATATTACAGATTACCACTTTCCAATTAAGATAAAGGGGGGGGGGGAAATAGTGTTCTATCCCCCTGTAACTGTAGTTACCTTTAACCCTGTGTAAATGTACTATGTCCTTTAGATTGTATAAAATGTTAGGGTGTTAAGGTGCCCATAAACATATTTCATATTTCAAATATTGGCTCCACATACATACTTACATACATGCATACATAGACACATGCCTTTGTCCCCGAAGGGGTAGGCAGAGCCTGAAAAGGCCTCTTTTCACAGTGGGTTGCACCATCGTGGAATATGGTAGTAGTAGTTTTAGTAGTAGTAGAGCTTTTTTGTGTAAGAGTTCGTCCGGGGAAGTACTACGACCATACCTATTTCTGCCGCAAAGCAGTAGTGCTGGCATTGCTGTGTTCCGGTTTGAAGGGTAAGGGTGCCGGTGAAATTACAGGTACATGAGACATATCACCTTTATGTCTCAGGGTGGCGGGCGCAGTGCAATGCCACATAGGGCGCGTCCTAGGTAGACGTGACCTATGAGGTAATTTACTGTTCATAGGCAGAGGTTACTGCTTAACATCAGGTGGGCCATCTGCTAGTTCCGTCATTCTAATAGTATAAAAAAAAAAAAGGGACGTTACGAGTGGTGATCTCATCGCCGCCATTGCTTCCCACGACTGACTCGGCTAACGCTTTCTTCCAGTAATAACACATTCCATAATAAGCTAGCAGCCAGGACAAATATTACATCAACGAATCTTATCAACAAGTCCGGGTAATCCCTTAGTCGGCTTTTTCGACATCCACGGGAGGAGATGGAGGGGTTTTTTCTTAGGTTAGATACACCACGGCGCCAGCGGTCATACCGTACAAGAACCGATCCTACCTACTTACGTCACAGAATAAATATTTTATTTGGAATAGCTCTAAATTACACCCTAAATAATAGTAGGTACCTACCTAAATACTTACCTACTTTATTTCTACATAGTAACAATATTGATAATAACATACGGTAATTACGTAATTCGTAGGTAGTACATAATATGTATTTGAAAATGAAAATAGGTACCTATAGGTTAGATAACAAGGAATTAACCGTTACCTACGTGAAGAGTTCATAATGCAATCAAAAATGTTACAAAACTAAAAATCTATATTTTTTAAGGGGGCAACATTATCGTTGCCTTTCTCACTACAGGCATTCAAGAATTCAATTCTTGAATACTTACAGAATCAAATAATAATAATTTTACTTGTTAGTTGTTCGAGGAAAGTTTTAACTCGGGCCCAGTATGGCTCCACGGGAGGAGATGGAGGGAGGGGTCTATTTTTTAGCCGGACATACCTACCACAGCAAATTTTAAATTATTGGTTTCGTGTGTACTTATAGGTAACCAGTAATAAGCCGTGGTAGGTAGATATGTATCCAGCCAAATAATACCTAAACGTTCTCGTCGCGTGGATGTTGTACCTAAGCACTGTCTAAAACTACACCAGCGGTTCGCCACTGCCCAAGCCCTGGTGTTGGACAGCAACATCCACCTGAGTTCTCAACATTTATAATACTTACCACAGTCTGAGTATAAGTAGATTTTTACACTGCAATAATACCGCGATCACCAATCCGCCTGCCAATTGTAGTTAGGTAGGTAGGTACCTACCTACTTATTATGAAAAATCCTCCATTGCATTCTATGGAAGAAGACTCGTTCAGCAGTGGAAGGCTGCTGCTGATGATGTTGATACCTGGCTAGGTGCAGTAGAATGTTAATACCTATATTATCTTTACAGTAATTTATCACAGTCAGGCCGGACTCATAAACCAGAGCTTTTTAAATGCAATAAAAATGTCAAAGTTCCTGTTGGGCCACGCGCATTGTATGGTTTTGCGGAATAAGAAGGTGCTTTCCTGATTGACACAACTAACAACTTCATCAAGTAAATTTCATCATCATCATCATAAGCCTACAGAAGGAAGTCCACTGCTGAACATAATTAGGCTTCCCCTATAGAATGCCACAACGAACGATCTTGAGCCACCTCCATCCACCTCCTTCCTGCAACCTCTGTACTTAATGTATTTGGTCCTCTTTTGCGTTATCCAAACAAAAACAACTTGTTTTTAGTACTAAGAGTATCTGAACTAAGTCGCGGACAGACAGACAGACGGACAGACATGGCGAAACTATACCTAACAATAATAATACAAATAAGTAAATACAAATTCCGATTAATGGTATAGCTATACCATTAAACGCAATTAGTATTTACTTACGCTATTTTTCCGTGATAGGATCACCTAACTGTATAATTTACAAAAAAATAAAGTTTTTTGTCAGAGAGACAGACATGCAGCCACGAGAGTCATCATATACCTACCTACAATGGTTTCACTGATAACTTTTGAGGTACGGAACCTTAAAAATTTGTTTTGCTGTCAACTCATTGACCTGGAATAGGTACAGTTAGCTGCAAAAAATATGATTATGTTATGTTATGATATGATGTGATTTATGTTATAACATAAATCATAGAGAAATTTCCAATACCTACTGCGCTAGAATACTCGCATAGATTATGAATGTAATTAGTTCAGATAAGGTGGTTTTGTAGAAACGTGTAAGTAGGTACATTACGTCCTTAAATACTACACGTAGCTACTTAACGTCATCATCATCATCATCATCAGCCTACAGAAATCCGAGGCCTAGGCCTCCCTCTTAGAATAACATTACGAACGCTCTTGAGCAGCCTTTATCCACCGCCTTCCTGCAACCTCAATGATGTCTTTGTGTCTTGCAAACACAATCAGTGCCTAGTGGTAGAGCTTTTTTGTGAAAGAGGTCATCCGGGGAAGTACTACCATCATACCTATTTCTGCCGACAAGCAGTAGTGCTCGCATTGCTGTGTTCCAGTTTGAAGGGTAAGGGTGCCGGTGAAATTACAGGCACATGAGACTTTTCACCTTTATGTCTCAGGGTGGCGGGCGCAGTGCAATGCCACATAGGGCGCGTCCTAGGTGGACGTGACCTATGAGGTAATGCACTGTTCATAGGCATAGGTTACAGCTTAACATCAGGTGGGCAATGAACAAAGAAACAGACAAATATTTCAGCTCAAATTTAAACAACCTTTATTTTCTTCTCTGATTCTGATCACTAGCATCAGCGAGATTTTCCAGTTTCTGTCTTGTTTTGCGTAGGTACCTAACAAGCTACCTTATTATTTATATACAAGCCCAATCTACATAGTAGGTAAAGGTATACGCTTTCTACGGATGATTCTGTCCAAAAAATATACGGTTATTCTAGTTATGTTCAGAGTATAAGCGCTACCTATGCCTAATCTTTAAATGGTTGTGCTACTAAACAAATCTAAACCAAACCTTAGGTATGGGCCGATCAGGCCACGTTTCTACTGTAGATAAGTTAACAGGTACCTGCATGCATATAGGTACACGAAGAATCTTCATTTGATAATTTTAGTGTGAAATTTTTATAGACTTTAAATATTGTTAACTTGAATGTTTTGTGTTCTTTTTATTGCAAGAATGTAATGCTTTGAGTGAATCTCTAAATATTCTTGACTAACGAAAAATTATCTTAATCTGAAACACGAGGAATATTCTCAAATTAAAACACATTATCTTCGTTTTAGAGAATTTAGCGGTTCAGCCAAGTAAAATATTGTTTAATAACGAGAATAATCGTTCTCCATACTAGACTTTCACATTCTTAATGGGAATATTTTTTTATCAATACCAAATTCTATTCAGTTCTTCAATGAAGAATTGTCATCTTTACTTGATAATTTGATAGTTTCAGTATGAGAAATTTTGTCATTTTAAAAGCAAGACGTTAAACATCTTATTTTAATCATACTGATTCTTCTCGGAAGACTTTAAATATGCTTAACTTGAATGTTTCTGTTATGTTCATTTCAAGAATGTAATTCTATGAATGAGTATCTATATATTCTTGACTGAAGAAACATTATCTTAGTCTGAAACACGAGGAATATTCTCGAATTTAAACACATTATCTTCCTTTTAGAGAATTTAGCGGTTCAGCCAAGTAAAATATTGTTTTATCACGAGAATAATCGTTCTCCATACTAGACTTTCACATTCTTAACGGGAATATTTTTTCATCAATATCAAATTCAATTAAATTCTTCAACGAAGAATTGTCATCTTTATGTGATAATTTGATAGTTTCAGGATGAGAAATTTTGAGATTTTAAAAGCAAGACGTTAAACATCTTATTTTGATCATACTGATTCTTCTCGGAAAACTTTAAATATGCTTAACTTGAATGTTTTTGTTATGTTAATTTTAAGAATGTTATGCTATGAATGAGTATCTATATATTCTTGAATGTTGAAACATTTTCTTCATGAAAGAATCTTTATAATCTTGTTCACTTCAAGTATATAATTCTTAATGTAAGTATACATTTATCAATTATTTTTAAATTAAGAATAATATTGTCTCTCTCGTTATATTTTTTTATTATTTTTCATCTAGTATCTAATTTTCTTAAAGGAAGAGTATTTATTTTTAAAACGAAAACACATTAATTTCTTGGATTAATACTCTTGTAGTTTCTTGAACTAATACTACAAAGTTTTGAATCAAGCATCTGATTCTTGGTTTTAGAATATATAATGAGAAAAAAATATACTTAATGTAATAATTGTGTATTTCTTTGATTAAGAATAATGTTTAAAGTTAAGATAATATTGTCTCACTTTTAAACAATATTTTTAAGAATAATGGTATTGTTGGTTGAAGTAAATATGGAGTGTCATTTTTTTCCGTGCATGACATCAATTCTGGCAATCCTACAAATCAATATCTATTTACATAACAATAATTCATCAAACATCGGAAGTGCTGATTAATGTGTGCCGGGATGTAGGCTTCAGAAGAGGCTGAGCAACTCATTTAGGTATAGGTACAAACACCTGCGCACTCTAAAGAACTGAAGGATTGACTTCACCTGACCATACTCGTAGGTAAGTACCTACCTCAAAGGCTGTTAGTTAAATTCTTAGTTGAAAGCTAACTTAGTTGCTGATTTAAAGTGAATGCTCACACATGAGGCGCGAGATTCATTTTTTTTTGTGTTTTTTTTCCCATTACAGCTCATCAACACTTCTTCAGATAGCGAAAGTTAAGTTCGCGAGAACTAGGAGACTTAACACACATGTTTTAATAGATAGTACCCCATAAATATCATCAGTTTAGCTACGATACCCCTAAACAAATAGTAATTAATTTTGTAAAAATTAAAAAAACCCTCGACGCGACTAAACGGCTGAACCGATTTTGATAGCTAAGAACTCACCCGACAAATTCACCTTTCAAACAAAAAAAAACTAATTCGGTTCATCTGTTCGGGAGCTACGATACCACAGACAGACACAGACAGAGACACAAACACACACACGCAGACACGTCAAACTTATAACACCACGTCGTTTTTGCGTCGGGGGTTAAAAAAACACTGTAAAAATGTGTTAGGGGTATCATAGCTAAACTGATGATATTTATGAGATACTATCAATTAAAACATGTGTGTTAAGTCTCCTAGTTCTAGTGAATTCAACTTTCGCTATCTGAAGAAGTGTTGATGAGCTGTAATGGGCAAAAAACACCAAAAAAATTGAATTTCGCGCCGCAAGCGTGATCATCCACCTTAAATTGAAAATTAGGCTGTAAACTGAAGCTTGTGAATTGACCAGCTGCTACGGAGGCATTAGAACTCCGTAAACAACATTTGTAACATTTAAACTAAGCTTTTACATTTATTAACAATAGTTTAAAAACCCGGACAATGCTAAAGCTGACTAAGTTAAGTGTTATCAACGGCCCTCACACTAGGCCGAACCTATATCTTAAGGAAAGGACCAATTCTTTGCATAATAATTTTGTAAGCAGTTTAATTTCCTGAGTTGCTCAGCTACTTACGACTGTACTGCCTGTGGCCGGAGTACAGGTTAAGCGGCTAGGGTCGAACGCTCGTAGATAATCAGAGACTGTACTGCCTGTGGCCGGAGTACAGGTTAAGCGGCTAGGGTCGAACGCTCGTAGATAATCAGAGACTGTACTGCCTGTGGCCGGAGTACAGGTTAAGCGGCTAGGGTCGAACGCTCGTAGATAATCAGAGACTGTACTGCCTGTGGCCGGAGTACAGGTTAAGCGGCTAGGGTCGAACGCTCGTAGATAATCAGAGACTGTACTGCCTGTGGCCGGAGTACAGGTTAAGCGGCTAGGGTCGAACGCTCGTAGATAATCAGAGACTGTACTGCCTGTGGCCGGAGTACAGGTTAAGCGGCTAGGGTCGAACGCTCGTAGATAATCAGAGACTGATATGGGTTATCAATTTCCTATTGTGCGTGTTGCCAGTTTAGTGAATGTGTCAACAAGGTGTTAATAGTGTCTGAAGAGATATTATCTAAGCTCTACCATGCTAACAATAAACGCGGAATATACTTGGAATAGTAACACCTTGTGTTGTCTCCTTCGATCGCTTTTAAAACTGCTTGTCAAAGCTAAATAAAAAACACTGTGTAACTATTCTAAGGAACTATTCTAACTATTCTTCTAGTACATCCTACTAATATTATAAACGCGAAAGTTTGTAAGTATGGATGGATGGATGTTTTGTACTCCTTCACGTAAAAACTACTGGATTGATTTGGATGAAATATGGAATGGAGATAACAGAACTCCTGGAATAACACATAGGCACATTTTTATTCCGATATTCCCACGGGATCGAGACTTACGCGGGTGAAACCGCGGGGCGCTGCTTGTACATTACATACATACATGACACACGTCTTTTTTCCCGAGCAGAGCTTCAATGGGCCTCTTTTCACGTGGGTCGCACCATCGTGAGAATATAGACGTGACAAGGGGTGAGCTCTTCGCCGCCATTGCTTCCCACGACTGACTCTGTTAATGCTTTCCTCCAGTAACTACACATTCCTTAATAAGCTAGCAGCCAGGACACATCTTGTACCAACGAATTTCACTAACAGTCCGGCTAATCCCTTAGACGGCTTTTAAGACATCCACGGGAGGAGACTAAGGGGTCTATTCTTAGACCGGACACACCACGGCTAATCTAATAACAATAATCTAAGGATAATCCAAGTTTTATATGTGACACAGGTAGACTTGATGAGTAGTGGTTCCTTGATGATCGTGAGCTTACCGGAAGTATAAAATCTACACTAATATTATAAAGATTTGTATTTTTGTGTGTATGTTTGTAATGAATAAACTCAAAAACTAATGTACCGATTTCAAAAATACTTTCACCATTGGAAAGCTACATTCACCCTGAGTGAATACCTGGCTACCAGTGGGGATAGGAGGGGGGCTGTTTGTCATCCTGAAACTAACCGTGCGAAGCCGGGACGAGTCGCTAGTAGAGCATATTTTTTAGATTTGTCGAAAAATAAAATCTGCAAGAATGCGTCAGTTCCCTTCAACCAAATTGTTGCGAGCTAATGATTATGGAAACGGTTGCACCAATTTTCACCAAACATTGCTAAGAACCATCTGGCAAACTCGTATTTCTTTAAATAAAAGTATTGAAATCAGAGTTCCAGAGTTTTGAGGCCACAGACAAATTTCATTAAACCGACTTCGATGAAATTTGGTAGGTATACACAGTGGCGGCGTAAGGCGTGCGCGACGTGGGCCACCGCCTACGGCCTCGCAGTACAAGTGGCCTCGCGCCTCAATTTTTTTTATGCATTGCTTCAAAGCGAGATTAAAATAAAAAAAGATCGCGAGTAATCCTTGCCACCGCCGACCAGTGCGGGGAATCCCTTGTTTTTTTTTTATTATTTTTGAAATCCTTCTTCAGGTCGCCACAGAACAGGGCCTCACGAAATCTGTCTTGCCCACATCAAATTTAGGTCTTGCCCCGCCACTGGGTACACAGATTATGACCTATAGGCTACTTTTACCCTGGTAAAACAAGAGTGAAGCCGCGGGCGGACACTATTAATTCATATTTACATTCCTTATAATGGTTACTGGTCAACAATTTCCCGAATGACAATTGCCAATAGCACAATAGGGTTGTACCCTCAAAAAACTCAATTGCCTTGTCCCGCTGGCAATAAAAAAGCAGCATTATTCATAGTTTATTAAGCTAATGTGATTTAATATTACCAATCGCTGCTTTATATAGGGTTGGCACTTGTCACGGAACAAAAAACTATATCAGGCTAGCTTAAAACCCGCGACTACGTCCGCGTAATATTCGTATCGAACTATTGACGCGTTTTGACTAACATACATACATACAAAGACACACGCCTTTTTCCCCGAAGGGGTAGGCAGTGCCTCAATGGGCCCCTTTTCACAGTGGGTTGCACCATCGTGGAATATAGACGTGACAAGTGGTGAGCTCATCGCCGCCATTGCTTCCCACGACGTACTATCATAATATATTCTGTGCCACAACTGAATCGGCTAACGCTTTCTTCCAGTAATAACACATGCCATAATAAGCTAGCAGCCAATGACTTAACTACATGATGACTTATTACATGACTGTACATGACTTTATCAGTTTAGTAGGTTAAAGCATTCCTTCCAAGAAGGCAGTTTCTACCTAAGATTACCTATGACTCTATCAGCGTCTACCAATAATTATGAAAAAAACAATTCACTAACGCCGAAACACGATACTTCTACTATTTTTTATTAGAGGATTTATTGAACACCAATCAACAGCAATCAGATACTCAATTTCGAATTATTGTATGAATTCAAAATGAGCTTTGGCTTACGAACACGTGTAAAACATGATCTAACAATCCGTTACTGTCGTGCTGTGTGTCCGAGTCTGATCCAGCACTGTATGAAAATCAGCCTACAAGATAATTTACTCCTCCAATCTCATTTCGCCAGATAAGCAAGCCTTGATCTCAGATGGGGTGGCCTGCCTAATCTACAATCGCGCGCCATTCAAAACTATTGTGCCACATCGCCTATTGTTTAGGAAATCGATAAAAAACCCACTTGGCCCCTTTCCAAGGCGCGACGTCTAATATTATGCATTCATTAAATGCATCTCCTCTTTATAAAGAGCTATGGTAGCCCGGTTGGACCCTACCCCATCTCTGTGTCAAAGGTCACTTGTGGTGTTGGATGGCATGAGTTATTGTCCGACTAGGTTGAGTTCATCGAGTGAGACATAGCAAAGCTATGCCTGGCTTCAGTAAGAAAGGGTAAAGAGTTTGTGTGTGTGTATGTATGTACCTATATATGTTTATATGGATGAACCTTTAGAAGTCGAAAACAACTGAAACATTTTTTACAAATAAGGTGTCAATCACTTCGTCTTCAATATTTAAAATAATAACGAGCTAGTAAGCAATCGCATACTCCGGTACGGAGGCCTGCAATTCTCTTTCTAAGGTATAATTATGATGTGTAATATCTGGCATCTCACCTTCTTGATAATAGCAACATGGGTGATAGTAGCAACCTCTCGGAAAAATGCGCGCTACCAACCACTTTTTGGTACAGACCTACAGCTGTAGGTATGTAGGTATACCATAGATACCTTGGCCAATACTGGCATCTATATAGGAAGAAGTAGTACACTTCTTCCCAGGATGCCAGTATTGACCAACTGGCATCAAGGTTCAAACGTTCGAACGTTCGAAATTTGCCTACGTCTGATTGGTCAATTTTGGCGGCGTCGTCGCCACAGTCTAAATAATTGTTACTACACCAACGGTAATTATTTGTATTTGGTAAACACGTCGAAAACTAGCGCGATTGTTTGTACAGTAATATTTTGTTGATATCACTACTTCCAAGTATTTATAGTGAGCCAGTGGTTGAAGAAAGAATCGCGGGTGCTTCGTAGCTGCTATACGCCACAGCTTCGATTCGAATCTGCATTCGCAAGAATTATACTTACGTAATTGTACTTAGTTTTAAAAAAATACTATTGTGCTACCAGAGATACTAACAAAAATGGATGTCAGATAAGTAGAAAACTAGATGATTCATACAAGATATGTGTAAAATGCTCATGCTCTACATTAAATTAAATTCTCAAAAACAGTAAGTAAATCCGAAGACAAAAGTAGCTAACCACAAATGGTGGGTTATTTAAGTAAATTCAAATACGAAAAAGGGAGAGTAGAGTAGCGCCATTGTGGATGGAATCATTCCGGCACGCGCTTGCGGAACACGGAAATTGCTGGAACCTATACTGGAAGTGATTTTTTAAAACTTTTTAGTTAACGTGCATTACTGTACATAAACCTGTCTAGTCTAATGAGTTCTTGCTTACAGAACTTTCTACAGTGAGTGGACATTGTCGAGCAGGTGGTATGAAAAGATACATACATACACACATAAACTCACGCCTGTTTCCCGTATGAAAAAATATCTGCTTGACAATGTCACATAACATAATCATGCAACCTCAACGTAAAGTAAAGTGTTACCTCTTTAGGGTGGTAAAGTTGTATGAAACTCCCTAGGGAGGTAAAGTGATTTGAATTTCAAATTCGTATGGAAACTCGTGGAAAACTAAGTAAAAAAAAAACCATAGGGCGTTGTAGAAGTTTGTTGGAAATCGAACTAGCCACCATAAGCAGAACCCAATTTAAAATAATGTGAAACAAAAGACGGTGTTCAGTACTGTGATTTTCGGTGATTTTTTTATTGTCTCGCAGAATGTGTGAAAAGTAGAGTATGCTCCTCTGGGATAAAGCCTGTCTTTATCTTGGGCAGCTTGAACCCCTCGCTTCACTCAGGACTATAAATACAGGGTTCAACATGCCGCCCACGACGTAAGACACTGCTTTATCCCCTCAGTGCACAATAAACCAGACCATAAATGAATTTCGCTAAAATGAATTTCCCTAGAACTAATTTAAATTGCTGCTAAGTAAGTATATACTACTCCAAAAGTAATGCACATCTTAAATTTTTGTTCGTGAGTTTTTCACTCACAATCATATTTCTGTTTGGCAAAGACGAAGATTGCCGAAACTCATTACAGTACTATTTCGAAAGTTATCATTCGATTGAGCTCGGGCACAAGAACGATTTTTGTCTCATCTAGTATTGTTGTAAGTTGACTTGTGACTGTAGTATCTTTCAAAAATATATTTTTGTAAGCATCAAGCTATAAGCTATTTATGAAAAATCAACACCAAATAAGTTCCGCGATCTACGAAAGATCTTACATGGCGTTAGACATTATTGCGAAATCCATTCATGTCCTAGGTACTCTAATTATTACATCCACATTGTGTTACGATATCATATTTGTCCACAATGGTCTCCTTTATGTTGCAAACAATCGTGTAGCTGATGAATTTTGGTCTATGTCTGCGTCGTCTTTGTGTTCGGTTCCCTCGGTGGACAACACAATGGGACAAAAGTTGTTGAATAGCGGCACAAGCACCTAATACCGAAGCCCTCCCTCCATTGTTTTGGGTAATGTTCGACTTTTATGGATATTTTCAATGGATCGGCTATAATCTGCCAGATAAAGTTGGGAACTCCTAGCCTTGTAGCCAGATATCTGAAGCTTTTGTTTAGGTATATTTACACGCGAGTATTTGATTAGGGCATATAAACAGGTGACACTTCTGGAAAGAAAATTACGTACTTTTAAAATACACTTTTAAAAAGCATTTATTTTTAACGGACTTCAAAAAAGGAGGATTCACAATAATAATATTATGTTTTCATGATGATTATACCTACCTATCCGTTATTTCTGAACCGATTTGGATGTTTTTTCTGTATGACTTGTTTGTAAGATTCGTTGGTATAACATTTGAACTGGAAGAAAGCGTTAACAGAGTCAGTCGTGGGAAGCAATGGCGGCAATGAGCTCACCACTTGTCACGTCTATTTCCCACGATGAAAAGAGGCCCATTTGAGGCTCTGCCTATCCTTTCGGGGAAAAAGGCGTGTGTCTATGTATGTATGTATGTGTAGTTGCTTTGTAAATTTTCATGTTTCCTGTGCAAATACCTTCTAATAACTCTACGATGGACTTAACATTCCATACACTATGAACGCCAAACTATGAGTTGGCCAACGGCAAAAAAGACCCGCTAGCTTATTACGTATCTTGCAATAGCTATGCGATAGCAAGAATCGCGCGAGAATTGCGCGATCATCGCATCCAAATTGCAAATTCGTATTACGGATCGCTGATACGTAATACGAATTTGCGATTTGGATGCGATGATCGCGCAATTATTGCTATCGCATTGCTATTGTAAGATACGTAATAAGCTAGCCGTTGGCCAACCGTTGCACTGACCCGTTGGCTGGTCAGTGCAGTCTGACCACTGAGAAAAACTCACTGTGTTACATCGGGAGTTCCCCAGAATTTACAAAACAGTTACATTCTTATACCTTAAATGTGGATTCTAATTGGTTTCAGAAAAGCAATATTGTTTAGCTAGAAGATAACTGTGTATCCTGGATTAATAAAATAAAATAATAAATAAAATACCTAATATTTTATGGAAACCGATAGACACGGTTTACAATATCGACACTTTTCGATCTGTAGAAATACTGTATAATATATTCTGTGTAGAAACACAGATTTAACAGTTTCCCAGCATTTCCATCGGCAGCCCTATAGCACACAATGGCTGATAGCTCATAATGCAGTTTGCCGTCGAACGCGGCACACTTCCCGATCGGATTTGTACGATAATCGTGACAAAAGAACTTTGCGGTAGTCCTCCTATATTCTATTGCGACGTATGCGACTATAGCACAGTGCTATTCACAAGTTACCTATTCATAGTATTCATATCGGGAGGATAAGCTTGATGCGAGTACAATGGAATTTATGTAAGTATATGTTTTACCCGACTGCGGCGCAGCCAAAAATATAGGGTTATATTTTTGATCTACATGTATGTATGTGGGCTATCTGCATGATCCGTCATTCCAAGTAGCATAAAAAATTTAAAAAACTCCGTCCCTATGTTCCCTCGTAACTACTAAACGGCTGAACCGATTTTGACGTATGATATGTCGTTAGATTCATCTTTATTGCGCTAGTGTTACTGAGTATATACAAATTATAAAAAAAATGGAGCCCAAATGAAACTTTGGAAAAAAAATACTTGTCATGTTTGGTATCAAAATAAAGGACTTGATGAGCACATTCTAAAATATATATTACATACTAGTAACTCGCCCCGGGCTTGCGCACGGGTATTGTCGGGATGAAAAGACATCCCTATCCCCTCTCCCCTATAAACAAGTAATTAATTTTGTAAAAATTAAAAAAAAAAACTCAACCCAATGAAACGGCTGAACCGATTTTGATCAAACATAGCTAAGAACACTCCCGACAAATTCACCTTTCAAACAAAAAAAAACAAAATCAAAATCGGTTCATCCGTTCGGGAGCTACGATGCCACAGACAGACAGACACACAGATACGTCAAACTTATAACACCCCGTCGTTTTTGCGTCGGGGGTTAAAAAATACGCGAGACCATCCAGCAGCGCTGAGCACGTCGATGCGAAGACTGAGCGCGCGCAAACCTAACCAAACCATTGATTTTTCGGTGGCTGCCCGTGAATTCGAGTCCAGACGCCAGTCCAGTAACGCGTGTCTTCCAACAATGGAGCTGCAATTCTGCCGCTTCAGCGATCGCATTCAGCCGCGGTCACTTTACTACACAATACATTATAGTTAATACAGTATAACTCTCACTCTGACTCGAAAGTAACACAATGTTTTGAATCTGTGACACGCACCTATGTGAAGCACAATCCAATTTGCCTCTATTATAATACTTTATTAGAAATAAAATAATAATAAATAAATAATAAATAATGCTGGACAAGTTCACACAACATTATCCAGCCCCAAGCTAAGCCAGAGCTTGTGTTATGGGTACTAGATAACTGATATACTTAATATAATACATTACATAGATAGATATTTTTTATTATACATAGAAAACACCCAGAACACCCTGAACAAAATATCTGCAGAACGCACCAATATTTGCTCCGAGGCGGGAATCGAACCCGCAACCTCCTGCGTCGCAGGCGAACGTTCGCCAGCTGCGCCACAGAGGTCGTCAAATAAACAGCGCTTTGTAAAAATATGTTTTTCATTACAAGCTTTTATTAAATTAGTGATCGGAACCGTGTGCTGATCGAAATAAGCCTAAACACGGCTAGTCTATTATTATCCATCGAGGAGTTCCGTTGTCCACCTTCCGTCTCCATCATCAGATCAGCTGTCACCATAATATTTTGTATTGTCTTCGAAACTTGACAGGTATGCAAAATTTAATCTCGATCGGTTGAGGATAACAAGCATTGCAAAACAAATAGGAGCTTGTAAAAAGGTGGGCTTAATGCTAACAGCATCTTGTACCAGCCAAACCTGGTTTGTGACAGCTGGTCAATTCAATTCAGTTCAATTCCATTTATTTCAATAGGCACATATTAACATTGCACTTAGGAAAGTCATTACATCAGTCTTTGGTTAAACAAAAAATAATAAAAACAGATACATACAATAATAATAACAAAAGAACAGAGAACAAAACAAAGTCAAAATTTTCAAATTAATTTTCCAAAAAAAAATACAAAGAAAAACTTAGTACCTACTTAAATAAAAATATTTTGTATAATTAAATCGATATACCTAATAGTACCTATGTAGGTATAGCATGCACAATACTGACAAGTTTTATATAAATTAATATTTTTCCATTACTTGTGATCACTGAGAAATTCATCTATGTCATAATATGCCATATGCAATATGCTTTGAATGTCAGTAGCTTTTTAATTGTATTTTTTGGTGGTTCGCTTACTTTCCTACTTACCTACTTACAAACTAACACAGTATGTCATCTACATAAATTAAAAATCAAAATACATATAAATAATAATAAATAAATAATTACGTACAATCTCGAAAATTATAAGTACTAACACATTTATGATAAAATACATAATTTTTTATAGCACTAAAATTGGGCAGTACTACTATAAGTCGTCTTCCCATTTGACACCACTAGATCTCTTACATAGTGTCACTAGTACCATTGACAGTACTAGTCACACCGCCTGTGCTAGCCCTCCATTGGTAGGTACTTACAGTTCTAAAGTGAATGAAGCAAACTCCGGAGTACATAGTATATTATTTAGATGGACGAGCGAAGCGAGTTCTCTCTGAGACCACTCAGACGAATCGGTATTTGTGTGTATGTATGTACTTATGTTGTGTATGCTTGTATGTATGCATCTTTTTGAAGTTGGTTATAAAGGTAAATAAATAATAAGAATATTTTATTTGTTAGAATATAGGTAAATTATTTCTAATTATTTTGAGGTGTTACAATACAATTATGTCCCTTATACTCTACCTGTGGATGCAGTGCAAAATTAAATGTCAGTGTGATTTCATATTTTTGTTTTTTATTTTTAAGAATTTGAATTTTGAATTGGATTTTGAATAAAAAATAATACAATTAACATGCTCATTAAAATACATATGTCATGTCACAAATTATTGGGAAAAGTTCATAAATTCATTAATATCATAAAAACAATGATCGGCTAGACCTTGCTTTTAAACATAGTAATTGTCAATTTATTATATGTTTACTCGTATGGCATTTACATTTTCTCTAATAAATAAAGTTTAAATGGATTAATGGTAGACACGCGATTTCACAGATCGGGTGAACCACCTTATGTGCTAGTACAGCACAGAATAGCTAATAGAAGTATTTAACGACCTCTGTAGCACGTCGGGCGTGTAGCCGGCTGAGATGCGAAAGGTTGCAGGTTCGATTCCCGCTGCGGGAAATGTTTATATGATCTGCAAATATTTGTTCCGGGTCTGGGTCTTACGGTACCATGGTACTCGTAGTTTCTGATACCCACGATACAGGGAATTCTAGTGTGGGGTCAGGACTATGTGGGTGACTGTTGGGTGTTATGTTATGTTAGTACTTAGTACTAGCGACACTGGTATACCATTGATTGGTGCTAACCAATGGTACTGTACCGATATATACCCCCATCGCCACATCATTTTCATGATACGCAAAACTCGCATCCATCGCCACTGTATCTTAGACCAGTGCAATAGAGCTCAATTTACATTGCTAGCTGGTTTTAAGTGACGCCCGCGGTCACTTTACTACACTAATGTGCGGGTCCTTTATGCTTGAAGGCCACAACTCAGCCTTTGTGCGACAATGCTGATATGAATTTTCATGTTTGAAACTGGAAATGTTCTTGGTCTGGCTAAATTGTCTATTATTTAGTAGTTTTTTTTGTTTTATGATTTTTAGCGCCTTCGCGCCATCGCATCGGTGAACCTTAATGTATATTGCTGTGTTGTACTATTATATATTCTGTGGTTCTGGTTTGAAGGGTATGGGTGCCGGTCAAATTAAGGCACATGTGACTTTCCATCTTTATGTCTCAGGGTGGCGGGCGCAGTGCAGTGCCACTTAGGGCGCGTCCTAGGTGGATGTGACCTATAAGATAATGCACTGTTCATATAGGTAGAGGCTACCGCTTAACATCAGGTAGGCCACCTGCTTGTTCCGTAAAAACAATGTATAAAAAAAAAAAAAACTCTCTTTGGCTTTATTCAGAAATCCGCTGTAAAATTCATAGATATTTGCGAAATAAAAACTAGGGAGATGTTAATGTTAATGAACTCCCTTTTCCGCATTCGAACTCTATGGGTGGTCCAATATGCGTGAGAGATGCCTGACTAGATAGTTACAGAAAATACCTGGGTTCTTGGCAGGCTTCGTGGGGTGACCTCGGGTTGTTGAGGATTTGTTTACGTTGAGCTGCTACTCCCTCACCTTCCAGGACTACGTGGGCCAGACACCCTTTACAGAGTGGGCCGTCTGTGGCTTCGATGTTGAAGAGGTGTTTTTTCAGGAGACAGTGCCCTGTGAGTGTCCCCACGATGGTGCGATGGTCTATTCTGCGCAGCAGGCTATGCAGAAAGCTATTTTCGGAGTTTATGGTATTTGTGAAACAATTTTTACGCAAATAAAGTAATGGTTCACCGAAAATTGCGGCAAATTGTTTCAAACATCATTTTCATCATCATCAAAAGGTCACACACGATATTGAGGCAGCAATCGGGATTTGAGTCGTGAACTTGTGATACATGGACGTACGGACGGACATGAAGTTAGGGGATCCATTGGCGTTGGCCAGGATTTTTCCTAGTTTGGATACCTATGTTGTCCCACCCAGGAATATTGTTTCTTAGAACACTAAAGCCCAACGCACACGACGTATGTTTTGCTGCTAGATAGCTTGCTAGAATTTGCCGCTGGGTTCGAAGTTGGGTGTGGCGCTGGGTGCAATGATGGCTCCCTTGTTAGGTTGGCTTCACACGGTGCTTGTCGCTAGGCGTATTAAATTGATTAAATTAATATATTAAATTGATTCCTCAAGTTGTGAAATTTGGTTGAGCACTCTTTTGCTGTCACGGTTGGCTTAAACCCCAAAACTGCGTCCTTCACTCTATCAAGAGCCGCAGCTCGAAGATGCTTATTGTGCTAATTTGGAGTATTTATTGCATACAAACACGGTTCTTCTTTGTATTCGTCAATTAAAACATTGATTTGCTCCGAAGACCACATTTGAGACATTTTTTTAACAACGGAGCACGAAAAAAAATGTAGTCACGCAAGCAAGCCGTCACGAAAAATAGCACACGTTCTATCTTCGACAGCCAGCACGCAACCACGCTTCAGAGCCAGCAGTGACGTCACTATCTCGCAGCGCTGCCAGCAGAGTAGCCATCTTAGGGCCCCGCAAGCAATCCAGCAGCAAAACAAGCGTCGTGTGCAGCGGGCTTAAATCTGATGTACACCATAATGCATTTGTGACGTTTTTTACTGAATAAATTACTATTAATTACTATTACTATTACAGTTGGCGTTATTTGGGTTTGAAAACGCGAAAACGAATAGGTAAGTCAAACATCTCGATAAATATGAAAACTGATATGGTATCTGCTCCCCCACAAAAATGTGTGTGAGTGTTTGTTCTGCACTTCATATTGAAAGCTTCGTCCCCTTCTGATATGCAATTCCTTCAACCATTATTTGACAACATTTCACGTAGGAATCCGTCCATTACACACCTAGTAGGTACTGTAGATATTGTGAAGCATTATTTTTCAAAAATAAAACAATTTTGGTCAATACAGTAGGTACAGAATCAACACCATTGTCACTCATACAAAAAATCTCTATCCTTCGCAAAACTCGTCTGTTCTTCTTTTCTTCTTATAATGTTTATTGTTGCATCAACTAAGACAATAAAAAAAACTCCAGGGCTGGATATATAATCAAAGTGCATCAATGATGTTTGCTTTTAAAATTTAATTAGATTTATTTTATTTATTAGATTAGCTAGGTACAATCTTCGACCAAAGTAATACTTTGGTCGAAGGGTACAATGATGACATTAGTCAAACTATTCAATAAAACGCCAATATCAATTGCAGAAATCGAAAACAATAATATTTTTTAAAAAAAACTTTTTGATTTTTTGGCCCTAAAGACATATTATTCCATAAATGAATTCTTGACTGATAAATTATAAGAGTAGGTAAGCGTACACATAGTTTTTGTATTTTGTTGTTGTTGACATGTGTAAGTTTTCCTAATGTGTGTGTTTAATTATTTTTTTGATTTTAACTGTTTGTGTTTAATTAATTAATTGTGTGTTTAATAATATCTAATTAATAATCTTTTAATCAATAATGTGTTTGTAAACTGTAATTCGCTTAACCTAGAATGGTGAAATAGAATGGTGCTGTGTATAAATGTTTTAAGAACCTCTTCAACCCTATTTAGCAAATAAATGATTTGATTTGATTTGATTTTTTAGTGTTTAATTTTGCACGCTTATGAGGCAGAATATTAAGGACCATTTCTATTTTTAACATATAGGTAATGTTTGTGATTTGAAGTTGCATTCTCTAAAGCTAAAGCTAACTAAACGTATCGCCATCCTTTTCTTTTGTATATAAAAAGCAAAGGACCAGGATTGTATTGTTAGCTTTATCTTTAGAGAATACAATCTCAAATCGTTACCATTAACTATTATATCTACATTCTTGCGAATAAATGATTATGATTATGATTCGATATGAAGCATAATAACAAAGCTGAAAAACACTGTATTTTCCCCTGCCCGCCTTATTTCAATATGCACACTCGGTAAGTAGGTCCATATTTCAATTATTCGCGTACAACCAGTGAGATATTGTTCGTACTGATAATAGCAAAATCTGTCAAAACGGGAACAATGCACGAAGTTACATGGATCAGGAATTAACTGGCATTGTCCTGGCACAATGCCGGCGTCACAATAATTAGCCTATCACTATTATAACACAGCGTATGTACTTACCTACATTATTGATGAATAAGGTAATGGGAGATGAAGCTTTTGTTATAAACACCTACTGGTTATTTTTTGGACACTGCTTGAGATATGTGGATCTGAAATAACTCAGTCAGAACAAAATATACAGGTTAGTAATCTTTATTTACAAAGAACCAATAATATAAGTATACAGGGTGTGACAAGATAATGGGACACTCATAGCAAGTACCATTTCTGTTGAAGTACAGAGGTTTGTTTTTGGGAAACATTAGGTTAATTTTTAAGAAAACTATAACAGTGTTTTGAATTTTTTTAAGTAAGTATTGTTATTCTGAAATGTAGCATTCCTGTAAAAAAAACATGTTGGGCTCAATCGACTCCATTTCTCTACATATAATAGTATGTATATCCAAAGTAAACAAGCGAATAAAATCGTAAGATTTTGAAAAATTTAAAAAACATAACAAGAGTAGGGGAATGTTTTATTAGAAAAATATATAAAAATCTTTAGTTTCTACAACGCACAGCCTAAACCGCTGGACCAAGAAACATGAAATTAAATTAAAATTTGGAGCGTGTAGGTATTCCTTTTAGGGTGAAAAGCTCAATGACGATCTCTGTGGCGCGGCGGGCGAACATTCGCCTGCGACGCAGCAGGTTGCGAGTTCGATTCCCGCCTCGGAACAAATATTTGTGCGATCCGCAGATATTTGCTCAGGGTGTTCTGGGTATTTTCTATGTATAATAAAAAATATCTATCAATTTAATATATTGTAGAGTATATCAGTTGTCTATGACCCATAACACAGATAATATTGTGTGAACTGTCTAGCATTAAAAAAAAGAAAAAAAAAGATGTACTCAGAAAGGAATTTTAAAAATTTGCCCTCTTAGGAGTCCAAAAACGGCTTTTAAAGTACCTATACACTTTGCGTTTTGCAAAACTCAGCCTAAACCGCTGGACCTAGATACATGAAATTTGGAGGATGTATTCGTTTTGGGTGGAGGGGTGTACTAACAAAGGATTTTGTCAAATTCATCCTGTAAGGGGTCCAAAACGGCTTTTAATGTAAATCTAAAATGCTCAGTATTTCGGAAACCGTTCGGTAGTATATACTTGAAAATTCACAGGTAGATTCCTTAAATAAAAATAGCATACATATGTTTCAGCCGTACCTGAATATTTACTGAAAAAAAGGCATGGGAACGTATTCTTTGTAAAAAAACACTAAGTTTTAGCCAGATTTCTGTGTATTTCGACGATTCCAAAGTCAGTTTCACGGTGTAGTCGTTGAAATCAAGACAATACAATACAATACAATATCTTTATTCATAACGCCAAGTTATAAGTCAGGTAACAGTAGAATATTAAATATGGAATACAAAAATAACCATATTATAAATCATTCAAAACATAAAAAAAAAATTACTATTAATTTCATGATTGAAATTATACATTAAAAATATTACAATCAAAATATTTTCAGGACCTCAAAGTTAAAATAGGACCCCTAAATTGAAAAACTTGAGTATGGTGTCGTTTCAAAGTTCGTTTGACGGTGTCGCTGTGGAGATTAAACTTTTTTCAGGACCTCAAGGTTATAATGTGACACATAAATTGAAAAACTTGAGTATGGTGTCGTTTTAAGAGGTCGTCTCATGGCATGGTTGTCTGCACGCCGCGCCGGGGAAGATTTCTGACTACGCGCGGACGAAGTCGCGAGCGGGTCATCTAATTTTATACATAAAAACAATAGTAATAAAATGGTTTGTTTTAATTCAAAATGTTGTATTTTTAATAAGGAAACAATTCGTTATATAATTTTTAATAATATTTCAACGTATGAAAAAATAAGATGTTTTCAAACAGATCGCAATTTTTTTTTATATTTACTATACCTACATGTATTAGTTGTATTTCTGTAAATAAATAATAAATTATTAGTAAATTAAAATACTATGCTTAGTCGATACCAGTATGCACACAAAGAGATCCGAATGGAGCTGATAATAGCGTCCTGACTTTCAGCACAGACTTGAAAACATCTTTTGTGAGTTTGTAAAGGGATGAGAAATAAGATAAGATACTAGGGTGAGACGTGTCTAGTGGCATTTTCTATTCATCTAAGATTTGAGAAGCGCTAAGTAATTACTACATAATTACAAATAATATTTACAAAAATCTGGATAAAAATCCGAATTCAATCAGCTACAAAGTGACAAAATAAAAGTAATACAATATGTTTCCACGCCATCTACCGTGAAACGAGCTTTTAGTAAACAAGACGTTCATCCTTAAGAAAGAGTGAGAGTTTGAGATAGTTCTAATAATTACTGGTCATAGAGAATGGGCAGTACTTTGTTTCATCTTTTTTTTAACATTGATAGACCTTTGTTTGACCACGATCTCACCGGTTGGTAAGTGACGATGTGGCCGAAGATGGAGCACAAAGGTCTAGAAGGCACCTATTCACTCTAGACTTGAAGATACCCAGATTATAGTATTCAGGAAAGATAGACGACGGCAGTGTATTCCACTCCTTAGCAGTTCGCATTATAAAGGTAGAACTGAAACGTATACCAATACTGTGATCCCAAACCCCTTCCAAGTGTGGTGATTATGACAAATCCCCCATTGCATTCTATGGAGCCCTTGTCCAGCAATGGATGTCTAAAGGCTGACTTATGTGTTATTTTCTTAACATTGCTTCATTCGACGACCTTGACGATTTTGACGACCTCTGTGGCGGGGCGGGTGACGGTTCGCCTGCGACGCAGGAGACGCGGGTTCGATTCCCGCCTCGGAACAAATATTTGTACGATCTGCAGATAATTGTTCAGGGTGTTTTGGGTATTTTCTATGAATAATAAAAAATATCTATCTATGTAATATATTGTATTAAGTATATCAGTTGTCTAGTACCCATAACACAAGCTCTGCTTAGCTTGGGGCTAGATAATGTTGTGTGAACTGTCCAGCAATATTTATTTATTTATTTTTAATTTAATCCCATACCCATTAATGCATGCAAGTTAAAATTCAATTTTGATTTACTCTTTGATCTTTCCCCATTTTCAATACGAAATCGTAGAACTTGTCTCAAACCCCTACAACTTTAACTTTGGTTAATCGTTTGGGTGGAACTGGGTCTAAATTCTGGTGACACAAGCTATGCTTAGCTTGGGGCTAGATAATGTTGTGTGAGCTGTCCAGCATTATTTATTTATTTATTCTTCACCACTCTTCAGTAGGTACGTAATCTAGGGAATGAAGACAAATAGCATGAAACTACAAAGAAATCGAACAGTCGTCTTCGTGTTGTATTTCGGTTTATGTCCCACGCCGCAGTGTTCGTGGCTCTTTCAGTTCTACACAATAGGGACAAAAGTTATTCAGCGACAAAGAGCACCAAATACCGATCACCCTACACCCCCTTACCATTGTTTACTTTGATAAGACTTTTCTACAAACATTTAATCGTATGCTTCGACCTCTAAAATAGGGTGGCTAATGTTTCTTTATCAATAGCAAAACATTTAGTGGCACAAGCTTGTCTGTTTGTATTTCCTACACAAACAGTTTTCGGAAAGAACACAACCATAGATTAATTAGCCTTTTCTGAGCCTTGGTTTGTCCTATAACCATGTTTGAATACCGTGGACTGCGAAACGTAAAGATAAACCAACTACTTAAACCACTACTTCAGGTCAAAGTAAAATATTCCTTATTCCGTTAATAGGATCATTTTCAAATGTTTGGCTCTGAGGCCCAAGTCAAAGTTTTGTAAACGTAATCGTTACGACGCGACGCGACGATCGTCCGTGTATAACGTAATAACTTGCTATTAATCTGTGCCAGAAAAGTCACAGATTACGATGACGTTTGTAAAGACGTCAACGCTCACCGTCAGTAAACGTAGTAGCGTTAATTAAATTAATCAATAAAATTAGTAATCGGTACCGTAATTTAAATAAGCCTAAATACTGCCAGGCTATTAGTAATCATCGAGAAGTTCCATTATCCACCTTCCGTCTCCACCACCAGATCAGTTCACTGCTACAGGTATCCAAAATTTCAGCTTAATAGTTCGGGTGGAACTGGTTCTAAATTCAATTCCCAGGTTTGACCACGTACAGGTGAAGTGAAATAAAATCTTGCAATAAATATAATCCCCCCGACCTCTTTGGCACGGCGGGCGAACGTTCGCTTGCGACGCAGACGGTTGCGGTTCCGATTCCCGCCTCGGAACAAATATTTGTGCGATCCGCAGATATTTGTTCAGGGTGTTCTGGGTAATTTTTATGTATAATAAAAATATCTATCTATGTAATATATTGTAATAAGTATATCAGTTGTCTAGTACCCATAACACAAACTCTGCTTAGCTTGGGGCTAGATAATGTTGTGTGAACTGTCCAGCAATATTTATTTATTTATTTTTATTTAATCCCATACCCATTAATGTATGCAAGTTAAAATTCAATTTTGATTTACCTTTGATCTTTCCACATTTTCAATACAAAATCGTAGAACTTGTCTCAAACCCATACAAATTTAACTTTGGTTAATCGTTTGAATGGAACTGGGTCTAAATTCAGTTACCAGATTTGACCACGTACAGGTGAAGTTAAATAAAAGCTTGCAATAAATACAATCCCAAACCCATTCGTTGCAAGTTACAACTCAATTTTTATTTACTTTTTGATTGCTTTCCCCAATTTCAATACAAAATCGTAGAACTTGTCTCAAACCCATACAAATTTAACTTTGGTCAATCGTTTGAATGGAACTGGGTCTAAATTCAGTTGCCAGGTTTGACCACATACAGGTGAAGTTAAATAAAAGCTTGCAATAAATTTAATCCCATACCTATTCATGCATGCAAGTTAAAATTCAATTTACATTTACTCTTTGATCTTTCCCCAATTTCAATACAAAATCGTAGAACTTGTCTCAAACCCATACAAATTTAACTTTGGTTAATCGTTTGGATGGAACTGGGTCTAAATTCAGTTACCAGATTTGACCACATACAGGTGAAGTTAAATAAAAGCTTGCAATCAATATAATCCCATACCCATTCATGCATGCAAGTTAAAATTCAATTTACATTTACTCTTTGATCTTTCCCCATTTTCAATACGAAATCGTAAAACTTGTCTCAAACCCATACAAATTTAACTTTGGTTAATCGTTTGGATGGAACTGGGTCTAAATTCAGTTGCCAGATTTGACCACATACAGGTGAAGTTAAATAAAAGCTTGCAATAAATTTAATCCCCTACCCATTCATGCCAGCAAGTTAAAACTAAATTTTTATTTACTCTATGATTCCTTTCCTCAATTTCAATACAAAACCATAGAACTTGTCTCAAACCCATACAAGTTTAGTTTAAAACCGCCCGCACCGTCTTCGGCGACATGCTTACAATATTTCGACAGTTCACATTCACTCGGAGGCATTGTTACAAAAAGCCTGAGCGCTACAAAAGCAAAGAATGAATGGAAGCGAGGGGAGATTCAATAGGAGGGATGTGTAGCTATGTAAGTGTGTTTTGTGATGCGTGCTAGAAAATAAACCGCATTTCTTTAAGAATGCTTGAGCGTGTTTTTTTTCTGCTGTCAGATTTTTGTTTCACTGCTCTACGATTCACTGTATCACGCTTAAAACTCATCAGATACTCCAATAATGAAGCTGATACCCAGATTGGGAATGGTTTCAATGAGGGAATCAAACCCGCGCTTGTCTCATCCGGGTTCGTCCGCCTAGCCATGGCTGCCGTCGTCGGAATGTTTCACAAGCCTAACTTTCTTATTAAACAAGTTCTTCTAACTTTATTTATTTATAAAACAATAGTGCTAGGAGGACTTAATGCTAAAGCAGCAACAACATTTATCTGCCAGTCATCCTGGACGTGCAGAAAGATGGTGAGGCGTGCCTAACAAGCAAGGTAAAAAAATACAAGCTTTAAATATTCACTCTAAAAGAATAAATATAATATACCAATGAATAAAAATACACAAACAAAAACAACAAAGCTTCACAAAAAAAACGATTTTAATACCTAAACACATAGAGGGGAAAGTACATATATATATATATATATACCTAACAGGCTGCAGTAACATAGAGAGTGAAACACTGACACTATAATACTTCATAAAAGATATGAAGTTTTTATATCCTGACCACAGATAAAATAATACTATACTAGTGTCCTGACTACCCTAGGAATGTGAGTTTGACAGCTGTCACAGAGATCAAGCTATATTTTATGAAATATAAGTTGTTAACTTTGATCATAATAATAATCTTAACTAAGAGACAATGGTGTCGATTCTGTGCAGCATTCTCTAATTTTAAACCACATTAAAATTATCGCGGTCTCTTTTATTTCAGTCTATTAGAAAGGGCGCGCGACAACTTTAACGCAGTTTAAAATTAGAGAATGCTGCACAGAATCGACACCAATATTTCGACAAAATTTTAAAGTCTAATACTGTGACGTAGACACATCAGCGAAACCTGCTCGTCTATAAATTAATAATAATAATAATAATTAACTGGTCTATAAAGGAAAGTGTGCAAATCGACAACAGCAAATGATACACTTGTCTCCAACCCGACTAATACGGTGAAGCACAGACAAAGAAGCATGGCATGACTAATGATTCCGCCGGCTCTTTTACTAGCCCCTTCGATCTTCGACTAAACAAAAGTAGGTAGACGCGGTTTCACGAACAACTTTAGTGTGACTGTGTGACCCCACAAAGCCATGGAACGTCATTTAAATGCACACGTTTCATTGGCTCTGAATGCTTCAGGGAAGTTGAAAAAGAACGGGCCAATTACGACGCTTTTGTGAGGCGACCTCTTATGGGTCTCAAGTGTAACTTTATGTGGGGATCAAGCCTTTTATTCTGTTTCGACGGTTTTGATGCCGCTTTTGTAAGGAAAGTTGGTTCAATAACTATTTGCGTTCCAAAATTACAGCTTCCTCTTTACTGAGTCGCATTTTCTTCCTCTGTTGTAACATGTGACTCAAGCACCAAAGAATTAAAAAGAGGCCAAGTGGGAGTCGGAATCGCCCATGAAGGGTTCCGTAGCAGCAAGTAATATAATATAAAAGTTCTTGTAGTTCGTTGTAACTTTGATCGATGTTTTAATAATAGTGTATATTTTTAAAAACTACTTACTAGGTCTCGTTCAAACCAATTTTCGGTGGCAGTTTACATGGTAATGTACATCATATATTTTTTTTAGTTTTATTATTCTCTTATTTTAGAAGTTACAGGGGACACATACATTTTACCACTTTGGAAGTGTCTCCCTCTTGCGCAAACTATTCAGTTTAGAAAAAAGTTATATTAGAAACCTCAATATCATTTTTGAAGACCTATCCAGAGATACCCCAAACATATGGGTTTGATTAAAAAAAAAATAGTTTCAGTTCTAAGTATGAGGACCCAAAATTTATTGTTTTTTTTTCTATTTTTGTGTGACAATCATAGACGTAGAATTTTTTCGCTACGCTAAATAGACAAACGAAGCGTGGGAGAGAGAAGTCATTTCTAAATGTACCCCGTGCAAGAAGAAAAGTGACAGCAACAATGTATTGAATGTGACATGTTTTGCTTGAGTACATGCCCATACCGGACGGTCTCTTGTGCAGTTTAACTAATTTCGTAATTTTTTTAGTAATCTTACTATTAAATAACAAATATTACTTTGTATGACAATGGTGTCATGTTCAGTTTGTGACTGTGAATATACAAGACGTAATTATCCGGGAAAATACACGTTTCACAGGTAAATAAGAGATTATTGGTAGTTCGATTGTATTGCTTATTTTATCAATTCTGCTTTAGTAAATGGCCTAAAAACCAGTTTCATTCGTAGATTAGGACTTTCCCTTATATTTTTTAATAATATTTCGTTGCTGCACCTAGAAATAAACAATATTTTATGTAAAATATAAAAATGTTTGATTACGATAGGGCTTGACCAAGTGATGACGTCAGAAATATCGATAGTCCTGTTGCAGTCTATATCGTAGTATAATGCGCATCATGTAAAAAGAACGCTGGCGGTCAAGCTTCTTCAGGCGTTCCAGCGTTCGTTTTAAGAGATTACTTACTTTTCTACTTATTTAAGAGATGTATACCTATGCATTCAATGAGTGCCTACATAGTTTACTACTTTTTACATGACGTGCACTATACCTACCTATAAATTAAATTTTTGTCCATCCTAGAATGGAGGTTTACTTTGTTTGGAGTAAATATGTGTGCTCTGTTAACATTTTACCGTTTTTTTAAAAATCTATAATAACCAGGTGGACATTGAGGTGTGTGTTTTTGTATTGACTATTGAAAAGGTAACTTTAAAGCACCACGGGTGTTTTTATTGCAGTTTGTGTAGTAGATATTTTGGAGTAAATATTTACGTTGTTGTACACACGCCTTTTCCCGAAAGGGTATATTTATTGTTTATTTTTTATAAATAAATATTGTTTATTTCTGCTTAATAAAATAATAGGTAACAAATTAAATTTAAATATACCCCAGAAATTCCGTTCCAGCGGGACTCGAACCTGCACCCTCGCCTGTGATCAGCGATGCCTTTACTTTCGAACTTTGAACAGAAGGTTTCCAATGAAACACCTGTAGATACAGCACTATCAACTTGGCGCTATAGCCGAGTTGATAGTGCCCACAAATTTCGTCTCGAGCGTCATAGCTCGATCTATGGCTAAATTGTTTAAGGCATCGCCGATGACCGGCGAGGGTGCGGGTTCGAGTCCCACGGCAACGGAATTTTTGGGTTACATTTAAATTTAATGTTATCCATAAAGCGTGGTTTACACTTGAAAAATAATAAACTTTGGGGTAACAAATTGTCTATAGATAAAGTAACAGAGTGAAAAATTATATGGGCGTAGCACGGCTGATATAAAATGTTTTTGTGCTTTCAGATTTCCAAGTAATCCTTTGCTACGAGAAAAATGGTTATCGGTTATAAGAAGAGTGGGATGGACTCAAATAAGAACTCCACTAGGTATATGCAGCAAACATTTTAAGTTTAAATTTAAAAGGGAAACTCTAAGATCCCACCTATAAATAAAACTGTAATATTTAGGGGTCAATAAATAATAAAGGTTTATTTATTAACTGTATTCAAAATTCTCTTTATGACGTCAAATCTGCCAAACTGTGTTATTCATGAAAGACTTAATCTGCATTAAGATGTATTTATCTACCATACACATCACGGACGGATGATTAATTCTATCGACAATGTAAAAGTGTTGGTCGAGGACAACACTATTTTTAACTCGGACATAGACTTTCACCAACACGTGCACATATTTTTTTTGGTTCCATCTTCGATCTCTGATTGTAGATCTAGTACATATACTAAATCTATGGTGACAATCTTAATGCGGTTCACAGAATACAGCTACTTACCAAGTTTCTACAGCATTGTTCTTATAGTTTCGGAAAGAAGTGGCTGTGACATACGGACGGACAGACAGACAGACATGACGAATCCATAAGGGTTCCGTATTTTGCCATTTGGCTACGGAACCCTAAAAAAGTAAATTAGAGGTTGGTTGTGGGCGGTAGCTGAGCAGTCTAGCCAGGGACTCTACGTAGAGTTCCTGCATAGTCGTAGGTAGTTCAAATAAGTTCTAAGTATAGTCATCAAATCATTAATACACAGCAAAAGCTTTAATCTACGTCTCAGAACAATAACTAAAGCAATATTGACGACCTCTGTGGCGCGGCGGGCGAAGGTTCGCCTGCGACGCAGGAGGTTGCAGGTTCGATTCCCGCCTTGAAACAAATATTTGTACGATCTGCGGATTTTTGTTCAGGGTGATCTGGGTATTATCTATTTATAATTTTAAAAAACTATGTAATGTATTGTATAGTATATCAGTTATCTAGTAACAATAACAAAAGCTCTGCTATCTTGGGGCTAAATAATGTTATGTGAACTGTCCAGCATTATTTATTTATTTATATTGTTCTGAAATCGACGCTATGCTGTACCACAGATTGGCCTATACTGACGTTTATAAATAAACAAAACAATAGCTGCCACTATTCTGTCAGCAGTTAAAATAGAAGCGTAAACAAAAAGTAATCGGGCGTGCCGCGTGCCGATAATCACAATAAAGTTGAAACAACAAAATAATAGAGTCGCAGAATTAACGCTCCTATTGTGTTAGTACAATAATCCGCTATCTAGGCCAGCCTCAGTGCTGCAGACGAACCTTTTGTCTTTCATGTTCGCCGTTAATAATGGCGGGCGCCGAAACAGCCGCGCACAATACCGCGAAATGCGCGTTTTCATTTGCAAGACAAAACGCGCTTTGTTGTTGTGTCCGCTCAATACTAAATTTATAGCCGCTGGACCGAGAGCCGTATTGACGGCCGGCGAACGAATAACCGCCACTAAATGCAATGTGATCGAAATGCACTGCGATTTGGAGCTTAATGCAGTTGTTTTTGGTTGCGAAGAGCTTTATGTGAGTACCTTATCAAGGAATAACATAAAGCAAGGAAAAAAAACCAGTCAATAGCGATTCGGACTCGCGTGGAGAGGGTTCCGTACAAGTAGGCTAGCATAGTAACCCTAGAACAATTGAACTTATTAGTTTTAATTTGCTTTGCATTTTCTCTTCATTAATATTTTCCGAGTTCAAAGACTTAGGATTTTCTTTAAAGGCACAACAACGTTTTTTTCCTCAAAATTTTAGGCTCGATGGATTAGTATCTACGAGTGTGTACACTCGAGTTCCGTATAATTTATTTATAGGTAGCATTTTAACTAGGTATGAAAATTACTGAAAAAAATATTTTTCATAAAATGAAAAGAGTTCCACTTGACGCTCTACCTACCCTTTCAGGGAAAAAGACGTGTGTCTATGTATGAATGTATGTATTTCTCATAATTTTATAAATACGTGAATTTTTTTAATATTCTTTTTGTAGAATTCAGAATTCTTAAATCAGAATTCGTTTATTTACGACTGTATTTCTATCACCTAATTATGTATATTACCAAATTTCAAAAATAGGCTGTTACAGACGGACATAATCAGACCACCACCATCAGAGTGTAGAGTGCAATGAATTTCGAGGAACCCTAAAACATACAAAAAAATACTTACATAATTGCCCCCATACTATGGATTACCACGGTCGTGGCGTGATTCGTGGGTATCAGAATGAGAACCACACCTACTAAAACTACTTGGAGATCATGCAAATATAAATAAATAAATAAATAATGCTGGACAGTTCACACAACATTATCTAGCCCCAAGTTAAGCAGAGCTTGTGTTATGGGTACTAGATAACTGATATCTATATATATATATAAAACAAAGTCGTGTTAGTTACACCACTGGGAACTTCAATTTATATATACCTACCATCTATGTTTTTACTACTAATACCTACATTCTAAGCAAATAATTAATTAATTCATTCATTCATTAATTCATTCATTCATTCACTTATAACTCAAGAACGGGTGAACCGATTTGGCTGAAAATTGGTGGAAAGGTAGCTTAGAACCAGGAGATTGACATGGGGGAGGGGTAGGATGGGGGGGGGGTTCACCGGGGGCTACCCGTGTGCGAAGCCGGGGCGAATCGCTAGTACTTAATACAATACAACACAGTTTTTTTATACATAGAAAATACCCCGAACACCCTGAACAAATATTTGCAGATCGTACAAAGATTTATTCCGAGGCGCAAATCGAACCCGCAGCCTCCTGCGTCGCAGGCGAACCTTCGCCCGCTGCGCCACATAGGTTGTCAAATATTTGTTCCGCGTAGGGAATAGAACCCGCGCCTCTTACGTCACATCTGGCACTTCCACCTCGTCACGGAGACAGGGAAAGCTGCGGCGTTCAGTCAAGCTCGAAGTTATCTATGCCAGGAGCTGCAGAATAAGTAAAATGCAACTACTAAGCTACTCCACAGCTTACGATGACACGTACTCATTTCATACCGCCACTGAAAGAATATGAAACGAATAGTTTAATTTTTTTATTCTTTACAATTAGCGTCGCACGGCTTTTGCATTTGCCATTTTATTGTATTTTCAATATAATTTGCAACGTTATACAATTTCCAAGTCGTCACAGACACAGTTAAGTTAAGTTTTAGTAAAACGGTGGCCGTTATCTCTTTTCGAAAATGGCGGTGACAGAGTCAAAAGTTTAACTTTTTTCGATAACTAAATTACAGTTAAAACGTTTTTGCAGCCAAGCAATTTAACAATTAAGTGTTTTGGTTGGTAGTTCGGTATAGGTACCTAAGTTCCTATTACAGTATAGGTGGCTATTTACATTTTCAATTACCTACCACCTGACTAAATTCTTGTTAGAATCTTTCCAATTTTCCATGCTACTTACGGATCATCCTTTGAATAGTTACACCGTGTTTTGTCTGTATTGATCGAATTTTAAACTGCTTGTCAATACAAAAGACAAAGCACTGTGTAGGTAAGTATTCCAAGGCCAATTCAAATATAACGTTAGTTTAGAGTGCTTACACTGTGCAAGTTTACTTACCCTCACATCAGCTGCTATAAATTGGCATTCCAAATCCAAACTTTCACCAAATATAAATAGAACACACCCACAAAATCACTGTCAATTCACACACAAATAACTGGCACAAAAGAATCACTAACACGACTGAAAATTCAAATAAAGAACAGCGCGGGAAAGATTTCTCGTCGAAAAAGTTCAGTGGCAACAGCTTTGTAGAGCATACAGCCAAGCGAACACGCTCATTCGCTGGCAAGACAGGACTAGACTGCCGGCCGGCATACGAATGCCACAGTGGTGATTCCCGCGCATGGATCTTGCGCACACTACACATCACCCTTTCGCATACCCTTGTATGCATTTCCCGGTACATAATGCACTGTATTTAAATGTTTATACAATAGGCATTATTATAAAACAGCTTTAAAAGAAAATCAATTAAAGTAACGGGTCGTTAAAAATAAAAGTCTATCGAGTGAGAAACTTTATTCCCAAGTGGTTGTCGGTTCTGCAAACTATGTGCCCTACCCATTGCCACTTCA
This sequence comes from Operophtera brumata, assembly GCA_932527175.1. NCBI lineage: Eukaryota > Metazoa > Arthropoda > Insecta > Lepidoptera > Geometridae > Operophtera > Operophtera brumata. Next base: position 6,646,984 of record OW052235.1, on the reverse strand, counting down.
ACTTGCTATGTCGATGACCTCACATGAAAAACTATCTACGAGGTACAAAAAATATATTCTTATATTTATTTGTACCAGGGTGTCAATGGGTAGGTCGTTCAAAAATATTGCGTGTGTGTGAACATTTTTCGATTCAGGGATCCGTTTGCGATAAGCTTTTATGTACAATTTTTGTGTTTTTGATATATTCAAGCGTCTCTCTACCCCTCCCCCTATTTTATTATGTGGATCTAATGAAAATTCAAATTAAAAACCAATAAAACTGCATTTACCGCTATTATGTCACTTTCTAACTTGTAACTTTAAGGACTTACTCCTCAAACTTAGAAGTTATATAATTTTTTCAGTATCATTGTTCAATCTGTTGTGTCTGCCTACCCCTCCGCGATGTATAAGTTACATGCCTATGTACAGCAACAAAAGAAAACGTTGCAAAAATTCAGCTTTCAGCAAAGTAGTGCGTACGACAAATAAGATACACGTCTCATCAAAAGAAGAAGCCAGCGACAGCAGCAGATACAATGTGGTAACTCTGGTAATATGTCCGAATACAATGGCGAACGCGGGACACAAAGCCGAACCGCGTATTGTGTGAACCCGCACAATACACCTTGCATACACATACGAAACCACTCTATTATACACCCGCGATACCGAAAACCACCCGAAAATAACCTCTATTAATTAACACATAAGATACAACCTTCCAAAATATATAGGTAGACAAACCCCAGTAACAATACATAGCTTATATTGCGTGTCAAAATAACTGTTATTAATGGAAATTATAGTTTTCTGTATGAATTGATCTTTCATTACGTGTCCTTGCTGATTGTTAGACTATACAAATTAAATCGCTATTGAGTAGAACTGAACAATAGGACGCTCTGTTGTCTAAAAATCTGACGAATATTCTGTACTGTTAGACTCAAACGAGGTCAAAAAATGACATAGAAATGTGTAAAACAAAATGTACAATTATATGGACGGTGAATGCTTCGTAGCAAGTCGTAGCATTCTTAGCGCCGCAGGCTTGTAGCCGCGTAGCGCTCTGAGCTTGCGTAGCGCTCTGAGCTTCCGTAGCGGTCTCTGCTTGCATAGCTCTCTGAGCTTGCGTAGTGTTCTGAGCTTGCGTAGCGCTCTGAGCATGCGTAGCGCTCTGAGCTTCCGTAGCACTCTGAGCTTGCGTAGCGCTCTGGGCTTACGTAGCTGTCTAAGCATTCGTAGCTCTCTGAGCTTGCGTAGCGCTCTGAGCGTGCGTAGCGTACCGGCGCCTACTCATGAGATAAGCTCTGTTTTTGGGCAATTTACTTATTTGAGGCATTTTATAAATGTTTTGCTATTAGAGTACCGTTCCAAAAGCATCAATGTAACCTTCATTGGATTTTCGTTTAAAATGGTTATTAAGGTTCGGAGTCTTTACTGAAAAAACTGTGCGAACGTGGACGATGTGTTGCCTTAAATGAAACAATGTACCTACGTTAGCTCACAGAGCTGACAACCGCTGGGAAATAAAGGTTCTATAATGGCGACTGCACAAACCGAACCATGCAGTGTAGGAACTTGTAGGAAAGCCGTCATTGAACCGATCTCATTTTAAAAGTCGCAGAAAGTCGGTGGATGGAGGCAACACGAGATTGTTCCTTATAGCAGTCTATGGGAGGCCTGTTTCCAGCTACTTATAATAGGCTGATGATGATGATGATAGTGATCTAGTATCAATGTATGTTATTTTTTTTTCTTTATTGTCATCTGCAACATTACCTTATGTCTAGGTGGTCTAGGTAGGTACGTTTCACTTCCAATGATGTATAATTTACAATCAAGAAAAATCGGCAAATGCGTGTCTGACTAGCACACTAAGGGTTCCGTACCAACGTACAAGATTTAACACTATAAACTTTTTAAAGTCGAGCTAAAAACACCGATAAAAACTCGTTTCTTGTTATTTACATTTATATTTTAAACCCCCGATGCAAATAGTTATACATTTTACCGCTATGTGTATCTGTATGTCTGTCTGTGGCAAAATAGCTCTTAAACGGATGAACAGATATGACTGTGGTTTTTTTATTTGAAAACAGGTTTTCTAGCGATGGTCCTTTGACATGTTTTATCAAAATCGGTTCAGCCGTTTCATTGGGTTGGGGGTTTTTTTTTTATTTCTTCTTGTTATTAGTTGTTATTATAGCGGCAATAGAAAAACACACTGTGAAAATTTCAACAGTCTACTTATTACGGTTCATGAGATACAGCCCGCTGACAGACGGACGGACGGACGGATAGTTAGGCTTAGTAATAAGGTCTCGTTGGCACACTTTGGGCACGGTTTTTTTTTTAATATTATAAGGTGACGAATAAACATACGTCCCGCCTGATGTAAAGCAGTCACCGCCGCCTAATGGACATCTGCAACACCCACAGGAAACGCGCTGCCTACAGATATTTCTCTTGAATTTAACCATATTGTAGCCCTGTGGGAAGACATACAATGGGAGCTCATTCCACGCCAGGAGAAACGAGCGCGTGAAGCGTACTGTGCGGATCCCTAAAATCCAACAACACGTCGCGAACATACGCAAGCATTCAAATGGAAACCTGAAAGCAGATAGCTAACTAAGTACCTACTTACATATGTACAAAAATAAATAAGTGTCATTGAATAAAATAAGTTTCGCGAGCAACCATTGTGTGGGGGGTGGCTGGCCGCCTCCTAGTCCAAACAGTATTTCCATTGTGTCTGCCATTACCTAGCCCTCTTTTCGTCTTTTGTATTCGCCACTTCTATTGAAGTGAGACCTTCCCAATGACGCTTTATAGCTGCTTTGAAGTGCGGGCCGGTACATTTACCTACCTTATAGTAGTAGGTACAATGTTACGTAGGTAATAACGCACAATGTTAAGGTGCTTTGTGAGGTAAGAATATATAAGATCGATGGTAGTGGTATCGTAATAACAGAGTGAGAAAGAGGGTAGATCGATACATCTGCCAATAACATCTCTCGCAAAGACTTTAGTTAGTTCTCCCGTGATCATGGCGCATGCAACTGTGCCGAAATATCGGGAACAAATAAAACTCCAGAATCATGGTAAAAATCCCGTTTCTAGTGAAAAGTATATATAAGATCGGCAATATTTCGAGTACCAACCACTGTTGGTACTTGGTGCTGAGCATCGATCTAAAACAAATATATTTATTAGACCGTTTTTTTATATTGCTTTGTGCCTACGTTTTTTTTTACTCGAATTTTAAATAACTTTGATATGCAGTTTGTACATTGTACTTAATGATCTTTTTAGGAAGGGCACTAATTGCCAAAATACCTACAAGTTTTCATAAACTTAAGTTTGGTGAAAGGGCAACATAAAATGTACAATAAATAAATCAATTATTTATTTTTGATTTTAATAATAACACCAAATACTGCTATCTGATTGCTATGCCTAATATTTCGTTCGAGGGTCCGTTGGTTCACTTTTTTATGTCAATGTAAATAAATGAAATTCATTACGAAAAAAACAACTTAAGAGATAGGAATTTATCCCCTAATTTTCCGAGTATTTTGAAATGTTTTCTTCAAATAATAATTATTAAAACCGGTTCACAATCGGCGAATATATAGCGTAGGTCTTCGACCAAAGTAAAATAAATGGACTGGCCTTACCCATACAAAACGTCCGTGAAAAATAAGACAATTCGGATTTAGGGTACGGTCAACAAATAAACTATCTATCTATCTATCTATCTATCCAGCCACTGCTGAGTAAAGGCCTCTTCTCTATAGCACCACTCCTGGCGGTTTTGTAAATAAACTAGGTGAAATTAAATTATTGAACTTCTTAAAAACTGTATTTTTTTAATACTTAATACTTTAACAGATGCAATGTGTTTTCTAAAGTTATTTCGGTAGGTTTATAGTACAAAAAATCGCCGAAAAAAATGCAATTATTGAATGAAACTTTTACAAAAATACATGGTTCCCTTCTGTTTTTTGTAGAACTACGTATCTATTTTTCAGCTCTCAAACATAGACAATATAAATCAATAGAAAAGCAAGTCCACCTAAGGTCTTCAGCTCAATTAATTTGTGAAAAATATATTTTTCATCACTCAATAAACAAAGAAAATATCATAAAAATCGTACGGAAACATAAATGTATAAAAATTTCAGTATTTAAGAAACTGCAGAGTGCAGTTTTAAGAATTTTGCACAATGAGTTTTTTTATACTACTTGGAATGACAGATCAAGAAGATGGCCCACCTGATGTTAAGTGGTACCCTCTGCCTATGAACAGTGCATTACCTCAGGTCACGTCCACCTAGGACGCGCCCTAAGTGGCATTCCACTGCGCCCGCCACCCTGAAACATAAAGATGAAAAGTCCCATGTGGCCGTAATTTCATCGGCACCCTTACCCTTCAAACCGGAACACAGCAATGCGAGCACTACTGCTTTGCGGCAGAAACAGGTATGGTGGTAGTACTTCCCCGGACGAACTCTTTCACAAAAAAGCTCTACTACTACTAACCGTTTTTTGGCGTATAGAATTCATTGTGTAGAAAATGATCAGAGCAAATACGGGAAAATGTATTCCACTTCCAAAAGTAGTTTTTTCTTGCTCGTCTTATGACTTCTATCCATTTTTGTTTACCTTAGATTTTTTTTGGAAAGCTATAAGGTTAATTAACATGCCATTACATATTATATGCAATTACCTAAAGCGACGTGCTTAGCAATGTTTTGACGTAAATAATGCAAATTACAATTCTAAATCAATACGATACCCCTTAGGCATCAGATTTTTTTGCAGTCTGTACCGGACCATCCGTCATGCGTGAAGTTTTGTCAAATATTTCGTCGCTGTAGTTGGCAAACTAAATAAGTAATAACAACAACAAAACCAACATCGCGAGAAAAACGCGATTTACTGTTTTATTGCGTCAAAAATGGCAATAACTTTTTTATCGTTACTAATTTTTCAGTCCGTGTTTTGATATGTTATAGATTGGTACTGTATCTATTTTCGAATTTAATGATAATACATTTTAGTTCTTTTGATTAAGAGAAAAAAATAAAAAAACGACTATGTATTTTTCCCTCGCCAAAGTTTTGAATAATTGAAATGATCTATTATTTACTTATTTGAATATGACAATCCTATCCATGGGTATAGATTTATATAATATTAAAATACATTTTAAAATAAAACCAACTTATAATCATTTCTTTTTATCAAGACTGAATATTAGAAAACTACTGAAACACCTACATTATTTTAGCAGACTTATAAATTCAAAGTAAGTGACATAACAAACTTATCATACGACTAATGCTTATAAAATCAACAAAATGAAATCAATTTGTGGAACACAATAATTCTAAGTATCAAAAAGAAAAAGGTATGTCGACTAAAATTAAAACTATCTACGAGTATAAACTTGTGTCTGTTGACTTTCATTCAGAGTGGGGAACATTGAGATAATGTCCTGGGGCGTAGTCCTCCTTGTCGCTCGTCCTCTAGAGCAAGACGTGTCCATCGACATGTATGGGCCATCATAACCATGCAATAAAGTCGATTTCGCAAAATGTGTTGGTTATGTAGTTTTCCTACCACACGACGATTTATAAGTTTTTTATCAATTGATGAAAATTATATTACAAAACCTTTACTTACGAATGAAATGCGATGCCTGAAGCTTTATTTGTATTTCTTGTGTTGTTTGCACTTGCAGAAAAGCACAGGAAGGCATTGTATTACCAAGGTATCTACTTCTTCTTATCTTAGGTAATGGCTTCTGTGCATTATTTGCAACAATTTAGCCAATGTCAAGTGATATAATTATTATAGTTTTATAGTCAAGTCGTCAAGAGTCTCCGTCTAGTCCTAACCCAGCTTAAATTGTGGCAGAAAAACTGAGTTTTTACAGGAAAAAATCCATCATTTCGAAAAGACTCGCAATACACTCAAACTTCACTACATCACACATGTGCCATTTATCCAAGTTACACCGGTTAAAATGCCACTAAAATTACACGAAATAACTCGAAAAAACACATTAAAATGTAATAAAATAAAAATGACGACGTTTCTTTCAAAAATGGCAGATTTCAACCCCACCAAGGTATCTAATTTTGGTATTTTTCAGCATAGCTGTCACTCGTTGCCGTGACAAAGACTGACTGAAGCGAAGTGTACTAGCTAGGTCTGTTTAGAAGCTTCAAAACTATCGTTCCCTAAGGCCCGTCCATTCATTTTATTTACGTCGATGGCGTAGGTACACACCTCAGTACACACACAAGACCTTCTTCTGACAATCAAGGCATATAATTATCCAATACTTACAATACCTATATAGACACACGCCTTTTTCCCCGAACGGGTAGGCAGAGCCTCAATGGGCCTCTTTTCACAGTGGGTTGTACCATCGTGAAATATAGACGTGACGAGTGGTGAGTTCATCGCCGCAATTGCTTTCTATGACTGACTCGGCTCTGGCTCGGCTTACTAGATTTTATAAAAATACTAGTGATCGGAACCGTGTGCTGCTGAAAATGACCAAGCAAAATTACTAAGCACAGCTACTACCTAAGTCGACCCTAAGTCGTTGTCCACCTTTCGTCTCCATCATCAGATCAGCTCGCTGTCACCATTATATTGTATTGACATCGGAAATTGACAGGTGTGCCTTTCAGTTCAGTCGGATATCGGGAAGTCACCATTATCGCCACCCGTGAAATATGATGTTGTGAAAGAGTGTATTGCGAGTCTTTTCGAAATGGTGGAATTTTTCCAGTAAAAACTCAGTTTTTCTGCCACAATTTAAACTGGGTTAGGACTAGACGGAGACTCTTGACGACTTGACTATAAAACTATAATAATTATATCACTTGACATTGGCTAAATTGTTGCAAATAATGCACAGAAGCCATTACCTAAGATAAGAAGAATCCCCCCCACCCCGCGCGACTTAGACTTAATAATAATACCAAAAGACTACTATCCGGAGCTGAAAAACTAAAGCTTATTGTCTTTGGTTAAAATATAAACCATAAACATTCGTTCATCATAGAGAACCAATCCTGACCAATCCCGTATAAGTTTTTCATTCGCGAGCTGCGACCTTCATTTCTTTTTCTTTCATTCATTCATTTTGTCGCCATTTTGCATTGTGCTTTTGTGTTGTGTTCATGTCATGTGTTTGGTGAAACCATAATAAAATTCAATGCCTAATTTGAGATAATATTGTTTCGACAAATTAGTGACTAGAAAGGTAAACATAATTATGCATCAGTGCTATCTTTAATAACGTATTTATCAATAAAATCTGCAGATGTTAGGAGCTTCCCGGAATTCTAGCAACATGGCGTCGTTTTTACTCTCGCTTTCTTTCAACAAGAAAACCTTTGAAAAATCGTGGATTGTGTTGTAGCATTATTTTAATTTCAGGTTTCGATAATGGAACCAAAACTGGATGCGTCTCTGGTGACGCAATCCATCAACTATCATGGTCAACAATTGCAAAAAACGTGGGAGGGCGAAAGAGGAGAGGACGATCTCTCTAAATTGGGCGTGGGTGCACTGGACTTCGCCGTATACCAGTCTAGGCACAAGCACCTCACTTTCCAAGACCGTGGGAAGCGGTTGAAACTGCATCAATTTATTGCCAGGGAGGCCAATGCTCTGTTTGACCCATCGGTGATGGAAGATATGCCATCTTCCTCCAGTATGGGGACTGATGGTGTCGCGCCGGAAGACAGTAAGTCAATATTTTTATTAGAACATTGTGTCCTATTCGAGGCATAGTTCAACGAAGCTTTGGCCGGGGCAGAATTAGTATTAGGCATGGCATGAAGTGGTAACACTATGAGCTGAAAACATCCTCAGGCATCTTTACAAACCTAATGTCTATATATTGGGACTCATTTAGCCTGAATTATACCAACTCCCAGAGACTGATATGGTAATTGTTATTATTGATCCGACAGCTTGTTGTTTTCAAATCTGTTGCTATATAGTACAGGCAAATTAGCAAAAAGTGTTGCCCTAAGTCGAGTAGTCGTGGATTCTTATGGAATCGATAGATGACACGAAAAGAAGCTTATCCCAGGTTTGCACCGTTTCTGGCGCATACGGAAGGCTTTTAAATATTAGGTACAAACTTTGAAAAATTTTAACTTTTGAAAAAACAAAAAAGTGTTAAGTGCAAGTTCAATTACTTATAGAGACAGTCTTAGCGCGTTATGGATTTTAATTAAAACTACGTGCATAGTGGGAAACACTGTGAATTTGTTTTTTTTAGTTTGCGGCTCGGGGGAAATTTATGTACTCGGTGCAAACTTACATAAGGTTTCTATAAGTATTATAAACACTATATTAGTTTTGCACACCTCAGCGATTTACGGAACATAGTTTTTTTTCTTTTTTTGTAAATAGTACTTAGGGGGAATCTTATGTAGTCGTGCAAATTTTATTATGGTATATACTATCAGTTTACCACATTCGCACGTAAAAAAAAATACAAATTTCGTACCGGAAGTACTTCTTAATAATATATCTTAATAAGAAATCAACGGCGTGCGTGGGGTGCAGATTCATACCAAAATGTAGCCCGTATTCATCCCACGAATAATAAAATTGTATATTTGTCCATATTAATCGCAAAATGTAGTCCGGATTCATACCAAGCCACGACCTTGAACAATGGATATTAGTACGGTCAGACAGAAAAATGCCTTACTATCATTTTCATATATTTTTGTTGGATGCAAATTATTAATAATTGGCATTCGTATGTTTGTATGTTTGTCTGAAGATAACTTGCGAACTGTTGATATATTCTTTATAAAACTAGTATTCTTTATACAATTTGGTAGATGGGTATATAGTATTAGTACAATTTGTGTAAGGTTATGAGCTAAATTGGTTCGGGGGTTGTAGAAGATATTGGGGCCAAAGAAAGGGTAAAAAAGTGAAACAATCATAGACGTTTCAAAACTAGTTTTAATTTTATTTTAGACTGTGTAACTTTTGGGATATAAACAAAGAAGTAAAAATAAATAACCTCTACAGTTTTTCCAGTAATCTACTATCATCCATCGAGGAGTTCCGTTGTCCACCTTCCGTCTCCATCATCAGATCAGCTCGCTGTCACCATCATAAATAAATATTTAATATATAAATAATTCTGGACAGTTCACACACACATTTATTTATTTATTTATCTAGCCCCAAGCTAAGCAGAGCTTGTGTTATAGGTTCTAGATAACTGATATACTTTGATACAATACATGACATAGATAGATATTTTTTATTATACATAGAAAATAACCAACGAAAACATATAACATAACATTAATAACATCCTGAATAAATATCTGCAGATAGTACAAATATTTATAAATAATACAATATGGGTAAATTCAAGATAAATATCAATAGGGCTCTTAATGGTAGGCAGCGCGTTTGCAATACCGTGGGTGTTGTCCATAGGCGGCGGTGACTGCTTTACATCAGGCGGGCCGTCTGCTTGTTTGTCACGTTTAGGGCATGTAATATCGGAAGGTTTTGAATTCCTATACTGATTTCCGATATTAAATCTCAATATTGGCATTCCGATATTAATATCTGAATTTCGTTATTTATTTAGAAATTGCACATTTTATTTATAAATTGCACAAATTCGGTATTAGGTTGGATTAAGTGCAATAAAAAATATTTTTAAATCATATTCTAATCGTATCTGATCACGGGAGAACTAACTAATGTCTTTGCGAGATGTTTTATACTTATTTTTGTTTGTGATGATAGTAAACCTCAGATATCGGTTTTTAAAGTAATCGAAACAGTAACAAAAAAAAAGCATTTACATCCACAGCACGAACCATTGCATTGAAATAAAATAAAAAATATGGAAAAATTAAAAATTCTGTTTAGTCCCTTACATTCTAAGGACATTTTAAAAGTAAAGTCACATAAACTTTTTCTTCCAAACCTATCTTAAAAACTTGGTCATTATGTCAGCTATTTATCATGTAAATTTGATTGAGATTCTTTTACGGGATCATTCATGATATTCAATTTAAACAGTTGAATGCGAAATTCTGGTTTTTAAGATTAAGTGAAATCTTAAATAAAACTAAATAATAACTTTCAGCATTGCATGAATCATCACAGTAAATTTTCGAAATGGCGACCTTCTTGCTCAATACGTAATCAGCATCGTCTAAAAAAAATCTCTTTAAAGCGTGGAAAAGCGATTCTGTTGCTTTTGAATTGTTGCTTCTGCCTGGGTCAACCTTTTTCGCAATTCTTCCACATTTCGGCACTCTCGAGAGTAAACAATCTCTTTATAATATCCCCAAACAAAAAAGTCAATGGGGTTTAAGTAGAGAGATCGTGGGGGCCATGCGATATGCCCGCCTCGGCCAATCCATTTATCACCAAGTATCGCATTTTGTTAGTAGTAGTAGAGCTTTTTTGTGAAATACTTCTTTCGGGAATGTACTACCACCATACCTATTTCTGCCGCAAAGCATCGCTCGCATTGCTGAGTTCCGGTTTGAAGTGTATGGGTGCGTGCCGGTGAAGTTAAAGTCACATGAGACTTTTCATCTTTCTGTCTCAGGGTGGCGGGCGCAGTGCAATGTCACATAGGGCGCGTCCTAGGAGGGCGTGACCTATGTGATAATGCACTGTTCATAGGAAGAGAGTACCGCTTATCATCAGGTGGGCCATCTGCTTGTTCAGTCATTCTTAGTAGTATTAAAAAAAACCTGTCATTAAGATATTGTCTAACTTTTGACGCAAAGTGACATGGTGAGCCGTCGTTTTAAAAAGTCGTGTTTCGGCGTGTTAGTAAAATGATGTCTGTGGATTATCCATTTAAATCTTCTCTTAAAAAGTTCAAGTATGACTTGCCATTTAGGCGATCTGGCAGTTGGAATGGGCCCACCATCTGTCGCAGGTTTCTGCCTCGTATGTAGAAAATAATGTCTTTGAACAACAAAGATGGGTTGTTTTACTATTGCTTATGTGCAATACAATCTTCAGACTGTCACATTTCTTTTTAATTCCGACTTGCAGAACATTTTCTTAAATTGAACTAACTTTTATTAAATTGAGTGTTTTTATGATCCTGTGCAAGAATCTGGAACAAGGTAACATGACTTATAGCTGTCACATCAGCCATGTTTTTAAGATAGGTTTGGATTAAAAAGATTATGTGACTTTTTTTTTAAACGGTCATTGAAAGTAAGAGTTTAGGCAAAAAAAAAAAAATTCATATTATAATTTTTATTTTAATGCAATAGTAGGTGCTATTGATGTAAATGCTATCAGACAAGGTAGCCCTAGTATTTAGCTTATTTACAACAACAAAAACAGGCCTCTACCTCAACGAATCGAGTCCCAATGGCCAAAAAAGTGTAAGAGCTCCGATTGTCTTAAAAACACATAACTCGAAAACTACTAAAAATCGCGAAATGGGGGTGATTCGGGTATCTCTGGGGGTAAACTTTCTTTGGACTTCGGCTTGACACTACTTTTTGGGACACACTGTATATATTATTACTTTGTTGATTATTTTATACAAACAATTTTATGAAATAAATAGATGTTCCATAATAACATATTTTTTTGCTGACGTTACTTTCACTCGTTTTAGGTGTAGGTATTTCTAGGTGGGATAAATACGGACTCTCAAAATGAAATGAATATTAATTGTATGAATCCGGAATAATTATTATTACTTTCAGCTCGTGGGATGATTTTCTGGGATCAATACGGATGCACCCCGCGGTCGGGGGACAGTGTTAGCAGTGTAGCGCCACAGTATATATATTAGTTTCTTAGCACCGCACTGAACTTACACATATAATACTTAAAAAATGCATGTTCCGTATATAAATTCCAGTATTAAATGACTGGCGAATGTAGTACTAATCAAATGAATAAGTTTAAGTGAAATTCCAGAATTGCCTGAAATTTCCCCGAAGTAGAGCGACAATAAAATATGGAAAAAGTGACTTCCGTGTGAGGTACCCAGGTGCAAACCTGGTAATTTATTTGGCCCATTTTTCTGGTAATTCTGTCAATTTGCACCGACTACTTCAATTTCCCCCGAGCCGCAATACAGAAAAAAAGATTTTTTTAGAAATGTTTTTTTTGTCGTATGTTCCGTAAGTCAGATTAAAAAAATACTTGGTGCAAATGTAGATCATAACGGTCTTAAGTGTATGCCAAATTGCACCGACTACATCTATTTTCCCCATTAAGTTACGGGTATTATAAGGTTTTCACCCTATTTCACCCTGTTCCGGGTGGGAGAATTTGCTGAAAGTTATATTAGAGGTGATTTTCAAGCCAAACAAGACAATTAGAAAAGGTTTTGTGACTACATCTAATTACTTCCACACTTTTGCTAAAAATCACCTAATTTGCCTGTACTATATAGTGGTTACCAAGTAATTAGACAACTTGTATCTATAATTGTATCCTTCATAAATACCTAGTTTCCTGCTGGCTGACCTACTATGAGCATTTAAAAAGAGTTCAGTTCATAAACTAATCAGTAGAAAACAAAACAATTATGTTTTAATATTACACAACTGTTTTAACAGACTTCAACCAAAACACTCAAGGTTAGTGAGGTTTTTAGTTCGGCCATTGTTTTTTTTTATAAAATGTTTTCCCACGATGGTGCAACCCATGGTGAAAAGAGACCCATTGAGGCTTTGCCTACCCCTTCGGGTAAAAGGTGTGTGTCTGTATGTATGTACTCTGTGATGGCTGGTCTGATTTGGATTGTTTTTTCTTTGCTGTGTAGAAAGTTATCCCAGAGTGGTCCAATTTATAGGATTTTCTTTACACAATGGCTTGGTTAGTCAATGTCCACTTCGCAATTAAAGTTATTCAACTATGAGGAATGTCCAACATAGACCCATTATTTTGTACTAATGACTAATAGTGGCCGTGGTAACCCAGCTGATCACTGTAAATCGATTGTTGCAGATATGTTTGCTCTGATGCCACCTTTCGAGACATTCCTGACTGTTGACAAATCTGCAAGATTGAGACATTTCTTCGATGTAAGTATAACTGCCTATCTAATAAATAAAGCTTGGTGACTAAAACCAATAAATAATGGCATAAACATTGATAACAAACCCTATAAATAATGGCATAAACATCGATAACAAACATATAACGATATTGTATTCTGCAGAATGTGAAGACAGGAGAACTAATTATTGGGGCCGTCATCAACAGGACAGCATCGGGTATGATGTTGAAGGTATTATGCACAGCAGGACCCACCTCAAGATATGTGGCTGATATCAATGTGAAGGTAATCTTAATTCTTACAAGTCTTTTTTTGTAAGTTTGTCTAGGTACTGGATTCTGCTCAACATTTACAGCCTTTATTTATTTTTTTACTTTCTTGGAATTGGGTAGGTATATTTTTCTTTGATGAGAGGAGTTTGAATTCTAGATTATTAAAATAAAATCCTAGTAATAAATTCGCTGCTAACATAAGAATAACAAGTCAGAATTTGAGTTGAATGCAGCTTATTTCACAACATTTTGTAATATACAGGCAATAATGGTTAATTACACATTACCTGTAAAATATATGCATCCATTAGCATACAAAAACAATTTGTATTTTAGGTACTTACCTTAACCTCACTGACTTTAGTTTATTTTGATCTTCATACATATTCAAATAATTGCAGAATCAATAGCAAAACACTGACTGAATGATTGCAAAGAAGTTTCTAGGCTTTAGAATATAAGCAATAAAGAACATTTGGAAAGAAACTGAGGACAGAGATATGCTCAATGAAAGAACAGCTGAGTCAGGTTGAAGCACCCTGCCCTTACTTATCCCACAAAAATTGGGGTTGTAAAAACATCTAAATCTATAAAAAAAAAACTTCGATCTCTGTTTCCTTACACTTTCATATTTATCACTTGCATGACAAGTCCATACATGACCATGCTATTCTATTACTCCTGTTTCCATTATTACTCTAAAACTTCCTCTAGTGTTTGGATATTAATGATCTATTTATCTACAGGCATTTTTACCTGTAACAAATATCATACCAGCGGTGGACAAGAAAAATGTATCAAGAAACTACCTGATGAATGACACTGTTTGCTGTGAAGTGATTGAAGTCATACCAGACACAGACAAAATGGTGTGCGGCATGAAGGGGGTCACTCGGGGACCTGACGATCCCCTGCCAAAGCCCCCCCTAGGACTCCTGAGCACGGATGACTTCCCACTCATCTACAAGTATGTACAAACACTGCAAACAAGTTAATCACTCACACTGTCTTACAGATTTTGTGTTGCTTATAAACTCATGCAAAATCTATTCTTATAAGTATATATTTATCATTGTAGTTAAAAATCTTGAGACTCAGTGGTATTTGATTTTGTTGAAAGAAGTGACAGCGGAAATAGCTGAACTTGATATGAAGTTGTCTGGGAACAAATCAATGGAATTTCAAACCACCGTCCTGATTATAGAGCAGCAAAAATGTAGCTCGGAACCAAATGAAGTATGGATTATTTGAAAATAGAAGCCTTCAGTTACTTCAATGTCTACAAAAATGTATCAAACGCCTCTGCTTATTCACTGCTAAGATCACATTGAGATTGCAATGATGCACCTGTGGTTTAAATATTGTGTCGCACATGGGTAGGTATATCAGTTACAAGCCTGAAGAATATTGGATGGATGTTTTCACCGGTATATGATCACTTTTCAGTATAGCAACACTGATCACCAATTCTGAAAATGTCAACTAATGTTTATAAAACAACGGATGAAACTAATATAAGGATTTACCGAAGAACTATCTATTTGGACTTGCTTACTGCACATATTTTTATGGACATACAAAATTAATGAAATATTTACACTATTTATTTTTAATTCAAAACAAAAAGGTCAGTACAGCTGTAGGGACACTGCAATCTGTGAAAGGAACCTTGTACTTCTGTATTAAAGCTAATATTTACATTCCAGCAATATCAGACCTATGATTGGATTTTGTAAAGAGCATTTTGGATGTTGAAGTTATTTAATTTCTATGATAGAGGACTGGTGATTAACAATTTAGATGATATGAAGGCAGAATATTTCGACGGGATACCGACTTTTGTATCAGACGCAGCTGTCTACAATCTCTGGAAAAATGCTCCCTATATTATTTTAGGGTGTTCTTTTCTAGGTATAGCGAGGATTCCAAAAACCTGTTTGTACACCCACCACATTGTGTTGTGACCAGCTGAGGCATATTGGTAATATTCATGTCACATTGTTGAGGCGGCTTCACATAATATATGATGTTCTATTTGTGTGTGAAAGCAATATACAAGTAAAATAACGATTTTTTGAACAGCTCCATTGGAACAGGTGAGGATAATGTACGCGTGCCTCTGTACTAGGGTTTTGCTTGAAACTTAATTATTTATTTAACCTTGAGGTTGAGTCAATCAAAATTCCGTCAGAAAATAAAGAGTCGCAAATAATGTTAATTTAGTTGCTTTTCCAGTTTTTTATGACTTTATATTTTACCAGGAAAACTGTGGAAATGAAAGGAGAGAGCTATGAAGCTATTTTGGAGAAGAGTCCTGGCTTCAATAACCCCAACTGCGTGCAATATCTCTCTGAAATGCTTGGGATCACTAACATGCATTGCACCAACTTCACTGCGCTCAGGTAATATTAATTGATCAGTCATGCTGAAATTGTATCTAAGAGACTTGTAGTATACATATTTTTTTACAACAGGGGTGGATTTCAAACATCTGAATACGCAGACGAACTACGCCAAGCACAGGCCAGCAAATGGGCGTTCCGCTCCGTCGCGGAAGGGATAGAACATTTTAAAGCCGGAAGACACTCTGAAGCATTCCAATGTCTCAATAAGGCTCTGAGTATCGATCCCAGAAATGTCGAAGGCTTAGTAGCGAGAGGAGCTTTGTACGCCAACAGCGGAACCTTCAAAAAAGCCATTGAAGACTTTGAAACATCACTGAAACTCAACCCGAACCACGCCAACGCTAGAAAGTATTTAGGAGAGACATTGGTGGCTCTAGGGCGCAGTTACGAGGATGAAAACAAAATCACTGAAGCCCAGAAGGCATATGAAGACTGTTTGGCCATTATACCATTTCATGAGGAGGCTCAGAATTCCCTAGACTTTTTGAAGAGCAAAACATGTGTGAAACCGTTAATAGAACCCGCGGAATTGCTTTTGCCTGGTTTAGCGGGCGTCAAGTCCTACGAAGTGAAAGAGGCAGTTAAGCAGTTGTTGAATTTAACTGAGATAAAGAAGGATAAGAAGAAGAAGAAGAAGCGAGGCAAGGGAAAGAAGAAGAGATCAAGCAGTTCCTCTTCATCTTCGAGTGATTCTTCGAGCTCAAGCTCTTCCTCAGAATCATCGTCGTCGTCGTCAGAATCAAGTGGTATGTGTTAAAACGATATCATATTATTTACTAGCATTCGTCCACGGCTTCGCTCGCATGGCTCATCGTAATCTATCTGTTTAGGTATCAGATTTAATTGATACTAATTCGACGCGTTTGTGTAAAAAAAAATACTTCGGTATTTATAATAAATATTAGTAGGTACTCTGAGCTTATAGCAGGTTATATATAGGTTATTGCCCTACTTATAACAAGTCAGAAATGACTCAATATTCCAATTATTAATTAATTATTAATTATTATTATAAGAATTATTAGGTACCTATGTATAATGCTAAAATTAAAAATTAAATATTTGCACGACAATCTAGTAGAGTACAGTGATACTAAAAATAGATTATGAACCAAACTACCTGTATTCACGCAAATAAATCATTTCATTTCATTTCATTTCATTTCATTCATTTCATTTCAATGTTCTGTTTCTTTAAGAAATTGAATAACTACATTGTTCCAGATTCAGAAGGCCCCAATCGAAAGAAGAAGCGTCGTTCGCAATCGAGCAAGAACCGACAACGATCTCTATCACCCCTCAGCAAGCGAATGGCGATGCTTGGCGAGAACGACTCCGCCTCTCGGACTCACAACTCTCAGTTCAACCACCCGTACGGATACCAGCCGCCTCCGCCGCCGGTGGAGGAGATCGTGGCCGCGCCCAGGTCGCAGGCTGATGTCGACTATGAACTGAAGGTAACATTATTCAAGAGAATGTGGTTCTATACATCTGCAAACATCGATACAAGTGTTTATCTTCACTAGTCTGTAACTTCTAAGAGGTTAGTGTTCTCACTTGCTATTTCCTTCGACTAATAACCAATCTTCAATTCTTAGTTTTAACTGTTTAAATCAAGTACAATGTTGAGATTAAAAATATACATGGATACTACATTATAATTCCGAGGGATCACTTTATCAAAAAGACCGTAGGACAATTTTCTCCATATTTTACGAGAAAATCAATTAAAATTTTTTTTTTCTCTGCCTCTTTTCACCGGGAGTCGCACAATCACAGGAATATACGTGACCAGTGGTGAGCTCATCGCCGCCATCGCTTTTTCACGACCAACTCCGCTAACTCTTTCTTCTGGGAATAACACACTCCTCAATGAGCCCACAACCAGAAGCCCAATTCTGAGAATAAAAAATAGTCAAAATATAGTTCAGATCAGGTTCCAATCTAGTATCGATAGTATTCTACTCAACTAACAATGCAACATGGAAATGTGATTTAATTAGATGTGACTGATATTGAACGTTCAAAGTTTTTCTGATAATTTTAACTGTATCCAGGGTTTGAACTAGCGATGCATCCGATACCGATATATCGGCGATACTTCGGGTTAGCCGATATATCGGTATCGACGATATTTTTATGACCGATTCAACGATACTTTTTTTTTTAAATGTAGTGTAAACTATCGTGTTGTCTCGTGTTTGTGAAGATATTATTAAAGAATCGGAGTAAGATGAGGCCCTGTCCGCTCTGAGCTGTAATTCTCTCAAAGAAGAAGTTGAGAGATACCTGAAGTCTCCCAATATATCGAGAGATGCAGACCCATTCGTTTTCTGGAGCAATGACGTCTTGAAACTCAACTTGAAAAAAAGTACTTTTGTTTCCAAATGAGTTCTGTCGCATCTGAGAGACTATTTTCCAGCGCAGGTCTTATTCAAACAGACTTGCGAAATCGCCTTTCTCCGCAAAACTTAAGATTACTTTGTTTTTTAAATAAAAATCTTATTAATGTTAATTTGAATAATTTTTTTTTTTGTTTTTTTTTTTTTTTTGTTTAATATTAATTCTTAATTAGCTTATTTTCTGTGTTGTGCAATAAAGTGTTTTCTATCTATCTATCTATCTATCTTTAATTATCACAATTTATAATAATTATCTAATATCGACCTATGTAACTACTTTTCATATTAATAAAAAAATAATCTGACTGGTGATTTATTTATTTTATCTACATGTTTGAATTCACAATTAACGTATCGGTATCGCATATATTTTTATTAGAGTATCGGTATCGTATCGGCGAAAAGGCGTATCGATGCAACCCTAGTTTGAACTGAATAACTAATTTTCATGACGCTCGATACATAATAATGAGGCTGATTTTGTTTTGTTTTTACTTTGTACATAATGCTAATACTTCGAACCCTGGCGGCATCTCTTTTGCTCTTTCTAATTATGTATATAACGCTATACTACTTCAATCTATGGGCGCCATGAATCGTAAGTAGACTTAAATTGTTGTGAGACAAACTTTTCAGACAATTCACAATATAGTCTCGATTCGGCCAACTTTCAGTGAGGTATTTAAATAAATAAGATAATTCAGGTCAAGTTTCAAACCATCGAAAATAACCCAGCAAGCCTGGGAACTTAATCCCAAATTAATACTTTATCATCGCAGGTCCGTAAATTCTTGGACACGACAAAGGAGGATTCAGATTACGAGGACAAAGTGCGCAGTTTCCTCGAGGAGACGGCTCAGTACAAGCGCAACCGCAAGATGCAAGAGTTGGGACAGCAGCCGCAGCCGGGCGCACCGCAGGAACATGATAAAAAGAAGAAGAAAAAGAAGGATAAGTCAGTATTCTGTGCATTTTTGTCAGACGAGGTGAAGGCGATATCTGAATGCAACCAAGGGGGCGTTCAAGTATTACGTAAGCGCTTGAGGGGGGGGGGGGGGGGGGGGGGTCTTATTTTTGATGACATGGTGGGTGGGGGGATCGATATCGTGATTACGTCAGTAGTTATTATTTACTTTTTTACACAAATGGCAACCCACAAATTGTCTATGCTTGAAAACAAAACACACATGTCGGGGATTCCCACAAATACTGAATACGTTGTAGGTAATCGCTTAGAAACGAGTGAAATAACTATATATTTTAATTATTGGGTTCATAAAAGTTGTTTAAATTAATAATATGTGCGTCAAATTCCTCTATCTTAAGCCGATTTGCTAACTGCATGAATCAATAAAAAAACAAAATACATTAAAAGAAAAATGCATATAGGTACCAATGATTACGTAAGCATGGGAGGGGGAAGAGGTTTGCTTACTTTTGCTGACAAGGGGAAGGGGGGGTAAATAATTGTAAAAAATCTGCTTACGTAATACTTGAATGACCCCCAAGAACCGGGCACAATAACGTTTAGTTACAGCAAATGATTCCGGGAAATGACACAAAAAACCATAGTGGTCTACCCATTGCTATAGCCATGAGGAAAACCGTAGAAAGAACCAAGACCATTGACATATCTCGCAGCATAGCAACTGGAAGTTGCTATTGGCAGGTCATATAACTCACAGAACTGAAAACCACTGGAAAATAAAAGGTTCTGAGTGGCGTCGCAGTGTAGGAGTGACCTAATTTATGAAGTTCCTAATTCATCTTTTATTACAACAGGAAAAAGAAAAAGGAATCAAAGCGAAAGCGCAAGGAGCAAGAAAGAGAAGAAAAGAGGAAAGCGAAGTTATCACGACAAGCTACCAACCATGCAGAGTACAGCCTCGGAGAGTTGGAGAGGCTCGGCGACAAGAAGCTGAGAGACGCTATCAGGTAACTTGAGACAATACCGAACTAGTCAGTGCTATAACCCGCCACCCATGCAGAGTATAGCCTCGTAAACTTGGGAGAGGATTGGCGACAAGAGGCTGAGAGACGCTATCAGGTTACTTGAGACAATACCGAACTTGTCAGTTCTATAACCCGCGTCCCATGCAGAGTATAGCCTTGTAGACTTGGGAGAGGATTGGCGACAAGAGGCTGAGAGACGCTATCAGGTAACTTGAGACAATACCGAGCTAGTCAG
This sequence comes from Operophtera brumata, assembly GCA_932527175.1. Classification (NCBI taxonomy): domain Eukaryota; kingdom Metazoa; phylum Arthropoda; class Insecta; order Lepidoptera; family Geometridae; genus Operophtera; species Operophtera brumata. The sequence continues at coordinate 6,626,654 of OW052235.1, read as the reverse complement.
TGCTATAACCCGCCAGCCACCCATGCTGGGTAAACCTGGCTGGCAAACTTGGAGAGGATCGGCAGTAAGTAGCCGAGAGACTATCAGGTAACTTGAGACAATACAGAACTAGTCAGTGCTATAACCCGCCACCCATGCAGGGCTGGCAAACTGGGAGAGGATCGGCGGTAAGTAGCTGAGAGACTATCAGGTAACTTGACACAATACTGAGCTAGTCAGTTCTATAACCGCTGGCAAACTGGGAGAGGATTGGCGGTAAGTAGCTGAGAGATCTATCAGGTAACTTGACACAATACTGAGCTAGTCAGTGCTGTAACCCGCCACCCATGCATGCAGGGTATACCTGGCTGGCAAACTGGGAGAGGATCGGCGGTAAGTAGCTGAGAGACTATCAGGTAACTTGACACAATACTGAGCTAGTCAGTGCTATAACCCGCCACCCATGCAGGGTATACCTGGCTGGCAAACTTGGAGAGGATCGGCGACAAGAGGCTGAGAGACGGTATGAGGTAACTTGAGACAAAACTGAGCTAGTCAGTGCTATAACCCGCCACCCATGCAGGGTATACCTGGCTGGCAAACTGGGAGAGGATCGGCGGTAAGTAGCTGAGAGACTATCAGGTAACTTGACACAATACTGAGCTAGTCAGTGCTATAACCCGCCACCCATGCAGGGCTGGCAAACTGGGAGAGGATCGGCGGTAAGTAGCTGAGAGACTATCAGGTATCTTGACACAATACTGAGCTAGTCAGTGCTATAACCCGCCACCCATGCATGCAGGGTATACCTGGCTGGCAAACTGGGAGAGGATCGGTGATAAGTAGCTGAGAGACTATCAGGTAACTTGACACAATACTGAGCTAGTCAGTGCTATAACCCGCCACCCATGTAGGGCTGGCAAACTGGGAGAGGATCGGCGGTAAGTAGCTGAGAGACTATCAGGTATCTTGACACAATACTGAGCTAGTCAGTGCTATAACCCGCCACCCATGCATGCAGGGCATACCTGGCTGGCAAACTGGGAGAGGATCGGCGGTAAGTAGCTGAGAGACTCTATCAGGTAACTTGAGACACTACCAAACTAAAACGAACTTAGCTATCTCATACAACTTGGTGATCTAACTAAAAGTTGAATTTTTGAGCTCCAAATAATTTAAGAATAAACTCTTTTCTTAAATTATTTGGTGTTCAAAAAATTCAACTTTTAGTTAGATCTTATGGCCCAGAACTATACTGGGTTTGGCATTCAGTTTGAGATTATTTCTGGAAAACGGGCATTTAGCTGGATTCATTTGAAACGTGAACAGCTATTACAAAAGAGGACGAAATCACAAGCTTTTTTCCCCTTTCATGAAAGCATAGCAATTCTGTCCACCCCGTACTTCGGGCTGCAAAATAATTTCTAATTGACAATATATTTGTTACAGGAAAGAGTTGAAGGGAAAATCTAAGAGAGATATTAGTGAAGACAACGATTACGATCGGAAGCATGACAAGAGGTATTGTTTTCATTGGCCTTCATTAATTTAACAAAAGTTTATCTTATCCATGGATCCTTATCCATCGCATGTGTTTCAATCTTAATACTATTGTATAAACCTTTTACCTTTCTGCTTCATTTATTAGAGTTAATTGAACTTGCTTGATTGTAAATATGTTCCTGCTTTCATTGAACGGTCATGACTACCTAACTATATACTGAAAGTATAAATGAACAGTCAACGAGTATCCATCTTTGCAGTAAAGAGCAATCCACAAAAAGGCAATATGTATGCTGAATTTTTTTAACTGTTAGTCTATTGATCAATTTAAGTTAAGTTTAACTTGTATAAAGTTTAAAGTAACTCGAGTTCATCAGCATCATCAGCCTGTACAATTCCACATCTGACCGTAGCTCTCGCTTATAGAATGCCAAGAGGAATGGTTTAGGCCTCATCCATCTTCCGACTTCCTGCTACTTTTAAAATGTCGTCGGTTCATCGAGAGGGGTCTTTCTACACTGCGTCGTCCGGTTCGTGGTCGCCACTCGAGAACCTTTATTCTCCAAGGCGTTTAACACTATAGAACACGGGTGGCCTGTGTCAGCCGGCGGCTTTGTTCCGCGCTATGCCGTGTAACTGTCCGGCGCCCGTTGTTATGTTTGCCTTGACTCTGTATTTAATAAGCAATTGACACGAACGTATAGTATATAGGGAATTTCTCCATACAAATTCCAGTTCTGGTTGGGCGGCAATGTCGCGTTTGGTTTACGGTTTGCGGTCGAGTTCGGAATATCACCTTAAATTGAGATTTACAAAGTTTACGCTAGGGGCGCCGATCGGTGTCTGGAGACAATTTTCATACAAAAATCCGTCGATCGCAGACCACAGCGACAGTGCCGCCTAGTATTTTATACAAAACAAGTCATCATTTTCTTCTTCCTCCTCTAAGTAAAGACACTACAAATTCTTTTCGTCTATATTTAACAGTCCTGTCTCGCTGAACTATTCGAAGCGACTGAAAGAAGGCGCCGCTGCCTTGCTGCGGTTCTGTTGTCGCGTACCGCAGCGGCAGTCTGCCGTTGTTGCATGGCCATCTGCAGTTGCGGTCTGCTGCCGAGCTCGGAATACCACCTTTACACCACACCATACAATAAATAAATAATTTTGGACAGTTCACACAACATTATCTAGCCCCAAGCTAAGCAGAGCCTGTGTTATGGGTACTAGATAACTGATATTATTAATACAATATATTACATAGATAGATATTTTTTATTATACATAGAAAATACCCAGAACACCCTGAACAAATATCTGCGATCGCACAAATATTTGCTCCGAGGCGGGAATCGAACCCGCAACCTCCTGCGTCGCAGGCCAAGCTTCGTCCGCCGCCCCACAGTGGTTGTCAAATAAAGCGCCTCGGCAATCTTCGTCTTTTAAAAAAGCAGCAGTCAGTCAAGAACGAAGATTTCCGAGGCGTATAACCGTTATCGTAGTAGTGTCGTTCGTGTCGATTGCTTGTTAAAACTCCTCTGGACTGTGTGTATAACTCAACGCACATAAAAAGATCTCCTGGCGACATACATGCGCAGTGAGCTGATTACGGACCATATTAGTGGTGGTAGATGAGTGGAATACGCGCCGCGTGTCTGCTACCGCGCTATTGATTCGTCATTGCCCATCACTGCCCGCCTGGAGCTCTTTTGAGGTGTTTTGAGCTATAACCCCCGTGCGCACGCAGGCTGCTGGACGCGCACGACATGCACGGGCTGGAGGAGCTGGAGTCGAAGCTGAGCGCGTACCACGTGATGGTGGAGAAGGAGGTGCTCAACAAGCGCGACGGGCGCGGCTCCGTGTCGCCGCCCGACCAGGCGCCGCCGCCGCCGCTCGAGAAGCCCAAGTGGAAGATGTCCATGAGCGCCGTCAAGGACCCGTGAGTCGCCTTCACTATTGTGCATGGACCTTCTTATATTACACACGGTCTAGAGGTGGTGGCAGGGTGGATGGTGTTAGATTTGAGTTACACTCTATCAAGCTGCGAATACACATGCCTGTAAAATGCCAGCTCACATGCATATGCCAGTAGATGGCGCACAGCAAGTCAAATACCATGCTAACACGCCCATAAAATTGTTAAATAGCTTTCATGCGAAAACATGTCATTAGATAAGCACACAGGACAGGCGCTAGTTACTGACATGCCCGTAGCTGTGACATGCGTTCAGACGTGCCTTTGGCATTCCGCGTAGCCCCTGCGCCAGCCCCGCCTCAAATTGCACGGCAAAATTTAAATCCTGTGCAATTCACTTGCGTGGCTTTTAGTTGTAAGCATTTTGATGGACATATGTTCCAGTAGCTAGTGTATGCAAGATACAGGCATGGGCATTCCCGGATTTAGGGTAAATTAGAATGATAAGAACTTATGTGCCACCCTCTCACCTCCACTTCTTAATTGCAAGTGCACCATGGTTTACTGTGTGGTAATATGGACTAGAGTGGTGATTACGTACCGCCATTGTACGGATGTAGGAAGTCGGTGGATCGAGGTTAAGACCGTTAATCATGGTATGTCTACTGGCTGATGATGTAGCTGAATTTGGGCTTTGCCTAAACTCATTTGTGAGCGTGTATTTGTGAGCATTTGCTAGTCTGCAAATTTGACAAGCAACTTTCACGGCTGTGTGGTGTGTACACTATACGGATTTGAGGTTCTCAAGGTGCCCGCTAGGGGAGCTCTTCGATTTCTCCATAGTAAAATCCGTGTAGTGTACACCACACGGCCGTGTAAGTTGCTTGTTCAAATTTGTAGACTAGCCCCTCTGGTCATATAGCCCAAAGAGCAACACGGCCACCATGCGATATGGCCCGTTTTGGATTTTGACTGTGCCGACAGGCCATACGGCTTGCAACAGCTATGAGTCAGTAATACATTGAATGTTGTTGAATCGAATCATACACCCTATTTTGTTCATTATAAGAAATCTTTTTCAATTACACATTGCATGGCGGAGTGAAGTGAGTTGGGTGAATATACACTGTTTTACAAAAAAAAATGTAACAGCGTAAACATATCGTAAAATTTAAGAGCGGGTATTTTATTTAAATTCTTAAAAAATCGTTTGTCTTTTTACCCGTAATTATTTTAAAAATCGTATACTATAGGATACTTTAGGTATACATCCCTTCCCATTACCATTATATTTCTTTAATTCCAAAAACATTTTTTAACGTATTCAAAAACTTTCTCCTAAGATTTAAGTTTAAAGCTCCCAACCCCCTCAATCAGTAGTAGTATTTCCAATACAGGTAATGCTCTTACATTTCCAAAAACAAAAGCCACTAATTAATTTGATCTGTTTCCAGTAGGGTGCAGAAAAAAGAAAAAGCGTCGTCATCGAAGGGATACAAAGAGCGGTACGCGTTTGAAGACAGCTCTGACGATTCAGTTAAGGTAAACACACAATACATTGTTTTTTTATTATTTTAATAATGGCCGTTTCCTCACCTAGTATAAAGCAGCTACTCTGACTGCTTATTAAAACGTCAATACCCCCTTGCTCAATGCCACCTAGGATATATGTGGGATTGCACTGCGTCTGCCAACCGGAGACCAAGATGAAAATGCTCATGCCTGTAATTTCACTAGCCCATGCCTTTCATACTGGAACCCAGAAATTACATACTTGACATTGCACTGCGCCTGCCACCCGGAGACCAAGATGAAGACTCATGATGCCTGTAATTTCTCCAGCCCATGCCTTTCAAATTGGAACACAGCAATTTAGCATTACAGCTTGGTTGCAGCACTGGACCAGTCAAGCTCTTACAGTGCTCTACTACTAGCTACAAGCACGGATTTTAAGATAAGATAAAGATAAAAATACATTTATTTTGTAACCACATAAAAAACAAATTCGAATATTTTAGGCGTAAAAATTTGTTACAAAAAAGGCAACATGTGCTTTTTGATCGCTCATCTATGAGAGACGCAGTAGAGGATTATATTCTAAAAATTGCTACAGCTCTACAATCGTATAACTGTTGATTTGTCATTCAGGCTCCGGGTGATAAGAACGTGTCCGTACGCCGCGCCATGGCCATGAAGGAGCCGCCGCCGCTGCCGAGCGCGCCGCCGCCGCCCTCCAAGAGCCGCGAGCCCGACCCGCCCGGCACGGACCATCCGCACCCGCACCCCCCTGTGAGTTAGCACGCAAGGACGTGCGCACCTCGTGTAACATTCAAGCTCCGGGCGATAAGAACGTGTCCGTACGCCGCGCCATGGCTATGAAGGAGCCGCCGCCGCTGCCGAGCGCGCCGCCGCCGCCCTCCAAGAGCCGCGAGCCCGACCCGCCCGGCACGGACCATCCGCACCCGCACCCCCCTGTGAGTTAGCACGCAAGGACGTGCGCACCTCGTGTAACATTCAGGCTCCGGGCGATAAGAACGTGTCCGTACGCCGCGCCATGTGCGGGTTCTATAATTTTATCAAAATATAAACTGTACGTGTCCTGGGTTCACTACGCCGTGAAGCCCGAAGCAGTGGTGGAGTACCTCAAGCAGAAGTCAGGGCTAACCATGAGGGTCGAGCCGTTGGAATCTCGCCATGATGTCAATTTTATTTCCTTTATGGTGAGGGTGCCGACTGACCGTCTATCGACCTTCATGAATGGAGAGTTCTGGCTGAAAGGTGTCAAGTTCAGGAGGTTCTTTGGACGCCTGAGCCCTGACACGAGACACCGCGCAGGTGCGTCATACGCCTACACGTGTCTAAATGATAGTCTAGTCTAAAAATGTTTTATTTTTATATGTATGTTAGTTTTTAAGGTATTTATGTTGCTATGGGCTTATTGTTTAGGTTTTTGTACATTTTCCAATAAGCCTGAAATAAAGATATTTGATTTGATTTTGCTAACAAAAAAAAACTAGCGGCCCGCCCCGGCTTCGTACGGGTAGTAACTTCACTGGCGGGCGGATCGCTAGTTTCATTATAAGACCTGTAATACCAATATGAAACAACAAATGAATATGACAGTTCACTAATAAATGTTTATTCCCGTCAGGTCCGCAAAGGCAACATAGTGCTAGACAAGTTCGGTTCGTTCCGTCTGGCTCAGGAAGGCGAGACCCCCGTGTCAGTCGGCGACGGCCGGCCGGAGCAGTTCGTGACGCGCATCAAACCCCCCTCGCCGTCCGGCCGCCGCCCGCGCTCGCCGCCCTCCCCCCGGCGACGCTCCTCCAACTCGTCTGACCGCTCGCAGAAACGATCTAGGAGCAGGTGTGTTACCCTTATAATGGTCTAGATTGAGACACGTTAGAAACTCTTTTTAGACAGCTGCAAATTTTTAAGAAACACTATTAGGACATTAGTGATAAAAAAATTAAAACAAATCTGAAAGATTCATAAATTAAATGAGATTGGTTTGTTGTTCAATCTGTTAACGTTAACGTCAAAAGGGAGTTGTAAAACGTTCGCATAGCATAGTTAGAGACAAGTATCAGTCGGCTGCAGTCTGTCAAGGCGACGCCCGTCCAACTCGTTTGACCGCTAGCTGACACAGTCTAGGCACAGGTATGTTGAAATTAGATGTAGACAATGATATAGTATATCATTAGTGTACGTAGATCTGTATCGTATTAGAGGGCCAGGTGACAAGCGGCAGCAAACAGGTGATGATGGGATCCCCTAACTGCCATTATGCTTCTTGCTGCATAATATGTAAAGGGCTTAGGCTAAAGTTTACCAACACTATTACAGCAGTTTAGTCTTAACCAAGCAACTTCTGTGGCTTGTTGTAACCGGTTTATTATATATGCCATCATGACTGTAGCGTGTTTTAGTGTTGATGAACATGGCCTCAGGATATTGGGTATAATCACTGCCTGTGCTAACTAACATTAATCTTGCAGGTCTCGGCCGCGCAAGTACCGCTCTCGGTCCGGGTCGCGGTCCGGCTCGCGCTCCACCGGCAGCCAGTCGCCGGCCTCCCGCAGGCGCCGCTCCGCGTCCGCTCGCTCGAGATCCCGCTCGGAGGGCAGCCGGTCGTACTACTCACGCAGCCGGTCGCGATCCCGCTCCGGATCACGAGACAGGTGAATAGTTATGGATAGAAAAATCCAGCTGGTGCGAGTTTTTTCCCCTGTGCTAAGGCCCCAGTAGGGTAAAATAGTGTGCTGAATGGCGCCATACATGTAGGCCATACATGTTCCGTAGTACATTGTAAATAGCAGAGCAGAAAAGGTATATTTTTATGAAACTAACAAGATCTTCACGTGTGTTTGCAGGTTCCGTCGGTTCCCGCGGCGCGGCAACTGGCGCGGGCGCGGCGGGTTCGAACGCGGCACGTACTACCGGCCGCGCTTCCACACGTACAACAACGGACGGGGTCGCGGGCGCGGCGGAGGGGACTTCCGCCGCGACGACAACCGCCGCTTCCCGGACCAGTGGCGCGACAACCGGTCGCGCGGCGGGCGCCCCTTCCGCCCGCGCCGAGGCATCGGCGGCAGGGGCAGGCCGTTTAGGTACGTCATCGGCAGCCCTTAGACGTCCACTGTTGGACAATAGGAGAGTGCAATAATCATCATGCTTGGCATGCGAATTAGTGATCGCAGTATAGATCATTGACTACTCAGATTCGTCATCCACTCGAAGTTATTCAAAATTACATATACCTCTGGCGAATTGCCATTAGGTCGACATAACTTCCAGAAGGAGAGGAGAATTCAGTTGGGCTGGGCAGCGTTCGGGAAACTACGCCAAGTCTTCTCGTAGCCAATGCCACAATGCCTGAAGACTAGTCTTCGATCAGTGTGTCCTACCAGTAATGAGCTATAGTGTTGAGATGTAGGGCTAATCCACCAGTCCAAGGTTGCACAGCGAGCTATGGAACGGGGCTATGTTTGGAGTTTTTCTGAAAGTTATAATCCACAACGAAATTATTGGACAGAGAACTAAACTCATCAACATAGCCCAATGGATGAGCAAGCTGAAGTGCCAATTGGCTGGCCATATATGTCGAAGAACTGATATCCATTGAGGTAAGCTAGTTCTTGAGTAGGAGACCGCGTCTTGCCAAACGTAGCGTGGGCACAGATTATTTAATAGTACGAACAGATACTACACTCATAGATAATTAATTTTGTAAAAAAAATTAAAAAAAAAAACGCTGTACGGCTGAACCGATTTTGATCAAACAAAGCTAAGAACAATCACGACAAATACACCTTTCAAGCAAAAAAAAAACCAAATCGGTTCATCCGTTCGGGTGCTAAGATGGGACAGACACACACACACACACACACGTCAAACTTATAACACCCTTCGTTTTTCGTCGGGGGTTAAAAATTAGTTACCTTCAGAATAATTATAGGCGTTGGTGCACGCTAAAACGCATCATACGCGGACGCCCGAGAGTACCTACTAAATTTTGTGCTGTCTAAGAATCAACCGCCGTAGGTTGAGCGAATGACGGTAGCCTGGTGTGGGGCACCCTTTGTCTAGGAGTAGGAGGAGCAATGACTTCTGTAAGGCGGCGGGCAGAAAGTTTATGTGAAAGTAGCACCGGGCTCAGTGGCGCGTATTGATAGAGGCCTATGTCCGGCAGTGGACTAGTTTGGGTTGATGATAATGATCATCATCATGCTGTTGGTGTAATCTCTTTTAATAAGGTCAAGAATATCGATTGGAGTGATTATTTCGCTTGTCAGATTACCACTTGTTTCAATAAAATTGCCCAACTTAATAAATTTCCTTGTTACAGGGGTGGCTACCGTGATTTCCGCGACAGACGAGGCGGCGGGCGCTACTCCCGTTCGCGCAGCCCCGATAGACAGCGCAGATCTCGCTCTTACAGCCCTGAGAGGAGAGACAAAGAAAGAGACAGGTATGTTCATTACTACTTGTGCACGAATATTAGAGAATGGTTCTAGGAAATGTTGACTCGTTGTTTTTGAGAAATTTATAGATGACCACTATTACAATCTAAACAATGTACCTATGAAACAAGTGTCAATAATTGTTTCACCTAAATACATCCTGGATAACTGTGCGGGAAGGAGTATCAACGGTACCCACTTGTCCGCCTATTTTCCACCAACTAATTGCGGATTTAAAGAATACATACACACGTTGTTATAATCTTTCCATTTATTTACAGCTACTCACGCTACTCGGAGCAGCGAGACGGACACCGCAGCGAGGGAGAGTATGAAGAAGAGAGATACGTGGACAGGAAGGAATACGACGGAAAGTGGGCCGACGGGAACGAGCCAGAGAGAAATGCTCCCAATACCGAGGAGAAACCCGCCGAACCCGCGCCCAAAGAGTGATAGCATTCACAGTGATAGGATTAGGGTGTCAATGCCGGTGGCTTAATTTTTAATAACATAAGTAAGTTTTCTTTGAAGAGTAAATTAGGTAAAAGTATGTTATAGAAGATACCACCAGTTTTAAGTTAAGTAAATGGTATGGTTTGGGGCCTACTGAAGTCTTAGTAAGTGGAGCTTGAGGATATGGTCTAAACATGAACCAATTATATTTACTTGTGAAAAAACCTACTGATGTTTTCACTTGCCATTCATTCACAGAATTTCAAAATTATCTTGCTAATGCTTAGAAATTGGCGCTTGACCGTCAAACTTTTGTATTCTTAATAATGTTATGTTATTGTTAGCTGTAAATATTAGGTAGTACAAATGTTTTCTTTAATGTATTGATTGAACTATCCAAATTGGTTAATTACGGTTCTATTGACATCAGTATTGAGTTAAAAGTGTGGTAGATCATTCCAAATTACAGAAAGTTTTCAGTCACTTTTTCCTTTTGTGCCAACAGGAAACTATTGCATATTTCAATAAATAAAATGGAAAAGCTAATACTATTTTTATTTTTCGTGTCACCTATCCTGTTGAATGTTAGTAGTTAGTATGAGACCTAAATGATCTACTGCCAGCCACTGCCGTGTTGGTATGAATAGGGTCTTGGTAAGGCGGTTGCTAATTAAAAATCTTTTTGTCCCGTAATGCCCACTTCCCGAAATTACCTTTCCTAAAATGAATATTGTTAACCTCTTCCAATCCAGGAGTTTCATGTTTTTTAGGCTTAGTCCGGCTAACTGTGCGACTGTTAATTTTGTTTAAACGTGGTCCTGTCAACTGTACTACCCAACTGCACTAAGGAAAACAAACGGCACAGAGACAGCCAGATAAATATGACCATTTCATTGAGTCACCTAAATTGGTATTTTTATTTTCTGATTAGTGTTACAGTATAGTATTCTTTTATCTGTGGTGTTACAAAGTGATAATGAACAGCAGATTACAAAATACTATTGTGTGCCACATTAGAGACTTCTGATTCTGATAGTAAAAATAAAGGAGAAAAACTTGCATATCAAAGCATAGACCTTTTAGTACAGGCAAATTAGCAAAAAGTGTGGCCCTAAGTCGAGTAGTCGTGGATTCTTATGGAATCGATAGATGACACGAATAGAAGCTTATCCCAGGTTTGCACCGTTTCTGGCGCATACGGAAGGCTTTTAAATATTAGGTACAAACTTTGAAAAATTGTAACTTTTGAATAAACAAAAAAGTGTTAAGTGCAAGTTCAATTACTTATAGCGACAGTCTTAGTGCGTTATAGATTTTAATTAAAACTACGTGCATAGTGGGAAACACTGAGAATTTGTTTTTTTTAGTTTGTGGCTCGGGGGAAATTTATGTACTCGGTGCAAACTTACATAAGGTTTCTATAAGTATTATAAACACTATATTAGTTTTGCACACCTCAGCGAATTACGGAACATAGTTTTTTTTATTTTTTTGTAAATTGTACTTCGGGGGAAATTTATGTAGTCGTGCAAATTTTACTATGGTATATACTATCAGTTTACCACATACGCACGTAAAAAAAAATACAAATTTCGTACCGGAAGTACTTCTTAATAATAAATCACAATAAAAAATCAACGGCGTGGGTGGGGTGCAGATTCATACCAAAATGTAGGCCGTATTCATCCCACGAATAATAAAATTGTATATTTGTCCGTATTAATCGCAAAATGTAGTCCGGATTCATACCACGCCACGGCCTTTAACAATGGATATTAGTACGGTCAGACAGAAAAATGCAAGATCCTTACTATCATTTTCATATATTTTTGTTGGATGCAAATTATTAATAATTGGCGTGCGTATGTATGTATGTTTGTCCGAAGATAACTTGCGAACTGTTGATATATTCTTTATAAAACTAGTATTCTTTATACAATTTGGTATATGGGTATATAGTATTAGTACTACAACTTGTGTAAGGTTATGAGCTAAATTAGTTCGGGGGTTGTAGAAGATATTGGGGCCAAATAAAGGGTAAAAAAGTGAAACAATCATAGACGTTTCAAAACTAGTTTTAATTTTATTTTAGACTGTGTAACTTTTGGGATATAAGCAAAGAAGTAAAAATAAATAACCTCTAGAGTTTTTCCAGTAATCTACTATCATCCATCGAGGAGTTCCGTTGCCCACCTTCCGTCTTCATCATCAGATCAGCTTGCTGTCACCATCGTAAATAAATGTTTAATAAATAAATAATGCTGGAGAGTTCACACAACATTATCTAGCCCCAATCTAAGCAGAGCTTGTGTTATAGGTTCTAGAAAACTGATATACTTTACTAAAATACATTACATAGATAGATATTTTTTATTATACATAGAAAATACCCAACGAAAACATATAACATAACATAAATAACATCCTGAACAAATATCTGCAGAAAGTACAAATATTTATAAATTATACAATATGGGTAAATTCAAGAGAAATATCAATAGGGCTCTTAATGGTGGGCAGCGCGTTTGCATTACCGTGGGTGTTGTCCATAGGTGGCGGTGACTGCTTTACATCAGGCGGACCGTTTGCTTGTTAGTCACGTTTAGGGCATGTAATATCGGAAGGTTTTCAATTCTTATACTGATTTCCGATATTAAATATTGGAATTTCGTTATTTATTTAGTAATTGCAGATTTTATTTATAAATTGCACAAATTCGGTATGAGGTTGGATTAAGTGCCATAATTTTTTTTTTTAAATCGCATTCTAATCGTATCTGAACATGGGAGAACTAACTAATGTCTTTGCGAGTAGATATTATTGGCAGATATATCGATCTACCCTCTTTCTCACTCTTTTATTATGAACGATACCACTATCATCGGTTTCATTGTCACACTTCACCCCAACTCGACACACAACACTATCGGTATCCGGTCGCGTAGCAGGTACCACACTTTTGTGATTCTTACACATTCTCACCACAGGCTTCCATACTCCAGATAATTGAAAACCACCTTCTCTTTTGAAATTTCTGTATTTAGTAATCTCAATTGCCACTTGTGCCATTACAAATATTTATATAATATACGAATCTTTGCTCGAAGTATAGGATATTGATGTTATCTAAAAGCTTGTGTTATAAATAATTGTAAAATTCTGATTCTCTGAAACGATTTCTACACTAGTCCGCGATTTTCCGGAAAAAAATATTTTTAAAATGGCTTCCACTTTCTTTTTAAATGTTGTATACTTATTTTTGTTCTGTGATGACAGTAAACCTCAGATATCGATTTTTAAAGTAACCGAAACAGTAACAAAAAAAATGCATTTACATCCACAGCACGAACCATTGCATTGAAATAAAATTAAAAATATTGAAAAATTTAAAAATCTGTTTAGTCCCTTACATTCTGAGGACATTTTAAAAATAAAGTCACATAAACTTTATCATACAAACCTATCTTAAAAACTTGGTCATTATGTCGGCTATTTATCATGTAAATTTTATTGAAAATCTTTTACGGGATCAGTCATGATATTCAATTTAAACAGTTGAATGCGAAATTCTAGTTTTTAAGATTAAGTGAAATCGTAAATAAAACTAAATAATAACGCAGCATTGCATGTATTCAGTGAATCATCACAATAGATTTTCGAAACGGCGACCTTCTTGCTCAATACATAATAAGCATCGTCTAAAAAAAATATCTTTAAAGCGTAGAAAAGCGATTCTGTTGCTTTTGATTGTTGCTTCTGCCTGGGTCAACTTTCTTCGCAATTCTTGCACATTTCGGCACTCTCGAGAGTAAAAAATCTCTTTATAATATCCCCAAACAAAAAAGTCAATGGGGTTTAAGTCGAGAGATCGTGGGGGCCATGTGATAGGCCCGCCTCGGCCAATCCATTTATCACCAAGTATCACATTTAGTAGAGCTTTTTTGTGAAATACTTCGTCCGGGGAAGTACTACCACCATACCTATTTCTGCCGCAAAGCAGTAGTGCTCGCATTGCTGTGTTCCGGTTTGAAGGGTATGGTTGCCGGTGAAATTACAGTCACATGAGACTTTTCATCTTTATGTCTCAGGGTGGCGGGCGCAGTGCAATGCCACAAAGGTTGCGTCCTAGGTGGACGTGATCTATGTAGTAATGCACTGTTGATAGGCAGAGGTTACCGCTTAACATCAGGTGGGCCTCTTGCTTGATCCGTCATCCAAGTAGTATAAAAAAAAAGACAAGGTAGCCCTAGTATTTAGCTAATTTACCACAAAAACACAGGCCTCTACCTCAACGAATCGAGTCACAATGGCCAAAAAAGTGTAAGAGCTCCGATTGTCTTAAAAACACATAACTCGAAAACTACTAAAAATCGCGGAACATACATAGGGGTGATTTGGGTACCTCTGGGGGTAACCTTTCTTTGGACTTCTGCTTGACACTAGTTTTTGGGACACACTGTATATATTATTACTTTGTTGATTGTTTTATACTACCATAATAACATATATTTTGCTGACGTTACTTTCACTCGTTTTAGATGTAGGTATTTCTAGGTGGGATAAATACGGACTCTAAAATGAAATGAATATTAATGGTATGAATCCGGAATAATTATTATTACTTTCAGCTCGTGGGATGATTTTCTGGGAACAATACGGATGCACCCCGCGGTCGGGGGCCAGTGTAAGCAGTGCAGCGCCACAGTATATATATTAGTTACTTAGCACCGCACTGAACTTACATATATAATACTTAAAAAATGCATGTTCCGTATATAAATTCCACTATTAAATGGCCGGCGAATGTAGTACTAATCAAATGAATAAGATTAAGTGAAATTCCAGAATTGCCTGAAATTTCCCCGAAGAAGAGCGACAATAAAATATGGAAAAAGTGACTTCCGTGTGAGTTACCCGGGTGCAAACCTGGTAATTTATTTGGCCCATTTTTCTGGTAATTCTGTCAATGTGCACCGACTACTTCAATTTCCCCCGAGCCACAATACTCAAAAAAATATTTTTTTAGAAATGTTTTTTTTTCGTATGTTCCGTAAGTCGGATTAAAAAAATACTTGGTGCAAATGTAGATCATAACGGTCTTAAGTGTATGCCAAATTGCACCGACTAAATCTATTTTCTCCATTAAGTTACAGGTATTATAAGGTTTTCACCCTATTTCACCCTGTTCCGGGGGGGTGAATTTGCTGAAAGTTATATTAGAGGTGATTTTCAAGCCAAACAAAACAATTAGAAAAGGTTTTGTGACTACATGTAATTACTTCCACACTTTTGCTAAAAATCACCTAATTTGCCTGTACTATTTCAGCATGACACTTGGCTACACTTTTTCTTTTATGAATCTCTGAGCAGTTATGATAGTGTTTGTGAACGTTCCATGCAAAAAACATTTGTGATATCGTCATCTTGGGCTTGAATTGAAACAAATTTTTCGATTGTTTTTATCAAAATTAAATACATTTTATTCATTGTATTTGTTTGTTCTACAATCACAACAGGTTATTGCTTCTTCTTCCTCTTATTCTTGTTCTTACTACTCTTATCTACATTCCAATACCAGAACAACTGTATGACAATCGCTGCATTGGCAAGTGTTGAGACACAGTATGTTAATATGATGATCTGGTCACCGGTTTCTTGGATGGATGTGAATATTCTAGCTATGCTTCCTGCAAATAGCAGTAGGCAAGTTATTGCCGAGAGCTGGCCGGTGCTGCCGTTTTTGTAGTTAGTGAACACTTGAATTGACTGAAAAATAAATTGTATTTGTAAATTATTCAATACAACAAAGATTACAGAAATTATTTTATGCATCATATTTTAACATACCTTAGCTATGAGAATAATAGGCACATTTATTGCTTGCATGTTCCATAGAACATCAGTGGGTGTGTATCCACTCACTAGAGTAGATACCAAGCCCACATACACAGTAAGGAATGTCACGGCTTTTGCTGGAGCCCCTCCAAAATTCAGTACCAAGGCAGCTATTACAGCAGTTTGGAAAGCCAGGAATGTTCCTTCTCCCCAGGCACTGAAATAATAGAAATTTGTTTTAAATTCGAACACTGATAAAATTGATTTAAGGATAGGTAAAGTGGTTTATTCTTCCTTCATGATGACCTACATGCTAGCTCACCTAAATGGAAAGTTCATAACATAGCTGTAGGCAAAGTTCGCAGTGATCGCGAACAATTCCAAATACACGCCGTAAACATTGATGCCTTCTGCACTTTTGCTGCCCAGAATCTTCAGAATTTGTGGAACTTTCACCAGAATAGAGCCGGCGATGATTCCAATCCCGAGTCCCTTGCTCAACGTCGATTTGAAGCATGGAACTGAAATATAAATGCACTCTATTTATAGAGACTATACAACATTGATAAATTGTGTTAGAAATAAATAGAAAAAGAGATAATTACCGGCAAGAAAGTTGTAATTGACGAAGTATTCATCGTAACACTTTTCAGACAACAACGACAGAAGTAAAGCCTTTACAATATTAGCCATTTTTCTATCGTTTATTAACTACTCAATAAATAGCCTTATCACATGCATTAGTTCGGTAAAAATAACCAATTTAATTTATGATGCACAGCCACAAATCTATTGATTATTCTCTTCAAAGTCCAATCCAACCAAACCAAACTCCAATTAACTCCATCCATCCACTTCCACTATCCAGTGCTGCCACCTCAGCTGACTGAGGCCAATCAGCGCTAAAAGTGCTTGAAATTCTTTAAAATAGCCCTAGATTGCCTAAACATAAAGAGCGCTAAATAGCGCTAGAATCCGCTAGCTTGCATGAACAAAAAAAGGAAAGTATTAAGAAGTTTTTATTTATTTAAATATAAATTGTATATATCATCTTAAATCGAAAATGGTCTTAATATAATGTAATATTAATATTAATGACGCTACCCTAAACCTAAGGAACGGAACAGAAGCTAAAGTAATTGCGGTGTTGCTGTTTACTTCCTTCTTTTTGCCGAGATTGCGACGTGATTACTGCTAAGTTTGGTCTGTCATATAAAGCACTATATTTTCCGCTAGGAGTTAATATTAATATTTCAGCGCTAAGTGTCCCAAAAAAGCGCTAGATCTAACTCTAAAAGTACTAAGTTGGCAGCACTGACTTCATCCACCCCACCACGCGTCGACGGCGACGTGGTCCACAGACCAATAAGGGATATGACGTACGTAGTCACGGCCAACGAACAGTGTATTACGGACGTGGTGTGGTGCGTGGTCCGGTCCAACCATAATCGACGTACAATTTTTGCTACGGTCCAACCCACGCTACTTTTTTCGGCTTGAATTGAATTCAAGAAGGGGCAGTGTTGTCACATACAATTTTGGCAAAATGGTAGAACAGGGTGCAAAAATTAGAAGAAATTGGTAGAATTTGAAATGAAAAATAGGTAGATCTACCAATCAAGTTGAATTTCATTTTTAATCAATAAAAATCACGCAAAAATTGGGAACACGCGACTGTCAGTGTCAAATTGACAATGTCAAGCTAGCGTCAGTCAGTTGTGACAGATGTCATTGTCAATGTCACTCCGTAGCTCTATACTCTGTACCTCATCATTCACTTATTTCACATAGCAGTGTTCTGTTTTAAGTGCTAAAATTACAAAACAGACTACTTTTGGCACATCTTAATGGAGTACATACGAAGATGAGGTTTACGTATGAGATGGAATGTGATCGACGTTTGGCTTTCCTAGACGTATTGGTACAGGTCCGAGAAGATGGTGGGTTAGGCCACTCTGTTTACAGAAAACCTACACACACGGACCGATATCTTCATGCTGATTCGCACCACCACCCTCGGCAGCTTAATTCAGTGGTAACATCTCTCACCAACCGAGCAGTTGACCTGTGTGATGAGAATCACATTGAAAGTGAGCTAGCTCATGTCCAGCATGTGTTGCGTAAGAATGGATATAAGCTTCGGTCATTACCATCCCGACCTAGGCCAAGACCCCGCAGATGTAGAGTAGAACGTAGGCCAGCGTTTCTGCCATATGTTAAGGGGGTGACGGACAAAATTGCGAAAGTCCTGCAAAAGTTTTCCGTAAAGACCATCTTCACTCCCTTAAAGAAGATATCGCACTACTTGCGTTCACCAAAAGACAGTTTTCCACTTGAAAAGCCAGGGGTGTATAAAATTGATTGTAGCTGTGGGAGTTCGTACATTGGCCAAACGAAACGTACGATAGCGTGTCGGGTTAAGGAGCACATACGAGCGGTCAAGAACAGGGACATACATAAGTCAGCCATAGCAGAACACCTTTTGGAATCTGGCTCAAATCATTGGATCGAGCTACACAGTCCGCAGGTAATCTCTGTTGAAATGTATTTTGTATTCTTAACTTATTATCTGTAGTCTTGTAATAGTACTCTATGGTTGTAGTTTGATGTTTGTTCTCTATCTACGGATGTAATATATACTGCTTGCCTATCTCTCGATTCTCTCTACGTGTGTGATTTAATTAATAGCTGATCTTATCATAATTCATCGTTCTATTTAATTCCCAAAAAGGGATTTGTGTTCTGTATTGTGAATATACAGTTAATGCCAATTCAAACCAGTGCCGTATTTATTTCACGTTATCTTTCCACTGCATCTGCCATTAGGACTCTGCAACAGGTTACGAGCCCAGCATAACCAAACCAGGTATTTACTTAGAAAGTCCTAGAATTGGATTTAGTGTTGGCATGGCATTTGATTATTGGTTTGAAGAAACACAACCTCACATTTGAGCACGATGGCGACTGATTCGGCGCCGTCTATGGCGGGCGCTGCAGCTGCCACGCCTGGCGGCATGTCGACGTCCACAGGAGGATACATGATTGGTGGATTTGATAAACTAGAAGGAATCTCCAATTTCCAGACATGGAAATTTGCTATGAAAAATTATTTGATACTCGAGGGCTTGTGGGCTTCTGTTTCCGGCGATGATTCCGATCCAGCTAGATCACAGCGGGCATTGGCCCGAATATCATTATGCCTAAAACCGAATTTATTCCAATTGCTGTATGGGATTGATACAGCAAAGGATGCATGGAATAAGCTGTCTACTGTTTATGAAGATAAAGGACTATTCAGGCGTGTGAGTTTGTTACGCCAGCTGCATCGGGTCGAATTTGCAGCATTTGCGAATATGACAGCGTACATTGATTATGTGTTTACGCTGGTGCAGCAGTTAGCCAATATCGGTAAACTAGTGGAAGATCCTGAGATTGCGGAAATACTTTCAAGCGGGCTCCCTCAAGAATTTGATACATTAGTATCAGCTTTGGAGACGGCATCAATCACGAGTGGACTATCTTCGGAACTGGTTCGTGCAAGGCTTCTTCAGGAAGAATATCGGAAGACAAACACCGAAAGCAATGGTACTGGAAGCAGCTTGAACAATGCTTTTGCAGCAAACAGTTTTAAGGCCAAGAAAATAATATGTCACTATTGTAAGAAGCAAGGCCATATAAAGTCCAAATGTTTCAAGTGGAAACGTCTGAAGAAGCAAGAAAATGCCAAGGAAGAGCAGACAATGACGGCATCAACATTCTATGCTTCAGCGAAGACAGACTTTATAGTGGATAGTGGATCAACGTCACATATGTGTAACAATGATAACTTGTTTGTAGACTTTAAAAGTAACAAAGTAATTATAAACTGTGCTGACAAAACGGCAAAATTACAAAGTTCCGGGATGGGTTCAGTTCAAGTTGCCATAAATGGTGTAACTAAGATTTTAAAAAGATGTAATGTATATTCCGCAACTATCAGAAAATTTATTGTCGGTGAGCAAAATGTGTGAGAGAGGCTTGGTAGTAGTATTTAAAAAGGATGGCTGTTTTATATACGATGAATGTACTATTAATGGTAAATATGTGATGTCTGCGGAGTTACACAAGGGAGTCTATAGGATGAATGGTACTTGCACACAGGAGCAGTCGTTGGCTACCCTACATCAAGTGCAGGGATCACAGACTGCAAAGTTGGCTGCATCAAATTTGAATGCTGAGTTATGGCATAGAAGGTTAGGTCATCTGAGTATGAAAGGGATGGATGCTTTAATGAAAAGAACTACACTACATTTTTCTTTTCAGACTGATAAGGATCACCTTAAGCAGTGCACCGCTTGCCTTGAGGGAAAGCCTGTGGCCAAGGCTTATCCCACGGGTGAAGTTAGTCGTGCTAGTCAGTTACTTGAGCTCATCCATTCAGATGTCCTGGGCCCGATGAGTGATGACAGCTGGGAAGGTGCAAGATACCTATTGACCTTGACAGATGACTACTCGAGGAAGTCCTTTGGATATTTCATGAAGAAGAAATCTGAGGTATTCTCTAATTTTGTCATTTTTAAGACCTTGGTGGAAAAGCAGACTGGTTATCATATAAAATGCCTGCGTTCTGACAATGGTGGTGAGTATTGTAGTAAGGAATTTAAAACTTATCTACAGGGGGAAGGTGTACTTCATCAGTTGACGGTACCCTATTCTGCTCAGAATGGCGTTGCTGAACGCCTTAATAGGATTATCATGGAGAAGGCTAGATGTATGCTGTTGCAGGCAGGTCTCTGCAGGCGATTTTGGGGCGAGGCAATCATGACTGCAATTTATTTAAAGAATCGTAGCCCCACAGTTGCTTTGGCAGGACAGTTGCCTGAGGAGATGTGGTCGGGACACAAAGTGAGCCTGGACCATCTTCGTGTTTTTGGTTGCATAGCCTGTTCTCTGATTCCGGAGCCTACTCGTACAAGCAAGTTGAACGCTAGGTCAGAAGTGTGTATATTTGTTGGTTATTCAGAAACTATAAAGGGATACCGACTTTTAAAGCCATCCAATCCAAGAAGAGTATTTTATTCAAGGAATGTGGATTTTATTGAAAACAAATTTTATAAGGATTTTAAATGTATTGACATTAAGAGTAATAATTTTATAAATGAGGAATTAATAGTATGTAGTACATATAATAATGAATTGAATTCTGACAATATAGTTTCGGAAAATTCATGTCATGAAATGAATATTAATGAATCAAATTGTAATGAAAAATCTACTTGTGATATTAATAATTCGATGAATTAAAAGAATCATACTTATGATTTTTCGTATGAATTTACAGATGCGGAAAGTGGCAGCAGCGAGCCTGATGGAGAACTCTCTGTGGAGAAGCAGGAGGCACTGCCGGCCTCTTCCAGAGAGACTTCCCGAGAGGAGGGCGCGACTAGTACAGAGGACGTTTCTGTGACTGTCAGCGGCCGCTCCCTGCGTAATAATCGTGGTAAACCGCCAATCAGGTATGGTGATTATGAAATGAGTATGTTTGCCAGCTCTATATTTAATGAACCGCAGTCTTATGAACAGGCTATGTCATCTTCAGATAGTAATGAATGGATGAATGCTATGAGGAGTGAATACGAGTCATTTTTGAAAAACAATGTTTGGAAGTTAGTTGATAGGCCTAAAAACACCAATGTTGTTAAATGTAAATGGGTGTACAGGGTGAAACACGATACGTCGGGGAACTTTGATAGATTTAAGGCCCGCTTAGTCGCTCGCGGCTTTAGTCAGAGGGAGGGTGTAGATTTTTCTGACACTTTCTCCTGTCGTACGTCATTCTACTATGCGTATTTTGTTTTCCCTTGCACACTGTTACGATATGTCCATAGAACATATAGATGTCACTACGGCATTTTTGCATGGTGATTTGAATGAAATAATATATATGGAGCAACCTCCGGGTTTTGGTTCTGATGACAATAAGGTATGTCTTTTATGTAAATGTATATATGGTTTAAAACAAGCAAGTCGAATGTGGAATTTGAAAGTGCACCAACTGTTGACCAAAAATGGATACATACAGAATAAGTGTGAACCATGTGTATATGTAAAAAGGAATTTTAAGGATCTCACAATAATAGCTTTGTATGTTGATGATTTTTATATATTAAGTACATGTGATACCAATAACTTGTATAAATTGTTAGAAAGTAATTTTTCAGTTAAGCATCTAGGTCCACTAAGAAGTTGTTTAGGTATGCGACTTTCTAGAGATAAGAATATTTTAAAATTGGACCAAACGGAGTATGTAAGGAGATTATTGAAACGATTTAATATGTTTGAATGTAAAAAGATTTCGACACCTATGATTAAAAATAGTAAATTGTGTAAATCAGAATCTGAGCCTTTGGATGATAACATTTATCAATTTAGACAGTTGGTCGGCTGTTTAATGTACCTTTCAGTGTGTACAAGGCCAGACATAACATTTAGCTGTAGTCAGCTTAGTCAATATTTAACTAATTTCAATAAGAGTCATTGGGTGGCTGCTAAACGAGTACTACGATATTTAGCGGGTACTATTGATCATGGTCTTTGCTTTTACAAACATGCAAATTTAAATATTGAAGCTTATGCTGACGCTGACTGGGCGAATGATATGACAGATAGAAAATCTTACACAGGTTTTGTTATAAAATTGGGCAAAGATGTCATTAGCTGGGAGTCTAGAAAACAGCGTTGTGTCGCATTATCCAGTACTGAGGCAGAGTATGTAGCCATATGTGATGTTGCGAAGGAATTGTGTTTTATTAGGAATTTCTTGTATGAAATTATTGATAAACGCATTAGCATAATTATCTTTAATGATAATCAAAGCGCACAGAAATTGTTATTGGCTAAAGAATATGCTCACAAACGTACAAAACATATAGACCTAAGATATCATTTTATTAAAGATGTAATACAAAAATATGATATTGTTATAAGATATGTACCTACGGATAATATGACAGCTGATATTTTTACTAAAGCTCTTTGTTTTGTTAAGCATAACAATTTTGTAAGTGACTTAAATTTAAGGTGATATTTGTTTTAATTATTATTTTTTGCCTACTGGTTTTATGCAATGATATTATTATTGTTTGTATAGTATAATCAGAATAGATGTGCATGGAAATAGCATGTAGAGCTTGTCACTTGTATAATTTAAATGAGATTGTAGCGTCTACATGTAGAGTCATAGTTATTGTTATATAACTCTATTATAAGATGTTGTATGGTATCATAGTTAAGAATAAGGGGAAGTGTTGAAATGTATTTTGTATTCTTAACTTATTATCTGTAGTCTTGTAATAGTACTCTATGGTTGTAGTTTGATGTTTGTTCTCTATCTACGGATGTAATATATACTGCTTGCCTATCTCTCGATTCTCTCTACGTGTGTGATTTAATTAATAGCTGATCTTATCATAATTCATCGTTGTATTTAATTCCCAAAAAGGGATTTGTGTTCTGTATTGTGAATATACAGTTAATGCCAATTCAAACCAGTGCCGTATTTATTTCACGTTATCTTTCCACTGCATCTGCCATTAGGACTCTGCAACAATCTCGACAGAGCGACATTACATACCGAGAATGGTACAAGAGGCAATTGAGATTACTAAGTACAGAAACTTCAATAGAGAAGATGGTTTTCAATTATCTGGAGTATGGAAGCCTGTGGTAAGAATGTGTAAGAATCAAAAAAGTGTGGTATCTGCTACGCGTCCGGACACCGTTAGTGTTGTGTGTCGAGTTGGTGTGAATTGTGACAATGAAACCGATGGTAGTGGTATCGTTCGTAATAAAAGAGTGAGAAAGAGGGTAGATCGATATATCTTATCATCATGATATATCTATCATTTGTTAATTTTAAGCTGTGTAGACCTTTTTTTGGCCATAATTTTGTTAATGTTAAACATAAAGTAATATTGTATAAATCGCTGTTGGTTTACCAAAATAAATAAAATAAAATAAAATATCTGCCAATAACATCTACTCGCAACGACTTTAGTCAGTTCTCCCGTGATCATGGCGCATGCAACTGTGCCGAAATATCGGGAACATATAAAACTCAAAAATCATGGTAAATATCCCGTTTCTAGTGAAAATTATGATCTGTCAAAGTCAACAATGTATATTTTCATGGTACAGATACACCAACTTATCTGTAGAATTAATTGTACGTAGTTTTCTATCATCAACATACATTACATTCTACAGATATCACACATTGTTACTATCACACATTTGTCAATTTTGGCAACCATATTTGTGTCAGTGCCATCTATCGAGAAAAATCGAACTACTTTTTTTTAAATTCGAAAATGAGTAGCCCTCATTATGGCCATAAACGAAAATTGGTGGGATTGTTGTAGGGATGGGCAAACAAATATGGATATATCGAAAAATCAATATATTTTCATAAATACATTACATTTATTTACAGAAAGAATAATGCAACTAATACAAGGTATGTACAAAATATTTAAGAAAGAGTTGTGACCTCAATGTTAATGACACCTGCGGAAGTCTTTGGGGTGGAAGCATTTCTGGTGCTGTGTGTTGTTTATATATTTACCAGAATATATTCTACTGTAGAATAACATTGAACATATTTTCATAAAATTATCGATCTAAATCGTCGATATTTTTAATCCCGATATCCGATATTTATTGTAGAATGTCGAATTAGTATCAGTATAATTTTTAGGGTTCCGTAGCAAAATGGCAAAGAACAGAACCCTTATGGATTCGTCATGTCAGTCCGTCCGTATACAAACAGCCACTTTTTTCCGAAACTATAAGAACTATGCTGTTGAAACTTGGTAAGTAGATGTATTCTGTGAACCGCATTAAGATTTTCACACAAAAATTGAAAAAAAACAATTAATTTTGGGGGTTCCCCATACTTAGAAATTAAAACTCATTTTTTTTTTCATCATACCCATACGTGTGATTTATCAATGGATAAGTCTTCAAAACTTGTATTAAGGTTTCTAATTTTTTTTTTCTAAACTGAATAGTTTGCACGAGAGCCACTTCCAAAGTGGAAAAATGTGTGTCCCCCCCCCACCCCTGTAACTTCTAAAATAAGAGAATGATTAAACTAAAAAAAAAATTATGTACATCATATATTTTTTTTCATATAAAAAGTAGTTTTTTTTTTATACACTATTATTAAAACATCGATCAAAGTTACAACGAACTACAAGAACTTTTATATTATGTTACTTGCTGCTACGGAACCCTTCATGGGCGAGTCCAACTCGCACATGGCCGTTTTTTTTTTTTGAAGGCGTCTTTCTTGGGATACTTACTCATAATTACGCTTGGGAAAAAATACGATATATCGATATTTTTGACTCGATAATTACCTATCGATACTGTTTAAAAATATCGATATTTTTTATTCACTTTCCCATCCCAAGATTGTTGGCACCGGCCGGGTGCCAGTGTTGCTAGCTCGTAATCAGGTTTACGGGATAGATCGGATCCTAAAAAGTGTTAGGATTGCCCAATAATGATGTTCAAAAATAGAGCTAAATTGCTAAATATTGAAACAAAAGTAGTTGCTTTTTAATACCTACAGTGATAACATTAAATTACATTGACTAACAATGGAATAGTATTATCGATGGTAGGTGTATGGACGAGCGAGGCTAGTCACAAAAACTCAAAACATTCTTCAAATTGTACTTGTGTCGTTGTAGAATTATGAGTACAAGGTGGTCTCTGCTACGAAAAACATACATACTAATATGTAATGCAACCAAATTATAACGATCTGGCAGCCCTGGTAGACGTGGCTCGATGATGTGTGTGATGATGATGAATGAAGTTGACTGCTGTAGATAGACATCAAGATAGATTATTCATGCTATGTTTTCTTGGTTTCCCTAGGTCTCGTGGTTTCGCTGAGATGCCTTCATATATCCTATGCTTCAGTCGAGGAAAAAATATCCCGAATACAGTTGAATGAATAATAAATAATAAGTTGTCTTTACAGCGGAAGCACTTCCTCTCGCTTCAAGTGCACTTCTCCAATATTCGAGGACTGCACTCCAATCTCGATCCGGTCCACCACCACCTAGAGACCACTAAGCCACACTTATTATTCCTCACGGAGACGCAGATTCAATGTCCTCCCGATACAGCTTACCTTACATACCCAGGCTATGCCCTGGAGCACAACTTTAAACCCAAAGCTGGTATTTGTCTATTTGTCCGGGAGGACATTTGCTGTCTGCGTCTTCGTGACCTTGAAGAACCCGATTTTTCTGTTTTATGGACTTTGGTGGACACCGGCTTAGATAAAATTATCTATGCTGGTTTATATCGGTCTCACTCTGGAGACTCCGAGACAACCAGGTTGTTCAACTACATCTGTGAAGCGGCGGATGTGGCCCAACAACGTTATCCTGGTGCCCAACTGGTGATTCTGGGGGACTTTAACGCCCACCACCAGCAGTGGCTGTTCCCATACCAGTTCACCGACCATGCTGGGAGAGAGGCGTGTAAACTTGCACTCACGTTAAATCTCACTCAGCTGGTCAATGAGGCAACCAGAATTCCTGACGTTGAGGACCACACAGCCAACTGCTTGGACCTTCTGCTGACGAACGGGCCGGATCACCACTCAGTATCAGTGTTGCCTCCTTTGGGTACATCAGATCACTGTGTGGTGAGGTCTGTATCGTCATACTCGCCACCCGATCCCTCACCCAGAGGAAGTAGGCGAGTGTGGCGTTACAAGTCGGCAGATTGGGATGAGATGCGACATTTCTTCGCTTCTTATCCTTGGCGGCAAACCTGTTTTTCTTCTTGTGACCCGACGGTCTGTGTTGATGCTGTTTCGGAGGTGATCAAAAGAGCAATGGAGTATTTTATTCCATTCTCCGATGCTTCACCTTCAGGCAATGCTCGCCCATGGTTTAGTCCCGCGTGTGCTAGCGCAGAAGCGCTTAAACATGCGGCTTACCTAGCCTGGGTCGAAGCAAGAAACGGTAAAACCTCGGATGCACGGATTAAGAAGAAAGCCTTTAACGAAGCCGCCAAGTCTTGCAAGAAGGTGATACGGAAGGCTCGCTTCGATCGGATTGGCCGTCTGGGGGCTAAACTTGCCGCGTACCCTGCGGGAAGTAAAGCTTTCTGGTCTCTGGCTAAGTCGGTGGAAGCGAACTTCAGCCGCCCTTCACTCCCTCCACTACTGAAACCGGATGGGTCCCTAGCTCACGCTGCGGTTGAGAAAGCAAATTTATTTGCCACTCAATTTGCAGAGGCTTCGCGTCTTGACACCTCTGGCGAAACTCCACCCAGCCTTCCTCGGTGCGAAGCTTCAATGCAGGAAATTCGCATCCAGCAAAAGGAAGTGCTCAGAACGCTACGTAGTCTCGACGTGAATAAAGCTAGCGGTCCGGATGGTATCTCGGCCATAGTGTTGAAAACCTGTGCCCCTGAGTTGTCTCCAGTATTAACGCGACTTTTCCGCCTTTCTTTGAAAACTGGTGAAGTCCCTAAATCTTGGAAGCTCGCTAACGTGCAGCCTGTACCCAAGAAAGGCAGTCGTGCTGACCCTTCTAACTATCGCCCTATTTCAGTCACCTCCCTACTTTGTAAATGTATGGAGCGTGTACTGAATAGGAAGCTCCTTGCATACCTCGAAGGTAACGACCTCCTCAGTGATCGCCAATACGGGTTTCGCCAAAACCGGTCTACTGGGGACCTTCTTGTGTATGCAACGCACATTTGGAGCGAGGCCATCGAGAAATATGGTGAAGCACTGGCTGTTTCATTAGACGTCTCGAAGGCTTTTGATAGGGTTTGGCACGCTAGCCTTATTGGCAAGCTTCCTGCCTACGGACTGCCAGTTCAATTCTGCTCCTGGCTCGCAGATTTTCTGAGGGAAAGATCCATTCGAGTAGTTATTGACGGCTGCTCGTCGGATCAATTGGCTATTAATGCCGGGGTACCTCAGGGGTCAGTGCTATCTGCCACACTGTTTCTGCTGCACATTAATGATCTGCTAATGCCCGGTATCATTGGGTATGCAGACGACAGCACAGTTGTGGAGAGATATGTTTCCACTGCGCGAGCTAGGCAGAATGAAATTCAGGAGTTAAGAGATGAGATGCTGCAGCGTCTGAATTTGACTCTCAAGGCTGTATCCGACTGGGGCGATGCCAATCTAGTCAAGTTCAACGCCTCTAAAACGCAGGCTTGTCTCTTCTCGGCGAAAAAAAGTCCGTTTCTCCAAGTTCCTGTATTCCGAGATGTACCTGTAGCTATAGGAGATCACCTCGAGCTCTTAGGTGTTTCGCTCACGCCTACTCTCAACTTTGGCTCCTACATCGAGTCTAAGGCAAAAACAGCTGCCATGAAGCTAGGCATCCTGAATAAGGTAAAGCGTTACTTCACACCAGGACAGCTTCTCAGTTTATATAAAGCACAAGTCCGGGCTGGTATGGAGTACTGCTGCCATGTTTGGGATGGCTCGGCCAAACACCAGCTTGCTGCCTTGGACTCGATTGAACGTAGAGCTTTCAGGCTTATAGGTGAGCAACATATGGCGGAGACTAAGATCCAGAGTCTCGAGCACCGCCGTAAGGTTGCATGCCTTGCGATCTTCTATAGGTTACATTTCGGTGAATGTTCCCAGGAACTGCACGATCTGATCCCACCATCTCCTTTTCATCATAGGACGAGCAGGCGTACGGCTCAGTACCATCCTTACCTCATTGGTATACCTTCTATTCGCACAAAACGTTTCAGTTCTACCTTTATAATGCGAACTGCTAAGGAGTGGAATACACTACCGTCGTCTGTCTTTCCTGAAAACTATAATCTGGGTCTCTTCAAGTCAAGAGTGAATAGGTGCCTTCTAGACCTTTGTGCTTCATCTTCGACCACATCGTCACTTACCAACAGGTGAGATCGTGGTCAAACAAAGGTCTATCAATGTTAAAAAAAAAAAAAAAAAAAAAAAAAAAAAGAATGAGGGCTTTTCATTTTCGAATTTATTAAAAAGTAGTTCTATTTGGCACGATAGATGGCGCTGACCCAAGTATGCTTTTCAAAATTAACAAATGCATTGTCTGTGTTTTTGTGTGATGGTAACAAAATACCACGAAAAAATATCACTAAGTTGTTGACTTTGACATTTCACTTTATTTTGAAAGCTAGGTTCAAAACAGCGCCATCTATTAGCGCATGATTTGAAAAGACCGTGAAAACCCCTCATTCAAATGTATTTTAGCGTCATCTTTCGTCAGAAATGTTGTTCATCATTATCGGTGAGAGAGGTTGCGAGTCTTGCGAGTCTCCCCACAGCCAGCCAGTTGGCATTAGGTCCCCACTGCTGGCCAAGTTGGTATTGACAGAAGTTATCAGAGTATCAGACTTTCTTAGGTCAATGGTAGGAAGTTATAGAATAAAAAGACTGATGAAAAGACATGTAGAGCTTTATTGAAATTATAAAAAAGCGATTACAATTGTGTTTGGTTTAAAAAATATTTTTGAGGTGTCTGTCTGTAAACTAAAATAACATCATAGAATTGAATAAAATAACATCTTCAAGATCTCACTAGGATCCACAAGAGGGCATCCCCCTAGAGGGTAGCCAGAGGCATATCCAAATAACGTATTTGACGTAAACATGTTGCTTAATTTTAATTAGTACTTATTCCATACCTTAATTGAATTAGTAGTAAAGTTCGCGTAAACAGTTACCTACTGAAGATTTGAATTTCGTTTTCTAGCTAATGGATGGGTATTTCAGCTAATTCGAATTTCGCTTCTCATGTAGAAACGGGATAAAAAAAAAATAGGTTTACCGCTCCGCTTTTTGTCCATGGGCCAATTGTAATTTAATAAAAATCGGTTTAGCCGTGATCAAGAAATATAAACACATAATTTTACATAGCACGATTTTTCTATCTACAGAACATACTTCAGTAACATTGGTAGTGATTTTGTGCAGCTATCTATAAATTTAAAATGATCACGATCTCTTTTATTTCAGTCTATTAGGCTAATGCCCACTACGAAGATTAAATCGCAATATGATGAATGAAATGCAATTCACAGTGCGCAGACTCTAGTATATCGGTATTGTTCAGATTGGCGATTATTATTAGCAACAAATAAATTTCGTAGTGCGAAATTCCTCAGACGAGCGCGCGATAATTTTAACGCGGTTTAAATTTATAGAATGCTGTACAGAATCGGAACCTACCATTATATCTGAAAACTATAGCTATGGAAGATATTTCGTGTAAAGTTTATGTTAAAATTGACAAAATGTACTTTATTTATCACACAAAAATCAAATTCGACGGGACTTTTGACACACTACCTACACGTTCAAACCTAGGTTGAGAGTCCGATAAAGCCTCTTATCAGAATACGTGACTACATCGTTTAAAGTCATAATGCATTCTGTTTATTGACTGACTGGTTTACTTTTGTTAGTCAGAAGTCCTTATAATCGATATAGGATATACACAGTACTGCTATGCAAATATCATCATCACCATCAGCTGATGGTGAGCTTAATGCTGTTAGCATTAAATCCTCCTTGCACTATTGTCTTGTGTGAAAGTTTTTAAATAAATAAATAAAGACGTTTACATACACCGGACATATTACTCCGAATGCCAGGATGAATGGTCTCGAGCCGCCTGCATCCATCGACTTCCTGCGACCACTACAATGTCATCTGTTCATCAAGTTCATCAGTCCTACACTGTCGTTCGGCATATTAATGCAAGTTATGGATTATGCACAGACCATATATCAGGATAGATACCGCAAGTGCACCTACTTTGCTTGTCACTTTGCATGCCCTAAAGCTTGCGCAACGTACCTATTAGCAAACCTCAAATCAGTTCGCTCTCGGCCGTCTTCGCGATGGCACGTCGGATATTAATAGAAAAATGCTTAATTGCGCCATAGTGAACTGTAAAAACTCTTCGAAATCAGCTAGACGTGCGATTGGAGATACGGCACACTTGGTTTCATACAAGTTTACGTGTTTGCGGTGTCTATATTGATATTATGATCTGTGGTTAATGTTAAAGAACTCCCTTTTCCGCATTCGAACTCTATGGGCGGTCCATTATGCGTGAAAATATGATCAGTGGTTATGCATGTACGTACGTACTGTGTCAATATTTCCGTGTGATTAAACTATTCTCAAATTACCTTATTTACGGAAACATCTTTGTGATAATTAATTAAATTAAAATAACTATAAAAGTTACTATTTACATAGAATAATGGACAATATAAAAAATAACAAAAATGTGGTACTACTTTAATTATTGTAACTCAAGACCGGCTATCGAGAACAAAATATTATTCTTATTTGCATATTGCTGTTTCATGATGCTGATCATACATTTTTAATTCCATAGGAATTACAATTAAAACCATTTCTGGTGATAAAATAATTCTAAAATAAAGTTCGTTATTGGTGTTAAATTAGGCAAATAAGAATAACATTTTGTCCTCAATAAGGGTAACAGTTAGGGATATTGCGTACTGTAATAAGCCTTATTTTTACGATTATTTCACTTCACCACAGATAAAATAATACACTTCACTAAAATATTCTTATCGCCTAAGTTATTTATGCACGTAACGTAAGGCATCCATTTTGTAATTTTCGTAACATTGTTGTTAGACACTGTGAAACGGTCAAGTTTTTCCGCAAGGGATGTGGTATGGGGGGGGGGGGGGGGTAAATTGCCATCAATACATGTCATAGTATAAAACTAAGGATATAAATAGACGTAACTTAAAACTTCCTAGCATTATCTCTGTCCCGCTCTAGCACGCGTGACTTGACATGTGTGAAAGTGACAGGGATAATGCAAAGCGTTAGTACGTACTAAGTAAGATCTATTTATCTCGCTTAGTTCTTATAAGTTTAGATAATTTCTTCCCGGTAGGTTTATATGTATAACTTTTCGTGCGAAGCCGGGGCGGGTCGCTAGTTGACACATAATAAATCTTAGTACGCTAATCATAAGGATCAAGCCAGAATGCAATATCCCTTTATTGACTTCTGTCGCAATAAGAAAAGATTAATTCAAAAAGACTAGGCAAAGTGGACATTATTGCCAATACAAATGTTTTAGTGCGTCTACAATATTACATACAAATATCCATGGAATAATTGCCTTACTACAAATACGTTTCAAATTTATTTACATGAAATAGTCTGACAAATAAGGCGCAAAGCTATTAACAACTGCAATGTACTAAATATGCTATAGCTCGCGCAAAAAAAACCTTATTTTAGGGTACGTAGGACTGAGTTTAGTCCTGGGCGTTTTAGCGTTAAAGTCGTCGAAACCATATAAAAACGAGCGTTTATATTCCTGTCACAAGGCCACAACACCCATTTAATTCGGTAAGATTATTCGACGACCTCTGTGGCACGGCGGGCGAGTAGCCGGCTGAGATGCGGTAGGTTGCGGGTTCGATTCCCGCTGTGAGGTAAATGTATGCAAATAACATATGTCTGCAAAAATTAGTTCTAGCTCTGGGTGTAATGGAACCATGGTACTCGTAGTTCCTGATACCCACGACACTGGGAATCATAATGTGGGATCCGGGAATCTCGCTAATTTTGAACGTTAGATAGATAAGCATCAGCTTAGCATTAGAACAAGCTAAGTTACGTCTATTTGACGACCTCTGTGGCGCGGCAGGCGAAGCTTGGCCTGCAACGCAGAAGGTTGCGGGTTCGATTCCCGCCTCGGAACAAATATTTGTTGTATATATGCAGGATATTTGTTCAGGGTGTTCCGGGTATTTTCTATGTATAAAAATAAATATCTATCTATGTAATGTATTGTATTAAGTATATCCGTTATCTAGTACCCATAACACAAGCTCTGCTTAGCTTGGGACTAGATAATGTTGTGTGAACTGTTCAGCATTATTTATTTTATTTATTTATTTATTTATTTATCTCAGCCTTAACTCGACACTCAGTGAACGAAACCACGACTGTCGCGTGGTGATGTCACGCGGTGACACTGTATTCTCATGTCTCTAGTGTAGCGGCAACCGCCCACACAAGTATCGAGTGTATTGTCACTCTCTAACACGCGAGTTTTAACATTATGTGTGACAGTGATAGGGACAGATAAGCATTAGAACTTTCTATTTATCTCAGCCTTAACTCGACACACAGTGAACGACACCACAACTGTCTCAGTGACGCCGAGTGTCGTGGTGATGTCGCGCGGTGACGACGAATTCTCATGTCTCTAGTGTAGCGGCAACCGCTCACACAAGTGTCGAGTGTATTGTCACTCTCTAACACGCGAGTTTTAACATTATGTGTGACAGTGATAGGGACAGATAAGCATTAGAACTTTATATTTATCTCAGCCTTAACTCGACACACAGTGAACGACACCACAACTGTCTCAGTGACGCCGAGTGTCGTGGTGATGTCGCGCGGTGACGACGAATTCTCATGTCTCTAGTGTAGCGGCAACCGCTCACACAAGTGTCGAGTGTAGTGTCACTCTCTAACACGCGAGTTTTAACATTATGTGTGACAGTGATAGGGACAGATAAGCATTAGAACTTTCTATTTATCTCAGCCTTAACTCGACACACAGTGAACGACACCACAACTGTCTCAGTGACGCCGAGTGTCGTGGTGATGTCGCGCGGTGACGACGAATTCTCATGTCTCTAGTGTAGCGGCAACCGCTCACACAAGTGTCGAGTGTAGTGTCACTCTCTAACACGCGAGTTTTAACATTATGTGTGACAGTGATAGGGACAGATAAGCATTAGAACTTTCTATTTATCTCAGCCTTAACTCGACACACAGTGAACGACACCACAACTGTCTCAGTGACGCCGAGTGTCGTGGTGATGTCGCGCGGTGACGACGAATTCTCATGTCTCTAGTGTAGCGGCAACCGCTCACACAAGTGTCGAGTGTAGTGTCACTCTCTAACACGCGAGTTTTAACATTATGTGTGACAGTGATAGGGACAGATAAGCATTGGAACTTTCTATTTATCTCAGCCTTAACTCGACACTCAGTGAACGACACCACGACTGTCCTGAGACACGACACTTGGTGTCACTGATGACACCAAGTGTCGTGTCTCTAGTGTCGCGGCAACCCGCTCACACAAGTGTCGAGTGTCGCCGTGTATACGCACCTATACAATGTCAGACTATGGTGATACTATAATTACAACTATAATAAAACTGATTTCATAGTTCAGAATGCAACGCAGCATTCACTATACACTCAGGAAAGTGGTTTCAAAGAGAAAGATAGTTTGGGCCGTGAGTTGTTTTTTCCTAGGATTTTCTTTTGTTCTTCTTTAACCCGTTTTTCTTGTTCTTTCTTCATTTTTTGTCGTTCTTCGTCCATTTTTCTTTGTTCTTCGATCATCGCCAACCTCTCTTCAGCCTGAAAATTATAAAATTACGTATCAAGTAGGTATACCTGTTTAAATTACCTGTTTTTATTTTCTCTGCTTTTCATGGAGACTCTTTTTAAGGTGGTCGCTTTCGCTTGTGGCGCGAAATTATTATTTTTTCGTGTTTTTTGCTCATCACAGCTCATCAACACTTCTTCAGATAGCGAAAACTATGTTGCCGGCAATTATATGACCTAACACACAAGTTTTATTTTATAGTATTACATAAATATCATTAGTTTAGCTAAGATTGTGCTTCAATGGTATTGAATGTTAATGAATGTTTGTGTGCCTATTAAATACTCATCAACTCACCCCACCTATATACACCTTGTTCATGATCTCTATTTAAATTCTAGCTCATGAGTTATTTTACAAGCTTTTATATAGTTTCACCTGTCCCGGTGTAATCAAATCTTACAAGTTAAATTCTAGCTCATGAGTTATTTTACAAGCTTTTATATAGTTTCACCTATCCCGGTGTAATCAAATCTTACAAGTTAAATTCTAGCTCATGAGTTATTTTACAAGCTTTTATATAGTTTCACCTGTCCCGGTGTAATCAAATCTTACAAGTTAAATTCTAGCTCATGAGTTATTTTACAAGCTTTTATATAGTTTCACCTGTCCCGGTGTAATCAAATCTTACAAGTTAAATTCTAGCTCATGAGTTATTTTACAAGCTTTTATATAGTTTCACCTATCCCGGTGTAATCAAATCTTACAAGTTAAATTCTAGCTCATGAGTTATTTTACAAGCTTTTATATAGTTTCACCTATCCCGGTGTAATCAAATCTTACAAGTTAAATTCTAGCTCATGAGTTATTTTACAAGCTTTTATATAGTTTCACCTGTCCCGGTGTAATCAAATCTTACAAGTTAAATTCTAGCTCATGAGTTATTTTACAAGCTTTTATATAGTTTCACCTGTCCCGGTGTAATCAAATCTTACAAGTTAAATTTGACCCACTTCCCTGTGTTTGATTGAGCTGAAATTTGACATACCTGTAATGTTTTGATGACAATACAATATTATGGTGACAGCGAGCTGATCTGATGATGGAGATGGAAGGTGGACAACACCTGTCCCTGTGTTACTGTTAATTTAGGCTAGATATGTATGTGTTTTAGTTAAATATTTATTTTATAGGCAAATTGGTTTATAAAGCTATCTTTTTGTTACTATTTACTATTTTTGTACTGTATTTAATATTTTTTATACAACTTGGCATGACGGATCTAGCAGATGGTGCACCTGATGTTAAGCGGTACCCTCTGCCTATGAACAGTTCATTATCACATAGGTCACGTCCACCTAGGACGCGTCCTATGTCGCATTGCACTACGCAATGCGAACACTACTGCTTTGCGGCAGAAATAGGTATGGTGGTAGTACTTCCCCGGACGAACTCTTTCACAAAACAGCTCTACTGCTAACGAGTTGAGAGCACACCAACCATTGTTTTTATCCTCATGGATGACTGGCACGAAATGATACCTCTGTGGCGTGGCGGGCCGACGCAGAAGGTTGCGGGTTCGATTCCCGCCTTGGAACAAATATTTGTATGATCCCCAGATCTGGTTCAGGGTGTTCTGGGTCTTTTCTATGTATAATAAAAAATATCTATTACATGGACACTGCTCATATCATGTTAACATAACACCCAACAGTCACATACATAGTCCAGTTCCCACACTAGGATCACCTGTGCCATAGGTATCAGGAACTAAGTTACCCACCACACTGACCCGGAACAAAAATTTGCAGCTCATTCAAACAGTTGTCCCACAAACATGTGATCTGCACTTGGACTTGGACGTCCGCATCCAATCAGAGTGTACTAGGACAGTATTTTATTTCTTGGAGCTGACTTTATCATCAATACTTTACCAGAGAGAGATAGAGAGTTAGGCAGTGATAATTTAGAAGCAACCATTCCGAGCGAACTCTGATATAATCTTCCTTGTACTTGTATCGTGTAAACACAGCTTTAATATTAAATAACTGATTTATTGAACTTTGCACTTACCAGCTTCTGCTGGGCTTCTTCAATCTTTTTATTATTTTCCGCCATGATGTCCTCCAACTCTTTCCTTTTACGAGCTTCTTCCTCCTGTTAGATAAACGTCACATATTAATGCAGCTCTTACTAAAGGTTGGCTACACAATAAATAAAGTCTTGATGCAACTACTACATTTTTCACTATAAATTTTAAATCATTAATTTGATATCTCAGTTTCCTATAACAGTGTAATGTGTATCAATAATACATTAAATAGGTACATAGTTGTACGCGAGAGGATACTGTGTGAATTTGTCATTAAACATCTGAGAACATGTTGTGTTGGCAGCAGTTGCCTGCTAAAAAGAATAACGCCACAGAATGCTTGGTAGCATATGAATCTGTGGACATTTTGTTACAAAAGTAACTTTCTTATAAAATGTGGTTATACAAAAAATAGGTTCAAAAATACCTTCAGCTCTCACGTCTGGATCCTCATGCTGCGTCTCCGATTAATTCTTACGGCTTCTTGGTCTTGTTCAGTCTTCCGACCTGACTTATAGACTACGTGACTGCCAGGGACAGTCAAGTGAACAATTTTAAAATGCTAGCCGGACGCCTCGCTGGCTATCTTACACAACGGCAGTACTCTGCCTGGTGCAAATGGCATTGATGTTACAAATTGGTGAAATGGATAGGACAGGCGCAATCAGAAAATAGTAAAGAATCAACTTGTAAGCTCGAACTACACCTGACTGGACCTTTAACAGATATTATCGAATACTTTAATTAGTTTCTGTCTTATAACTGTTGGTATAAAACATTGAATTAACACTGTGATTTATTGGGTGCGACAACAATGCAGTTGTCAAATGTTTGTGTCATGTGTGAGTGCAAGGGGGCCTGCTTGCATAGACACATGACTGGTAGATGAACACGGCAGTTACCTGACGGGCGAGCTCCTCTTTTTTCTGTTGCTCTCTTTGTCGCTCCAACTCCTCCATCATTTCTTTTTCCATTTTCCGTTTCGCTTCTTCAACTCTTTTAGCAACTTCTTGTTCAATTTCATCTTTTCTTTTCTCTAACTCTTCTTCTACTCTCTTCTTGACCAGCAGTTCTATTCGCTTTGCTGCTTCTTCTTCAACAACCTGGAAAAGATACAGACTCGTCTTTAGAATCATTATACATATTATTATATAGCTTATTTTGATTAATTTACACTACAACAACAGCAACACATTAACATGAAATATTATCTGACGTAAACCAATAGTTTTAGAGAAATACATTAGGTACTGAACTGAAGTCACTAATAATTTCCCTAATTTAATCTCCATTTTGGGATTTATACTGCTATATAAATACTATACAAAGCCACTATACTATACAGTACACTATAACTATACAGAACTAATCTTGAGACTATAAAAAACTGCTAATCACGGGCCAGAGTATAGATACACCGGTATGGCGGTATCGCCCTCCAACTTTCCTCCACACAAGGATGTTTAGTTTAGTACCTATTCCATTTGAATATTCATTCAATTTCATTTTCATAACTGGAATACAAAATTTCCTCGATTGAAGTTCAGCTGAGTTGAGTAGCATTGGAGGAAGGACTAAAAACACCAGTGACAGTCACTGGATAGGCTGGAGGTTATTTAAACCAAGTTAAGAGCCACAAGTGGATAAGATTGGTCAAGAAGGTAGAAAGTTACATCAAGTTAGAAGATATTTCCCTGGTTTATTTATTTATTCAGTTGAGTTGAGCAATGCTGGAGGAAGACTAAAAATACTGAGACAGTCCCTTGGTGGGTTGGAGGTTATTTTAACCTGTTTAAGAGCCACAAGTGGACAAGATTGGTGAAGAAGCTTGAAAGTTACATCAAATTAGAAGACACCTACTCATAAACAGGAAAAACAACAAGATATCAGTAAAAATACTAAATAAAAGCATAAGAAAATTCAGAAAGGAAGTATCTGGAGGAGGCCTTTGTCTCAAAAAATTAAAATATGAATGTTATAGGTACTTATTATCCTAGTTATTTAAATAACGTTTAGGAAAAAATGTTTTAGTACTTAGATCTATAATATATTCAGCAATAAAGGCTACTATTATTATTACAAGAGGCATTGTATAAAAAACACACTTGCATTAAAAAAAAGTGACAGTTCAGCATCCAGACTCCGAGCAGTCGAGCACTACATAGCTATTATTTTCTTGAATTTTTCCATACTTAACCTCAATATTTACTTTTCTCAAAAACTATGGGTTTCCCACTCTCCCCCGGCCCTCCGCTCTCCTTCCCAAAGAACATAATGTATGTACAAACATACATACATGTGAATACATTGATTCTAAGGTCCCTTCCAAACTATTTGACAAGGAGCTACTACTACTACTGCTAGTTACAATGTATGTTAGAAGGTATAATGTGAATTTACCTTTTGTTCAGCTTCTCTCACTCTTCTTTGCCGCTCCATTTCTGCTAATCGGTCGACTTCATCCATTTTATTACGGCCTTTCGACTTCTTTCTGTTTTGATTCCTGCCGTCATAAGAACCATCGCTACTGCTTACAGAAGAAATTGAGTGTGAGCGTTTCCTAGGAAAATAAACATTGTTAGACTCGGTGTTTTGAGTGTACTTTGATCTACGAATTGTATAAAAATGGTTTACCTCGACTTAGAACTTCTGTCTTTAGATTTTTCGATGTGTTTGGAACTTCGTGTGCGGGACTCTGAACGATCCTTGGACCGACTCTTCTTCCTCGAATGTTTACTGCTTTTATGGTGACGCCTGGGCGATTTACTACGTGACCTCGAGCGCCCCATTTTGATGAGCCAATTTATTAATAAAACACTTCAAAAATACGAAACAATAAGGTAAGGTAGGTATTTTGGATTTTTTGCTAGCTAGCTTATCTTTTCGCTTCTGCACTGGCACATTGCTCAAGTGTTGCCATGTTGCCATGTCCAATTTGTTTAAAAGCAACCATAGGGTTTTATCATCGAGCAACGCAGGCCTCCTTACCGGAGGGGAGACGCCATAGAGCTGTCAACCGATACATATTTATTCAGAAATTTTTGGGGGGGGGCTTCACGCACTCACTTACAGTTTAATGCACACTTTTGTAACCAGTCGTTCTATCGCTATAAACGCACACATCTATAAACAGCAACACATCAAAAATCTTTATACACACATAGATGCTTTCTGTGTACAAACATCATGTTATGTCACAAAATTGACAGTAACACCCGTTCTAGGGACTTCCAGCACTCAAGTCGATAAATTAATAGTATCGATAACTTTTTGGTAGGAACTTACTTTGCCTACTGTATATATTCTGTGCTACCATCAAGGGTCATTGAAGGGATTTAAGGGCGGCTAGGTATGGGGGGAAGGGTTGAACGCTCTCTGTGAAGGAGGAGTTCCGGAGTTGTTATCGAGGATAACATACAGATCATTTTGTGGATCACTATGAAATTTTAGATTAGTAAAAGGTAGTAGTAGGCTGGAGAGAGAGGGGGTAAACGCGGAAACTTAGAGTATAGAGAAAAAATCAAGAAAATTTTGAGTACCCCAGGTACAACCACTAGCTCATGGGATGATTAGTTCTTAGGAAAATTTAATTAGAATTTTGTTCAAAGCATACAATAATTTCATACAACTACGGGTCGGCAAGTCAAAAGAGACGAAAGGAAAGGAAAGGAAAAAACGCTTTACTTAGCTGCCGTCATCCTTCTAACCTACATAATCCATGTCGGTTCTGGCCACGAAATATACGATGTATTATATCTGTCAGTCACTGTTATTGTCAAAAACCAAAAATCATGATCCTAAGTGCCAAAAAACTACATTAGTCATTAAAATGTAAAATAGTTTTTTTTTTACATTTCAGGCATAATTATCCCACGTCACATGGGATCCTAGTGTGGGATCACAACTATGTAGGTATGTGTTGGGTGTGTTAAGTTATGTTAATGTTAAACAATGGTAGGTAAAGTAATACTTAGCGCTTTACCTAGTGAACAGAATATCGCGTTGAAAATATTATACCTAGCAATTTTTTTTTAATTCTTTGGTCAATCAAAGAATAGGATTTGAATAGGAAAATCCCACGACACAGTACGGACACTCATGACACGACTTTTCTTGAAAATGAGTAAATGAGTTCAAACTGGGAAATGCTTTTGTTAATTTATCGTGATCACGTATCCCACAACCTAGGTAGGCATGCAACTTTTTACGAAAAACTATCACACCTCTAGATTTGTAATATCACATAGTAATTTAAATTCATGTCAAGATGTCATTCCCCTCTGGCTATGCACAATTTCATTTGGGCATACGCGTTAGTAAAACTGGTTTCGCCCGATCATTAGGGCGAGCGAAGCGAGTCCTCTACTATCCCATGCAATTTTGTGGTACACTTAACGAAAAAATTATCCGTTGTAATTTAGCATAGTAATTTAAATTCATGTCTTTGTTTAAATATAAATAATCACGGAAAAAAAGCTTGCTAGCCCTCACCAAGCATGTTTTGCTTTTGCTAGTAATAAAATTGTATCAT
Source organism: Operophtera brumata (assembly GCA_932527175.1). Classification (NCBI taxonomy): domain Eukaryota; kingdom Metazoa; phylum Arthropoda; class Insecta; order Lepidoptera; family Geometridae; genus Operophtera; species Operophtera brumata. Next base: position 6,585,943 of record OW052235.1, on the reverse strand, counting down.
GATGGGCCGATTGCTCTGTCAGACTGAACCGATCGTGTGACGCATAGAGTAAAACAGTGTGACAGTGCTACAAATACTGAAATGTCGAATCGTTACATTTTCAGCTCTAAATCAAGGTCTGGAACATCGAATTTACGAAAAGATGGTGTTTTCTTTCACATTGTACCTTAGTGAATTTCATTATATATATAAGTATATTTATTTTTATTTTATTTTTTGATGCTGGACACAGTTCACACAAGATTATCCAGCCCCAAGCCAAGCACAGCTTGTGATATGGACTAGATAACTGATATCCCTAGTACAGTACATTACATAGATATTTATTTTGCATTAACATAGAAAATACCCAGAACACCCTGAACAAATATCTGAAGATCGTACAAATATTTGTTCTGAGGCGGGAATCAAACCCGCAACCTCCTGCGTCACAGGCGAACCTTCGTCCACCGCGCCACAGAGGTCGTCAACTTATGGTATAAAATGAATAATTTCAAATTAAAATCATAACAGTTACCTACCTCGTTACATACCAATACCTTCATGGTGATTGGATTAACGGTTAGAAAGTTAGGTTAGGCTAGGCTATGGCTCCCGAATAATATAAATCAAATTTCAATAGCTTGTAAAACATATTAAACGAGCATTTATTTTATCGATAAATAATCTACTTTATTATTGAGGCACATCACTAATTTAGTTGTATAAAAGAAAACACGGGCAACTCACATACAGAAATTTTTGAGAAATAAAAAAAACTGTTAAATGAGCACACAGCTGTTTCAGTGTGCATTGAGGCAGTTATTGTTAACAGTTGCTTATTTAATATAAAAAAAATTAGGTTTACCAACAGTCTACACATGTATGTCGGAGAGAGAAGTCATATGATGAATCTGGAGAATAGATCTACTGAGATTGAAGGCTTATAAACACCATGTGTACGGCTGCGAACAATCGTATTCTGTCGTGTCGCGCCACCCAAACGAATGCGCCCGAGTCTTGTTTACGCAAAGACGCAAAGCGATCGAAGCTCGGATATTATATTATATTATATTTATTATAAGGAAAACCAGCAGCACATGCATACAAAATAAATAAAAGAAGTTAAAGCAGAAGGCTATTAAAAGGTTTTCACGTTTAGAAATAATAATAGATACATAAAAAGAGAGAACAGGCTGAGTGGACTAAAAACTACTATAAACTACAATCTGGTATACAAAACACATAGCAGAAAAATAGAATAAAAAATAAAAAATGAGAGATACAAATGATGAATACATACAAAACAGAAAACAACAGTATAACTATAACAGTAAAAGTAAAACAAACAGTATAAATGAAGGAAACAGATATAAATAATAGTAAACAAAAAAAAAATAAGAACAAGAACCAAAAAAGTAAACCACACCTATCTCATGACGAAATTTCATCATCCTCCGCGGAGGGCGAGAAAAAGTCAGAACTGAGCCGCCGCCTCACGGAACCGACACTGGAGTAGAATAGGTCTAGACCTATTTGCTTAGATAATTTATTAAATTGGTTACCAACTCGCCATAAATAGGAGTTTTGGCGATAATTCGTTCTAACTATTGGTACATGAATAATCTCGTTATATCTAATTATTGTACGGGGAACAACAAGTGTTATTTTACTAAGAAGTTCGGGGCAATTAATATGATTATTAGTGATTTTGAGCAAGAAAAGCAGGTCACCAATTTCACGCCTTTTTTTGAGTGGCAGAAGGTGGAATTTACGACAAAGGTCAACATAGTTAGCAGAATTATACGGAACCTTAAGGCGAAAGCAAATAAACTTAATAAATTTGGTTTGAATACGCTCAATTCTGTTGATATAGGTATCATAACGTGGACTCCAAATTTGAGAAGCATATTCAAGTATGCTGCGCACGTAAGTGCAATATAAAATTTTAAATGTTTTACATCTACTAAAACTAACGGAGCTTCTCATTATAAAGCCTAAAGCTTTGGACGCTTTAGCAATGATGGAATCGATATGAGAGTCAAAGAGAAGTTTAGAATCATGCAGCACGCCTAGATCTCTCATAACCGTGCAATCCTGCAACCTCTGATTTTTTAATAGATAAACTGATTTGACTACAGTTTTTTTGCGAGTATATGTAATAGTAAAGCATTTAGACGGATTGAGATCTAGTTTATTACTAGCACAGTACGTGTCAAGTCGATATAAATCAGCCTGCAAGTCAAGCACATCCCGAGGAGTAACTATAGTCTTAAAAATCTTCATATCATCAGCAAATGAAAGCAGGTTACTGTTGACAAAACAGGAAGAGATATCATTAATAAATATCAGGAAGAGCAAGGGTCCTAGCAGTGATCCTTGGGGGACTCCACTAGGAATAAGAACCCAGCTGGACATATAATTATTAACAACAACAGCCTGCGACCTACTGCAGATGTACGACGAGAACCAACGGAGCAGATCCCCTCTAATACCCATACTAAATAACTTAAGCAACAGAAGGCTATGGTCAATCCTATCAAAGGCCTTGCTGTAATCAGTATAGATTACGTCAACCTGACGACCATTATCCATTGACTCACTCAAGAACTCATTGAAAATAATAAGGTTAGACACAGTCGACCGCCCTTTAAGGGACCCATGCTGGAAGGGGGAGAAGTGCTGATGAAGCGCTGAATAAATCTGATTGTACACTATCCTTTCAAATAGCTTAGCAACTAAGCATAGCTTGGAGATAGGCCTATAGGTAGTTGATAATCTCACATTTAGAGCCCTTTTTATAAATTGGCGATACAAATGCTGCTTTCCAGAGCTTAGGTACGGCACTCAAAGATATTGATTTCTTAAATAAAAATGAAACAGGAATGTAAATTGACTTAGCACACGACTTGAGGAAGACAGGGCTAACGTGGTCTGGGCCAGCAGACTTGGATAAATCAAGGTTAGAGATCAATTTAAACACCTCATCAGGATCGATCTCAATACTGCCAATATCGCATTTCACAGCCTCTGAAGGGACTAATGAGTCAACGTTATAAGAACAGATGCCAGAGGGGACAAGAAAAGTAGAATGAAAATACTTAGAGAATGCTTCGCAGATAGATTCACCTGTAGCTACTGAAGCGTCTAAATAATTTAGATGTGAAGGTATACCATTTGATTTCGAGCGACTTTGTATGTAGGACCAAAACTTTTTTGGATTTTGTTCAATACTATTCTCAATGGATGACATATAATCGGCGAAGCATTTCTTTTCCAAGAGTTGGATTCGATTACGTAAAAGTTTGTAAGTGGCTAAGTCTGTAAGTCCACCATAAGTTTTATATTTCCTATAATGCCTATATTTTTCCTTAATTAATCTAATGAGTGCCCGGCTAAACCACTTAGGGTAAGAGCTGTCACTGACCAACCTAGACGGGACATATTGGTGTTTAAGCTGATCTAAAATCGAATAAAAAAACTCAACTGCTTCCTCGAGCGAACGCGAATCAAATTCAGCATTCCAGTCCATGTCCGCGATCTTGTTGTTAATAGATAAATAATCACCTTTGTTATAAGAATATTTTAAATAGGACTGAGATTTAAGGCAAGATACATTCAGAAAAGAGGCTCTGAGAAGAAGAGGTTTGTGGTGTGGTTTGTGGATATAAAAGGAGCGTACGAAAGCGCCAGAGCTCATTATTACATCGGCGTTGGCAGAGTGCACACGATTTAATCAACAAAATACAAAATCAAGTTCAAAGTCAGTTTGAATAAAATCTTAGTGAAACCTCTTTTGAATTTTCCTCATTTGCACGAGACCCACTGGAAAGCCCCTAAGTTGCCTTTTGCCGCTCGGAGGGATCTTGAGGATCCGACATGCATATATGAACTATATACCTATCTTTAGCTACAGAAGAAACCAATGGGGGCTTTTCATTTAAGTTTTTTTTTTTATTCAATTTGGCTCAATTGATGGCCCTGACTCAACTGTGGTTGTCAAAATCAACAAATCCACCGTACCTCTGTTATTTTGTGTGATAGTAACAAAATACCACGAAAATATATCACTTCGTTGTTGACTTTTACATTTCACTTTATTTTTACAGTTAAGTACACAGCAGCGACATCTATTTTCAAGGGTTTATAGATGATTTGGTATGGCCGTGAAAACCCCTCATTATAGGCAAACACAACGTGCAAAGATTGTACAGTAACCTCACAATGGGCGATCAACGATTTTTTTAAAGCATCTTTATTTACTTTTAACTGAAAAGAGTAAAGTTATTTAAGTATGATCAATATTGCCGATTTTGATAAAATTAACCACGTAGTTTTATTCTTATTGTAAACTAGAAGCAACCCGCGATTTCACTCGCATAAGTTTTGATCCTATGGGAACATCTAAATAAAATTTAAAACTATTCCAGTGGTCCAGCTATCGCCGTTCTAAATTTCATCCAATCCTTAGAAAATTTAGCATTTATAATATTACAAACATACACACATACTCACGCCTGTTTCCCAGAGAAGTAGGCAGAGACCATGAATTTCCACTTGCTACGATCCTGGCATACCTGTTTCGCTTCATTCACTCACATCACATTCTTCATATATGCTCATTGGTTAAGGGCGCTCTTAGCCTGCCATTCTCCAGATCGACCCTGATCTATTCTGAATACCTTCACCGAGGTCTCCCCCTTCCAACTGTCCCATTCATGCTCATCTTATGAACTAGTTTCGTCAATCTACTATCATTCATCCTTTAACCAATAACCCAAACCATCCAAGCATATCTTTCTCAATCCTTGTCACTATACACGTGCTCTTTCATTTTACAATGCTTTCTTAACACACAGTTTCTTATTCTATCTCTCAAAGTCCACCATACATACTTCTCAAACCTCTCATCTTCAGTGCATTTATTTTACTTTCATGTTTATTCTGCCTTAGCAACTTTCGCAACCACCATACATTAGTTTTGGCACTAACATTCCTCTATGCACATCCAGTCGTGCCTTTTTGAATACGTTCCGGCTGATAATAAGGCGTTAAGTTCACCTGGTTTCCAGAATTTACTCTCATTTAAATATCATCTTCATGCTTGCCATCTCTTGTAATCAAAGTTCCCAAATGTACAAACTTTTTCATGTTACACTTGTTGTTAATAGTAGTGTGATTTAATTCTATTTCTTTAAATATAGTTACACATGACATTTACGTTGACATATCATCATACACCTCTGCGAGGCACAATTAATCCTTTTACCATACTGGTTCTTTCACCATTGGTCACTAGGCCCCTTTCAGGGACACTATATCTCAAGCTGGTTAGTGAACCAAGAAAGAGCCCGTGACACGAAGTAGTAGTAGTTAGTAGTTACCGGTTAGTTAGTGGTTACATAGCCATCAAATACAAATACACGTTATTCCACATGTCACATTTTGTCGAACGTGTTTAATGAATTGTATTTAGTAATCAAGGATATTAAGTAATCATCCACATCTTGGCTTACTGACATTACACGTTATATACATGTTTACGTCAGCAGAATAAATCCTGAAATGCACATTGATGTATTATACACATTTATATCTACGCTTTTGGTCACTTTTATGTCGCCCCTGTGTCTCACGATTAAGTGGAGCTCGATTGACGAGCGAGCAGGGCAGTCGTAAGGGAATTGGCTTTCATTGCGAATAAATCACGTAACTTGGCAGTGATTTTAGAGTAATGAATGACCAGTGTACTGAAGTGCAGTCGCAGTGAAGAGTGAACCAGTGTTATTGAATAAAATATTCACGGTTTGTTTTGTTAAACCGTTCAGTTTTATTATTTTATCCCGAACACGAACTCAAAAATTACAAAATCTGAGATGGCCACTTTTGTTTATATACGGCTTAATTTTACTTGGTCAATTTTCATGCAATAAGTTATAATAATTTAATTGAAATTCAGGTACATGTGAAAGGAAACACTATCTTTTTGTAAATTTGATGATCCAATCATTTTTTTACAGCATAAAACTGAACAATTCGGCATTTTTCTTAGAGCACTATCTCCCACGCGAGTCGATTCAGTCTGACAGAGCGATCGACGACAGCTAGTTTTTTATAAGCTGTATGCCCTCGAGGGCATTCAATTTAGAGGGGAACTACAGCGGGGAATGCCTTTGATGGCGTCTCCATTCCGTGTTGCTCGATGGGTTTTATCTATGAAAGCAACTGAAGCAAGCAGAAAGCAGGACTTAAGGTGGATGCTCACGCTTGAGGCGCGAAATTCAAATTTTTTGGTGTTTTTTGCCCATTACAGCTCATCAACACTTATTCAGATAGCAAAAGATGAGTTCACGAGAACTAGAAGACGATAGTATGCCATAAATATCATCAGTTTAGCTATGATACTGGGGAAGTCATAGGTATTCGTGATTGTTGTTATATTTGATGTATAAAAAACTAAATAAATACGCGATTAATCTGTTCAAAGTAGTTTATTTTTAATTTGAAAATAAACATACCTAACATATACCTTATTTTTTCATTAATATGTTTTGGAGACGCTCAATATAATAATTTATGAAATCAGAATTAGGGTTTTTCACGGCCGTTTCACATCATGCTTAAAATAGATGGCGCCAGCTCCGTATTTAACTTTCAAAATAAAGTGAAATGTCAAAGTCAACAACGTAGTGATATATTTTCATTGAATTTTTATACTATCACGCAAAAGCACAGACAATGCATTTGTTAATTTTGGAAACCACTTGAGTCAGCGCCAAATTTGAGGCAAATTGAACTACTTTTTTTTATATTTGATTAAGAAAAGCCCTCTTTGTAAGCAAGCAAGTAGGTACCATCCATGGTAGGTAGCAATGAGTTTAAGTCATGAACTTGTTTAAGTACAACGGTACAACGAAAGCAACGACGACAGAAATGAAAACCAACGCATAGCTCGTTCACCATAAGATGGCACCTGCGTTATAGACTTAGTATATATTCTGTGGTTATAGTCTTAGTCTGTGTCCCCCTGCCTTGGGAATAGTACCAACCATGGAAAAATAAATACTCCATGGCAGGTACCATCTTACGGTGAACACATCGAGCATTCCGGCACGGAGGCCTGCGTTGCTCGATGGGTGAACACCATGAAGTTATAGGTAAATCTATAACTTCATGGTGAACACATATTGTACTTTTTGGGTGAACGTACACCTTCCTAGAGGCACAGAATATATACAGTACAGAAGGCTCACGCGTAACTCTGTCGTTGTCTGGCGCGTAGTGACGCAACTTGTAAGGGTTGACGACTTGTCGCCATGAATGTAGTAGTACCTACATGGATTGAGTGCTAAAATAGCATAGAGTGTTCCTTCTTACTCCTATCCTATAGCTTGCTACCTATCCTATTTTAGAGAGAAACAAATATATTGTCACATGACAGTCGTTTTTCCGTTCCGTACCCTGAATATTGGCACCATGCATTTACATCTTCCTAGATTGTTACCATGAATGTACTAGTAATTTGACATTTGGCCTGGTACGACTTCCACAAATAAGAACAGATAGATTTATGCTTGTCTCATTCCAACACATGAATACATTCATATAAAAGAATGAGACTGGTATAATCGATACCGTTTCGTTTTTAGCCTTAATTCTTATTCCGAGCTTGTCGCTTACATGATTATCTAATGCCATAGGTACGCTAGTCTGTACATTGTCAATGAAACTAAATATCTCTTTTAAGTGTAGGTAGGTATCAAATATGGAATGACTTACGACGCTAACAAAATAGTCCAAGAGCCAACACCCAAAAATCATAATGTTGGTTTTTAACTACCTATCTTGATTAGTGCAAACTATATAAAATGTAATACCTACCTATAGTTCATATTTCCCTGAATGATTATGGTATTACAGTGAAGTAGAAGCTGGCCGGGGGATTTGTACTTAACCTAAAGACAGTAATGTAATAATTTACTTGATTGTAGCCATGGCAAGTATGGGTAGCTAGGATATGTATATAAATGCATAAATATTCCAAGCCCTGGCTCTTGGTCTATTATATAATATGTATATATGTGTTTCATTTAGTTACCCTTTTTAGGGTTCCGTAGTCAAAGACAAGGAACCCTTATGGATTCGTCATGTCTGTCTGTCTGTCTGTCCGTGTATGTCACAGCCTTTTTTTCCCGAAACTATAAGAGCTATACTGTTGAAACTTGGTAGATAGATGTATTCTGTGAACCGCATTAAGATTTTTACACAAAAATAAAAAAAAAACCCATTATTTTTGGGGTTATATTATTATATTATTGGCATTATACTTAGAACAGAAACTCAACATTTTTTTTTCATCAAACCTATACGTGTGGGGTATCTATGGATAGGTCTTCAAAAATGATGTTGAAGTTTCTAATACCATTTTTTTCTAAACTGAATAGTTTGCGCGAGAGACACTTCCAAAGTGGTAAAAAGTGTGTCCCCCCCCCCATAACTTCTAAAATAAGAGAATGATAAAACTAAAAAAAATATATAATAAAAAATATATAAATATATAAATAAATAAACTTTCACTCAAAATTGCTTTGAACGAGATCTAGTAAGTAGTTTTTTTTAAGTACGTCATTAATCGTAATCCATCCAAGAACTTTTATATTATGTTACTTGCTGCTACGGAACCCTTCATGGGCGAGTCCGACACGCACTTGGCCGCTTTTTATTATTATAAAACCTATTAGCTCTCATCTCAGGCTACTTATAATACCTACAAACAAACAATCAAACAAAATAAGTGTTCAGCTTTAGATTCCCAGAAAATATTACTTTACCAATGTTTATAACTTAGGTATGAATTCTTGTTTCAGAAAATCACGAAGGACTCCGGAGAAAAGGTGGCCGTAAGCCTCACATCAGTCATCCAACCCTACGGATACAACTATTATAGGATATCATAACAATTCTAAATTCTTGGCATAAAAATAAACCTCTGGTTGTCCAAAACGTGGTTTCATTGCTGATAGGTAGATACATAACGAAATCAAGAGAATATAGGACTACAATTATCTTACCCTTGGCTTGCATGTACCTGTACATAAGATAATTGTGTATTCTTGTGAAACAACACCCAGAATACTTTATCTGATTGCTTCATAGCAATCAGATATACCTACCTAGTTGTAAAAAATGTTGAGCCTAGAAATCTATTTATACTATACAAACTATACATTTATTTTACCCAAACTTAAACTGCAGACTTTTATGAGATATATATATATAATAAATGTAAATGCCATACGGGTCTATAATAAATTACCAAATTCATGGATTTGCCATTAAGTATATCAGTTATCTAGTACCCATAACACAAGCTCTGCTTAGCTTGGGGCTAGATAATGTTGTGTGAACTGTCCAGCATAATTTTTTTATTTATGTTCTTATGTTTAAAAGCAAGCTAGCGAAAGAGGTGTTATAATTGTATTGTAACACCTCTTAGAAATAAGTTACCTGTATTTGAGCTAATAAAATATTCTTATTCTTAGGAACCGGATGAAAAAAGTTAATGATCTCAGTAAGGTTAATGTAAGGTTTAAGGTATCTGCGATTATGATCATAGTGAAATAATATAGGCAACTTACCTGTCCTGTTACCCTGTGTAAATAAACAAGATCTAATTTCTTGGACTTGTCAGTTAGGTCGCTGCTACCATGACTTTACTACTTAACAAAACAAATTCAACAGAAAAGTGCCTTTATTCACTATGACATAGGAGATTTCTTGCCAACAATGTAGGTATTGTTAAACAATGATTCCACGCATATATCGTAACAAGCCCGCGTGATGACACTGGGTGGTTCGGTTATATAGGGTTCAGAACGTGCTTGCTTGCTCTTAATTTTATGTTAGATCTAGATGATTTTTGGTTTCGGGCCTTATATGAATGTGTTTACCAAAATTATTCTTAAAAAACAACACTTCTCCCAATGGCCTAAACTAGGGGGGAAATCATAAGTGATACTATAAAGTTATGCGCTCCTGCCCAATACGAAAAATTCAGTCATTGAAATTACCACCAAAGTAAGTCAAAAGTATTTTATTCATTGAAATCACAAGGATCATCAATCACTCCACAAGCACAGTAGTTTACTGGGGTCTTCGCAGGCTTCTCGGGCTGTTGAGGATTTGTTTACGTTGAGCTGCTATTTCCACACATTCCAGGATTAAGTGGGCAGCCGATTCTTCTTCGGTCAGACACCCTCTGCAGAGTGGGCTGTATGTGGCTCCGATGTTGAAGAGGCGTTGAGACTGTGTCCTATGAGTGTCCCCACGATGGTGCGAAGGTTTATTCTTTGAAAGTTGAGCAGGCGACGTATCAGTTGTTGTAGGTAAGCCAGCCGGTAGGGCAGCTCTTGACTGTATGCAGCCCGTGGTCCGTGCCCAGCGTTCATTGTGTTTATTAGTGTTGCGGAGCTGCATCCATGTTTGCACATGTTTGTTACTTATAAATCTTTGAAGACTTTCTTTAGTTTCTTTGTTTGGAATTTTTTGAAAATACTCGAATTTAGAGGTGTGACTAATATATTCGTATTCGTTACAGGGAGCCTAATATAAGGAATGTATATTCATATTAGTTAATACGAATCTGCGGTATTATGTTATCTTATATTAGTCAAAATATTAGTTTCGTAGGAGCGAGCTTCGGCTCGGCGCGCGGGTCCGTCAGTCCGTCACGCACGATACGCTCGCGGTGTTGCCGGTCCGTGCGATATTAGATATTAGCTAATAAATATTAGTCAAATAATACGATTACGTTTCGTCGCGATCATCGCTAGACCACGCGTGCCTAATATGCGGCGTTGCCGCTCCATCCATCCGTACCGTCGATCAAGCGAGTGACTGAGACGGCTTATATAACCGAACGTAATGAAAGAATGAGTAAACACAATGTACTCAGTATGCGTGCAATACAATCACATGCATGCGTAGTGTGTGGACGTCATCATTTGTATGAAAACTGTCTAAATAGTTAGGAGGAAAGCAAGCAATGGAAACTATTTTCAATTTTTTTTGGGTTGTACCAAACAATAACAATAGTAACAAAAAAAACAAAAAAATGTACTTATATCATTATTATCTTGTAAATATAGAAAAATCAGTAGGAAATCATTGTACATAAAGTGATTAACTTTTAAATACGCCAACATAACAAATAGTTGACAGTCCTAAGCCTGTATAAGTACTACCTATGAAGGAAAATTAATCACTGTTTGAATCCAACACTATTATTTAAGTACTATATTATATTATCTAGACTCTGGCCACCACAATAATCACCGTCCGGCAGTTACCTAGTACATTCCCTCCCTATTATCTGACTAATATTTTATAATAGGTATGATAACATAATATCATCAAAGCGTTATATTCAATAATATGATTACGAAAATATGACCTGAAGGAAATACCAATATTGTTTCTCAACTACTTTAATATTGTATTCCATTCTGCTATATATGAAGACTGACAACTGTCACAGATGCCTTATGTTTTACTACCAAAGAGTACACAAACACTTCACCTCCACCCTTGCCACATACTTCTCCCCCTACTCCTGGAAATCAAACCATATCTTCTAATAACCTGCGAGGCGGGTGTCGTTCCCTTGCGGGGTAACGACGCTCCACTGCAGTTGATACAGGCAACGTTGGTGAGTTTGGCGTATGCCAAACCTCCCGATCTATTTCGCCACCCCCGGCACTCGCCCCGCTTCCCGCGTCAACGGACACTTCCGCCCCCGTGTCCACTGGCCAAACAAACGGATACCTACGCCTATCTGGATCAATAAACCCATGTTCACGATCACGAGTAACCCGTACTTTAATTTGATCCACATGTCTGTGAATTCCCGTACCCTCCGATGATTTGATCTCATAGTCGGTACTACCTAACCTCTGGACTATTACACCCTCAACCCATCTACGAGAACCCTGAAAAGAACGGAACCAAACCGGATCCCCCTCCTGAAACCACCTTTGAGAACCCCTGGTTGCCACTTGCTGTCGACATTGTGCAGTTATAACTTTCTCTTCACACAGTGGTTTCAAACGATCCAATCTAGTACTCAGAGACCTACCTTGTAGAAGTTGAGCAGGGCTCTGACCTGTCGTACTGTGTGCTGTATTCCTATACATCAACAAATACCTCTGCAAAGCTTCTTCCACATTACACTTCTGAGTTATCGCCTTTTTAATAACCCGCTTACAAATTCTAACAGCATTTTCTGCTGCCCCGTTTGAGGACGGTTTGTATGGTGCCGAATATAAATGCTCTACACCATTATCCCGTAAAAATTTATTAAACTCCTCGCTACTAAAGGGTGGTCCATTGTCGCTAACAATCTGACGTGGAATACCAAACCTGGAACATATCTCCCGAAGACTACTAATGACTGACCCCGCTGTAGTGGATTTCATCTTACAAATCTCGATCCATTTGGAACATGCGTCAACTACGACCAAATACTTATTCTCCAAGATAGGCCCTAAAAAATCAATATGCAGCCTAGACCAAACCCGTGCGGGCCAAGGCCAGGGCACAGGCATGTGGTGTGGAGGCGCATCGCTCACCTCGCCGCACACGCGGCACGCACGGCATATCATCTCGATGGCCTCGTCGATTCCTGGCCACCATACGTAACTCCGAGCAATACTCTTAGTTTTCACTATGCCCATATGACTATCGTGGAGTTCCCTCAAAACTTTCTCTCGGCAAGTACTCGGAACGACCAATCGATGCCCCCACATTACACAATCTAACTCCGCATATAACTCGGCTCGTCTGTTTTGATATGGTTTTAGTTCCTTAATTTCCACCTCACCCGGCCAACCATCTTTTAAATAGCTCAAGACTCTACCCAAAACCGGATCTTTCCTAGTCTCATTTTTAATATCTTCATAACTCAACAATAAAGCTTCCGAAGCGAAATGAAGATAGGTCTGTTCGGGCTCTACTTCCTCTTTACTCTTTGCACTCGATGTTTTATAACTTCCTATTAAACGCGATAGTGCATCAGCAGTATTCGCATCGGTGCGAATATATTCAATTTCAAAATCATAAGCGGCCAATAACAACGCCCACCGCTGTAACCTACTCGCGGTCATATTAGGAACCCCTAACTCCGGCCCAAAAATACTCACCAACGGTTTGTGATCTGTGCGCAATACAAAATGCCGGCCGTACAAATACTGATGAAACTTTTTAACCGCGAATACTATAGCCAGAGCCTCCCTATGTATTTGACTATAGTTCGCCTCCGCAGAAGTGAGCGCCCGCGACGCATAGGCGACGGCACGTTCCGCGCCGCTGTCGTCGGGCTGCGCAAGTATCGCACCCACGCCACGCGCGCTGGCATCGCACGTCAGCACCAACGGGCGTGACTGCGAATAGTGCACCAATACATCCGACCGCATTAGCACCCGTTTCACCTCATTAAAAGCGCGATCCTGCTCAAGCCCCCAGAACCAGTGTTTACCCTTTTTCAATAAACTATACAAAGGAGCTAGTTTATAGCTTAAATTCCTTACAAACTTGCCATAAAAGTTGACCATTCCTATGAAAGATCTCAATTCCGAAACGCTACTCGGCGATGCTATTTCCAAGATTGGGCTCACCTTCTCAGGGTCCGCTTTTACCCCTTCCCTACTAATAACAAAACCTAAATATTTCACTTGATCGGCCAGAAATTCACATTTACTTTTTTTAATTCTAAGCCCTTTCTCCCTTAAAATCTGCATTACTCTATCCACTGTGTTTAAATGGTCATCTAATGTGGTGGATGTACTGATCAAAATATCATCCAAGAACACCGTGACATCAGGGACCTTATCAAACAATTGAGACATAATTCTTTGAAAAATTCCCGGCGATGATGCCAAACCAAACACTAATCTAGAATATTTAAATAAGCCCTTATGAGTATTGATGACTGTTAAATCCCTCGTATCATCCAGTACAATTTGATTATATGCTTGAGACAAGTCTAATTTTGTAAAGAATTTACTTCCCCCTAACTTTGAAAGCAAATCATCGATCTTTGGTACGGGATATTTGTCAACATGTAACACTTTGTTCAAAGTTACCTTGTAATCCGCACATAAGCGTAGAGATCCGTCAGGTTTGTACACGATAACCAGCGGTGTGGCCCAGTCGGAACAATCGACGGGTTCAATAACACCGGCGCTAAGCATAGCATCCAACTCCTTGTCCACTCGTTCCCGTAGGGAGTACGGCAGTGGTCGTGCCCTACAAAACACCGGAGTGGCCCCCTCCCGCAGACGCAACGTTGCCTGACCACCGGTGAAACACCCCAGGGTTCCATCAAAAATCTCCTTATGCCTGGAAATTAAATCATTTACAATTTTTTCTTTTTGCTCATTGTTAAGATTTCCAGGGATTGCTAAATTGTTCAGGCTTAGCATTGGTACTTCTATCCGAAGTTCAACCAACCATTGTCTACCTAAAAGGCTAGTTGCTCCCTTCCTGAACACATACAAGTCTAATTTCTTTCTGTTATTCAGATGACAAACATCCACCTCTAGCCGACCCAACGCCTTATCTCTACACAGATTATAAAAATTCACTGCTAAATCTGTTTCTAACAAAGGACATGTCTTAAAATATTTTACATAAGTATCGTAGTTTATGCAAGATAGCGGTGATCCCGTGTCTATTTCCATCGGTAAAATCACACTGTTAACATTCATCAAGATTCTCACCGGTTTATAATGGCTCAGCGATAAGTTGTGACAAAATTGTTCCATTTCATCACCTTCATCCCCTTCCGTTTCGTCCTTAACGAGCCAATTTGACCGGGCATCCTCACACCTCTGCCCGGCGCTTACCGTCTGCCACTTAACATAGGCACCTCTTCCAATACCGCGGGCGGAGCTCAGCCCGCCTCGTGCCTGTCCCGAGCCTTGCCCCCGGCCGCGCACACTACCGCTCCGTACGCCCGATGCCATAGCAGCACCCTTCTGTGGACATACTCTTCTCAAATGACCCACTTTCCCACACTGACTATATTGGTACGTACGGAATTTGCATTCCACGGCTCTGTGTCCAAAGCCCCCGCAAGACAAGCAGCTACCTCGTACACTGCAGATAGTCTCACTCTGTCGGATCGCCGCAACCGATGTCGGTGCATAGCCACCCACCATCTTGCCCGATGCAGCCGCTGGTTCAACTGCCGCAGCATCCCTCTCTGCCCCCTCGAGTGCCGCAGCTAAAGTCACCGATTTCGACCACGTGACGTCTTTGTTAGCGAACAATTGCTGACGAATAAATTCCGACCGAATTCCGCATACAAATTGGTCTCTTAGGTTTTCATCCAAACTTTGACCAAACTCACAGAAGCGTGCCAGCTTTTTTAACCCCGCCACGTACTCTTGTACCTTCTCTGATGGTTCCTGTCGACGTTGCCGGAACCGATAACGCTCAGCCAACAGTGACGGCTTTGGGTCTAAATGGTTCAACATCATTTCCATTACCAGTTCATATTCCAGCGCCGATGGCTTCTTGGGGCTGGCAAGATCAGAAAGCAACTCATAAGCTGCGTCACCCATAGACGCTATGAGAATCGGCAATTTCAATTCCTCCTTTACCGCGTTGGCCTTAAAATACATTTCCATGCGATCGCCGTACGCTCTCCAGTTCCCTTCCGACATGTCAAATTCTTTTATTTTTCCAACCGACATTTTCAAAGGTTACATTTACCCTCCAATCCGATCAAACAATACCCGCAGACCAGCAGGAAAAACAGCTCTTGATATGCCCGTTTTATACTCGTCGCCACTGAAGGAAATACCAATATTGTTTCTCAACTACTTTAATATTGTATTCCATTCTGCTATATATGAAGACTGACAACTGTCACAGATGCCTTATGTTTTACTACCAAAGAGTACACAAACACTTCATGACCCTAATACAACACCTCTACTCGAATTTGACTACTACTCCTTCTTCTTCTTCATAATGTCGAAAATCAACTTCAACTTCAACTTCAAAAATCAAAATACAATTTGACTTTGACATCTTTATAGTGACAACTAACACATTCAACAATCAAATTCCATAGACCTTTTTATCAGTTTTAAATTCATTTCGACAACATATCATAGCCAATTTTGACGTCTTCCGGTGTTATACGATCGTGTCCCTACGATGGGTGGTATACGATGGTGTTGAACCCATAGACGTAGAATTTTTTCGCTACGCTAAATAGACAAACGAAGCGTGGGAGAGAGAAGTCATTTTTAAATGTACCCCGTGCAAGAAGAAAAGTGACAGCAACAAAGTATTGAATGTGACATGTTTTGCTTGAGTACATGCGCATACCGGACGGTCTCTTGTGCAGTTTAACTAATTTTGTAATTATTTTAGTAATCTTACTATTAAATAATAAATATTACTTTGTATGACAATGGTGTCGTGTTCAGTTTGTGACTGTGAAGATACAAGACGTAATTATCCGGGAAAATACACGTTTCACAGGTAAATAAGAGATTATTGGTAGTTCGATTGTATTGCTTATTTTATCAATTCTGCTTTAGTAAATGGCCTAAAAACCAGTTTCATTCGTAGATTAGGACTTTCCCTTATATTTTTTAATAATATTTCGTTGCTGCACCTAGAAATAAACAATATTTTATGTAAAATATAAAAATGTTTGATTACGATAGGGCTTGACCAAGTGATGACGTCAGAAATATCGATAGTCCTGTTGCAGTCTATATCGTTGTATAATGCGCATCATGTAAAAATAACGCTGGCGGTCAAGCTTCTTCAGGCGTTCCAGCGTTCTTTTTAAGAGATTTGTCCGCGACTCGCGAAGATGATTAGATGATCTTAAGAAGTTATTTTAAGACAAACATGAATAGGTATCATAACTTAAAATAGTTGGCTGAAATAAACGATTCTCTTTATTATTAGCAATAGGCAGGCTTTAGTTACTTAGAACATTGTGAATAAAGGACGTTGGTGCCACCATAGGTTAGGGGTAGGCAGGTAGATGCGTTTCTTTAACCTCACCTTCCTGTAGGGGTATGAACCGCCCGGTATACCAGACAGGTAACCAGACGCGAAGGTCTGGAGGTAAGTCTGGGGGCGAGGTTCTGGTCAAGGTGCCAGAGTACCACAGGTAGTACCTACTGGTACACAGGTACCAGCAGGTAAAAGGTAAAGTAGGTACTTAGGTAACTAAAGGTAATTGGCACAGACTTGGTAAAGGATTCTCAGCTGGTGGTACGTGGGCACGTCAAGGGTAAAGACCTGGTGAGCTGCTAAGCCCAGGATAGCTGGTCTCCGTCAGTAGTGGCACGCGCGAAGGTCTGGCGCATACTGAGCGGAGACACGGCGGACCGCTGCTAATATTTATAAACTCGGTCCGGCGCGCCCACTGTACTAAGGTCGCATCATTGAAATCCTTCTACCAAGGCCAATTATCGTCTAGACAGCATCACGCTAGTGTCGACGCGTGCGTAAGAGTAGGCAGCGTCTTGTTGACCGGATAAACCGAAAGGCAAGTCCGGCCAACAAGAAATATAAGGCTTTCTAAGTACATTTACTATGTAACAATGTAAAACTAGCGGATAAGAATCGATATAGCCACCTAACGAGGGACCTATGTACAAAGATTAAACATATGGTAGGTAGCTATACCTAATAGGTACGTAGAAATAGTAACCAATGTACTTAGATGTAAGAAAATAAAGAGATATGGTCAGAAAGGTTGGCATACTGAGGTCCAAGGGACAGCGAAGATAAGGCTGTTTACGTTCAACTTTCACCGCTCTCGTTGCGGTAACGCCCAGGGGTTCCTAAGTAAATTGGCTTGTGGGAGCATCAATGAGTGTTTTCCTATATGCGAGAAGAAGAAAGAAATAGTCTGGAAGAGCGAAACAGTATGAGGTGCAGCCCATTGAACGCTTCCACAAGTCATCCAGTACTACGAACAGGAACGGACCCGACGAATGCACGGTCTGCCAGCCTCGCTAAGCACCATTCAACCAACGGAAGTATCGTTTCAATTCGGAAGAATCCCACACCCCAATCGACTGTAGGCAGGACGAGGCATCACGGCTCGGGGCGATACAGGCTCCCTGAAGGTCATCTACCTTCCTGTCTCCCATCATCTACTCCGGACAGCGGAACGGGACCAGCCAAAACTAGGCAGGCGCCATCACCATCTACGCCTGGAGCACGTACCTACGGCAAGCAATATAGGTATCGTAGCTCGGCGCTACCCTGCCGCCCCACATCATATATATCTGGTCCTTCGAGCGCCGGATACCGTACTGCTGGAAACCAGAGCGGAACCAGGAGCTGCTGTGACAACCACATCGAGGGGAAGCGGATCTTCTGACCAGCTAGTACTGTCCAAGTGGATCACACCACGACCGAAGTACTGGCGCTGCGTATCTAATCGAAACTCATTCGATTACTGTTCAATTTCAGTTACCTACGGGTGCTCCCTGATAGCGGACCACTGGACCACTGGACCACTGGACCAACGGAGCAAACCGGATCGGACCGAAGCGGATCGGACTGAAGCGGATCAAGCCTGAAGCGGATCAAGCCTGAAGCGGATCGAACCAAAGCGGATCGAGCCAAAGCGGATCAAGTCAAAGCGGATCAAGCCAAAGCGGATCGAACCGAACCGGATCAAAGCGGACCGAACCGGATCATCGACCTGGGCCATCGAAACATCGGACCTGGACTGACGTACTGGCGTTTATGTAAGTCGTTGCTGATACAGACACACCAGTCACGGGATGCCAGTAACCAGGAGCCAAGCAGGAACATCACGTCGACCACCGATGGAGGAGCCAGTGGTACCCCAGCCAACCCCGACGGAGGCGTCGAGGCCTACACCAGCCCGACCGGAGGTTCCGGTCCGACCAGCTGTGGGTCAGGGACTGATGTCCGAAGACTCGGACTTCAGAATCTCAGGGGTAGCCAGTAGCTCGGATACTACTAAAGGTACGATGACAAAAACGACAGGTACTACTGATAACACCATGGAAGCGCAGCCAAGTGAGAGGAGAACGAGAACAGTTGGTAAGTCCAAGGCCCGCCCTGCCTCAAAGAGTGCCTCGCTGGCGGAGAAGGCGAGGAAGAGACGTGAGGTAGAGCTGCGAGCAGAACTCAACCGCCAGGTGCTTAGACAAGCCCAGGCCGCCGCCGACCTAGCGAGGACGGACATGGAGCTGTTGAGATTGGACGAGGAGGACGCGGCAGACTTGGACTCTGCTGTGGACGAACCTGAAGGTAGATCTGAAGGTGTCCGAGATTGGGTGGAAGCTACGGTAGGCAGGATGTCTGGTGGAGGACATCTAGGGGAAGAAGGGACGTCCGCGGAGGGGCGACCAGGTGACGTACTCGCGAAGGAGTGCGCCATAAAACTTCAGGATCCAACTGCCACCGCCGGCGTGAAGCCAGAGGACACAGCACCTAAAGGTATGGAGGCTAGTGGCACTGATGCTCTAGCCGAAGCGATCGTGAGGGCCATCACATCCGCGCCAAGATCAGGGACTGCTCATCAACCGGTGTACATGCATGAGCTTCCAGTCTTTGACGGCAGCTGTGGGGAATGGTTGGCCTTCAGAACGGTGTACGAAGACACCGCGCCGCTATTCAGTTCCGTGCAGAATATGGCACGGCTGAGGAAGGCGATCAGAGGACCGGCCAAAGAAGCGGTAAGGAGTATTTTATATTCTGAGTGCGCACCTAGTGAGGTGCTAGAGTCACTACGCCGCAGGTATGGGAGGCCGGACGCCCTAGTTCTAGCAGAATTGGAAAAGGTAAAGAACCTGCCAAGAACAACGGAGAACGCGCGAGATGTGTGTGTGTTTGCCAGCGTGATCAACAACACCGTCGCGACGATCAATGGGCTAAAGAAACCGCATTATCTGAAATCACCGGAAATGATCAAGGTAATAATTGATAAATTACCCATGGTACTGAAGTACCGGTGGTACGACTTCGCAGCAGAGCACGAGGACCCGGACTTATCGCTGATATCACAGTTCCTGAACAGGGAAGCTGAGAGATGCGGCCCGTATGCCTCCCAGGAGGCCACAGCTAAGAAGGTAATACACCCTCAGCGTCAAAGCGCACATGCCGCTAAGGAGAGAGAGACGCAGCTACATACGTGCCCGCATTGCGAAGGAAGTCACTCACTAGAGGAGTGTAAGAAGTTCCGGCAAGCTAGCGTGAATGACAGGTGGGTCATAGTGAAGAAAGCTAGTCTGTGCTTTAAGTGTCTGAGAACCAGACACAGGAAGGAGAGCTGTCGAAGGCCACCGTGTAAGCAATGTAGAAGATGGCATCATCACCTACTGCACGAAGAGGGTAAGCAGCCAGACCATGGGCCCAAGGATCAGAGCAGTTCAGATAATAGGAAGGAAGGGGCCAAGGAAGTGGCCAACAACGTTCATCTAAGCCAGGTGAACGCTACGAAGGGCGCGAGAGCGTATTTAAAGATGGTGCCTGTAGAGATATACGGGCCCAAGGGGACGGCCAAGGTAATGGCCCTTTTGGACGAGGGTTCAACAGTGACCCTTCTCGACTCGGCGGTGGCAGAGGAAATTGGACTTCACGGACCCAAGGAAGCTCTCTCAATAGAGACAGTCGGCGGTAGAGTCATCAAGAAGGACGACTCTATGCGGGTGAACTTGAAGCTTAGAGGCCTCCACCAGAGTCAACGGCGTAAGATCTGCGGGGCTCGCACTATAGATCGGTTGCGACTGACGCCTCAACGGATCGACAAGTCAAGGTTAGAAGAGTGTATGCATCTGCAGAAACTGGTAAGCAGGCTACACTACGCAGAGGAAGCTCCGAGACTGCTCATCGGGCAGGACAACTGGGAGCTGATAGTATCACGAGCGACACGTAAAGGTAAACGTAATCAGCCAGCTGCCTCACTGACGCACCTAGGATGGGTGCTTCACGGTCTGGATGGAGGAGCGGCTCAGAAGATGAACTACCTTACCTGCGCACACGTCTCTACTCGTGATGATGAGCTGGACCAGCTCATCAAGGAACACTTCGCGATTGAATCATTGGGGGTTCAACCGCGTCGACCGAGCACGGACTCTGAAGAACGAGCCGTGCAGATACTACTGAAGAATACTCGAAGGTTAGAGAACGGACGCTTCGAAACAGGTTTGCTCTGGAAGAGCGATCTAGAGTCGATGCCGGACAACTATGAGTCCGCGCTCAGCAGACTTCGGAACATAGAGCGGAAACTTGACAAGGATCTAGAGCTGAAATCGGAGTACCAAAGGCAGGTAGAGAACCTCTTCAACAGCGGATATGCCGAGGAGGTGACTCACGAGTCGTCGTCAACAAGGAAATGGTACCTACCTCACTTCGCCGTGACGCATCCCACTAAGAAAAAGAAAAGGTTAGTCTTTGATGCGGCGGCTAAGTTCAAAGGGAAGAGTCTCAACGACGCTCTACTAGCGGGACCGGACTTGCTTCAGTCACTGTTTGGAGTGCTTCTTCGCTTCAGGCAGAGACCGGTCGCCGTGGTATCCGATATTAAAGAAATGTTCCTTCAAGTCAAAATCAGGTATGAAGATAGAGACAGCTTGCGTTTCCTCTGGAGAGGAGCGGAGCGAACCGGAGCGCCGAAAGAGTATCGTATGACGTCGGTCATCTTCGGCGCCGCTTGTTCACCGAGTCTAGCTATCTACGTGAAGAACCTGAACGCCCGAGAGTTCCAGGAAAGATACCCCGAAGCAGGTAGAGCAGTGGTAAGAAACCATTACATGGACGATTATCTTCACTGCTTTGAAACGGAGGTAGAGGCGCTTCGAGTATCGAAAGAGGTAGAGACCATCCACCAAAAGGCCGGGTTCCAGCTGAGGGGATGGGCATCGAACAGAGAGAGAGTCCAGAAAGGACTCACCACAGAGGTAACCACGCAGGTAGAGCTCGGGTCGAAAGAGGAAAGAACCCTCGGGCTGCGTTGGTTCACAGAAAAGGACGAGATGGGATTCAGGACCCATCTAAGAAACGTAAGAGAGGTCGTCGATCAAATGGAGACTCCGACGAAGCGTCAAGTCACGAGCGCCGTAATGTCAACCTTCGATCCCTTGGGCTTAGCGTCGCCTGTGCTAATCCAAGGGAAGAGACTGCTACAAGACATCTGGAGGAGCGGCGTCGGTTGGGACGAAAAGGTAAAGCAGACGGACGAGTCTTCATGGCAAACGTATCTTCAGAATTTACACCTACTCGACGATCTACGAGTCCCTAGATGCGTCTCGCCTTACCAAACGGAGGGAGAGCTACATGTCTTCACAGACGCTAGTGAGGTAGCTTACGCGTGTGCAGTCTACTGGAGACAGAGAAACCAAGAAGGTCAGTATACGGTGACTCTACTAGCCGGGAAGGCTAGAGTCACTCCGTTGAAACCAGTCTCTATACCACGACTAGAGCTGCAGGCTGCACTGTTGGGAGCGAGGTTAGCGCACTCTATCGACCGGGAAATGGACTTAAAGGCGACAAGTAAGACTTATTGGACAGACTCTAGCACGGTGCTCTCTTGGATCAAAACGGATCCAAGAACCTTCAAGTCTTTCGTGGCACATCGTCTGGCGGAAATCGAAGATACGACAAGACCTCAACAATGGCGCTGGGTACCTACAGGTCAGAACCCAGCGGATGACTCTACTAGAGACATCCCTAAGGACTTCAACGGGGGGCATCGATGGTTCATTGGCCCGGAGTTCTTAGGAAAGGAAGAAGAAGAATGGCCGGCAGTACGCTCGTTCAAGCGAGAGCAATCAGGAGAGGAAAGAGAGCTGCACATCACTGCGGCAGCTCGGGTCTGTGAGTACTCTACCCCTGACCCTACTAGATTCTCGAGGTGGACGAGACTCCTGAGAGCGACTGCCCGGATATACCAGTTTATCGACTTATGCCGCTGTAAGGTAGAGCTCGTGCAAGCTGCAAAGGAGCAGGACCCTACTTGGAAAAGGGTCTCTAAGAAAAAGAGAGAGCAGCTCTACAAGAGGCCTACAGAAAAGAAAACTGGTAAGAAGTTTCTGTCTCTAGACGCTACCTACGTAGAGAGAGCCGAACGGGAACTTCTAATGAGAAGTCAACGAGAGAGCTGCCTTGAGGACTCAGGCAAGTTAAAGAAATTGGATATCGTCAAGGAAGGGGGACTCCTGCGAATACGGGGGAGGATCGACGCAGCGGTGGGGTTAGATCGCGACTACAAGCGACCTATCATACTGGATAGTAAGAACTACTTAACTCGATTGCTCATCACTCATTTTCATGAAAAATTCAATCATGGAAATCACGCCACAGTAATAAACGAGGTACGTCAAAGGTACTGGGTGCTGGGGCTTCGGTCGGCGGTGAGAGCAACGAGACATGGCTGCCAATGGTGTCGAGTCCACAGAGAGGGGCCTCAACGACTTCCGACGGGGGACTTGCCTAGAGAGCGACTTAAGGTGGGAGAGCCGCCCTTCACTAATACGGGTGTGGACTACTTCGGCCCCATGACAGTGACGGTGGGACGCCGCCACGAGAAGAGATGGGGGGCCTTGTTTACCTGCTTAGCTACAAGGGCAGTGCACTTGGAGCTGGCTGCTTCTCTGTCCACAGTTCAATTTATTTTATTTCAGATAGGTTCATCAAAGAATGAATGGACACAAGTCCAATAAATTAGTTACCGCAGGACAGTTACCGAAGGATGGCGGCCAGACGGGGGATGCCGCGTACCATGTTCAGCGACGACGGGACGAACTTCGTCGGCGCTGACAGGGAGCTACGGGGGGCTGTCGAAGAACTCAATTCCGACAGCGGCCTCGCGGGAGAGGCCAAAACCATGGGCCTGCGCTGGAAGTACATCAGCCCGGGGGCCCCGAATCAAGGGGGAGCATGGGAGCGTCTTGTTCGATCAGTCAAGACGGCTCTAGCGGTGACACTGAGAGAGCGTCACCCCAAGGAAGAGGTCTTACATACGCTACTGCTAGAGGCCGAGCACGTGATCAATTCGCGACCACTCATCACCACTGATGACACAGAAGAGGAGGCGCTTACACCAAATCACTTCCTCATGGGGAAATCCTGCGGAGCTCTAAAGATGGGGGCTTACACCGAAGCGGACCTCAGCGGCCGGCGCTCATGGCGGACGGCGCAGAGACTAGCCGACCACTTTTGGGCTAGATGGGTGCGAGAGTACCTACCAACTCTCGTACCTAGACGAAACAACCACAACATCACTGAACGAGACTTGCAGTGTGGGGACACGATCCTCATAGTGGACCCCACACTCCCAAGAAACACCTGGCCTCGAGGCATCGTGGTCCGTACCTACCCTGGACCCGATGGCCGAACGAGGAACATCGAGGCACGCACGTCGCATGGGACGTTCAAGCGACCCTGCTCCAAGGCGATACTCCTGGTCCCTGGAGACAACCCTCATGTCTCTCAGGGAGCCAGTGAGACAGCAGACACCGGTCATCGTGTACCCCGAGCTAGGACTTCACTTCACTCCGGGGGGCTGAGCGACGGTCTTCCCACTACAACGACGCCTCTACATATCGAGAGCCAGAGCGACGGTCATCCCACCACGACTCTACCGAGCAGCGAGTAAGCGGCCAGAGGACAATGCCGCGCATCGGGGGGAGGATGTCCGCGACTCGCGAAGATGATTAGATGATCTTAAGAAGTTATTTTAAGACAAACATGAATAGGTATCATAACTTAAAATAGTTGGCTGAAATAAACGATTCTCTTTATTATTAGCAATAGGCAGGCTTTAGTTACTTAGAACATTGTGAATAAAGGACGTTGGTGCCACCATAGGTTAGGGGTAGGCAGGTAGATGCGTTTCTTTAACCTCACCTTCCTGTAGGGGTATGAACCGCCCGGTATACCAGACAGGTAACCAGACGCGAAGGTCTGGAGGTAAGTCTGGGGGCGAGGTTCTGGTCAAGGTGCCAGAGTACCACAGGTAGTACCTACTGGTACACAGGTACCAGCAGGTAAAAGGTAAAGTAGGTACTTAGGTAACTAAAGGTAATTGGCACAGACTTGGTAAAGGATTCTCAGCTGGTGGTACGTGGGCACGTCAAGGGTAAAGACCTGGTGAGCTGCTAAGCCCAGGATAGCTGGTCTCCGTCAGTAGTGGCACGCGCGAAGGTCTGGCGCATACTGAGCGGAGACACGGCGGACCGCTGCTAATATTTATAAACTCGGTCCGGCGCGCCCACTGTACTAAGGTCGCATCATTGAAATCCTTCTACTAAGGCCAATTATCGTCTAGACAGCATCACGCTAGTGTCGACGCGTGCGTAAGAGTAGGCAGCGTCTTGTTGACCGGATAAACCGAAAGGCAAGTCCGGCCAACAAGAAATATAAGGCTTTCTAAGTACATTTACTATGTAACAATGTAAAACTAGCGGATAAGAATCGATATAGCCACCTAACGAGGGACCTATGTACAAAGATTAAACATATGGTAGGTAGCTATACCTAATAGGTACGTAGAAATAGTAACCAATGTACTTAGATGTAAGAAAATAAAGAGATATGGTCAGAAAGGTTGGCATACTGAGGTCCAAGGGACAGCGAAGATAAGGCTGTTTACGTTCAACTTTCACCGCTCTCGTTGCGGTAACGCCCAGGGGTTCCTAAGTAAATTGGCTTGTGGGAGCATCAATGAGTGTTTTCCTATATGCGAGAAGAAGAAAGAAATAGTCTGGAAGAGCGAAACAGTATGAGGTGCAGCCCATTGAACGCTTCCACAAGTCATCCAGTACTACGAACAGGAACGGACCCGACGAATGCACGGTCTGCCAGCCTCGCTAAGCACCATTCAACCAACGGAAGTATCGTTTCAATTCGGAAGAATCCCACACCCCAATCGACTGTAGGCAGGACGAGGCATCACGGCTCGGGGCGATACAGGCTCCCTGAAGGTCATCTACCTTCCTGTCTCCCATCATCTACTCCGGACAGCGGAACGGGACCAGCCAAAACTAGGCAGGCGCCATCACCATCTACGCCTGGAGCACGTACCTACGGCAAGCAATATAGGTATCGTAGCTCGGCGCTACCCTGCCGCCCCACATCATATATAAGATTACTTACTTTTCTATTTATTTGAGAGATGTATAACTATGCATTGAATGAGTGCCTATCTAGTTTACTACAAATAATGTATAATTATAGTACGCGTCATGTAATAAGAACGCTGGTACGCCTGTAGAAGCTTGACCACCAGCGTTCTTTTTACATGACGCGCACCATACCTACCTATAAATTAAATTTTTATCCATCCTAGAATGGAGGTTTACTTTGTTTGGAGTAAATTTGTGTGCTCTATTAACATTTTACCGTTTTTTTTAAATCTATAATAACCAGGTGGACATTGAGGTGTGTGTTTTTGTATTGACTATTGAAAAGGTAACTTTAAAGCACCACGGGTGTTTTTATTGCAGTTTGTGTAGTAGATATTTTGGAGTAAATATTTACGTTGTTGATTATTACACACGCCTTTTTCCCCGAAAGGGTATATTTATTTTAAATTTTTTATAAATAAATATTGTTTATTTCTGCTTAATAAAATAATAGGTAACAAATTAAATTTAAATATACCCCAAAAACTCTGTTCCAGCGGTACTCGAACCTGCACCCTCGCCTGTGATCAGCGATGCCTTTACTTTCGAACTTTGAATAGAAGGTTTCCAATGAAACACCTGTAGATACAGCACTATCAACTTGGCGCTATAGCCGAGTTGATAGTGCCCACAAATTTCGTCTCCAGCGTCATAGCTCGATCTATGGCTAAATTGTTTAAGGCATCGCCGATGACAGGCGAGGGTGCGGGTTCGAGTCCCGCTAGAACGGATTTTTTGGGTTACATTTAAATTTAATGTTATCCATAAAGCGTGGTTTACACTTGAAAAATAATAAACTTTGGGGTAACAAATTGTCTATAGATAAAGTAACAGAGTGAAAAATTATATGGGCGTAGCACGGCTGATATAAAATGTTTTTGTGCTTTCAGATTTCCAAGTAATCCTTTGCTACGAGAAAAATGGTTATCGGTTATAAGAAGAGTGGGATGGACTCAAATAAGAACTCCACTAGGTATATGCAGCAAACATTTTAAGTTTAAATTTAAAAGGAAAACTCTAAGATCCCACCTATAAATAAAACCGTAATATTTAGGGGTCAATAAATAATAAAGGTTTATTTATTAACTGTATTCAAAATTGGAATAAGAACCTTATTCTCTTTATGACGTCAAATCTGCCAAGCTGTGTTCTTCATGAAAGACTTAATCTGCATTAAGATGTATTTATCTACCATACACATCACGGACGGATGACGAATTCTATCGACAATGTAAAAGTGTTGGTCGAGGACAACACTATTTTTAACTCAGACTTTCACCAACACGTGCACATATTTTTTTTGGTTCCATCTTCGATCTCAGAGTGCTGAGTCGCAGTTTTGCACACGATGACACCAATCGTCCGTCGTACTTACACTACGCTTACACCATACACCGGTGTGTGTGGGACATAAGTGAGTCTTAGTGGTTCAACACCGTCGTATACCACCCATCGTAGGGACACGATCGTATAACACCGGAAGACGCCAAAATTGGCTATGATATGTTGTCGAAATGAATTTAAAACTGATAAAAAGGTATTTGTCTATGGAATTTGATTGTTGAATGTGTCAGTTGTCACTGTAAAGATGTCAAAGTCAAATTGTATTTTGATTTTTGAAGTTGAAGTTGAAGTTGGTTTTCGCCATTATGAAGAAGAAGAAGGTGTAGTAGTCAAATTCAAGTATTTTCATTAATTTCCAAACAAAGAAAGTATTCAAAGATTTATAAGTAACAAACCTCTTCGTGCAAACATGGATGCAGCTCCGCAGCACTAATAAATACAATGAACGCTGGGCACGGACCACGGGCTGCATACAGTCAAGAGCTGCCCTACCGGCTGGCTTGGCTTACCTACAACAACTGATACGTCGCCTGCTCAACTTTCAAAGAATAACCCTTCGCACCATCGTGGGTTCGTGGGGACACTCATAGGACACAGTCTCAACGCCTCTTCAACATCGGAGCCACATACAGCCCACTCTGCAGAGGGTGTCTGACCGAAGAAGAATCGGCTGCCCACTTAATCCTGGAATGTGTGGAAATAGCAGCTCAACGTAAACAAATCCTCAACAACCCGAGAAGCCTGCGAAGACCCCAGTAAACTTCTGTGCTTGTGGAGTGATTGTACCTACCTTGTGATTTCAATGAATAAAATACTTTTGACTTACTTTGGTGGTAATTTCAATGACTGAATTTTTCGTATTGGGCAGGAGCGCATAACTTTCTAGTATCACTTATGATTTCCCCCCTAGTTTAGGCCATTGGGAGAAGTGTTGTTTTTTAAGAATATTTTTGGTAAACACATTCATATAAGGCCCGAAACCAAAAATCATCTAGATAAATCTATAAAATATAAATATAGATATATATATATATATAGATCTAGTAAAGTCATGGTAGCAGCGACCTAACTGACAAGTCCAAGAAATTAGATCTTGTTTATTTACACAGGGTAACAGGACAGGTAAGTTGCCTATATTATTTCACTATGATCATAATCGCAGATACCTTAAACCTTACATTAACCTTACTGAGATCATTAACTTTTTTCATCCTGTACCTAAGAATAAAAATATTTTACTAGCTCGAATACAGGTAACTTATTTCTAAGAGGTGTTACAATACAATTATAACACCTCGTTCGCTAGCTTGCTTTTAAACATAAGAACATAAATAAATAAATAATGCTGGACAGTTCACACAACATTATCTAGCGCCAAGCTAAGCAGAGCTTGTGTTATGGGTACTAGATAACTGATATACTTAATGGCAAATCCATGAATTTGGTATTTTATTATAGACCCGTATGGCATTTACATTTATTATATATATTTCTCTTATGAGTCTGCAGTTTAAGTTTGGGTAAATAAAGTATAAATGGATTTCTAGGCTCAACATTTTTTACAACTAGGTAGGTATATCTGATTGCTATGAAGCAATCAGATAAAGTATTCTGGGTGTTGTTTCACAAGAATACACAATTCTCTTATGTACAGGTACATGCAAGCCAAGGGTAAGATAATTGTAGTCCTATATTCTCTTGATTTAGTTATGTATCTACCTATCCGCAATGAAACCACGTTTTGGACAACCAGATGTTTATTTTTATGCAAAGAATTTAGAATTTGTATGATATCTTATCCTCTACTAGTTGTATCCGTAGGGTTTGATGACTGATGTGAGGCTTACGGCCACCTTTTCTCCGGAGTCCTTCGTGATTTTCTGAAACAAGAAATACATACCTAAGTTATAAACATTGCTAAAGTAAAATTTTCTAGGAATGATTTTTGATTTTTTGATCTAACATGACTCCCAAGTACTTAGTTGAGGAGACTTTGTTAATTATGAGACAGTTACACTGGTCGTCATGTATGTTTTCATAATTATGTATCCGTATGTTGAAATCCCTTCCAGGTTGGGTTCTACTATATATTGTATAGCACATATAGTTAGTTTTTTGAGCATTAAGTACCTAAGTAGGTAATTTGTATCATCAAAGAAGAATCTTTCACCACGCTAGGTCTTTGAAACGAACCAGAGACAGGGGTAAAGAAAGAAACCACAATCTACAAGCAAAATAAGGCCTAGAGCAGTTAAATCGTAGAGCGTACCTCTATACTCTGTCTAGGAGGTAAATTATTGACAAAAGTAATATAGGTACTCACTTTTACTTCAAGGCTCACACGCTGCTTAGGCCTTTGGTCGGTCGGTCGGTACGCTGTCACAGCTCTTCGCATAGGAATACGAAGGCTTCTTTCGACAGCCGGTATTCCTAAATTCGGTCTCCGGGAGATCTTCGACAGGATCAAAGGATGCCCGAAGACTGTCTCGCATTTCCCGTAGCTCACGAGCCCGTTCTTCTTCATCAACATCTATGTAAGAAAATATCTCGCAGACATTCTCAATAACAAAGAACCCCACAAAAGTCCACAATTACACAGAAAAATAAACACTACCGTGTAGCGCTCACCTCTCACCGACAAAAACACAAGTGTTGAGCGTATTGAGCGTAACGCTCATCGTCGCCGTCGTGTCATCGTATTCCAAGCGTGAAGCTGTCAAATTTGGCACTCGGACTCAGAAATAAATGAAAAACCGTTAAAAACGGCACGTAAGTGCTTGCGATACGACGGCCGTGGCTCGGCTTATACGATCGGTGTATAGTGTAACGACGATGATCGTAAGCATGGCAGCTGGGACTCAGAATATAAGTTCTCAAAGTGTACGCTAGGGGCGCTTATCATATTCCCATACAAAAATGCGTGTTACACCACACCATACACCCGTGCCAAATGGTTGGTAAAAAGCCAGACTCAGCACACTGATTGTAGATCTAGTACATATACTAAATCTATGGTTGAACCATTAAGACTCACTTATGTCCCACACAGGATGTCTCACACCGGTGTATGGTGTAAGCGTAGTGTAAGTACGAAGGACGATTGGTGTCATCGTGTGGACTTTCGTTGCAAAACTGCGACTCAGCATACTGGCAACTGATCCTCATCGCAGCAACTTATGCTCGTTCACCGTAAGATGGCACTGCGTCAGTCTGTGTCTGTGCCTTGGGAATAGTCGGGAATAGTGCCAACCTTACAAAAATAAATACTCCTTGGTAGGTGCCATCTTACGGTGAACGGTCTGTACAAATTCTGTCAAAAAAGTATCGGGAACAAGAAGCTTGAATTTGGATCGGGAATTGATCATTTGTACCATTAGCACATTGAGGTAATATGTACTACGTACTAGAGCCGACGCTCCAACTTGATTGTTTGTAACACGCGTTGGAGTGTACGCACTCCAACTCATCTAGTCTGTGCCATGCGCTTGCCGTGACGTTACATGTTTGTGTGCTATTTTCAGAATTCAAAATATGCCTTCATGTGCACTGAGGTACTGTTTAAACAACTCTAGAAACACAAGTAAAAGCCAAGGAGTAGGCAACCTTTCACCTTTAAGTATACTGTATCATTTATAAAACACGCGTAATTGAATTTTATTTTATCAACAGCAACGCGTTGCCGCGCGCTGCCATGTTTCGGTGAAATTCATTGAGCAACAAAACAATATCAGGCGAGACAGGCGGGGCATATTTTTATTCCCTCATATTTTTACCTAACTACGCTAACCGAAAAGGGTCATGTAGTTTAATATTGCCGTACTATTTATTAATATTTGGTTTTAAAGGTTTCCTCAGCCGCGCCATGAAAAAAGAGAGTCATGGATTAAATTTGTACAGAAAAATCGAAGCGAAGACAAGTGGTTACCTTCAAATTATAAACTTATATTATTTAAAGTTTTAATACTATTTTTACTTTTTTTTTTACTATTTATTCTCTGTAGGTATACACACAGTACCAAGTATGCAGAATTAACAATATGTCACATCTGTGCGCATTGCATGTTATCTATGAGTACAGAGACACCCAGCTCGCACCGCGCATGCGCCGCCGTCATCTAGTCATGCTATACTCTTTGTTTGACGTGGCTGCTCTAGCTATATTACCTCAATGCATTAGCACCATTTTTTTGCTTGCTTGGCACAACTATTTTCCATTTTGGCGCGGAGTTAGAGTTGCATCTGTCATTTAGATTTTATACAGTGCTGGGACTCTTCCCCCCATTTTTGAAAAGAGACGTCGTCTACTTTTACTTTATTTCTTTTCCTAGGTGGCATTTTAACCAATGTAGGTTTTGAGATCTTTCAAAAGCATTTGACTGCGTTCATCATGATACG
Organism: Operophtera brumata; assembly: GCA_932527175.1. Lineage (NCBI taxonomy): Eukaryota > Metazoa > Arthropoda > Insecta > Lepidoptera > Geometridae > Operophtera > Operophtera brumata. Next base: position 6,554,024 of record OW052235.1, on the reverse strand, counting down.
CTTTTAATGAAGCTTGAATATTACGGTATAACGGCAGAAGCTCTAAGTCTGATCGCGTCATACTTTGCTGAAAGAGGTCAAAGAGTTGCTGCATCTAACGTCAAGTCTTCAGGCTCTCTTATTAAACTTGGGGTTCCTCAGGGCTCCATACTGGGTCCTTTCTTATTTCTCATATATATTAATAACTTGCCTTACGTGATTCAAAGGCAAACAACTGATGAAGTCGTTCGTTTTCGCGACGACACATCGTTACTGTTTAAAACTAGAACGGGATCCTCTGATCTAAGTGCAGTAAATTATGCTTTAGACATAATTTCTGATAAGAAATATCAGTCGTATAAGAGCGAGAGAGATCGTATAAGAGCACAAGTGTAGTGAAATTAAATGGAAGTGAATTATGTGACTTTTCAAATTGGTGGAAATTGTCTACCAAAGTTTTAGTAAAGCGGCCACCTATGCTCATTTTGTGGTCTAGGCGTGCACTTAGAATAACCCTTTAAGGAGTGCAGCGGTGTGTTGAGTATGAAAAATACTTCACGCAGACGAAGTTGAAGAATTTACGCATTTGTGCATGTATATTTGATATTTAAATCTATGTAGTACCTACCTACCTACATATACCTACCAACTCGGCTTTACCTATTTTGAATGTCTGCAGCTAACGAAGTTTTCTCAATACTTTCGTGTTAACCCTGGAATTGTTTCCGAAGTTTTCCCCCTACTTGTGTGTGCTGTACTTCAGTTAAACAGAACTACAGTACATATTATGCACACAAGTACATAACTAGTATCTTCCGTCTGGTAGTGATTTGGATCAGTTGAGCTACCTTTAGATCGCTAGCAGCGGTCTTCAGGTAGCACAACTGTTTCATATGTATTTTGTACATACCTTGTATTAGTTGTATTATTCTTACTAGTGCCCTGTAGTAAGTTTTCAAAATATCTAGTACTAGCACAGAATAAATAATAGTCGGTACAAGTAGTACTAGTAATAACAACAAAAATCACATTTATTTGTTAAGTTAGTACTTTACTTGGCGTATTTGCGCAATAATTTTCGTTATTTTGCTAAGCCAAATAGCACCATATCCAATAGAAATCATGGTTGATTTTGTCTTAGAAATATAACAAACATTTGCGCAAATAAGCCAAGTAAAGTACCACCATTAGATTGGCCGCATAGAAAAACTCACAGCGGGCTATGTAGAGAGCTATGCTCGGAGTTTCTCAACGTGATTGAATCCGAAATGCGGTGATCGTAGAACAGGGGGCGTAGAAGAACCAAGATCACCGACATAGCTCTCAGAATTAGCAAGTTGAAGAGGCATACAGCTCGCAGAACGGGAATAGACATTACAAACAACGCGGGAATAATCAGTCGATGGAGGCGGCTCAAGACCGTTGGTCGAGGCATTCTATGGGTCCACCAGCAGTGGACTTTGGGCTGATGATGGATGAAAATTATTATTTAATTATTATTTTGTACTAATTATCCACCAGGATAGAGGGACGGCCCTGGGCTAAGAGTTACCTCAATATTAATGTAGTACTTACATAAGTACTACTGTAGTACTAGGGATTGTAGAATAAAACTAACTAAATTGTATTGTATGTAAAATGTATTGCGTCCCAGTGGCATAACAAGAAATAAAATTACCGAATTCATCCACGAATATGTCTTCTATTATAATATTCCTTTTCTTTCTGATTTAGGAAAGAAATAATGTTACTTTGCGCCTGCTCCATATTAAATTGTAATTTACGTTTGCTTGAAATTCTGTCTTGACATTTGTGATGGATTCCCCTAGAAAGGTCTGGGGACACCTTTACATTTTGAATATCATCACTGCTGCCTTTTCCAAGCGGACCATCATCTAGATCGCTAAATTCGAAAGATAGATAGTGGCTGAGAACTTCGGTTGATGTGAAGCGACTGCATGTGTTCTTTGGCAAAAATTTGGTATCACTTTTAACGCTCTGACTCATAGACTTTGCAGAATCCACCAATAGTGAATCTTGTTTCAGTAAAGATAATACAGAAATGCAGCTGTGTTCCGATGACATCCTGTCCATCAATTCTTCTAGTTGTCTAGTGATGTCGTCCGTGGTATCTACGCTCTGCCCGTACTCGGATTCTGTGTGGTGAACGCAAGTTCGTTGTTCTCGTTTTTTGTTCGAGTCATAGTCATCTTCTGGTTCTATCTGGTCATAGTAGAGCTTCAATTTATTTAAAACCACTTGAAGATCTCGTTGTTTTACAATGTCTGCATCGTCGTACGATCCTGTTAATTTGATTTCACCACGGTAAAAGTAATCGAGTGGCAGCGCAAAGCCCCGTACCATAAAATCCGTCGCAGCGCCATACCTGATTGGACTCATGAGCTGACTATAAACGCATTCAAATTTTCCTGTTGAAGAATTTGTGTTGCAAGGATAGTCGATAACAACTGCAAAGAAAATATTTCGTTGACTACGATATAAATCAATACAATGAGGGGAACGCTCCGTGAAAGCCCGAACAGCATCGTGAATGCGTTTTCGGACAGGTGGGACTGTCCTACAGCAAACCACTGATGCGCCTGTACGTTGGGTTTGCTAAAAAGTATTTATTTACGTGTTTAATTGTAAATGTGCCTTCCTACATTATTATAAGTGCAACTAATAAAATATGAACAATTTCTGAAATAAATAAATTGAATTGAATTGTATTTAAAATCTAGCTAGGTTATAATTGAAAAAGTAAATATTGTCAAGATAATAATTTTTACAAACTAAACTGACTTCAAAGCTTGCAATAATAATAACACATCCCCTAAAATTCCAATTCTAAGGAATATTTTCTCCAAATTTACCTAAATGGGATCACCCTCGACTCTCGAGGCCATCGAGGTATATAGATAGGTACCTAAGCATAAATTAACATAGCTCTACGATAAAGAAAATATAAAAATCTGTTCACAATCGGCGAATATATCGAAGATAACATACACACAAAAACGATCTGTTTCCTGACAATCAAGGCCGCACATAACATAGCGCACTATCGACTTTTTTTTTTAACTTGTTTATATTTTGTATTGTAAGCCTTTATTTTTATCATTTTCTATTTACTTAGTTACTAATACTATTTTTATTACGCTGTACGGCACACTACTTTATACACTATCTTAATGTTTTTTCTTTAAGTGAATTTTGTAATTCTTTTGAGAAATAAATATCTTTAACCGTAATTTGAACGCGGGTTATCAGATACCATTAAACTCATTTATAGCCAGATTGCATCTCATGGTAATCCCAATAAGCCCAAACACAGCTAGGATACATTGTTTTATGAATATGATGGAGTTCTGGTTCGGCTTCATCATCAGATCAGTTTATTTCATTAGGTACCATTTTCATCACAACCATTTATTTAAATTTTCTTCGTCATGGTCGTATCGCTATCCATGAAATTTGAGGAGGAGTTGATTGAGGAGTGGCTATATTTGGTCTTCCTCATCAATTCCACTTTACCAAATTAAACATTCTGAATGCAAATGCTTGTCTTTTTGAGGAAAATACCAAAATCGCTTTGTGATTTGGAATTGAGGGAATCCCATCATCATAACCAGATATTGATAAAAATAAAACTAATCTGGATTAAATAGGTACCCATATCATTTAAAAAAAAAAAACGGTTTTATGATCGATTTGTGAGATAAAACATTAAAAAAAGACAAACGAATTGACAACCTCCTCCTTTTATTTGTCGAAGTCTGTTTAGAACCTAAGATGGTTAATGCGCATAAAGAACTATTAATTAATCTGTGATATAGGTAACTTAAGAAAGTTATGAATATGAATGTTAGTGGATGGAAGGGAAGAGGAAGACCTAAGAAAAGGTGGATGGATTGCGTGCGAGATGATATTAATGAGAAGGAAATGAATAATGAGGTGACGGCTGACAGGGGGAGATTGGAAAAAGACGTACTGCGCCGACCCCAAATAAATTGAGAAAAGGGCAAGACAATAATGATGGTTGATGATTTTCACGTGGAAAACCGACCTAATCTGAGTTGGTTTGGTTTGCCATGTTATGATTTGCAGGTTTGCAGTGTCAATCTATGTAGATTAATTACTTATAATTAATAATAATTAATTACTGGTAGCGATTTGAGATTGTATTCTCTAAAGTTAAAACTAAAAATAGACTCCCTGTCCTTTGCTTTTTATATACAAAAGAAAGGGATGGCGATACGTTTAGTTAGCTTTAGCTTTAGATAATGCAACTTCAAATCGCTACCACTGTCATAAAAAAAAACTGCATAAACATTTACGCAGTTTTTTTCCAATGTTCAAGATCTCTTTCCACACAGATTGTACCTGATTTTATACGTCAAGTTAAAAACTTACCTTTGATGATATCTGCAACAACAGCTGGACAAATCTTCGCTGTAACATTAGTAGTGTGTCTAAGATCCGGACAAGAGTTGATTTCAATTAACCAAGGCTTGAATCTATTATCCAAAATAAAATCGCAACCGTACAGCTCAAAACGATTCTTGCATGCTGATAGCGAATCTTGGCAACTCAGCATGATACCAATAATAGACTTTTTCATACCAGGGTATATGATATTATCCCAGACTTTTTCCTTTCCTATTCTGTTCAAGTATTTCTTGTACTCATCCAAATCCCACATGTTATTTTCTGGAAGCTCTGCGTGTCGCCCAATACAGTTAGCATATCTCCTCTGCACTGCATTATTCGTCAAATGAATCGACTCATGATAATTTTTCAAATTGTACTTTTGTGAGCTAAATTTCAAATAGCAATCTCGATACATCCATATAACAAGGGGATACGTGCTGGTCACCAGATAATATTGCCGTATATCAAATTTAGTATCATGAATTAATAAAGGTTCCTCTGTAAACAAACAAATCTTAATTAGGTTAAGCACAATCATAAATACTGCTCACAATCAAATCATGATAATGCCCACCGATATATTTTTGAATTACATGTTTGGCGTTGGCCTTGTTTAGCAAGCCCGTGATGACACCTAATTTAGAAGCCAATCGTATGCCTCTTCCTCTCGAACATTGTGCTGGTTTAATAATCCAGATGTTATGGCAACCTTCGCAACTTAACTGTGGACGATATCTATATATCTCATTCAGCATAAACTTTGCATAACCTAAATAAAGTGGCAGTCTATTTTCTGTGTCTTCTTGGAAAAAGGAGTCTTTTTCAATAATACGATAATACTTTCTCAAAAAGGCGTCCCATTGTCTAGGACTCGCGCCACTTATCGTACGATCAATATCTTTGTTTTGTTTTCGAAATAGATACTCCTTGCATCTATTAAGCGCAAAGACGACAACATTCAACGAAATTGTTCCACCGTCAACAAACACCGGGCGGCCATTAGCAACCTTTGAAAGGATCCACTTAAGTAAGCTGGTACATGCTGTTATTTTGTAGTCTTTCGCAAATCCTTCTTTTTCCCCGGCATCGTAACTGTTGTAACTGCGAGGGCCATCAACTTCAGCCACGTCCTCGATATAAAACCAGTAGTTTCGTTTCATTGAGGAGCATAAACCTTGTTTGGATGTCCACTGTGCGTCAACTTTCAGTTTGTTGACAATTGTAATATTCATTTCTTTATTCATGTCGATGGCACTCGTATTAGTATGTAGATGTTCATCTCTCGTCCGCCATTCAAAATTTGCTGCATATTTTTCTACTAGGTTGGATACTAGTAATCTTTCCAATTCATAGTGCACTTCAGTCTTGGGGATGGTACCGTTTATAATTTTAGAAAGGTTCATTTTATTTTGCGATATCTTTTCGACCCATCCTCTTTCTTCTAGAGCTTTTCTTACAGTGTTACAGTTATTGCCATATATTGAAAATATTTTACCATTCTGAATAGCATCTGCAGCAAGATTTTTAAGTTTGGCATACCGAGTGGATCTCGATTGGCATTTGCTTATCACGTAGCTTTTCTCTTTTTGGGACAGCCCGCTCAGCCCTCTTTCATATATCATTTTCTTGAATAAATGCTTTTCTTGTGGTCTTGATGTGCTTCCGGCAAATCTATTAAATGGTGAATAGAATCCTTTGATACCTGCTCCACTGTCACAGTAGTATCTGTTTATCGGTCTCTAAAAATATAATTGACTAGTTAATAGTGACTGCCCGTAGTTGCTTCGCTCACATCGTGCCAAAAAGAAGCTTAGCTTAGGTCTCAATCCAGGTCCAAATTTAAACGAAATTCAGGTTCTGTTACAGCCGTTTGAGTAATAAAACAAACATCCAATTATCCAATAATCTCGTCGTCAATTTGACGACCTCTGTGGCGCGGCGGGCGAAGCTTCGCCTGCGACGCAGGAGGTTGCGGGTTCGATTCCCGCCTCGGAACAAATATTTGTGCGATCGCAGATATTGGTTCAGGGTGTTCTGGGTGTTTTCTATGTATAATAAAAAATATCTATCTATGTAATATGTTGTATTAAGTATATAATATCAGTTATCTAGTACCCATAACAACAGCTCTGCTTAGCTTGGTGCTAGATAATGTTGTGTGAACTGTCCTGCATTATTTATTTATTTATTATTTAGCTATGTTTGATCAAAATCGGTTCAGCCTATTCATTGCGTTGAGGGTTTTTTTAATTTTTACAACATTAATTACTTGTTTCCATAAAATATACAAAGTAGGTACTATTCTAACCAAATACAGTTTAGTAAAGTAGGGAGCTTTGCCAGCTTAAGAATATCCATCTGTCTCCTCCCGTGTACGTCGTAAAAGCTGACGAGGGACATAGGCCTTCCCCATAGAACGCCATGACGAACGATATCCTTCCACCTCCATTCACTGACTTCCTGCGACCTTTATAATGTGTTTGGTCCACCTTCTACTGCGTCGTCCAATTTGTGGTTGCCACAAGTGAACCTTTATTCAACGGTTCTTAGATCGTCTGCAAGCTATATGGCCTGCCCATTGCGATTTCAACTTGCTAATTCCGAGAGCTATGTGATCTTGGTTGATCGTTGGTTCTTCTACGGATTTTTGAATTTCGGGTTCTATCACGTAGTGTGGTATTTTGAGCATTTTAATGGTAGTTTACGACAACGTCTCAGTGCCGTAAGCATCACTGGCAAAGTGGCAACACGCACTGATTATATATAGATTTCGTCTTGAGGCTCTGCGGTACTGTATCTGTTTGTGTAGACGTGGTGTAGTTTCCCGTACGCTGCCATCCGAGTTTGATTCGTCGGCTTACCTCTTTGTCGAAGTTGCGCCTACTAGTTGAATCGTTTGACCCAAATAGACGTAGTGGTCAACAACTTCGATGATAGCGTCCCCAACGTGTTAGGTACCGGTATTTGACATGGACATTTGACATGGTGTTCGTAGCCCATATTAATTTTTGTTGGGAGACGGTATTGAGGTCTTTGAGCATTGTGTCAAGGTCTTCCAGCGATCGCTATTGATGTTGATGCCATCTCCGTTTCAGTTCAAAAACTTGAAAACATCATCCAGTGAGAGATGGACAGTTTCGGAGAAAGTAGTCGTTCTGGCACCGTTGTAGTAGTTACCTACTTTAGCACTGTCTTGTACAGTGTTAGAGTACTTACTACTAGTCAAACAACTGAATCAAAGGCTTTCTCGTACCTAGTTCACAATTCACAAACGCTAGACACAGCTGTTGATTAGATATACATTCTGTACAATCCACCGGAGCGATGTGGATGTGGTCTACTGTAAGTAACTACTCAAGCCTTTTCGAAACAAAGCTTCTTCAGGGCGCTGGAAGACTTATAGACTTGGCTCAGTAGCGAAATGGGTCTGTAATTCTTATATTTTATCACATTTCTTGAAGAATATACCGTGGTGTGTCCTGCCCAAGAATATACCCCTCCATCTCCTCCCGTGGATGTCGTAAAAGCCGACTAAGGGATTGCCCGGACTTGTTTGTAAGATACGTTGGTATAAGGTTTGTCCTGGCTGCTAGCTTATCTTAAGGAATATGTTATTACTGGAAGAAAGCGTTAGCAGAGTCAGTCGTGGGCAGCAATAACGGCGATGAGTTCACCACTTGTCACGTCTATTTCCCACAATGGTGCAACCCACGGTGAAAAGATGCCCATTTGATGAGGCTCTGCCTACCCTTTCGGGGAAAAAGGCGTATGTCTATGTATGTTTGTACCTATGTGTTTCTTGAAGAAAAGTACCAACATGATACTGTTCCACGCCTCTGGCATTGTACCCTCGAGGATTACAGAATTTAATAGCTTCTGAAGGACCCAAACTAGTAACCGCTGTTCTACCCGCTTTCAGAAGTTTGTCATTATTCCGTCCTCCACCGGGCTTGCCTGACTGCCGTTCGGATCTCCTATAGGCTGGTGTCCAGGATGAGGTGAATAATTGTTGAAATTGACGTAGAAGTTCTCTAGCTCTCTTTATATTCGGCGGCTTTGTCGAAATGATAGGTAACCTACCTACTGCGACTGTCGGTCGTCAGTTTCGTCAACTGACTTAGTGACTAATAGAGTATATGATAGTGTAGATTGAACTCTAGGTGAAGCTATAGGTTAATATTATTGTATACCATACAAACTACTTGATTGAGAAGTGAGGTATTTGGTTGGTCGGATACTTCATGTGTATTTTCAGGTTTTACTCTTATAATAGGACTTCTTTTGGGTATTGAAATGGATCCAAAGGTCTGTTGGACAAAAATAATAAATTAGTGTTATAGCACTTGCTAAAAAACACAGATAGTACAGTCAACCCTGGTAATTGTAAACAGAGGTTATTGGAAACACTGTACATACATACATACAGACATACATACATAGAACACGCCATTTTCCCCGAAAGTGGGTAGGCAGAGCCTCGAATGCGCCTCTTTTCACAGAGGGTTGCACCCTGTAGTTACACAAAAATATGCTAACTGGTGCATCTCTTATGAGTTTCCTCCTATGTTCCAATCACCCATGTTTCAAAATTCCCGGGTTGACCCAACCTACTTTCTTTTTCTTGATGTGTTTCTTCTTCCTGATTGGCATCTTGTTAATCTTGATAATTCATATTTCGTTTTAGCATTCGGAAACTGCATGAGCAAGTATAGGTACATTGATAAGAGTGATTGTATTAGTCGTCGTAGTCTAACTATCACTTAGCTATTATAAATTATATCATACATTTATAAGATTCTAAATATACGATATAGGTGGGTAACTGAGTACCTACTCACCAGTGTTTATATTTTTTGTTGAATTTTACATTTTTGTAAGAATTTTGGTTAGGTGTTTATTTTATTGACGATTTGTTGACGTTTATGAATCCATGGCCGTAGTGTTTCTGTTTAGCTCAAATAATATAACCTACAAAGTTCCCCTTTGTATAAAAGTTGTCTGCGTTTTATTTCTAGATTATCTTTAGCCCGGTCTATTCTCCGTATAATGCCATGGAGTATTTACAGGTGCCATCTTACATGGATATATGTGTTGTGTTCATATGACTTCTTCTGTGACATCTTACGGTGAACGAGCTGTATTGACGACCTCTGTGGCGCGGCGGGCGAAGCTCGGCCTGCGACGCAGAAGGTTGCGGGTTCGATTCCCGCGCTCTGAACAAATATTTGTGCAATCGCAGATATTTGTTTAGGGTGGTCTGGGGTATTTTCTATGTATAATAAAAAATATCTATCTATGTAATATATTGTATTAAGTATATCAGTTATCTAGTACCCATAACACAAGCTCTGCTTAGCTTGGGGCTAGATAATGTTGTGTGAACTGTCCAGAATTATTTATTATTTATTATTTATTATTTATTACGAGAATTTTATGGTATTCGAAACTATATGAAGTTTCGTTTCCTTTAACACATTTTCCGACAACGTCCTTAGTTTTCTCCTCGTTTTCGCTAGGGGCACTGCAAGTAAATGTATGGAAGGAAACGAAACTTCATATAGTTTCGAAAACTATCAAAACTCGTACTAAGCCTACAGTGCACCGTGACTGGCACTCTCGCTGGCACTCAAGAGTTTCAGTTCTACCCATAGTACAATTATATACTCTTAAAGGTCTTCGCACATTAAAACAACTCAACGGCGACTCGACTCTATGCCAAATATTGAAATTTAAGGCCTGTTTCATATGTTCAAGGTTTAATTTCAAAAAATGATATTAAAGTAGTGTACGACGAGTGGCCTACGCATCGTACACTAAAGGTCAAACCGACACGTTTGTCACGCAATGACCACACGTTGTCTACGCAACGACTATGCGTTTGCGACACTCACTTACATTGCATTTGTTTGCATTGCCCACTCGTTGACAACGCATTGCCCACTAGTGACCATGGGGTGGATCAACTAGTTGACTACTCATCGAGAGTGTGAGTAGAGTTGCTGCCGCGTTGGCGTGGAGTTGTTATAATGTGCGAAGACCTTTAGCCATGGCTTGTATTTTTGACAGAAATAAATAAATAAATAAATAATGCTGGAAACAGTTCACACAAAATTATCTAGCCCCAAGCTTAGCAGAGCTTGTGTTATGGGTACTAGTTAACTGATATACTTAATACATATTTTTACATAGTTTTTACATTACATAGTTTTTTTAAATATACATAGAAAATACCCAGAACACCCGTAACATCTGCAGATCGTACAAATATTTGTTCCGAGGTGGGAAACGAACCCGCAACCACCTGTGTCGCAGGCGAGCCTTCGCCCGTCGCGCCACAGAGGATAGAGTTGTTAAAAACATTGAGGTAACTTATTTATACCTGAATGGTTAAAAAGGATAGTTTCAAAAATGTTATACGGTAAGATGTATTTCAAAAACAGATGCATACGGGATAGAAACACTGGAATTGGGATTGGGATTGGGATTCAGGAGGACTCTGGACTTTCAAGGTTCAAACTGCAGGCATGACAAATGATGATCTGAAATAGACTAAAACAAATAATGTTAATTTATTAAAAATTATATTATTTTTATGTCAAAGAATCAACAGACAAAATATAATACAAGGCAGGTATCTAGATAGGTACCTACCTAGGTAGACACTTTTTAAGATTGCAACAGTTACTGTACCTACCACATTTGATTTGTATAGAGTGTAATGTTGCAAGATATACCTTTATAAAATAATTTATTATTTAAATATTACTTGACTCTAACAAAAAGTAGCACTTTTTCCGTGAATCGAAAAATAGGTTTCACCCTCGCAATACTTTCGGACGACCTATCCACAACTTAAACCATGGGATAGCCGGGGAAAAAAACATCCCTACTTTATGAGTACCTAAGTAAGGTATCCCTACTTTAAAAATATATTCCAACCCATGCCAAATTATAGCTTTCTAGTTCTAAGAGTCTCTGAGCTAAGCCGCGGACAGACAGACAGACGGACATGGTGAAACTATAAGGGTTCCTTGTTGACTACGGAACCCCAAAAAGGACCTACCCTTAAGATCCCATTATCTTTCCACAACCTAAGGGTATAATAATAACGTTATTTAAGGTTTAGAAATACCTAACGTTATGTATTAGGTAGGTAGGTGGTACCTACCTAATTAAGTAGAGGGTATATGAGTTTTATTTTTTTCTTTTATTAGAAGCTGAGGTTTCATCTTTCAAAGGCGTCATTACTACACGGTATGGAGCGTAAATTGAAGTGCAACTTTTAGAAAATGAGATTGATTTTTGTTTGGTTCTGTTTTCTTCGTGGAGTTTGCAAATGCTCCTGCCAATCGCACTTAACTTTTTTATAGGATCCAAATCTTCTGGTGCCTTCCTTGAGCTAAGCGGAGCTAATGATGACCGCCTGGTAGATGTTATTATGCCAGATTTTGTTTGTCTACTAGGTATAACAGATTCAGTATTGAAAGTTAATTTATTCTGGATTGAGAGTGTCGACCGCAGAATACTGGCAGTTTCTCGTTCCCACTCGTCTGGATCTATGTAACAACGTTTATTGCCTACTGACCTATTGACCTTAACCTTGGGCTTCTCTGCTTTGTTTGCCGATTCAGTCCGGTATTTACCAGTAAGATTCGTTGATGTTTTTTCATCTGGTTGGCAGCAGGAGTGTGGAACGACGCGACGCCTAGCCTCTAAGTTTTTTTCTCGCCTTCCTCGATGTGTCCTAAAAGAGTGTGCAGACGATTTACGTTTTTTGGAACTGCTCTTTAAGGATATGCCTGATTTGACTACTGTAACAGCTTGGTGTACCGTTAGTGATTCTTGGGGCCCGAGGAGAATTCCATCTTTATTCGTCGGTATCGCATCATAAGGGTTTAACCAAGACAGGAAATCAGTAATGATCGGTCCGTTGTATTCGGGGGGTATGGGATGGTCTATAAATGGAGTAGCATCCCCTGTTGTACTACGAAGCGCCAATGGAGTAACGCTGCGAGGTTCGTGTTTCCTTTCTTTGTTTTTCCTGATAATTCTTTTACCGTTGATACATAAAGAGAGCCCAAGATAAGCTGGAGCTTTGGGTATTGCTTGTCTATAAGCCATTTCGAAGAACCCAGTATCTGCTTCCGGGTTAAAACGACGATCGAGTACCACTGAAAACGCAAACAAAAGTTCGTTAGTTAACTATTTTACCTATGTATTTATTTATCTCAAACAGCTTGAGATGTCCAAAATTACCTTTAACGACATCTCCAAGGCATTGAGGACATAAACGTGCCGTAACTGACGTAGTTGGTGCCAAGTCAGGGCTTGAGTTAATTTCAATGAGCCACGGGGTGAAGTCATCAGTCAGCATGAAATCAGCCCCATACAATTCAAAGCTGTTTTGCCTTTTATCCATAGTATCTTGACATGCAAGCATAGCTCCTATTAGACACTGCTTCATTCCAGGATAAATTTTGTTCTCCCACATCTCAAATTTTCCTATCTGTCTTCAAATATAATAATTTAATTTAGTACTGTGCATCCAATCCGTCCAATTTTTTTTATCAACCTATTCTTACCTTAAGTAAGCTTTAAAGCTGTGACAGTCCCACATGTTTTCATCGGGTAACGCTTTGTCCCTTTCTCCATTGTTCTTGTATTTAGTCTGCACAGCGTTATTTGTGAGATGCACTGACTCATGATAATTTGATAAACTGAATATTTGAGAGCTAAATCGCAGATAGCTGTCTCTGTAATATTAATTATCGCTGTAAAGGAACTCTATTTCTCCATAATTTTATTATTTAGATTCTTCTAATTTTCTACTCACCTGTATATCCAAATGGTCAGTGGTTGGCAGTTTGTTATTAGAAACCATTGTCTAATATCGAACTTTGTATTGTAAATTACTAACGGATTTTCTGAAAGGCAAAGAACTAAAGTCAGTTTAGTCACCTTAACTTTCAGTAAGAATTTTACCATTACCGTATCATTTTCAGTTTGTATCCACCTACTGCTGGGTATAGGTAAACTCTCCCATTTTGTGCTGTTCCTTCCTGTTTTCGGCTGATGGATCCTGCCTGGGCGGGCCCACGTTATTACCAAAATAAAACCAGAATCCTGGATTGGGGATACTAGCTTGAACTAAGCTGTAATTTCCGCAGTTTCAGGCCCATTCTAATAGTAAGGATCCCTCAATCCAGACGTAGGTACAAAATAAAGTGAAAGGTTCTGTTTTTTTTTATAGCTCAAGTACTTATGTGAAGCAAGTTGAAGTGGCAATGGACGCTGCGACGCAAAAGATGAATGTCCTTTTGATGGGCCTAAGGCATTATAGAGGTCGCAGAAAGGCGGTGGATGAAGGCAGACCGTTCGTCGTGGAGTAGGCCTCCCCATAGGTCCAGCAGTGGACTTCTGCAGGCTGATGATCCAGGTCTTATCCGAAATATTATCGATGTCCTTCAATTACCTACTTATACCTACTCGTATGTAATTTAAAATAAGTTTTTTGTGAAAATTATATTTTTCAGTACAAGTTTTTATAAAATGAGTGATTGAAACCGTGTGCTGATCGAAATGAGCCTGACACGGCCAGTCTACTATTATCCATTGAGGACATCGTTGTTCGTCGTTCGTCTCCATCATCAGACCAGCTCGCCTGTCACCTTAATATTGTATTGTCGTTTTAACTTGACAGGTATGCAAAATTTCATCTCAATCGGTTGGGGATAAATGCTTTAAATTTTAAAGCAGTTGAAAAAATTTACCCGATCATACCGACATTATTTACATACTCGTACCTACAAACATTGCAAGTTAATTAAAAGCTTGTAAATAAGGTAGATATATTACCAATGTACTTTTGAACAACGTATCTAGTTTTCTGAGCAGGAACATTGATGAGGCCTATTATATCCTTGATGTTGTTCATAAGTTGAATACCACGGCCGCGACATTTGTTGCCTGGTTTCACGATCCAAATATTTAGGACACCATCAATACTTATCTGAGGCCAATATTTAGTCATCGTAGCTAAAAGTTTTGCAGCCTTTCTTTCTAGTTGTCTGAAAAAATTATTGAAAAGTTGTCGTGAAAATCTGTTTTCCATTCAGATTATTTGTCAATAACAGCGGAATCGTAAACAACACATCCGAATACTTGAACAACGATGATGTATGTGAGTAATAACATTATTGTATCGACCGACAACTGTGATCTAATTGCCCAGTGTTGACATAGGCAGGTAAATCATTATCATCGATTGTTTACGACTGTATAAGCACTTCAATTTGAATATGTTTGTATGTATATAGGTACATAGCTACACATCCAACTTTTCTATTAGGTACGCGCACAGTCCACCCCATCCCATTCAAAGGTCGTCTTGTAGAGACGTGGTTAGTTTTTTACTAACTATTGAATTGGTGTAAGTATATGGTTTCCGTAGAAACTATAATCTAATCTGTGCTATGGTGTGCAATAAACTCGATGGCAATAAAGTATTTTCTATCTACATATCTTTGTCCAGCACTCTCAACAAGTTTCTGAAGGAATCGCTTAGGTCGTCCCTGCTCAAGCACACACTTCCGTTATTGATTAGGTATCTATCTAGGTTTTCTATCTATCTATCTATCTAGCGTTAATTATGGTACTTAGGTTATTTCTAAATCTTACCGTATATTGATATTTTTATCTTCCATGAACTTAGCCTTTTCATGTACAAGCAGATAGTGATATGTTAGAAACTGATCCCATTCGTGTTCCCACACGTGAACTTGGTCTTCCATATCATCTATATCTTTATGTGTGAAGAATAAAATGTATTCGTTTAGTCTACTTAGAGCGAACTCTATTGAACTAAAAGGAACCTTCCCGTGAGAGACGACAAGGTTCTGTTCATTAGAGACCTGTAGTGTGTTCGATAGCCATTTAAGGACGCTGATGCAAGCCGTTATTCTGAAATCGTCGATGAATTCCTCAAGGCTATCAGAGTTGTGAATGTTGTAACACCGTGGGAACTTTGTTATTGATACACCCGGCTCAGTGTGCCAATGCATTTGTGTTAGAGAAGTGGTCAAACCCTCTTTGGTGGTGAAAATTGATCTGCAAAACCTATAAAACGACATGATTACGGACTTACTTCTAAATAAATCTGAATCAACATTATTATTATCTATGTGTGTGTTCTGATCAGCTTGGCTCAGGAGAGCCGGAGATATGACCGATGTGCACGGGCGTAAGCCAAGTGCACACCGGTTCATAAACTGTTTTGATCTCTTTAATTTGATGGTCAAATACCGGCGGAAGTGTGAAATGTAGAAATTTCCTAACTATTTTTACACGTATAATAGTTAGTCTACTTCGTCGTACTGCAGGGCAAAGGCCTCCCGTACCGTGGGCCTTATATTAAAATCGATAATCGATTCATAAGGAGTACCTAAACTCCAAAAATATTATATATTTTGTCAGAAAAATAATCTATCTCATCAATCCTTAGAAATTTAGAATAGTCTTTGCGTCAATCTATGTTAGTGAGCTTGTGACATAGCTGTACGGTCATCGACACATTCTTTACCTGCTTAAAATAACTTCTTTATTGCTAAGCAACCAATCGTATTTATCTCTTTTAGTTGTCCAGAGGAAGTCGACCGAGTGGTGTTCCATGAATTTATACAAGATCATCCTTTCAACTTTCGACAGTTCTTTTCCAGTACATTTCTTCGGGTCTATATTTGGCGGAGGATGCCGGACCTTGAAATTAAGGTAGGTTTTATTTGATGTCAGAAAATAATCGTATAAGGTGCTGTTATTTGAAATGCTGCAAAATTTTACCAAGAAAGGACGTTCGGCAGTGGTGTGTCCGGACTAAGAATAGGCCCTTCGTCTCCGCTCGTCTATGTAGGTATGTCGTAAAAGACGACTAAGGGATTACACCAGAGCATGGGCAACTTCCACCTGATTACTCAACAATGGCAATATAATAGTGACAACGGCAAATCCACCCAATACATTCTACGGGGAGGCGTTGTCCAGCAGTGGACGTCGTTGATGATGTACGACCAATTCAAAGGTGATTTATGAGACTGGTGCTGTGTGCCAGACAAAGAATAGACATACCCCTAATTCAGGCCCAGCCAGATTTACAGATACCTTGTGCGACTCGTATTTTTCGACCCATCCTCTCTCGAGAAGAGCTCTCCGCACTGCAGGAAATCCTCCACCTTTTATCATGAACACCTTGCGTTCCTTCATGGCTATTTCTGCAATCTTCTTGAGATCATTCCATCTTTCACTGCTCACCCAACTCTTGAATTGCCTGAGTTGCTCGGTTGAAGACGACTCTGCTTATTTGAAAAATTCAATTGATATATTCGGTGTCTCTCGATGACAGATACTTATATATGTTTGTTGTAGATACCTGCACACAGAACATGGTCGGACTTGGAAAATGAGACGGCACTCGATGGCCGCAGCTCCTTCTTAGCCAAGCTGTCCTTATGAAGTTTCGAGTCTGACACGCTCTCTTCAAGTTCCATCGTTATAGCCATGAGCCTCACTAAAGATTCTGTAAAAAATAAGCTGATCTACTTTCACCATGTTTCCTTACTTCATGACGTGTGTACAATGAAGGAGCCGAAGTCGGACTGGCCAACTAAATATAAACTGGTAGTGCAATAACCTACTTTAATCTAACCTACATTGCGGGTCCTTGGCTCATCAGCGATCAGCGAACCATCGGTGCACATCCCCGCCCGGTACTGTGCAAGTGACGTCACAGCTGGGTACGTCCTCCACAACTTCGTGCAGAGTTACGCGGAAATTAATAAACCTAAATGACTCCTACCTTCTGTAACCAGGTCGTTGCTCAGAAAACTAGGTTATAGTAAATGTTGAATGGGTATAAAATATTTAAAAAGGACACTGTAGATTTCTTACTGGGAATTTGTTTGACATTATAAACTTCATTCCATTTTTTTATATGCTCTGTCTGACGTCAGACCAAATCTTTGACTTTATTTCATCGTACCTACTTGTCAAGCTAAACTTTTCCAGTTTAGGTTGTTTGTTTTTTTTTATTTTTTTTGTATACTACTTGAATGGTGGAACAAGCAGATGGCCCACCTGATGTTAAGCGGTAACCTCTGCCTATGGACAGTGCATTACCTCATAGGTCACGTCCATTGGTTATGGTGGAATGGATACCTATAGGTATACGGCCGCCGTACCGGAGACCTACATAGAGCAACACGGCCACCAAATGGATACCTGTGGATACCTAATGTGCTTGAAGAGTCTGTGCGGAAAGAGTAGGTATCTTGGGCGTGGAGGTGAGGGCGTTGCAGCGCCCAATTACCGATTTTGTATTGTTAGAAAAACTGTCTTGTCATTTAGTAGGTACTTACCTACCTAGGTATATCCCTCCCAGAGACATATAGGTAGGTACCAGTATCGTTGATCACTCCAGGCAGGAGTGGGCTCGAATGCAAGATCTTGATACCTACGTACCTATAGACAGTACCATCGAGCACTCCGGTACGGAGGCCTGCAATGCTCTAAGGACAGTTCCTACCAGGTAGGTACTACGAAGGTAATGGGCCTTGGCAATCATCTGCTTTTCGAAACAGAAATATGATTGCAAGTGATTGAAAACCAGACAGACACGAACGACGATTGCCGATGCACATTATTTTCCTAGTTGTACTGTACATACCTACTTGTAGGTAATTAAAATATAGTATGTAGGTACCTACCTACCTAGGTAGGTCTGCTTTGATGTATGCACTATTTACTAAGCTGCATTGATTGTATTGAACCTTACTATTACAACAAATATTTGCAGATCATATCTACAAACATTTGTCCCGCAGCGGGAATCGAACCCGCAACCTTTCGCATCTCACCCGACTACTCGCTCGCCACTCCAAAGAGGACGTCGACGTATAAAACAATTAAAGTATTTTTTTTGTAGACGCAATCCAGAGTCTAATACCTACTACAGAATAAATATAATTACAAGTCTAGGAAGATGTACTTTATTCATGGTACAAGTATTAGTAAAATATACACAAAAGCAAGGCACTTTTTCGCCGTGATGTTGGCACTATAAGCTTGTCAATCTGTTATTGTCAGATCAGATGGGCAGATTATCATAGACTGCTCCGGTCGTTTTTGTGATAATATTTAATATTTTTCGCATTAATCAATTAAAGGTAAGACCTTTTGTAAGAGAGAAAAGGGAAACAAAGCCCCGTTAATTCCACTCAATCATATGACAGGTTAGTAAAATAGGGATACCAGCTTCCGAGACAATGTCTGTAGTATGGATAATTAGAACTTACTAACATAACGAATTAATATAAAGAAGTACATAATCTCAGTGAATTTAATTTATTTCTTTATGATATTGTCCTTGTTTGTGTTTTTATAAATATTTAATTTTAAAATCATACAAATTTTGTGTCTATTTCAGGCATTTCGGGGAGAAGCGTGAGTAGAATATCTACAGAAGGTGAAGTTGCTGCCTCTACCAATCTACTCTACCCCCTACCACTGCGACTTAAATGCAATTGAGTTTATATGCGGAGACTTCTAAAGAGACGAGTAGCTAGCAATAATGTCAGCCAAGAAGCTGGGAATATCGTGAAGTTAACTGAAGTTAACCTTCTAAGTATGAAACGCCAGTACAAAGAGAACTTAGATTAAAAACAAGAAGGAAAGATTTAGAGGCCCCTCTGCGTCCTAGATTAGGAGTTGCAATGCATGGCTGTCGGCATCAGGCAGTTAAATTATATAACTCGCTATAATGCGCGTCATGTAAAAAGAACGCTGGCGGTCATACTTCTTCATACGTTCCAGCGTTATTTTTACATGACGCGTACTCTACCTGTTGTAATGAAGACCATTGATAGTCCAAGCGTCACCACCTTAATCAGGCCTTCTCATTTTCAAATTTTAAAAAAAAGTAGTTCGATTTGGCTGGATAGATGGCGCTGACTCAAATATACTTGTCAAAATAACATGCATTGTATCACTACGTTGTAGACGTTTACATTTCACTTTATTTTGACAGAGCTACTTGGGCTTGTACAGCGCTGGTGCCATCTATTTTCAAGGCTATAAAAAAGATGTGAAACGGCCGTGAAAACCCCTCATTGAAATATATTCAGTTGAAACCATCGAGCAACACGGAATGGAGACGCCATCAAAGGCATTCCCCGCTGTAGTTCCCCTCTAAATTTAATGCCCTTGAGGGCATACAGCTTATAAAAAACTAGCTGTCGCCGATCGCTCTGTCAGACTGAATCGACTCGCGTGGGAGATAGTGCTCCAAGAAAAATGCCGAATTGTTCAGTTTTATGCTGTAAAAAAATGATTGGATCATCAAATTTACAAAAAGATGGTGTTTCCTTTCACATGTACCTGAATTTCAATTAAATTATTATAACTTATTGCATAAAAATTGACCAAGTCAAATTAAGCCGTATAAAAACAAAAGTGGCCATCTCAGATTTTGTAATTTTTGAGTTAGTGTTCGGGGTAAAATAATAAAACTGAACGGTTTAACAAAACAAACCGTGAATGTTTTATTCAATAACACTGGTTCACTCTTCACTGCGACTGCACTTCAGTACACTGGTCATTCATTACTCTAAAATCACTCCCAAGTTACTTGATTTATTCGTACTGAAAGCCAATTCCCTTACGACTACCCTGCCCACTCTTAAAGCGAGCTCTACTTAAGCGTGTGATAGAGGGGTGACATAAAAGTGACCAAAAGAATAGATATAAATGTGTATAATACATCAATGTGCATGTCAGGATGTATTCTGCTGACGTAAACATGTATATAACGTGTAACGTCAGTAAGCCAAGAGGTGGATGATTACTTAATATCCTTGATTACTAAATACCATTCATTAAACACGTTCGACATCATGTGACATGTGGCATAACGAGTATCGTATTTGACGGCTATGTAACCATTAACTAACCGGTAATTACTAACTACTACTACTTCGTGTCACGGGCTCTTTCTTGGTTCAGTGACCAGCTTGAGATATAGTGTCCCTGAAAGGGGCCTAGTGACCAATGGTGAAATAACCAGTATGGTAAAAGGATTAATTGTGCCTCGCAGAGGTGTATGATGATATGTCAACGTAAATGTCATGTGCAACTATATTTAAAGAAATATAATTAAATCACACTACTATTAACAACAAGTGTAACTTGAAAAAGTTTGTACATTTGGGAACTTTGATTACAAGAGATGGCAAGCATGAAGATGATATTTAAATGAGAGTAAATTCTGGAAACCAGGTGAACTTAACGCGTTATTATCAGCCGGAACGTATCCAAAAAGGCACGACTGGATGTGCATAGAGGAGTGTTAGTGCCAAAACTAATGTATGGTGGTAGCGAAAGTTGCTAAGGCAGAATAAATATGAAAGTAGAATAAATGCACTGAAGATGAGAGGTTTGAGAAGTATGTATGGTGGACTTTGAGAGATATAATAAGAAACTGTGTGTTAAGAAAGCATTGTAAAATAAAAGAGCACGTGTATAGTTACAAGGATTGAGAAAGATATGTTTGGATTGTTTGGGTTATTGGTTAAAGGATGAATGATAGTAGATTGACGAAACTAGTTCATAAGATGAGCATGAATGGGACAGTTGGCAAGGGGAGACCTCTGTGAAGGTATTCAGACTAGATCAGGGTCGATCTGGAGAATGGCCAGGCCAAGAGCGCCCTTAACCAATGTGCATATATGAAGAATGTGATGTGAGTGAATCAAGCAAAACAGGTATGCCAGGATCGTAGCAAGTGGAAATTCATGGTCTCTGCCTACTTCTCTGGGAAACAGGCGTTAGTTTACGTATGTGTGTATGTATGTAATATTATAAATGCAAAATTTTCTAAGGGTTGGATGAAATTTAAGAACGGCGATAGCTGGACCTCTGGAATAGTTTTAAATTTTATTTAGATGTTCCCACAGGATCAAGACTAATGCGAGTGAAACCGCGGGTTGCTTCTAGTTTATAATAAGAATAAAACTGCGTGGTTAATTTGATCAAAATCGGTTATATTGATCATACTTAAATAACTTTACTCTTTTCAGTTAAAAGTAAATAAAGATGCTTTAAAAAAATCGTTGATCGCCTTTTGTTAGGTTACTTTACAATCTTCGCACGTTGTGTTTGCCTATAATAAGGGGTTTTCACGGCCATATCAAATCATCTATAAACCCTTGAAAATAGATGTCGCTGCTGTGTACTTAACTGTATAAATAAAGTGACATGTAAAAGTCAACAACGTAGTGATATATTTTTGTGGTATTTTGTTACTATCACACAAAATAACAGACGATGCATTTGTTAATTTTGACAACCACAGTTGAGTCAGGGCCATCAATTGACCCAAATCAAACTACATTTTTTTATTTGAAAATGAAAGGCCGTTATTGGTTTCCCCTGTAGCTAAAGATAGGTATATAGTTTGTACCTCATATATACATGTGTAGACTGTTGGTAACCATAATAAAAAATAATTAAATAAGCAACTGCTAACAATAACAATAACGTTAGCTGAGTCAGTCGTGGGAAGCAATGGCAGGGATGAACTCACTATTTGTCACGTCTATCTCCCACGATGGTGCAACCCACTGTGAAAAGAGGCCCACTAAGGCTCTGCATGTATGTATGTATGTCTATGTATGTCTATGTATGTATGTGTGTCTATGTATGTATGTATGTATGTAACAATAACAGCCTCAATGCACACTGAAATAGCTTTGTGCTCATTTAACAGTTTTTTTTATTTCTCAAAAATTCCTGATAGTAAGTTGCCCGTGTTTTCTTATATACTACTAAATTAGTGATGTGCCTCAATAATAAAGTAGATTTTTTATCGATAAAATAAATGCTCGTTTATTATGTTTTACAAGCTATTGAAATTTGATTTTTATTATTCGGGAGACGCCATAGCCTAACCTAACCTAACTTTCTAACCGTTAATCCAATCACCATGAAGGTATTGGTATGTAACAAGGTAGGTAACTGTTATAATTTTAATTTGAAATTATTCTCTTTATGCCATAAATTGACGACCTCTGTGGCGCGGTGGACGAAGGTTCGCCTGTAACGCAGGAGGTTGCGGGTTTGATTCCCGCCTCAGAACAAATATTTGTACGATCTGCAGATATTTGTTCAGGGTGTTCTGGATATTTTCTATGTTAAAACAAAATAAATATCTATGTAATGTACTGCATTAGGGATATCAGTTATCTAGTCCATAACACAAGCTCTGCTTGGCTTGGGGCTAGATAATAATGTGTAAACTGTGTCCAACATCAAAAAATAAAATAAAAATAAATATATATTATTGAGAACTGGTGAAAACCAAGGTGAAAAGAGGCCCATTTAAGGCTCTGTCTACCCTTTCGGGGAAAAAGGCGTGTGTCTATATGTATGTATGTATGTAAATATATATATATAATGAAATTCACTTAGGTACAATGTGAAAGAAAGCACCATCTTTTCGTAAATTCAATGTTCCAAACCTTGATTTACAGCAGAAAATGTAACGATTCGGCATTTTAGTATTTGTAGCACTGTCACACTTTTTACTCTATGCGTCACACGATCGATTCAGTCTGACAGAGCAATCGGCCCATCATGATACAATTTTATTACTAGCAAAAGCAAAACATGCTTGGTGAGGGCTAGCAAGCTTCTTTTCCTTGATTTTTTATATTTAAACACAGACATCAATTTAAATTACTATGTTAAATAAAAAAAAAAAAAATTAAAAAATAATGCTGGACACAGTTCACACAACATTATCTAGCCCCAAGCTAAGCAGAGCTTGTGTTATGAGTACTAGATAACTGATATACTTAATACGATATAATACATAGATAGATATTTTTTATTATACATAGAAAATACCCAGAACACCCTGAACAAATATCTGCGATACCACAAATATTTGTTCCGAGGCGGGAATCGAACCCGCAACCTCCTGCGTCGCAGGCCAAGCTTCGCCCGCCGCGTCACAGAGGTCGTCGGAATTACAACGGATAGTTTTTAAAACAGTTAGTAAAACAGTTTTACTAACGCGTATGCCCAAATGAAATTGTGCATAGCCAGAGGGGAACGCCTTTACTTGATGTCGCCCCCCGCCGCGACCTCCTCGTGTCTCTCTCGTGTGACCTCCAGCGGCGGCCGTGTTGCTCCAAAATATTACTAGCTAGGCTTGAAAGGGCTTCCAATTTATTTTTACTAGTTTTTTTATGTGTGAACTTATCTAGACATGAATTTAAATTACTATGTGATATTACAAATCTAGAGGTGTGATAGTTTTTCGTAAAAAGTTGCATGCCTATATACCTAGGTTGTGGGATACGTGATCACGATAAATTAACATTTCCCAGTTTGAACTCATTTACTCATTTTCAAGATAAGTCGTGTCATGAGTGTCCGTCCTGTGTCGTGGGATTTTCCTATTCAAATACTATTTGATTGAAAAAGAATGAAAAAATATATATAGCTAGGTATAATTTTTTCAACGCGATATTCTGTTCACTATATATAGCGCTAAGTATTACTTTACCTACCATCGTTTAGCATCAACATAACTTAACACACCCAACACATACCTACATAGTTCTGATCCCACACTAGGATCCCCTGTGTCGTGGGATAATCATGCCTGAAATAAAATAAAAACTATTTATACATTTTAATGACTAATCTAGTTTTTTGGCACTTAGGATCATGATTTTTGGTTTTTGACAATAACAGTGACTGACAGATATATATAATACATTGTATATTTCGAGGCCAGAACCGTCATGGATTATGTACGTTAGTAGGAAGACGGGAGCTAAGTAAAGCGTTTTTTCCTTTTCTTTCCTTTCGTCTCTTTTGACTTGCCAGCCCATAGTTTTATGAAATTATTGTAAGCTTTGAACAAAATTCTAATTCAATTTTCCCAAGAACTAATCATCTCATGAGTTAGTGGTTGTACCTAGGTTACTCAAAATTTTCTTGATTTTTCTCTATACTCTGAGTTTCCGCGTTTACCCCCTCTCTCTCCAGCCTACTACTACCTTTTTCTAATATAAAATATCATAGTTATCCACAAAATGATCTCTATGCTATCCTCGAAAAGTGGTGCGGTTCCGCAACTTCACAGAGAGCATTCAACCCCTCCCCTCATCCCTAGCCGCCCTTAAATCCCTTAAATGACCCTTGATGGTAGGCAAAGTAAGTTCCTACCAAAAAGTTATCGATACTATTAATTTATCGACTTGAGTGCTGGAAGTCCCTAGAACGGGTGTTATTGTCAATTTTGTGACATAACATGATGTTTGTACACAGAAAGCATCTATGTGTGTATAAAGATTTTTGATGTGTTGCCGTTTATAGATGTGTGCGTTTATAGCGATAGAACGACTGGTTACAAAAGTGTGCATTAAAATGTAAGTGAGTGCGTGAAGCCCCCCCCAAAATTTCTGAATAAATATGTATCGGTTGACAGCTCTATGGCGCCTCCCCTCCGGTACGGAGGCCTGCGTTGCTCGATGGTTGAAACCACTCAAAGGATATTCTGTGTTCACATCAGTCGGGCAAATAGCTTCTGCCCAAAAATCAAGCACGGGTTATTTATCAGAACAAGCGCGAGAATATTCCTACGCCTCCGTAATTTTATTTTGTCTGTTTTGTTATGTTGTCTAGCATGCCAAATAACAACCAGCGGGCATGTTTCGTTTTTTCATTTGGTGTTACTGATTTTACGACATGAATGAAGTTAGACCAAGATGGCGGGCGGTGTTCATCTCCGTTTGATGGTCCTCTCTTTCTGCTGTGATAACTATCACGTTTTGTAATTGTTCGAACTTATTTCGTAATGAACTAGGCGATTAAATATTTGTGAAAAAATTCTAAAGAGTTGATAAAGTGATAGATTTCTGTTTTAGTATTAATAACAGCCCAAATGTGAATGTAACCCACCTGAGGAATGTTGGATTTTTCAGTGATTTGTGATTCGGTCAGGTGTTTTCGTTTTAGCCAAAATTAAAATTTTGTTCTTGCGCAGTGTGTGAAGTTTTAGTTTAGATGTATTTGTGCCGCGGGGATGCTAGATGTCGGGACTGTTTCCAATGTTGGGAAACAAAAGCGTAAACTATTTGTTTTGATACCGAGATAAAGTGAATCGAGAAGGTCGGACGGAGAAAGACTCCGGCCGGATGATGTCCTTCAGTGAGGTGAGTTTATCTTGTTTTACAGCATCACGATTCCATTGTCATCTTGTTCCTTGGAGAATCCAGCGAAACTTTTAGTGCGCTTCCAGAGTCCAGTATTCTTGTTCTAGCTTGTAAAGGGTTTTCAATACAATCTTGCTTTTATCTTGGTTCTAAAATAGTCCAATTTTCATAACTTAATGCAGGATTAGTGAAATTGAAGATAAATTTGATAAAAAGGTATTTTTTATCAGATAAGTAGGTAAAAGTTACGTCCAAAGTATTTATTTGGGACCAGTTTTTTTACTTAGCACAACCATACTGAAGCATGAAAATATTTCATTTTGACCTTGTCTTCAGACTAGCCGCAGTTGAGATAGCTTTATCAGATGTGCTCGCAATCTGCATATTTATTAATTCCTTAATTTTTTAATTAATACTTAAATTGCTCTAATTATTTAGCTTTTCTCAAAACAAAGCATTTAAACTGTCTGGATAATGTTATGGCAACTGTTGACCTTTTCCTTTTAATAAGGAACACCCATCTAATCTATCTTCAAGTTTATTGACCCACCTACTATGCAATGGTTGATGTCATTTCTATTTAGGTGTTGTCAAAGTTAGTTTAGCTGTAGAGGAAGCTGCACACCTAACTCAATTAAAGTTAGGAAGGTTACAAGAAGCCAATATCTAATATTAAAAATGTGATATTAAATTAATTAAGTTTCACATTACCTGTACCTTCTAGTAGGTCACACACCACACATTGCATATTCACATCGGAATTTTTGTTAGGCCTCTCCAATAGAGTAGAGGGATTTGCCATAATCACCATTAAACATTAATCTTGGCAGTCGGATTGATGATCACAGTGTTGATGTTGAGTACTCAGGTAGATGGTGCTGCCCATCCCCTGGTATAAACATTTAGTCGGCTTTTACGACATTCACTGGGGAGGAGAAGGGGTAAATATATACCCACTAGTGCTGTGGTGGGTCCGACATGGACTATACACTGAGTCAATTCCAAATTATTTATTAGGTATGTGTCTACTTTTTGTTTAGTAGGTAACTAGCATTCCATAATATATATGTCATGTGCAGCAGGCTATGGAGAAGCTCTGCTCGGAGTTTCACTATGTGATAGAATCCAAAATGAGAAGATCCGTAGAAGAACCAAGACCACAGACATAGCTTTTGAACTGGCAATAGGCAGACCATATAGCTAGTAGAAATTATAATGGGGAATATAGGTTCTCGAGTGGCGACCACAAATTGAACAACGCAGTGTAGGAAGGCCTCCCTCTCGATGAATCAAGGACACTTTGGTCAGAGTCAGAGTGTACATAAGGGAGCACTGAGGAAAAAAAGACTTCGTTTTTCCTGAGTGCCCCCCTTATCTACACCCTAACCGCCTGGGTCCAGCAATGGACTCCAGCAAGTCCATTGTTGCTGTTTGGAACACTAACTGTAAATCTATGTTTAGCTGAAACATGACAATTAGTCAGAACTTACCACATTCTTACTATACCCTAACTCCTCGAGTGGGCACACAGATAAAATGGCTGATTGATTAGCAGTTTGCGCTTCTCAAGTATTTCAAGACTCATGTTAAACCCGGCCGGGATGTAACTAGGCCTGGTTTATTTTCACAAAAAGGCTTTCTTATTAAACATAGCCTCAAGCAAAGTATCACCACTTGTCACAACTATATCCCACAATGGTGCGACCCATTGTGAAAAGAGTCCCATTTGAGGCTCTGCCTACCCTTTCGGGGAAAAAGGCGTGTGTCTATGTGTCAAACAAATTATTTGTTGTTTATGTGCATATAAATAGTTTGAAATTTTTTCAGTAGGTTGACTGATAAGTTCTTATATTCAACTTCCAACATACTTATGTGAAGGAAAGGTGAGGTCATCTTGTATGAAAATCCTTCTAAAACTTTGAATCAACATTACTAATCACAATATAACAAGAAATAAACTGGTTAGGTACTTGAACTATGACATAATCACCATCTTCATTCGGTTACTTTATAATGTGGTTACTTCATTCATTGTCTCTACCTTTTGGTACGTATCATATTTGAGGCCAGAATTACACAACATTGCACTGCATAGTACCTAACTAGAGATGAGAGTATGTATCAGTGTGTGACGATTTGTGACATATAGTCAACAAGCAGCGCCCCGCGATTTCATCCGCGTAAGTCTCGATCCTGTGGGAATATCGGGATAAAAAAGTGCCTGTGTGTTATTCCGGGAGTCCAGTTATCTCCATTTCCAAATTTTATGCAAATCCGTCCATACGTTGTGAAGAAGTAACAAACACACTCACATAGTGTGTTTGTTTGTTACTTCTTCACGCTGAAACGGCTGAACGGATTTGGATGAAATTTAGAATGGAGATAACTGGACTCCCACATTCATAAAAAGGTAGAGACAATGAATGAAGTACAGCAGTTACATCATAAAGTAACCGAATGAAGATGGCGACTGGATCTGGAATAACACATAGGCACATTTTTATCCCGATATTCCCACGGGATGGAGAGTTACGCGCGTGAAACCGCGGGGCGCTGCTAGTTGATCATATCGCACCCATCAGCTTCATTTATTTATTTATTTATAACTATTTTCCTAGTAAATTTTTCATTCATCATCATCAGCATGTAAAAGTCCACTGCTGGACATAAACATACCCCTGTATATATTCCCACCGTATATCAAATACCTTAAAAAGTCGTCGGTCGATCGAGGTGGTCTTCCGACACTGCGTCGTCCGTTTCAATTTTGCATTATAAACTTGGAAGTTATCCCATTAGGGTAGTCAGAGGCATGTCCAGATAATATGTAAATTGGCACATGCCTAGTTTTTGCTAAGCAGTTTACAGTTTACATTCCTCAAATGTGAAGTTTTTGTTTACTTCCAGACTTCCACAACTCTCGTCTTTTAGGTATTTCTCATAGATGTGCAGATAGATACTCTTTAGACTCTGCGAGAAACTATACTTATAGAATAGGTGAAACATCCTCTTATTGCCTGTAAGCGTTTCACAATTGTGACGTGTTTCCCACGGTTCAATTGTTATTCCTCAGTCGAGACTCGCGACTACGTCGTCGTGGCCGGCTGATACTGGTACTCTGCGTGAGACCCTGCACTGTTACAGTTTTGGAATTGACCTCTATTATTATTATCTGTACGGTCTACTTAAAAGGCCAAATCTGTGTGGAAAATCGGCCATTGTTTGCTAGAAAACATTGGTTTAATTTTATTTGTCTGCTACTATCGCTGGCGGACGTTCAGATCATGTTATCTAGATCAATGGATTAGGTGTAATGTCATTGGGTTCGTGTTTGTTGCATTTTATTTGTTATTTTGTATTCTAACAAACCTATGCATAATCTCTTGAACAATTATCCGCACAATAAATAAGTTTTTTATGAAAAAAATATTTTTCAATACATTCTATTATAAAATTAGTGATCGTAACCGTGTGCTGATCAAAATGAACCTAAACACGGCCAGTCTACTATTATCCATCGAGGTGTTCCGTTGTCCATCTTCCGTCTTCATCATCAGATCACCTCGTTGTCATCATCATATTGTATTGTCATCGGAACTTGACAGGTATGCCAAATTTCAACTCAATCGGTTGAGGATAACTGCTTTAAAATTCAGTTGCAAGATTCCACCCGGACTTACATTGCAAGTTAATATAAAGCTTGTAAAATAAATGGGATAGGAAAGAGCTAACCACTCCGTAGAACGTGTGATAGTTTTTTTTCCGTTTTCCTTTATCTGTGTGGTGCAATAAAATTGAAATAATAAAGTAAAGAAAAATGAGCCCGTAGCAACTAGACCCGCTCCAAGTTACGTACATTGTGTGCAGTGCACAAAGAGTGGCGAACCTTATCTAAATGGGCCGTGGTTTCCTCGTTGGGCCACGTTTGCACCCGTATGCCGTGCGTGAACATTTACGACCACTAACGTTGGTACGTAGTGAGCAGACTCATAACTATCCTTTGTAACTTTGCGGATGGCAAAATGCAGAAAATACTTGAACCTCCCATCATGTTGTCGATTGCGAGTTTGATAGATATGTTCAGATCTTGCAATATCCATTCATTGTTACCGTCATCGCGTCAATTCGATTCGATACGGTATAAATCTCTCTCAGCCAGTCGTGCGCGCAAGGTCAACAACCCGGACTTATCAACAATCAAATTTGTAGGGCCGCTCGTGTAACTTTACCGTATTTGCATAGGGTCTATCGTGCCACCGAAAAACAATCACCCAGTAATTTACATAGCACACATTGTAGAAGTAGAGTTATACGGCAGAACTCGAAAATTGGACGAGATAGGGCTGTGCCAGTTACCAATGTAGTAAAGTTAGTTGATGGGATCCAAAGGGCGTCCAAGTTTACGAATTTTACCAGTCGGTCCTGCCTAGTACCTAGTTCGTTTTGATTGTCTCGTATATATTCCGAATTTAACTCAAGACAGGCCCTAATATCTCCCAAACCTGACAACCATTGAGGGTTCTTCAATGACAACCACAAAGCGGACGACTGACGCAGTGTAGGTAGGTCGCAGAAACGGTGGATTGAAGCGGTTCATGACAGAGGGTGGCATAATCGAATTAGCAAAAAAATCCCAGTGGACTTCTATAGATAGGCTGATGATGATGACTCAAAACGGCCATTCTTTTGTCTAGTAGGTATAAGAGCAAATAGGTGCTCTCTTTGTGGCAGTTTGCAACAAAATAAAAAAAAAACTGAATACTTTTAAATCAACGCTCTTTTTCGAAATGTCTTTATTTATCATTCGTATCGGAAATAACGAGGCTCACCTCTGACCGCGCGGTTCGTGATCCAACTGAACCTTCGGCTACTTGGCCAATTGGGCCCGATAGGTGAAAGGAGATCGTGCTGCCGTTCATTACTCTATGGCTCGTATCACTTACTCAGGCCGAAATGGCTCGAAAAGCTGCAATACTGTAGGTAGACGCAACTGTAGTGCTATAACGCAACTTGCTATTATATGTCTTGAACAGCGATAGAGCACTTATTCTTTCATAAAGAGACATAGGATGCGGTTTTAAACAGCGAAAATTTGCAGTTATTCAACACAGCACAGATTCTTCATATTTAAAGATTTATGAAAAATCTAATGGTTGATACATTTGGTTGGTAAGATAAACATTTATCACGGGTACGTATTAAAATTCATAAATTCAAAATACATACGTTTAGAATACATAAGTTCAAAATCCATAAATTTAAAAAACCTAATGGTGAAAATCAATAAGTTTTATAATCGATAAAGTTCTATATGTATAATGGTCGAAATGCCTAAAGCCATAATCTCAAACAAATATGCATGCCAAATTTCAAGTTTGTACTGGAGCCTTCAAATTTGACACTTTGACGTATTTCAAACATTATAAAAACCGTATAATAGGGATATTCGATTTATTTATTTGAACCATACGGTATTTTGATTTTCGGTATTTTAAACGTATACAGTTAGGGTACGTATCAAAACATATAAGTTCAAAACACATAAATTTAAAAAACCTAATAGTGAAAATAAATAAATTTAAAACCCTTAAAGTTTTTTATTTATAAAGGTAGAAATGCCTGAAATCAAAATACATAATGATTACAATGTATACGTTTAGAATACCGAAAATAAATTCAATATCCTTATTGCAAGGTTTTTGAAAGTGGGTGAGAAAGATTGGAGGGAGAATATTTTATTTATATCAGAAGTAGGTGAACTATGCAGGTTCTATTCAAACTGTGTCAGAGGTGAGGTTCCAAAATCAACCTTTCGATGGATCAAAGACAAGGAACGTGGTGGGTGGATGCGGCTAGAGACGCCAATGATCGCGAATGACGAGGAATGAACGCGTTGTGGCCACTATTATGCTATTTAGCCATTATTAATTACAGCTGTTATGTGTTGTTGACATTATGTTTTTCAAACTTCGGTATTTCGAACTTCGTTATTCTAAACTTATATCAAATGAAATTATAAATTTTAAACCATTACGTTTTTTAAATTTATGTGTTTTGAACTTATGAATTCTAAACGTATGTGTTTTGAATTTATACATTTTGATACGTACCCATTTATCACACATACACTTTTTTTTTAAACCTCCATAAAACAATTTATTTTTATTTTTGGACATTCCACTGCTATGTAATCAGAGATACAAAGCTCTCTGTGCAAAAAACAGATACGGAGGATGTCGAACTCTTTAATCTCTTTTAAGACGACCTCTGTGGCGCGGCGGGCGAAGCTCGGCCTGCGACGCAGAAGGTTGCGGGTTCGATTCCCGCACTCTGAACAAATATTTGTGCGATCGCAGATATTTGTTTAGGGTGTTCTGGGTATTTTCTATGTATAATAAAAAATATCTATCTATGTAATATATTGTATTAAGTATATCAGTTATCTAGTACCCATAACACAAGCTCTGCTTAGCTTGGGGCTAGATAATGTTGTGTGAACTGTCCAGAATTATTTATTTATTTATTATTATATTATTTAATGACTGGACATTGTCATACCTATGATAAAAACACATCATCATTTTTTTTATTTTTTTATTTTTTATACTACTTGGATGACGGAACAAGCAAGAGGCCCACCTGATGTTAAGCGGTAACTTCTGCCTATGAACAGTGCATTACCTCATAGGTCACGTCCACCAAGGACATACAAATGCCCCCTCCAGTTGATCTCCTGCAAGTCGGTGATAAGCAGCCATTTTACTGATATTTAGTAAGTTGATGACATTCAAAAATCATACACCTGGCTTCAAAACATGGTCATTGGCTGCGGCCATAATCGAACCATAGCCACGGCCTTCTGAATAACTCGTTAAATTATCTTACTGTACAAAATTCCGGTAACCGTTGTCAGCAGCGGCCAAATTAAATTTGTATAGCGCAGAGTCGAATATCGAGTTTGTTACGAACGCCAAAAGGTTGACCTAAATGAATGCTGCGTTGTATTTTTATAAAAGTTGCATACATTGGATGTTTTTATACGGGCCCGGAGCGAGATGGAATAGAAAACAAACACGCGTGGAGGAATGTGGGGCGAAATTGGAAAGCAATTGTTACTGCTTGCTCCTGTCCGTCCGTTTGTGGTGTGTACTCACTGAAGCGGCATTGTACACAAAACAATTAAAAATCCTGGCTTAATTCAAACGTGCTACAGGAAAGTAGGCCAAGCACTCTTGACACTTGACCTGAAATCCGACTCTTAATGTAGGCAAATAAATAAATGCGATTGTATTTTTAATAGGCTTTCGAATACCTACCTAATTTATCCATTAAAATTAATGGAATCGCAAGGCGGGTAATTTTATTTTGATTATTTATCGTGTTACCTAGATTATGTTATCAACTTAAGTCGAACCAATCTCAATATGGTAAATTTTATGGATTCGTCATCGTCAATGACCTAAAGAATATGGGGTTAAGGTTGTTCCTCGTGGTCAGCTAGGCACGACAACGTCAATAGATGGCGCTGTTGCCAAATTTTGAAGTATTTTATGTATTTATGAATTAAAATGTGCATATTATGTCATAACACTAACGTTCACGCAAATGGTGGTTCATTTGCTATGTACCTAGCTATATTTCAGGTTATTTTAGTCTCTAGTTTTAACATACTTGTGCCGAGCAAATTCCGAGCAATATGAAAGCCTACTCACGCACACAGTCAAGGATATTATTGTATTAGAACTATAAGCTAATTTCGGCGCGCGAATTTCAAAATAGTTGGATTAGCGGCTTGGACTGTCGACTCAGAACTTCTGAACCCACGTTACTGCGTTCGATTCTATACTGCCTTTATTTTTTGTATTTTTTTTTTTTACTTTTTTTTTTGTAACCAGTGACTAGATCTCTCGACACTAAAACCACAGTACTGGGTTCGATACCAGACTATTTTTTTTTATAAATGTTTTTGTAATGATCTACAAAATACACTGATTCTGCTTCAGCCAATATTATGTTTGTGAAGTGAGTGTTGTGGTGTGTCCTTATTTCAAATCAAAAAGTAGGTACTCGATTCTTAACCGACCTCAAAAAATGGAGGAGGTTATCAATTCCAGAGTTTTTTATTATGTTTGTTACCTCATACCATTTACGTAACGATTAGGAAAAAAAATTACATGATATACTTCCAGATTGGTGCCATTTTCATTAAAATGTTTTTCTGATGATGGAATCCATGAAGATTGAGGGAACTCCTCAAATATTATAGGCACACATATATCAATTTCGGTATTTTCAGCAACAAGTCAAGCATTTGCATTCAGAATGTTTTTTTTTTTATACTACTAGAATGACGGAACATGCTGATGGCCCACCTGATGTTAAGCGGTAACCTCTGCCTATGAACAGTGCATTACCTCATAGGTCACGTCCACCTAGGACGCGCCCTATGTGGCATAGCACTGCGCCCGCCACCCTGAGACATAAAGGTGAAACGTCTCATGTGCCTGTAATTTCACCGGCACCCTTACCCTTCAAACCGGAACACAGCAATGCGAGGACTACTGCTTTGCGGCAGAAATAGGTATGGTGGTAGTACTTCCCCGGACGAACTCTTACACAAAAAAGCTCTACTACTACTATATTTCATGGGTGGCAACAATGGTGTCTCCTGCGATATCCGATTGAGCTGAAATTTGGCATACTCGTACCTATCTAGTTCCGATGACAGTACAATACTATGGTGAAAGCGAGCTGATCTGATGATGGAGACGGAACGTGGACAGCGGAACTCCTCGATGGATAATAGTAGACTGGCCGTGTTTAGGCTCATTTTCATCAGCACACTAATTTTATTAAGTCTTATACCCGGACTTGTAGTTAGCTTGTAGTTCCTGACTGCTAGCTTATTTCAGGAATGTATTATACTGGAAGAAAGCATTAGCAGAGTCAGTCGTGGGAAGCAATGGCGGCGATGAGCTCACCACTTGTCACGTGTATTTCCCACGATGGTGCAACCCACAGTGAAAAGAGGCACATGAGAGGCTCTGCTTACTCTTTCGGGGAAAAAGGCGTGTGTCTATGTATGTATTTATGTTGTATTGGGTATAAACTCCTAGCTATGAAGTCGTTTTTCAGGGTTCCGAAAAAAAAAATACGGAACCCTTTTGGATTCGTCATGTATGTCTGTCTGTCCGTGTATGTCACAGCCACTTTTTTCCGAAACTAATTTTCACACAAAAATAGAAAAAAACAATAAGTTTTTGGGGTTCCCCATACTTAAAACTGAAACACATTTTTTTTTCATCAAACCTGTGTGGGGTATCAATGGATAGGTCTTCAAAAATGATATTGAGGTTTCTAATATCATTTTTTTCTAAACTGAATAGTTTGCGAGAGAGAGAATGATAAAACTAAAAAAAAAAATATGGTGTACATTACCATGTAAACTTCCAACGAAAATTGTTTTGAAAGAGATCTAGTACGTAGTTTTTTTTAATATATCATAAGTTGTAAACCATCCAAGAACTTTTATGTTATGTTACTTGCTGCTACGGAACCCTTCATGGGCGAGTCCGACTCGCACTTGGCCGCTTTTTTTTCTAAAGATTTAGTTACTTTCAGCTTTTATTGATAGATCATCAACTGAAGTCCACGGCTGGGCATAGGCCTCCCCCATAATATAATGCACATAGAAACTTTATTTTACGCCGCATCAATGGCTATTGCTTTACAAAGCACAAGTAAGGCCGCACGTAGAAACTGTTCCCATCTATGGCACGGGGCAACCAAGTACCAGCTGCTTCGTTTTGACTCCTTACAGAGAAGAGCCATTAGCATCATCGGTGACCCCAAGCTCTCCGATACTCTAGAACCGCTTAGCCAACGCAGAGCTATCGGATCTCTTTGCGTGTTCTACCGCCTCTACAACGGGGAATGTTCTGACGAGCTTTCCGATCTCATCCTCGCATCGAGATTTTACCATCGCTCTTCCCGGCACCGTGACAAAGCTCATCCGCACATCATAGAACCCTGGGTTTCTCGAACGAGTCGTTTCTCGAGATCATTTCTTCCCCATAAAGTACTATTATTTATTCTGTGCCTACAAACTATGGAATGAGCTTCCATCTGAGGTTTTAACGCTTGGTTACGTACGACATGTTTTATTTCATGAAAAATGGTCATAAATTCCTTCAGGGTAGGCAGCGCATCGACAATTACCCCCGGTGTTGCCGGTGTCTATAAGCGACGGTGACCACTTCACATCAGAAAGCCAATTCTCGTAATAAAAAATAGTCAAATTAAAGTTCGGATCATGTTACGATCGAGTGTCGATGTCACAAACGTCAAAAATGGTATTCTGCTCACCTGACAATACAACACGGAATGTGATTATATCGAAATGTGACTGTAACTTGAATGTTTCAAAGTTCTGAGAATTCTCTCTTTCACTCTTTACAATTATTATATAGCACTATCCTACTCTAATATATGGTCGCAAGAACCGAAAGTAGATTATCTTGTTGTTGTGAGGGAGCAGAATACCAATTTCTCAGTCAATTTACAATACAATCTCGTTTCGGTCAACTTGCAGTGTGGTTATAAAATAATTAAGAGAATTGGGCTTCAGGCCGTATGCTAGTTTGCCAATTCGTATCATAAAAAATAAAAAAAAACTGCCAAGTGCTAGTCGGACTCTAGCACGAAGGGTTCCATACAATAACCTAAAATAAAAATAAAAATTACACGCAAATGTACCAGCCATCACCCAATCACGCAACAGGGGGACAGATCCAACTTTTTTGTTCTAACTGTCACCTTAGGGGGGACAGATCAGTGTGACAAATGGGAATAATTCGTCGCGCTCCATTTCCATTATTGTGATGTCTTGAGTTTGAGAAATAAAGCCGACGAAGTAACAATTCTTCATTGAGGAAATCCGCAGTTGACCCTATTTTCAACAAGTTTTTTTTTTTTTTTTTAAACATTTATAGACCTTTGTTTGTGCACGATCTCACCTGTTGGTAAGTGACGATGCGGCCGAAGATGGAGCACAAAGGTCTAGAAGGCACCTATTCACTCTAGCCTTGAAGAGGTCCAGATTATAGTTGAGTTAGTAATTAATTTTGTAAAAATAAAAAAATAAACCCAACGCTGAACGGCTGAACCGATTTTGATCAAACAAAGCTAAGAACACTCCCGAAAAATACACCTTTCAAACAAAAAAAAACGATTTCGGTTCATCCGTTTGGGAGCTACGATGGGACAGACAGACACACACACACACAGACACGTCAAACTTATAATACCCCTTCGTTTTTCGTCGGGGGTTAAAAAAGAGGATAACCCATTCAATAAAAATTAATTATATTATTTTTAATTTCGAGGCCTTTGCGACTTGCGAGACAATGAGGGAAAGGATTGTATTTCAAAAAGGCTAATTCTCCTTAAAAAAAAGATTGTTAATTTGTATTACACTATGTATAAAATATTTATCTTTTTTATGTTTTTTTATTTATCTTCACTATTATTTTGTATTTTTTAACCCCCGACGAAAAACGAAGGGGTGTTATAAGTTTGACGTGTCTGTGTGTGTGTGTGTGTGTGTCTGTATGTCCCAACGTGGCTCCCGAACGGATGAACCGAAATCGTTTTTTGTTTTTGTTTGATAGGTGTATTTGTCGGGAGTGTTCTTAGCTTAGTTGGATCAAAATCGGTTCAGCCGTTTTATTTCGTTCGGGTTTTTTTTAATTTTTACAAAATTAATTCCCTGTAAATATGTAAACTTTGTTGTTTTGTTTGTTTGTTTGTTTGCCAAGCTGCGGTGAAATGGCTAGTACAGTATAAACACAATTACCTACTAGTAATAAATTAGTGCTTAGGAACGTACCATCTGGACTAGCGCCTAGAAAGGAATGGAATCGCTTCGAAGCGAATGTCATTTGGCTAGGCCGGCTGATATGCATTGCATGCAAATAATATTATGGAAATTAAAAAAAAAAGTGGCCAAGTGCGAGTCGGACTCGCCCATGAAGGGTTCCGTAGCAGCAAGTAACATAATATCAAAGTTCTTGGATGGTTTACGATTTATGACGTATTAAAAAAAACTACTAACTAGATATCGTTCAAACCAATTTTCGTTGGAAGTTTACATGGTAATGTACATTTTTTTTTTAGTTTTATCATTCTCTTATTTTAGAAGTTACGGGGTTGGGGGGGGGACTTTTTACCACTTTGGAAGTGTCTGTCGCGCAAACTATTTAGTTTAGAAAAAAGTTATATTAGAAACCTCAATATCATTTTTGAAGACCTATACATAGATACCCCACACCAACAGGAATGATGAAAAAAAAAATGAGTTTCAGTTCTAAGTACTAATACTTAGAACTGAACCCCCATTTTTTTTTGTTTTTTTAATTTTTTTTGTGAAAATCTGAATGCGGTTCACAGAATACATCTACTTACCAAGTTTCAACAGCATAGATCCTATAGTTTCGGAAAAAAGTGGCTGTGACATACACGGACAGACATAACATGTCATAGTAAGATGAACTCTTGTCTTCTAAGCAGGAGGCAAAATGTTCAATACCCACCCTGGGCCTGCATATCTGAATCTTCCGAAGACCCTAACTCGCAATTATAATGAATAATACCCCTAGGAATCATTTCAACGAATTTGTTTGAAGATTGTAGTTTCACCTACCTACACAGAACTGACTTCGACTGAAACAAGGCAATTTTTTATTTTTTTTTAAATATTGAATGAGCGAAGCGAGTTCTCTGATTCAACTTGGAAGAATTGGCATTTGTATGTATGTATGTATGTATGTTTGTCCGAGCATAACTTCCGAACCGTTAATCCGATCTTCATGAAATTTGATTGGGAGGTGATAGTATTGGTACAATTTGTTGGTAAGGTTATGAGCTATATCGGTCGGGGGGTTGTTGAGATATTGGGGTCCAAGAGGAGGTAAAAAAAAGTGAGAATATCAGATCAAATGTGGTGTCATATGAAAGTTCCTCGCTTCGACATTTCAAAACTTTTTTAGTTTTTGAGATGTTAGGGTAAATCAAAAATGTAAAAAAACAAAACCTCTAGGGTACTTCCACTAATCCTACAACGCTGTTTTTTTTACGTTTGTAGATTTTATGATACAAATACTGGGAAAAGTCTAAAATTTATGAATCTTGAAACTTGTAGGTACCTATACTCTATAAAATAACAACCAGTGTATAACATTCTTTGTTGACCTCCCGTTTCTAGGAATTTGAACGACGTTGAAGGTCTAACTTTTCGAACCACATGTGGATGTACATAGATATTTTTTTCGAAATAAATAAGGTAACCTTCCTAAACCGTGTGTATTCGTGAGGTCTCAGTTCAAAAAACCTTGTGCGTAAATATATAGGTAATTATGATCAGCTAGTAGTATTTAATTTAATTTTTACGTAATTAAGATAATATTATATGTGTCTGTAATTTCTGTCTAGTTGTTTGTAATTTAATTTTCTCCCATTATTTATACAAAGTTCATATGTAGAGACCTTGCAATGCATTGCGGCCTCCGGCTGTCTGGCTGATTCGCATACACATGTCCAATCCTAAATGTTTGTTTTTCTAATATTTTCTATCCGAGCTAATTATGATATGACAGATCGAAGCGGCAACAGCGCTTAGCCGGCGTAAGTCACGAGCTGACAACGTCGCGTGTAAGAGACTTGTAACTGTTGTCTAATCTGCGGCTATGTGTGTTACACTGTCAGTGTACACCCACACACTGACATAAATGAACTAAAATTTCGATGTTATTTTCGCTATTAATCCACTGTTTTCTTCAACCAAATATGTGTTGACGCAAATAATGACCAATATAAAAGCCAACAACAGTCATTTCAGTGTAAAATTATACTCTGTTTGCCCATATTTGTGCTAATACGTTTGTATGGAAAAGCGACCACCTTAAAGCACAAGATTACGTTACGTTGTGCTCTAAAATGCAAATCAACATTACCAAGAGCAAGTCTAATTTGTGTTACGTGGCTATGGTCTTGGAACGTGCCTAAGAAACGGGCGCTCGTACGATCCATTATATGAACGTGGACCTTAAATATTCATTCAGGCTGCCGGCGCTTGGTCATCAATATTTATAACCTGCTGCTGCATTGATAGAATAGCACTTCTCCAATAAATTTCTTGGGGAACAGTTTTATTTTGCGGTTAAACTATCAATTTTTATCACGTAGGTCCTTAAATTGATCTACCGATTTATTGCTTAATTCTTTATTAACTGCTATGATAGTCCGGGGTTTCGTCTGTTTCTCACGTGTCTCAGGTTCTTGGTCTCCCTTTGCGAACATATCTTGTGGAGCCTTTGATTGTGGCTGTTATGAGAAAGAAACATCAGTGATGGATATCCTTATCATTTTATTACTGGCACATTCATAGAGCCATGATGCCATGTCACCATCAAGCTTGTCTAGATACCTAGTTGATTTATGATGAAGAAGTTTCGCATTACAGCTCATATTGATAGGTTTTTGCATTCGTTACCTACGTTTTTAAACAGGTGACTAACCTCAGTTAATGTACTTCTCCTACCTATCTTGACTAGCGACCCTAGCAAGTCCTATCTCATTTATCATAACATGATTGCAGTTTTTATAACATGTTTAACTTGCTCACCTTATTGACTGAGCGACAGGTTCTCTGTCATGATTAGAATTTGCAGGCCATCTGCAAGTAATCCCCTAGGTTACTAGAATAGATCTTTTAATTACAAAGCAAGTTTTCAAAAATATTTAGACGCTATTATTGAAAATAGCGAAACTAGTAGCATTGCTCCAACAGTTCATCCACCGCGGTAGTACTACCATCTTACCTATTTCCACCGTCAAGCAGTAAAGCTCGGATTGCTGTGTTCTGTGTGGGTTATGGGTGCCGCGGGGAAATTACAGAGATTAATTAGTCGTCAACTTTGTGTCAAGCAAGGGGTCGGGCGCCGGGCAATGACACGTAGGGAACCTCTTTATCCAGGAATGCAGGGGGAACACAGGCATTCCCTCAGATAGCCCGCGTTCCCTCTAAATATCAGATGGGCCAGTTTTTCAACTCAATCGAA
This sequence comes from Operophtera brumata, assembly GCA_932527175.1. Lineage (NCBI taxonomy): Eukaryota > Metazoa > Arthropoda > Insecta > Lepidoptera > Geometridae > Operophtera > Operophtera brumata. The sequence goes on along the minus strand of OW052235.1, from coordinate 6,513,229 downwards.
TAAAAAACCAAAGTATTCAATGTTCACATATTTGCTTTTAGAATGTGATGTCTTAACTGGTATTCCGTAAGGCGACTAGTTTGACTGGATTGTCATGCCGTAATAGCTATTGACCAAATCGGAATTATTAAAATTAGAAAAGTGTTATTAGGTGTGTCCGGCCTAAGAATAGACCCATCCGTCGCCTCCCGTGGATGTCGTAAAAGTCGACTAAGGGATTACCCGGACTTGTTGATAAGATTCGTTGGTATAAGATTTGTCCTGGCTGGTAGCTTATTATGGAATGTGTTATTACTGGAAGAAAGCGTTAGCTGAGTCAGTCGTGGGAAGCAATGGCGGCGATGAGCTCACCACTTGTCACGTCTATATTCCACGATGGTGCAACCCACTGTGAAAAGAGGCCTATTGTTGCTCTGCCTACCCCTTCGGGGAAAAAGGCGTGTGTCTATGTATGTATGTATGTTATTAGCACTATTATTTCTAAAGTTTGATCATCATCATTATCAGCCTACAGAAGTCCACTGCTGGACATAGGCCTCCCCCATAGAGTGCCACGACGAACGGTCTTGACGAGGTCCACCCACCGATGTTGCGTTGGTTAATAAAGGTTCTCGAGTGGCGACCACAAGCACAAACGGGACGACGCATTAGAAGAATTCCCCGCCTCTCGAAAGACCCGCAAGACATTTATGGACGCAGGAAAGTTTTATACATCATACATAGACACACGCCTTTTTCCCCGAAAGGGTAGACAGCCTCAAATGGGCCTCTTTTCACCGTGGGTTGCACCATCGTGAGAAATAGACGTGACAAGTGGTGAGCTCATTGCCGCCATTGCTTACCACGACTAACTCTGCTAACGCTTTCTTCCAGTAATAATACATTACATAATAAGCTAGCAGCCAGGAAAAATCTTATAATTTTATAAGTTTATAGTTATTGAAAAATTACTTCTTCGGCTCCAAGAAACTTCCCAGAAACGAATAAATGTACTATCGCATTCCTAGAAGTCCCGATAAATTGTAAATGGTTATTCCTACCACAACTAACGTGACGTGCGTCAGTGTGATAAGAAATTCAGTAGGTACTGTTGGTCAATATCAACATTTACTTAGCTAGTTCAATGTTAAAATGTTTACTAAGCTGAAACGATACTTGGTACGTTGGCATATAATTGAATTCTAGACGATTGCAACGGTCTGCATTAATTGGTTTCGCGTGTCTGTCCTTGGCCTTAGGGGTAGGGCTTCAGCACGCAACCGGAACGGTTTCTTAGCTGATACTTCTCGATTATTTTGGAATATTACATGATCGTCACACACGGTTTATGATCTGCTGTTCATAAACGACCGCCGGAGCTGGTTTTAGTAGCACCTAGCAAATAATCCTTTAAATAAAAAATTAAGCTGTCACGCCGAGAAGATAAAGTCAAGTATTGTGTTGTCTAAATTTTATTGATTATTAATTTTCTGACATTGACTTTAATTATACAAAATACAAATACGATTTTAAATTTTAAATTTTGAATTAGATATTGTTAATCAATTTTATTTAAGATACAAATTTATATAATTTTATTTACATACAGCTTTTTTAATAATATGTTCGCGACCTTTCCTGTAAGTTGATAATTTACCAATAAATAGATAATTCCTGTAAATCCTGTTATTATAATCCATTTGTAAATGTAATTATTCTTGAATCTAATTAACGGAATGGCAATGAAAATGCACTGGTATGAATTCGATTACCTATTTGGTTGCAAGGTTGGAAACTACCTAACTAGAGTATCCGCATTTTTCTTGTTTTCATAGTGTATGGCCCAAGAATAGATCCCTCCGTCTCCTCCCGTGGATGTCGTAAAAACCGACTAAGAGATTATCCGGACTTGAATGTAAGATTCGTTGGTATAACATTTGTCCTGGCTGCTAGCTTATTATGGAATGTGTTATTACTGGAAGAAAGAATTAAGAGATACAGTCGTATGAAGCAATGGCGGCTATGAGCTCACCACTTGTCGCGTCTATATCCCACAATGGTGCAACCCACGGTGAAAAGTGGCCCATTTGAGGCTCTGCTTACCCTTTCGGGGAATAAGGCGTGTTTATGTAAGTATGTATGTTGTAAAATGTAAATTGGCTACGCATACGTGATTTTAAGGGCAAAATTATTTTTATCACAATGTGTTTTGTTATCTGTTATCGCTATTATCTCGCAAGATTACATTCTGTTGGAATCTTGCGGCACGTTTTTATGAGATCTGGTATTTTACGGCGACGAAACTAGATGATAAATATGACTTTGTAATTTACTAGTTTAATTTGGATTAATTGATGTTTTTCACTTAGGAATGATAAGGAAACTAAATATTGTCTCACTATCGAAATTTCTTATCTCACGGAAAATATAAAACTAAAACACGTATCATTTTCATTTTCTACATTATTCACGAGTGGAGTCAGGATAAGGAGCAGAAAGTCCCCCTCTTGTCCCCCCCCCCCCCCCTCCCTCCTCGCTACATCCTACTTCCTACTAATATTATAAACGCGAAACCTCTTTCACGTAAAAACTACTGCATGGATTTGGATGAAATTTGGAATGGAGATAACTGGACTCCCGGAATAACACATAGGCACATTTTTAACCCGATATTCCCACGGGATCGAGACTTACGCTGGTGAAACCGCGGGGCGCTGCTTGTCCACCATAATCATCAAAATCCGTTGAGTTAAATGGAACTCGGAATTTTTCCCGCGAGCGGGAAAAATCTTACAAAACATATCTAATAAATAAATAAATATAAATAAATAATGCTGCACAAGTTCACACAACATTATCTAGCCCCAAGCTAAGCAGAGCTTGTGTTATATGGGTACTAGTTAACTGATATACTTTATTCATTACATAGATAGATATTTTTTATTATACATAGAAAATACTCAGAACACCCTCAACAAATATTTGTTCCTAGGAATGTGTTATTTACTAGAATAAAGTGTTGGTCGAGTCAGACAAGGGGAAGCAATAGCGGCGATGAGCTCACCACTTGTCACGTATATATTCCCACGATGGTTTCACCCACACGGTGGAAAGAGGCCTTTTAAGGCTTTGCCTACCCTTTTGGGGAACAAGGTGTGTATGTATGTATGTATATATGTATGTAGAGAAGAACCTTTGTATATTTAAAAACCCACAGCTTTTAACTTTCTATTGTCTATCTATCAAATCAAATTAAATTTGGAAATAAGTAGTTTTGGAGCTAGGTGGTAACAAACCCAAGGATCAGAGAAAAGAAAAACTAAATTTACCGACTGCGCTCCATCGCCGGTAAACATGATGCAGGCCGTCCAAACGACAATGACCGAAATATTATTGCCGTAATATTCAATAGCCTACTTACTCGTTTTCTATGGTGCCGCTAAGTGTTTCGTCATAACTCAGCGTAGGCGCGTTCAATACACTGCAAAGCACCCTAGATTACCTAACACTTATACACACGTAGGCACTTATTACGCATCGCGTAAGCAAGTTCGCGCTAATCACGCTCTTAGAACTAAGAAGCCTCTAATATAAGTCGAGAGAACCTTGACGAATTGTTAAATTTGACACCTGCCTACACACAAATATTTGCTCAAACATGCGCGTGTATAATATTTGAGACTTGTCAAATTTATGTAAAATAACTTCCTTATGTGCTAGTGTAGAATATTATTATGTTTTGGTTAGTTACTGAATGTTAAAGGTGAAATCCAAAACAAATTTATTTATGTGTAACTAATGTTTACGGCACGGCATTCGGCGTAAATTTTTGTCTTTTAAAATCTTATGCAAACGGTACAAAATGCTAACGATTTCGCTCATTGTAATCTACGATTTAATGTTGCGTGACTACTCGGACTGGCCGCTGGCACTTTCCAAAATTACTTCATTCAAGTTTAATACCAGTTGGCGTTGTCAATGATTCACTAATTTTCGCTGCAAAATCGTTTTGTTTCACGTACAGTTGCAAAATGAGCGTCTGCAAATCGATCTTAAAATCCTCAAGAAGATACCAAACTGGGTCTAGCCATAGAAGTGTGAAGTAAAGAGATGGGTTGACTGGACTGTCAATGTTGCCGTTTTTTACCCCACTACTTTTTACACTCACAAACTTAAACACTAATTATTTTACTTACGTGTGTTATGTGATTCTTTGTGTCTTGCATTTTATGTTTTCACTTCAATTTTGCAAGGTATCACGGGAAGACGGCATTATGCCGCTAGCCGGAGAAATCGGGGCATCAACAGTTTTTTCCCGTTTTAAGCTGCTTTCTCCTCGTTAAATAAAGGAATGGGAACAAAAAGTTACCGAGTATCTTTGAAATGTTATCATCAAATTCTGTGTTTGATTTAATAATTTAACGTCGTAAATACTTTACAATAAACCCAAAATAGACCGCGAGTTTTTTTTTCTGACTTCTTGAATGACGGAAGAAGCGTATGGCCCATCTGATGTTAAGCGGCCTTTATCAATTTATTACCACATAGGTCACGTGCACCAAGGACGCGACCTTTGTGGCACTGAACTGCGCCCGCCACCCTGAGACAAAAATGATGAAAAATTTCATGCGCCTTTAATTTAACCAGCATCCGTACCCTTCAAACCGGATCACAGCAATGTGAGCACTACTACTTTGCGGCAGGAATAAGGCGAGTGAATGAATTTGAGTAATTTTCTCAAATCCTTGCGACACACGCCACGCCTCCTTACCAGTTCTCTTTACTTCAGATTTCTATGCTATCTGCACAGCACGGCACTGCATGTATCAACTATCAGAATCAAGGCTCACTGTGTGTGTGTGTGTGTATGTGTTTGTGTGTGTGTACGCAGTGTACTCATTTCTCGCATTGACTTGTCCTAAACCGCAAACAAGCTAACGGTGCTAGAACGAGAAATGGAAGTATCCCTAACTGAGCCACACAAGTTCACACAACACAATAAAACAATAATTCCCACTCTTGAATACATAAACACAAAATTGCAGCCATAATGTACAGCCATTGTACAAAGAGTCAAGTTTCAATACGAACGTGTAATATTTTACTATGAAAACGTGATGTTTCGCTACACAACTAAAGAGGAAATAACTGGTATTTATTACCAGCACGCAACTTGAAAAGTGGCTGTAGTATTTACTGTAGAAGTAGGTTATCGGCCATTCAATCCGTTTATTGAGATTCAAACCAAATATAGAATTTAGTACTACATCCATATTACACACTAGCAACTCGCCCCGGCTTCACCCCCAAACCACCAATCTATCCACACACCAAATACCTACCATCAAAATCTGGTAAAACAGTTCTCCCCCGAAACCCTATGTTTCTCGCTCATAACTTAGCTTTAGCTTTCTATAGAGATGTTTAATTTATTTCATCAAGGTTCAGTAAGTTGTTTTTTAGATCCATTACAAACAAACAATGTTTGCTCAAACCTCTAATATTAGTGTAGATAAACTATAACGTACGTGGCTCTGAAACAACCGCTAACAATTTAAAATTGCTCGTAGAAACTTTAAACTTCTGTAGAGACTGCTCTACCGTCCCATATTCAGATACTTTAATCCAACTACCCGGTTTCATGTTCGATTGTCGATTTTCTTTAGAGCTCCTTCCAGGTGGAAAACTGGAAATGGCTCTTCGTGTCGCTGCCTTTATTGCACTTCAAGCATTCTTGTTAGCAGGCTACAGCAGGAATACGTTATTCGAACCTCATTCCGTACATTCGTTCTGTTTTAAAGTGCCGTTGTTTTCAGAATAAAAACATAAAACCTGTTCGCTTCCATTGTTTTAATTGGCCCTCTAAAGCAACTATAATAAAGTTACAAACAACACTCACAGTGTACTCGTAATAAACACTTTTGACACTATTTCCCTCTCCGTGTTAATGTACCGGTGGGTAACGTAAACCACATGACATCATTCGCCTGTGCCGCGCGACTCGCTTACTAAATCTAATAGGAAAACTTTTAACAGACCTTTTGTTACTCAAAATTCGATTTACATCTCGTAAAAGTTTGATTACGTTGTAATCGTACACAGATGTCGTAACAACTTGTTTTTCTGGCAATAAACTTGCAAAGAAAACAGACACAAACGTACTGAACTTTGCCTTTTATACTATAGGTATATAGAGATTATAATGTCATAGTGTTGTGTTGCTGTATTTTGCATAAACTTCTTTGTTTTCGTTTCCTTCGCTTTCCACCAGCAGATAAAATCTGTTTCAATAGACGGAAGCAAAAGGACCATTTAAAGTCATTTGCATCTCAAGTTGAGACATTTGCATTTTCATTGAAATCTTTGCTTACTCCATTCATTACTCAGCTCTATTGTGGTACTAAGTACAAAATCATGAGCATGATTCATAGATCTTTCATCATCTGCGACTTGAAAGGAGAATGTCAACAAATCGCGGACTATGTTGCATACCAACCAACACTTAAGGTTCAAATTTAAAAATCTCAGATAAACAAAGTAATCCAAAATAACTTATTTTTAATCTGTGACTCTAGTAGACATATACACACGCCTTTTTCCCTGAAAGGGTAGGCAGAGCGTTAAATGGGCCTCTTTTCTTCTTCTTTTCTAGTCAACTAATTTTTTTTATTTTATTTTTTTATTTTTATTTTTATTTTATTTATTACATAAAATTCTTTAGTTCTCAAGCCCGTATTTCATGAAAGAACATGGATAATATTGCAACTTTTATTTTTGAATTCCTACAAGATAAATCACGATTAATTTTGACAACAGTATATTTAATCGAAATACGGCTCGATACACTCTTGGGCATTGTCCTTTACCAAAGAGAGAAGGAGACTACGCTACGGTCAGACTATTGTTGTATTTGTTCTGTTGTCTACCTGTGGTCTGCGATCTTCAATTTTGTATCGAAACGCAGAAATATTGAGAAATGTACGACAACGCTGTCTGAATACATTTAGTCCGGTTCTTCCAACCTAGGCCTATCTTTGTTGTCTATATATGAGTCCTTCATCTAATGCCAACGGGTCCCCTGATTAACCGAACTCGTTTAAAACTTTTCTGCTCTGAAATGAGTGTTTTAAAGCCAATCTCCTGTTCTACCGATGTATAATGTCGTTGCTATGCCGCGCCGGTCGGATATTGCGCTCTTACGGAGTCGTTGCTTCGCTTAATGCGTTTCCGATGTGACGCAAATGGGATGTTTTGTGCCTCCGCAACTTGCCGATGTGCAGGTGCGAATTGTCGGTTAAACTGGGACGGTATACTGTTCTCTGTGTAGTCGTTATGGGATGACAATTGACCTGGAAAATGGTTACGAGGCCAGCGTATGTTTTGCGTTAATTGTTTTTAACAGTTTCATGTTATACCGTTCAGACACCGGTATTCATAGGTATCTCCCATAGTAATTGACTCTGGTAGATCAGCAAACGATGTTTCAATATCAACCCTGGGAGGTTCAAGTAAAGAGTGAGTGCACATTAATACTGAGTAGTTCATGTTCGATCCATTGAGAATGATCCATTGGACTTTGGTCGTCCTGTTCGATCCATTCAAATTTGTAGTTGTGCCTACAATTTCAACCTTATTTACCTACATATTTAAATGGCTTTTCTGCCTGGACGAGGTTCTGAAATTAGTCTTTACCAATTTTTCCAAATCCAATAGTGAGTGTAAATGTAATAATTATTATGGTTTTAATATCTGGCACTAGACTATTGAATCGAAATTATGTGAATGACTACCTCCACCGTAGAAATTGACATCACATTTCTATGACCTCCACGATAATTCCTAAATACACCGATTCAAACTTCTGCATTGTACCGGGGTTTATCCTGGTGGAAACTAAATCACGGCCATAAATTGTAAAACCAATGCGTTTAGACGATTTATGTTCGAAATGTTTCCAAACTCTAGTTGGGGAAACGGTGGTATTAACTAGTCTATGTTAAAATAGACTACTCCTTGTTTATAGCTCATGAATTAGTGAAGTAACATGTCTGGTTTTAAATACTCGTTGAATTTGCGACGGTAAATGCATAAAATATTGTGTTCGTGAGTTTTCCCGAGAGCTAGCTTCAAAGATAACAGGTGTGCTACAACACTGTTGGCTCCAGGTGTTCAGGTAACCTTGTTGTGTTTGTGCGGAATTTGTTATTTTCACAAAAGCTTATCTTTAAAGCAAGGAAGCAAAGAGTTGTTGTATCGCGATAACACCCTTATCGTTACTTCAGGCATGCGACAAAATCTTATAATAAAAGTTTAGAGATGATTTAATTCACTATGTGGATGTTTTGCACATTTATTACTGCGTGTATGTTTTTATTACGTTCTTGAATATATTTTACAAACGACTATCTTACTTTTTTGCTTATTCTTATGTAGGTTACGCTGTTTATGCTGGTCCTCATACACAATATAGTAGGTTTTGTCCTTTGTTGTTAAAATCGTTTGTTAAATCTATTCATACGCTTTAGTTATTTGTAGGTTTCGGTGTGTCGTTTGGAAGAGCGGTTAGTCTTTATTTGCATTTTTTTTAAATTCCTTCTGGAATAGTTTGTCCGGGAAAGAACTACTGCCTTACATATTCCTGCTGCCAAGCGGTAATGCTAGCATTGCTGTGTTTCGCATTCTCAGGGTGGTAGGCGCAGTGAAAGGACAGGTGTAGGGGGTGTCCTAGGTAGATATGACCTACGAAATATTGCGGTTGTTTGGGCAGGGCTAGCGCTTAACATAAGGTGAACCACCAGCTACAAGTTCCGTAAATAAGTAAATAAATAAAAAGCTCATGGCGTCCTCGTTAAGATTCCTGAACAATGTCATTGAAAAATATCTGATTATGAGTTGAAGCGAATCTTAATTTCATTCGATAAGATTACCTGCAATCAAAGATTAAATAATGCTGCAATACAAGCAACATACCAGTGCCCGACGCAGTAAAAATTCGGCATTATTTTAGGAAGCTTCCTGTTGGGGTGTAGGTTCGGTCTGCTCCTGAGTACAGCCCAAAATTATAAGGCCTCGAGAACCGTATGAAATCCACACGAGTAACGACCACCTGGTTTCAAAACCGGTCAAGTGCGCGATGAACCCCCTGGTTATACGTACGTGATTGGTTCACCTAACTCTGTATACGCACCAAATTTCAAAGTTTTTGTCAAGTAGTTTCTGAGAAATAAGGCTGTGAGAGACAAGTAGATAGGCAGACACGAGAGTGATCCTATAAATGTTCCGTTGGTACCTTTTGAGCTACGGAACCCTAAAAAGAATAATAATGTAATGTCGATGTTTTTTTTGCTGTTCTGTTATATCGGCTAATGCTATGTAATGTATGGATATATCCTACAAAAGGACCTAACGGACCGTAAACCAAATAATGTATGTGGGCCGCATTGCCTAATGTCGAACGTTTATGGTGATGCGTAGCACTGCCGTAAATGCATGGAATGTCTGTAGTCCAGAAAGGTTGGTATTCATAGCACGGCCACGCGGGCGGTGACTCCTCAGGCAGTACACGGTGCCATGGCCCCCGTCTGCTCACTGAATACTAATGCCTCCTATTGTGCGTCCGATGCCAGATACTCGACGTTGCGGACCAACGAAAGTTTTGTAACGCCTTTGTTTTGCTGACTTTCGCGCTTTCCACAAACTCGAACATTCATTTGACAGATGGCCTGTGAGATTCCAGCTTGGCTCTTGACCTTATGTTGACAGTAATTGATGCTACTTGCTGTCTTGTTTAAGTTAAGTTTAAAAAAAATGGTTACGTTTGACAAGGATTGAATAAAAAAGTATAGCTATACCGTTTAGCAACCCATCAAGGGCTATTTACAAAACAATAGTTTACGGTTATCTGATGATGAAATACCCTCAGAACGGTGTCTTCGAGTATACAGTTAGCGTGGTTGGTAGAGATGTGGTCGCGAGTTGTGCTGCGTTGCGCCGCGCCGCTGGCTCGCGCCACCGAAGCAGCGGCTGCTACACGCTCCGCTGGCTGCTTGCCGCCTGCATGCCCGCCTCACCCCCGCGGTCCCTTGCGAAAAAATCATAATGCAATCGTCAGGACGGCTGGCGTGGAACGCTCGGCAGCCGTCCGCAGCACGCAAACAGTCTACATTCAAATGCGTTGATACTCACACGCCGTCCATCACGATGGATTACTCGTGCCGGGAAACCGATTTCTCTTGAGGTACTTACGCATTGGTGCGGAAATTGTGTGCAAGTGACCACAGTATCGTTTCGTTTGACGCGATCAAAGTTGCCATTGAATCTTGTCTATTCAGTGATGTTAACTTCTTGGTTGCTTGTATTGATTAGATATCTGATGATGTTTTCCATTTGGTGATCTTGAACTGTAAACAATCAAAAGTGATACTACTTTTTCCTGCAACATGAAGTATTGCAAATTGTGTTTCACTCAGTGCTAGTCACAGTTAATTCCTCATCATAGTCGGTAGCCACCTATCACTTCGCCTTCGATCGACATTGAACCAAATTGTCTTTCGCAAAGGCTATGAAATAGCGTCAAGTTCGTTGACGGACCTTTTTCGGTGAAACAATTGTCCATCAAATATAAATTAATTCTTTACGCGTCTCGATTGCGTCCGGTGACGGCGGCTTTCGAAGTGACCATGTTTTCAAACAGTCTTTCCACCGTGAACAGTGGCCTGGATTGCTCGCTACTGACTGGTAGTCGATAGGAAAATTGCGCGCTATCTTCAAAGTGTAAAATTTTATGGACTCTGTCGATTGGTTAATTACAATTATCACCGTTTTAGGAGATAAGGTGGTGATCTGATACTAATGGAATTTCGATTGTTGTCAGTGTGCGACCATTTTTGGTGTGATGAGGTGTTTGGTGTTTTAGACAGTGTTTGTGCGTGAAGCAGAAGTGTTTTGTACCATGTGGGGTGCTGCGGTGTCGAACCCACCGTCTCATTATCATTATGTCCAAGGAACTGGACCGAGTGGTCCAGGCGGTCCTATCCTTGCGGGGCCTAACACGAGGCACTTGAGACCTCAGTCTTCGTATTCCCTACCTCACGGGAGTAACGGGCCCGGGAGGTGGAGCTGGTCGAGCAGCAATGTGTCGTCATTTGACCGGAGGCAGTTGAAAGTGCCCCCACAGCCTGCGCGGCCGGCGCCAGTGCGGCCGTCACACACCAGATACACTGGGACTAATGTGAGTTTCATATCGTATTTCGAAACCAACTTATTGTGCTTGCAAATTGATACAGTAATGACCACGTTGCATTTCCTGGCATTGCATTGAGCTGGTTTCATGTCCTGATGCAATGCGTGTGAGGTGATCCGATTGGTCATTCGTATAGACTCTATACTATAGAGGTGTTATTTATTTCCTGATTTATCGCAATATAGCAGTGCGTGTTGGGTGTCAGTGCACGCGTCATACGATGATAAAAACGGACTCTCTTTCCCCTACTAGATAATCTAATCAAAGGTACCATGATTATCATATAATGCATGCAATTATATGATAATCATCTTAGATCAAAAGTTAAAGGATTAGCGAATTCTTACTTCCTCTATTAGCTATGATCTAAAAGAATTTCGAAATGAAGTCACCGTGATTACTTTAATATTCAGACACAACATAATTCATACTGATAATGATACTGTTGAGGCAACAGAAAGAGTGTTTATTTATTTACGTAACTGTTTAATAGATCTAGAAAATAAAAACTAGTTCTCATAGCACACACCGTTGCCCTTTTATAGAGTATCGGTGTAAGACTGTTTCCTATATCGGGTCGTATCTAATGAATAGCAAATGTACTCGTAACCGAGGCTGTTCTCGTTACGGTACTTGTACAGTGACACAATACGTCAACATTATTCACGACATGCGTGATACGGAACTAAAAGAAGTCGGTTAAAAAGTTAATTTAAACCCCGTCTATTTTCAGTGTTCCTTTCCAATCGGAAAAAGGGTCACTTATGGTGTCCTGTAGGGCCCCGAAGCTAATAACTCTATTCACGACTAGATTTTGTAGTTTATCAGTTTCCCATCCCACTAATTTCCATACAAATCCTTGAGTTCATAAGAAACCATTTTTTTTATACTTCTTGGAATTTCATGGCCACCTGGTGTTAAACGGTACCCTCTACCTATGAACAGTGCATTATTACATAGGTCACGTCCACTTAGGACGCACCCTATGTGGCATTGCACTGCGCCCGCCACCCTGAGACATAAAGATGAAAGTCTCATGTGCCTGTAATTTCACAAGCAACCATACCCTTCAAACCGGAACACAGCAATGCGAGCATTATGCTGCTTTGCGGCAGAAATAGGTATGGTGATAGTGTCAAGCCGATATTACCTAGCGTACTAGTCACGAGCCTATTCAATCTATGCGCCATTTGCTCACCTGCCCCTAGTGCCCTACCACCTGCACAAATGACGACCTGAATAAAGCCACAGAGAACGCAATTACAGTGGCCAAATTTTATTCAACTACTGTATAAAAAACAAAACGGTGAAACATTGACACGAAAGAAGAAGAAGAAGAAGTCACGTGTACAAATGTCATGGGGTTCATATCCAAAATAAGAGCAAACTTTTGTATGCAGGGGCTCAAGAGCCCCCGCAGTAAGATTATTCAAGCCCCTGCAGCTTTATACGTAAAATTATTATTTTCTCTTTACCGTGACTTTTAATTTTGCATACTTTAAACTTTTCGCATAAATCTAATCTTTTAAAAGGTTTTCTTCGAGTGTTAAATACAAAAGTTTTGATGAGTTTGGTGGTATCATCAATTTAATTAAATTGGGGAGATTATGTTGAATAAGCGAGTATTTTATTCGGGATCTCTATTTGCGAAAAATGTAAACGAGAAGTTTAAAAGCTGCCTGTTCATGTAACAAATTATAACTATTTCATATAGCAAAAACTTAACCTGCTAGTAGGTATATGGTTCCACCTGTTTGTGGTCAAATCTCGCAACGTTCCACCCAACAGATTGAGCTGAAATTTTGCATACCTATCTGCCAAGTTACGATATGACAATACAATGTTATGGTGATAGCGAGATGATCAGATGATGGAGACGGAAGGTGGATAACGATACTCCTCGATGATTAGTAGTAGCCTTAGGAGTATACACTCATTTTTGTCAGCTAACGGTTCTGATCACAAATTTGACAAAATATTGTCATGAAAAAAAAAAAAAAAAGAACTACGTTCGTGTTACCAGTTCTGTCTTGGACACATTGCGTTAAAAAAAGTATTAGATTTACGTATGGTGTCCCTGGAAAGGGGTGTAGTGATCATTGTAAAAAACGTCAAATAATATGGTTCACAATGTTAAAATGTTCTTTTAGTGGATTTCGTCGGCGTTCCTGTTATCTTTTAGACCGCCTCATCTCTAAAATGAACTCGTATTTTTACAGACTCGCGTGGAAAATTGGCCAACCAAGTCAATAAGCCTTTTTGTTCGTACAGCATTGAGCCTTTCGCTTTATCATCGCCTTTTAACTGAGCCTTTCGCTTTATCATCCCCTTTTACCAAGGAATAATGTAGTTATGTTTCTACGTAGGCACATTTTTAACTGGTTTTGGGGACTGCAAAGTAACCTTTATTCGATCCTATAAAGTTTAACAGGACTACATATTCCGAGAATTTTATTACAAGATTCTCAGTATGTAAATTCAATTCACCGAACTGGGGATTAGTCTGGGATCTAAAACAACTTTATCATGCTCTCTGGAACAAACTACCAGCGCTTGAGATTTTGCTAAGACCGTGATTACAGTCTCAATATGCAGGGTGTCTCTCATTGGCAGTCATGTCACGTGCCGGCATGCCTCTTGCCGCAACCCGGATTATCCGGACCACGTGCTGCACTCATCGCTCTGGTCCGAATAAACTATCGTGCTTTCGCTGCTAACTGGATTTACGTTCACCCCCTTCGTTTGCATTCAGTTACCCGGCATACCATTCATCATCCGTTTCAGTACATATTTTTAAGAATAATAATTGTGTAACATAGTTACATTTTTACTAATAATTATGGGTAGTATTTAACCACACACCAGTTAAATCCTTGTATTTTTTAAACCAAATGTTTTGTCCGATTAAGAATACATAAGCATCAAAATAAATCAAACTGTTAATGCGTGAGGCAAAAGTGTTTCGGTTTAAAGAAATATATCCTCAAAAAGATTGTCACTTAGGTACATGAGAAAAACATTTATCTTATAGTACATTAAACATATAACTAGGTCGTTCGAGTTAGTAAACAGGTAGTAATTGTACATTATTTGTAGTAAACTAGGTATGCAAATTTCAAAACGAAATAAGTTTTTTTTGTTAAGAATGTCTTAATATTTTTTTAACCCCATCTTTTCTATACTATGGCACGAGATAAGCTCGTGATCCCATTTTTTTTAAAATTTTCTCCAATAATATATAGAGAAATACTAGAAGAAACTTCGTATTTTATATAAGCTTCACTTATTTCCGTAAATACGTCACGTAGCAGTCTGCGCTGCATCTTCCATCGCGGAGCCTTGACTCCGGAACGGCAATGTCATACAAATGCCAAGAGGTCTTATCTCAGTTGAATTATTTAGTGCTCTCGAATAATGCTCTTGAATTCCTACAGCTTTAATAAAATAAATTACATTCGCATAATAGCCGCATATAAATAGCATTCATTGTGAAATTGCTAATGCATGCCGGCACCATATAATAAGATTATTGCAGTCACGGAGATAAGAGAGCTTGGACTGAATTTGGTTTCGTGCTCACCTTTATTTCCCTTCATATTTATTTAATTTAATTTACAATTTAACATAAGTGTCTGAAAAAACTTATCTATTACTACTATTTGTGTTCTATTACGCAATGTTTTTTCTTCAATGCTTATTTCCGCCAGTCCAATTTATTTTTAAATCGACACTGATCGATATTACTCAATTCAAATAAATGATTAATGTCTATATTATCTAATATTATCTATTATCTATCATGTTTTTCTAACAATTATAAATTTATCGCTTATTATCGAATTACAAAGAATTAATTTAATGATAATTTTTAAACGTGTTTTTACATTATCATTAATTAGTCATATTATGCTAACCACATAATGATTTTGCAATACCCGGACTTGTTTGTAAGATATGTTGGTATAAGATTTGTCCTGGCTGGAATGTGTTATTACAAAGAAAGCGTTAGCAGAGTCAGTCGTGGGACGCAATGGCGGCGATGAGCTCACCACTTTTCACGTCTATTTCCCACGATGATGCAACCCATAGTGAAAAGAGGCCCATTGAGGCTCTGCCTACCCCTTCGGGGAAAAAGGCGTGTGTATGTATGTAAAAGCTAAAGTTTATAAAAAGATTTATAATATGTAACTTTGATCGCTAAAAGAAGGACACTGAAGCTGAAATGTCCCAAAAATATCTCAATTATTCTGCCCGACCGTGTGCGTGAATATTTTACATCGCTCTATGAATAATCACTCATCATCGCTTTGAACATTATATTTGCGTATAAATAAGGAACGCGTAACGCTTCGCTCATTATTTTCTTCTCAACACGGTTAATTACTTCCATTCTCCTTCTTCCACGTGTCTTGTAAATCAAGAACCGAGTTGCCAGCCTGTCTTAGGCTGGATGATGCTTATCAGTTCAGAATTCTCCAAGTTTTTTAGGATCTATCCATTGAATTTCGTCTCGAGAAGTGTTTTTGGTATTGTTAGGGTTCAGGATAAAATAATCGCACTAAAGTCTGGTTTCCAAAATTACACTTTTACTAAAGTTAACATTAATTCACTCTTTACTTTGACTGTACTTCACTACACTGTTCACTAATTAGGTACTCTGATATCTTCATGATATGATAATCACTTGATTTATTCTCACTGAAAGCCAATTCCAGCTTGCAGCCAAACTGACTCCTCTTCGAGCGAGTCCCACTTAAAGTGAGCAAAGAGATCTGAAACGTACTAACGGACATTCAGTAGAATTCTCTCGAAACATCCAAAGGAGAAATACATGCGTCCTGCTCTAACAACAGATATAGCTAGTAATTCAACGTCCACTCGTCAACAGATGACACTAGCAACTCTACATTTCCTAAAACACGTCTATTCGTCACAAGATGGCGCTAAGAGGTTCTAAATACGTTTACTCCAATAGGTCGGCATAACAGTATATGTGTACTTAAAGATATTCTTATCTTTTTTACAGAAGGTCGACCCTGAGCTGATCTTCACGAAACAGGAGAAGATCGGCAAGGGCTCATTCGGCGAGGTGTTCAAGGGCGTTGACAACAGGACCCAGCAAGTGGTCGCCATAAAAATAATTGACTTGGAAGAGGCCGAAGATGAAATCGAGGACATACAACAGGAAATTATGGTGCTGTCGCAATGTGACAGTCCATACGTCACTAAATATTACGGATCATACTTAAAGGTGAGTGCCAATGCCGACCAGTTATAGATGGAAATATCTTGAATCTTAATTGCATCCACTCTGATTAATATTAATAAAAAATTAATGAAAAAGTACCCTATGTGAATATTATATTAAAGCTGAAAAAGCGATAACCTGCTTGCGTATTAATAGTAATACTTACACATATAAGATAAATCTCAAGGAGTATATTGCTTCGTCCCGCGGCGAACGGCATCAATCATTGTCTGTGAAACCGGGTCTTCGTCTTCTTATCTCATGAAGGGCCTTTGTAAGAGACAAGGATCAAATGTAATGTACTCCATTACGCAGTTCTGCGGTGCCGTAAATTATTTGCTTCGGGTCAGGGCCCCCATTTGGACATTATTGGACTGAATCAGCACGTTTTATTAACATTGTCATTTCGTACCCGATTTCTAGGAGAAAAGTAACTTACGAAGCTTGTTTTACCCAAGGAGGGTAATGTTTTTCGGTACATCTGTGCCATTGTCGCATCCTGTAGCCTAAACGGCTTCATAGATTTTGATAAGTGAGGTTTCATTTGATTCGTCTTGACCTCGAGAGTGACATAGGATACTATGAACTGTAAATAAATCGAACGTGGTGTCTTAGCCGCCATATTGGAATTCCGATGAAACACAACATATGAAAACATAAGCAAGCTGGTCAAGTGGGGTGTCATATGAAAGGGCTTTGTTTGTTAATTTCATCACTGGATCTAGACTACGGAACTCCTCGATAGATAATAGTTACCGTGGTCCGCGGTAGGTATTATGGATTATAATGCTTAGGAGTTAGGTATTAAGGTCGTGTTTGTTGGGCCCATTTTGATCAGCTCACAGTTCTGATAAGTAATTTTACTATCATATTTTTTTTTTTTTTTCGCAGTATGTTGTTTGTTTGTATTTTATAATTTATCTTGTTATTATTATGAATATCGGTTAATCGGGGTTGACTCATGTCGCGTGACATTTAATCACCTGGAGTTCAAAAAGCGTGATGTACAATCACTGTGTTTTCAGAGTACCTATAACCTACACCTGACGACCTCTGTGGCGCGGCGGGCGAACGTTCGCCTGCGACGCAGGAGGTTGCGGGTTCGATTCCCGCCTCGGAACAAATATTTGTCCGATCTGCAGATATTTGTTCAGGGTGTTCTGGGTATTTTCTATATATAATAAAATATATCTATCTATGTAATATATTGTATCACGTGTATCAGTTGTCTAGTACCCATAACCCAAGCTCTGCTTAGCTTGGGGCTAGATAATGTTGTGTGAACTGTCCAGAAATATTTATTTATTATTTATTTATTTACACAGTTTTGCATTGTTGTTTACGTTTACTCAGATGGAATATCAGAAGCCACCGCGTTTTGCCGACATAAAATAACCGCCTAGGATACATTATACCCACCATTTTGCGGAATTGCCGCTGTCTCTTTTGTAATTGTACGCCCGTGGTATCTATTCGCGGGTCTAGGTAATGGTACATGGTAATGTCGTGACTGGGTGAAATAAGATTTCACTTTGTAATCAGAATGCAATTTCAGCTAGGCCACGTTAAGTGCGTTATTGAAATCGACGCAAGATTAATCTCTTGTGTAATGCTCTCTGTACTACAGTACTTCGAATGTCACGAAATTTGTAACAGAAATTACCGTGGAACATTCGCCGGATCGCGTAATTCGTTTGCGTGCTTCGCGTCGATGTAGTTAAAACGAAGCCCGTCACGAATACTTCGGGGTCAAACTGAGATCACGGCATAAATACCTGAACCGGTTATTTTTATTAGAATCTTGTTGCACTCCCAATAAGATTACCTTACCTTTTCTCATATTTATTATACGGAACGACTGGTTTTTATGCAAAAAAACATATTCTGACTGCAAAAACTGAGCCCCGCTTACTGCATTATTAATAATATTATTAATAATTAATAATGCTGGACAGTTCACACAACATTATCTAGCCCCAAGCTAAGCAGAGCTTGTGTTATGGGTACTACATTCAACATTAATACAACATATTACATACTTAGATATTTTTTATTATACATAGGAAAATACCCAGAACACCCTGAACAAATATCTGTGATCGCACAAATATTTGTTCCGAGGCGGGAATTGAACCCGCAACCTCCTGTGTCGCAGGCCAACCTTCGCCCGCCGCGTCACAGAGGTCGTCATCATCATCCTATTAAGATTATTTTGTAAACAAATCATGATTTTCGTAGATGATAAATCACTTATAAGTGCTGCCCTAAACATAGCCGACATACATCAGAATCGTAGAAGTACGTTAACACGAAATGTTGTGGCCATTAATCATGACGTGTACTCATTGCCGGTCTTTTCAATCGATCCGCGATGAATAAGATGTTTGCGAATGTTACGCATTTGGAAATAATACATGTACCAATAGTAGATAGACGATTCTATTCTGGGGACCAAAACAGCCAATAGATACTCGGAAACATTATCTGAAAACAGTCAATAATTACTCTGAAAAATTTATCTTATATATAACCCACAGTCGAACTTATTTTGGGCTGAGATAGAAGAACGGTGGAAGATCTTAAAAACTGTCAATGTCGACACATGGCAAAAACCATCACACAAATCCTGGATCAACGAAGAAAAATAACTTATCGATCTATTGGTTTGGTTTTGTTTTTTTTTGTTTTTGGTTTTGGTTTTCGATGCCACTGAACACTAACAACAACCTCTTTCATCGTTGGTGGTTGAAAGATGAACTCAAAAGTTGTTAAGACTGGGTGAACATGCCTTTTAATACTTCCTGCATAAATTGCACCAGTAAAATAAACAATAATCCGATATGGGCGTTTGAAAGCATTCATGCTGAGCCTGTGGACCCTCTCAAGCCGAGTAGAATGCGTGGCTTCCAGCCAGCAGGATAGACAATAATGTCTGGTCTGTTATGATCGATATTTGCATTTTTATTGTTTCTCGCCGGGTCCTATTTTATTAACCCCCGACGCAAAAACGACGGTGTGTTATAAGTTTGACGTGTCTGTGTGTGGTGTGTGTGTCTGTCTGTCGCATTGTAGCTTCCGAACAGATGTACTGATTTCGTTTTTGTTTTGTTTGAAAGGTGAATTTTTCGGGAGTATTCTTAGCTATGTTTGATCAAAATCGGTTCAGCCGTTTCATTGCGTTGAGGTTTTTTTTTAATTTTTACAAAATTAATTACTTGTTCATATGTGACTGAGCCGTGATTAATGTTCGCTGCTGGAACAGGTTATTCCGCAAGTTAACGGTGTGTATTTTAAACTAGCCTTTTGCCTGCGGCTTTGCACGCGTGGTGCCGAGATAATAAGCAAGCCCTCTCCTAGCCACCTCTTGCCCCACCCTCCAGCATCAATCCATACACCAAATATCATCAAAATCAGCTCAACCGTCACGAAGTTGACACTAAGTTAGTGGCACTAGCATAACGCGAGCGTATCCACGGGCGGAAGTTAATAAAACATAGCATAGTACTCAGGGATAATGTAGCTTCCTGCTAGTGAAAAAGTTTTCGGAATCGGATCAGTAGTTCTGGAGATTACCCCCTACATAGAGACTAACAAAAAAAATTGTATAGATTTGGGGTCACTTTACTTTTTATCTGTACTCTAAAATAACAATCGTTTTGCATAGAAAACCAAAGCTTCCTGAATAAAAAAATCGGTTTTCAATTGAGATTAACTTTACTATACCTTCTAGTACTATAGGACATAAACTTGTAATGAATATGCGGTATCACAATTTGTACTATTGTTTATTCTGTGGTATCACTCAAACACATTTAAATTTCTTGGTCTCCGACTCGGAACGTTGTCTTACGAGTTTAACAGGTTGAATGGAAAAAATGGGTAGACGGCTAGTACTTACACTACTAACTGGTTATCCATCAACATATTAATTCTTCAAAGAGCCATATCGACAACAGAGTCCGGTGGAGTCTGGGTTTGATGCGCTACATTTCCCAGTTCGCTCATCGCGAAATGCGTGCAGGCAACATTGCAATCTTGACACACTTTCAAACGCTGTTGGTATGCCTGTCTTGCAAAATACGATGCAACGTATGTGCGAATATAAGCAAACCTACTTACATCTACAACTAGTCGTTATCTTCAAACGTAACCGCAGAAAATACCGCAGCAAAAATATGTCATGTCGAAACTTTTTCACTTTTATTTTTTTTTCGCTTTCAAGTTTGCATTTTAAACGGACCGCGGCAAAGTTGCTTAATGATGAATTGTGGAATAACATAAACACGCGTGTCTGGCGTATGAAAGGTGATGATTTTGTACCTTCTTTACTTGAATTATGAAAGAGGAACTGAAGATTACGTGTACGCGATTGTGACATGACAACCTGTTCTGTGAGTGTTCCTCTTTACGTTGAATTGAATACATAACCTTCTTCAAACCTGCGCAAGGACACCTCATATTTTGAAGAGTAATTAGCATTTTATACCTCAAACTAGTTGTACACCCACGTTCACAAGCACGGTGACTTTCGGGAATTCCTTTCTTAGTGCGCCCGTGGACCACAAAAGGAATGTACCTACACTCCAAATTTCAAGTCTCCAGGACTTACGATTTAGGCTGTGCGTTGTCAGTCAGTCACGCAACGATTTTATAATGATAGCCTTGTTGTGATTTAACGAATAAAATACTTATTACTTGCTACGTACTTGCAAACAAATCAAATAATTGTAAATTATTTTATCTGTGGTAAAGTTAAATAAGCGTCGCAATTCGGCGATATTATTTAGCAAAGCTTGAACAGCTCTGCTGTCACGCACGTGCGTGATGCGAGGACCTACGACAGTCCGCCACACGTTGAATGTCATTGACCATGGGTAATTTGCACCATTTAAGCTCATAATTATGTTTACCTTAGGCAACTTAATGTTGTTTACGCCAAATGTTTTTTTTTTTTTTTTTTTTTTATAGCAATGATTGACCTTTTTTTTGACCACGATCTCACCTGTTGGTAAGTGACGATGCGGCCGAAGATGGAGCACAAAGGTCTAGAAGGCACCTATTCAAAATAAAATATTATATTATTTAATATTATTCTATTATTCAAAATAAACCTTTGCAATGCAGTGTTCTTAAATTAATCTATGATCATGTACTACTCGTGCTACGTTTAATTATCTATGGACGTCAAATTATCATGTCTTGTGCGGTTTACTTAAGTTATATCATCATCAACCTAGTTATAGAGCTTCTTTGTGAGAGAGTTGTCCGGGAAAGTACTACCACCATACCTATTTCTGCCGCAAAGCATTAGGTCCTGCTTGCATTGCTGTGTTCCGGTTTAAAGGGAACACAGTGAAATTACAGGCACATGAGACTTTTCATCTTTATGTCTCAGGGTGGCGGGCACAGTGAAATGCCACATAGTGTGCGTCCTAGGTGGGCGTGACCTGTGAGGTAATGCACTCTTCATAGGCAGAGGGTACCACTTAACATCAGGTGGGCCATCTGCTTGACCCGTCATTCCAAGTAATATTAAAAAAAACCTACAGAAGTTCAATGCTGGACATATGTCACGACCAACGGCCTTGCTTCTCCTCCATCCACAGACTTCCTGCGACCTTGTAAAGTCGCACAGCGGGCTTAGTGAGAGCAGTGCTCAAGTTCACGATGGACCTCGTGAGTATGATCCCGGAGTATCACTAGTCACTACGTGATAGAATCCGTAATGAGGAGATCCGTAGAAGAACCAAGATCACCGACATAGCTCTCAAAATAAGCAGGTTGAAGTGGCAATGGGCTGGACATGTAGTTCGCAGAACTGACAACCGCTGTAGAATAGAGGTTCTCGATTGGCGACCATAAACCGGACGACGCAGTCACAGATAAAAAAATATTATATAGACGCTGTGTAGGAAGGCTCGGCTATCTCAATGAACCGTGTACATGTTAAAAGGTAGCATACTTTATTTTTAACTATACTTGAATGACAAAACAAGCATATTGCCCACCTGATGTTAAGCGGTAACCTCTGCCTTTAACAATGCATTACCTCATAGGTCACGTCTACCTTAGTACTCACCGGCCTATGTGACATTTCACTGCGCCCGCCACCCTGAGAAATGATGAACCCATGGGATCAATACGGATGCACCCGGCATACAGGTGAAAATTCTCATGTGCCTGGAATTTCACCAGCAAAAATACCCTTCAAACTGGAACACAGCAATGCGAGAACTACTGCTTTGCGGCAGAAATAGGTATGGTAGTATTTCCCCGGACGAACTCTTTCACAAAAAAGCTCTATTACTAACAAAATATATAATATAAGTATTTTAGCTTAAATAAAGGTATTCCTTCTTCATAAAAAGTGTGGTAATCTTCCTGCACCGCGTGGTGTGTCATAAACACAACTATTCGCGTCATTTTGGTGCTATGCGACAACGGCTGTTTCATGTTCCAACCTCAAGTTTCTAAGTCTCACAGGATAACAGCTTCATACCATCATCGGTCATAATTACGAACAATATAGAAAGTTGTTCTATACTTGACATTGCCTAACTTAGCCAATTTCCTAACAGTATTGCGGTCACGAGCAGATAACCTTTGTTTATTCCATAGCTGACAATCCAATGACGCTCCACTGAAAAGATCAAGCATTTGTGTCATTTAGTATGCTATTGACTTGAGTGCCTTTTCATTACTTTACTTTTAACTTCGTATTTGCGTCACTGCCGTGAATGAATTTAAATGTGACGTGAATAAGCCGGGTTTCTAGAGGGTTTTGAGCGGGGAAAATGTGAATGCGGATGTCGGAACGAGCGAGCAGAGGTGAAGGACGCGCGTGAGTCATCCCCATGTTGTTGGCCTTAAGGAAATATTTAGAAAATTTCCATATTCACATGCCAATAAATAGTATTCTTTCGAAATAAGCTTTTGTGCCTTTATTAGGCTGATTTCAAGAGGTTTTTAAAACACTAACATGAGTAATGACCCTCTGAAGCCTATTTTATTACAAGCTTTTATTTAACTTGCAATGTACGTATGTTTGTCTGGGTGGGAATCTTGCAACTAAATTTTAAAGCAGCTATCCTAACTGATTGAGCTGAAATTTGGCATACCTGTCAAGTTCCGATGACAATACAATATGATGGTGACAGCGATCTGATCTGATGATGGAGTCTCCGATGGATGTGTTATGGTGGACAACGGCACTCCTCGATGGATAATAGTACACTGGCCGTGTTTAGGCTCATTTGGATCAGCACATGGTTACGATCACTAATTTTATAAAAGCTTTTCACAAAAAACTTATTCTTGTTCTGTGATAAAATGTTGTCAACCATCAGACGAGCGAAATATTTATTAAGCTGTGTGCCGTGTGGTGTGTCCGGCCTAAGAATATACCCCTCTGTCTCCTCCTGTGGATGTCGTAAAAGCTGACTAAGGGGATGCACCTGGAGTACTCAACACCAGTACTGCGATCACCAATCCGCCTGCAAAGCGTGGTGACTACAGCAAATCCCCTCATTGCATTCTATCAGGGAGGCCTCATCCAGCAGTGGACATTTAAAGGCTGCCGATGATGATGAGATAGTTCTGGTGTTAAAGGCCACTTACAAAAAGGTATTGTGGTGGTGATATACATCTAATTTGATGACAACATCGAAGTAAAATCTCGTTTATACACTTATTTCATTCCGCTTTTATTTGTAGGGTAAAAGATCGTTCAGGGCCGAACGATGACTATAAAGTGCTGGGTGGAAAGCCGTAATAGCATTAGAGCCACCTTGACCTGTGCTCACGCCTGGAGTCACGGCGACAGCCTTATTGATGCCGCGTAGCAGGTCCATTACTGAACCCCCATATCCCTCGAGCCCGCCGCTAAATAGCCAATTGTCTCGCAATTCGGCGTTCTCTCTCGGTTATTGCCACCTGAATTACTATTTGCTCTCTGGACTGTAATATCGCAAATCAAGAACTCTGTTTCATGCTATGAATACGAAAGGTCGACGACATTAAGGCCATGTGAAAGTTAAATCTCAGTTAAGTAAAGGGTTTCTGAAGGCTGGTGGTGTTTCGTGATGTGATGCGCGGTCTGTTTTCTCGTTCTTATTTAGTTGTCCTTCAGTTTGACTGCAATGCGGGTCGGGTACGGTGGCGGGAGGTCGCCGGCGGAGGGGGGTTCTGAACTTGGAAGGTCAAGTTCCAAAAGTTTGAAATTTGCCAAATTGAGCGGTGTCAGAACTCGGGAACTCGATTATTGAGTTAAAATTTGGTTGGTTTTGGTTTTGATTATGTATGTAGGTATTTTTATTTTAGGTTTTGACCTACATTGATTGTTTGGGTTATGTAATGTGTCTATATCTTTCGATAATAAGGTTATTTCGTTTACATTTCCAAGATCAATAGAGACACTGTACGTTGCACTTTATCTTCAAAAGCCACGGTCACAAAGAGAAAACAAACTGTCGATGGAGGTTCTAAATGTTGTTTTATTTTTACCAGAGTTGAATAACTCATATCTTCTTGGGATCTTTCAAGTTGAATTCGTTTTATTTTTGACTTGACGTTCTCTGTGACTGCTTAGCAAACAAGTTTTTTTTTCTTCTATTCGTTTTAATGAACATTCCATTAGCTTGTCTCATTTTCCTCCAATATTCAAATCAATTTAAATAATGAAACATTTATCAAACTTTTCCTTGTCATCCGCCCGTCTTCATAAATTAGTAACATTACGGCCATTAACATCTTCAGGTTTGTAATAATTTGTTAGGGCGTAATTTCGCCGCTTTCGCTTTTTACGAAATTACATTTTGATTCCTGCTCCCTTTCTATGAAGAGTGGCTTACAATAGGCACTAATGGCATTTTTTAAGGATGCTATTTATCTGAGCGGCAATTTAATAGCATTTTGGGCTGTTAAAGAATCGTGTTGTTACCGTAAATAACTAATAGAACAGTTAACCTTGAGCATTCAAAAAACTTATTTGTGTTGTGGAATTACCAATTGAGCGGTAAACCAATTTTTTTTGTAATGAAAATTAAATCGGAAGGTCTCGGATCGTGCGTTGTTCCCTATTACAAACTTTTAGGTATTTAACTTGCTTTCCTGTATGTGGGGATTTCCTGTACAAATGAATTATACTGATTTTTTTACCAGTTCCACCCAACCGATATACCTGTCAACGTCCGATGACAATACAATATTATGATGACAGCGAGCTGATCAGACGATGGAGACGGAATGTAGGCAATGGAACTCCTTGATGATTATTGGGTACTAAGAGAGCAGATTTTGATCATCTCACGGTTCCGATCAGTAATTTCAGAACAGTTCGTTTTGAACAACATATTTCCTAATAAATAATCTTATTAAAATTATGCTCTTCGCTACGCTCCTCGCAATTGAATCTAGACAGCTAATAAACATTGTTTGTTTTATATTTGCTAACATATTTCATAGTTTCCCCTAAATTGTAAAATTGCATAAATGTTTGTTTTTTGCGTTCCTGTTTCTAAATTCTAAATTGTAATTGCTAAAGACATAAAATTTGCAAAAGTTCTAATATAATTGAGGATCGTTATTTTACGCTCAATATCCTTATTTTCCTTATATCCTTATATTATTTTCCATTTAATAATTGAAAATTTAAATATAAATTTAAAATGTATCATACCTTCTCGACAAGATTTTTATTTCCTCACCATAATTATCTTCTAAAATATTATAAATTCAATTCAAATAATCATTTAGAACCTATTTTTAATTAAAGGGAATTTTACGCCTATTAATTAGAAGACACGGCTTGCTTATTTTTTGCCAGATGATAGGTCTTTATTCATAAATCTTACGTCATAAAGATAAACGCGTTAAAGCTCATCCATTTTCAGGATTGGCTGTTTGATTTATGAGCGACTAAAACGTTTAATTAATTTCCTATTGTTAGTTATTCAGATTGTTTATGATTTTCTCTTTCCTCAAGGGCTATTAGCAAAAAGAAATAAAGTAAAATGTTTATTTAGATTTTCTCTATAAATAATAACTCTTTACAATCACTGTGCTGTATTACAATGGAATACTATTCCATAGGCTAGGGAGGAGTTAAATGTATAAAACGTTTTATGTATAGGTAACATTTCTTTATTATTTATTCTTTATTGTACACACAAACAGAGAAGAAAAACAACTTACATAGAGGACATGTACAAAGGCGAGCTTAACCCTAAAAGAGTTTTCTTCCAGCAAACCTTTGATGATAAGGAGAACTGATTAATAGTGAAATTTATGAAATAGTTTTATGTAATTAAGGTAATGGGTCAATTAATTTTGAAAGTTACAGAAATAAAAAATAGTGTCTGTCATTAAATTAAGTATATATTTAGTGCTATTGGCCACCTAAATAACATGAGCGTTACACTAGCGGAATCCATGATAAGCTCTTGTTCTGTTCATGTGTACAGACCGTTGCTGTTGTAATCTTTATTGTTATATCCCTCGTGGGGTCCCGATGTAATAATCCTCATAAAGCCTTAGTCCAGGATGGACTTACGCGATGAATGCTAACGACCCGGAATGGTCCGGTACGGGGCTGTTAGCATAAGTGCCGAACATTTAAAACAGAAAACATGATGCGGTATCGAACTTAACTCTTCTAAAATCCTTAGAACAATTGTCTCAATAAAGTAAATCCTTTGTGAAATAGTAAGTATTCCTTTGTGAAACGGGGTATCAGAGCCTCTCTACCCCGCATAAGTTGGGAGGCCTGTAAGGAGAGCCTTCCTATGTTAAAAATGTACATGCCACTTCCACACAAAAATCGTCTGTGTATTTTGTGGTACGATGTCTACATGTCTAGTGTCTAAATGAATCCTAATGATTTTATGTGCTATGTGAATTCCAATTCTCATTGTCAATCCAAGCAAGACTCAATGTACGGACTCATTAAAACTTTACCAAAGGAATGTCGCAGCAAACTTTGAACTAAATTCAATACTTACGTTTGTGTTTGTGTTTGTTGTGCCGGTCCTTAAAAGTTATGGGTATGCAATACAAAAACATATTCTAGCGACGGTATATTGTACATAAATAATGCTAACTAGAATTATTTGAGGCTTTGAAAGTCTTGCAACAGGTGATATGCTTGGCTCTTCGCATAAGCTTCTTGAGTTCTAAACCAGTGAAGCAAGAGCTGTCCTCATGTTGAATCTATAACCGCCTGCAACGAAGGATCGCCAACATCGCAGTCTAGAAAGATTCGGTCGAAATCAGCGCTGTCTGAATGCAATGTTGCAAGATGTTTTCGTCATGTCTTGCCGTATTCATGTTGCAGTAAACATTATAAAACGTAATGTGGAAGTATTATATACATTTCTTATGTCTTGAATCAGCCATGCAGTTAGAAGCAAAACCAACCTATTTAGCACGGCAACATCATCGGTATGAGTTTTAGCAATAATTTGTAATGGTCTAATAACGGTTGCTCAAGGTTGGTTTCGCAATATCCTTCCAGTAGAGCAGTAAACCCACAGATTATGCCGTAGTGGCGTACCGGCAGTAAATTGACAGCGACGAGGCGGTGACGTGATGACATCTCGGCCGATAACGAGATTACTGCGGTGTTACTCCAGTGTTGGACGTAACATGGATGTTGGCTCCGTTATAGCGCTCACATTCACTGCGTTCGTGCTACTTGACTAGATGAAACCAGACAGGCACACAGTGGAGTTAGTATATTGACGGATACAAGGACTGCAATCCATGTTGATCTATGAAACATCGACAGAGTAGAGCAGTCCGGAAAATGTGTAGAAATCTGAATATTTTAACGCTACAAAAGCAAATTGAAAATCCAAACCCTTCAACCGTATCCTTTCAAAATAATATCTATTTTGTTCTACCCGAGCTTCGGGTTGAATGTAGCTCGGTACGTTTAACGTCACAAACACTTCTACCATTTGAAATACGTTGCTGGTGCCGACATATTAAATCGCTCTTTGTTTCCTTGAGGGATGCTGTTTTAATTGAATGTAATAGCATTTTGTAATGAATTGTTTTGTTTCCACCGCTGCTTTGTTTTATTCATCTGGAAATCAGATTATCTTGGTAGAATGAATTCGTGATTAAATCTTGGCGTTGTAAATGAAGTACTTACGAGGGTTTCGGGAACATTAGGGAAAGGACAAAGCCACAAATATCTGGGGATAAAGCCAATGAATGACCAATGACAACAATGTTTACTGGCTATGTTTGCGAACAAGCCAAGGTATCGATAACTTTTGGTAACTTTTCTGGGTGTTTAGGGACATTGACTGACTAAAACAACTATCAGCTTCTGCTCTCCTTGACCCTGGTTCATTTTTCGACTTGTGTGCTTGTGTAGCTGTGAAATGAGTTTAATTGCAACCGTTTGGTGGAGCCAGTTTGGCGAAAGGGTTTGATCAGCAGGAAGGCAACATGTATCAACCGCAAAAGAAAGTAACCTTCAACAAGTAGTACAAGTACATTGAAATTACCACAATTAAACGTGTATTTACTTCAACTGTGCTTCTACCTTATAATTTCGGTTATCCTTCATATAGGTCAAACGGCAACTTGATCGGAAACCTCTAGTAATCTCGATGTTCTGCATCAACCTACATACCACTAGTTCTGACCGGCTAATCTTATTACGCCGTAGTGCCGAGGCTTCTCTAATAACTTAAACCCGCGCTCTGTTATTCCGCTATGAACACCGTGGCCGCCCTATTGAATGGACTAATAAAAACCAAAGAAAATACTATTTGCATGCGAATCTTTTCAGTTATTCTTAGAAAATTATTATTTATCTGTACAATGCCATGAGTCGTGGTAATCCTGTCGGAATCTGAGTGTCGAAGATAGTAGCGCACATAGCTTTCACCAATGAGATTTAAGGTATTGCTTCCTTACGAGGTCATAACCGCGAAGGTAAACAACGGGATGTAAAGATTACCAGTAACTTACCTTCGCTCATTCATTCATTCATTTAGTTTCAATCTCATTCATTTACGTTCGCTAGAATAATCAATTCAAAGGCAGATGACAAACAAATTCAGCAATACGTATTTGGTAGGCACGTGCCAAATCGAGCCCCATTCCCAACACCAAGCAATGGAACATGACTGGCTGAAGATGACTAAGATTAATTCGAAGAGTATTATTATCTAGTCTAAATAGCGGTAGAGTTGATTGGAGCAGATGCGCTGTAACATCCCGTAATAGACAGCTTGTCTACGGGCGCGCTTGTAGACGACAAAGGATTGATGTACCAACTTTAATGAACTAAGTTTTGAAGCTGTTGAATTTAACTGGAACGGTCATATACACTTGTGTATCTGCATTTTCGAGAGTTGAGCTTCGCTTTGCCTTTACATTTAAGTTTACCATGATACTTTTACTCGTCTAATGAATTCTTGAGATAAAGGATACTTATTTATCTTAAGCATTTATATTTACACTCATAAAAAGTTACGAATAGCTGCTGATGGTTTAATACCCTTTTTTGCTGAACACGAGAACTCAAATAGACACGCTTGCGGCGATTCAATTAATCCGACATGAGATTACATACGGCCGTGTCTATTCGTCTGCGCAAATACCTTTTTTGCTGTACACTCTCCAATACAATCTGTGGATCCAATTTACTATCGGGGTCGCGGCGGCGTGGTCATCGCTATTAATTGAACACATTTCCAGTTCAACACTCCAATTATCGGTAAATTATATTCGATGCTATGTCTACTACATACCTGCAGTTTAATGTACAGCGACTCCACCATCGCACCAATCGAGGAATGATGCATGTACCTGTTTCGACAGATACGGGTGGGTTCGTTATCCTTTGCCGACCTTGCAGCTGCTATAAATTCAGTTAAATTGGCCGCAGGAGCGTATGCGTCACTCGGCCGATGCGCTCGGTTTAGCAACGAAAGCGTGATGTAATAAAGACCAGTGTTGATCTCTACATATAGCTATGCGTAGTTTTATCGCAGGGCAGAACCGCCAGAACCGGATCGACGCACACGCAATGCTACTTGCGACGTAATTCCACCTGTAACAGATAGGTGCTAGTTTTTAGTACTTTACACTATTGCGTATGATCGCACACTCGCATTGCGCCTTGTCTGTATCCTAATATTACAGTAATTTATACTCTAATTGACTAAAAGAGTTTTAATATCAATCAGTCCATTTCCGGAAAAATTACTCCCCCTGCTTTTTTAATTCCGTCGTTATTTAGGCCAGAGTAGATTCTTTATAAAACTCAATCCCGTCTCTCGATCTTGTATGGCATTACTTGGCCATAAAACGATCAGATTCAGATAAAACAAAACATGTTTATAAATAGAGATTATTCCTGCAGGGGTCCATGTTTGTGTAACATTCGGTGTCACATATCTGGAAAAGAATGCGACGCCCTACAATTCTCATTTTGCTTTCCTCTCGCGTTTAGGGACAGGTGATTGAAAGGCAAGACGGGTGTCCGTCCCTAAAGGCTGATATAAATTCCGGATTACTGGACACAGCTGACTGTCCGCTTGGAAAATTGAAATTTGCGCTATCGACGTCTTCCTTTTTATGTTCTACTTGATTGAAGACCTCGATTGCTTCCGAGTTCGCACTTGCATCAAACATACATGTCAGGAGTAAAATACATTTACAGAAGCAAAACACTTTTGCGGTTTTACCGTTTGGCCGATTTAGATCGATAACAGTTATTCGATTATAGGATTTTGCATTACCTTCGTACTGAAACTAGGTCGCTGCCGACGTGGCTAATGTGGGGTGAGAGGCAATTAGGGCAGTCCAATAAAACAACGCGCCATCGTCGAACACGGCTGGATCCCCGGTGATGTACCGGTACTGTACTACAGGATTAAAAATATTCCCTGGCTTTTATTAAAGTCGTTCAGTGGTACCGTGAAACAAAATGAAAAATGTGACAATAACATCCACTCCAGTGACTGACTTCATTGATTTGTAGGAAAGTAACTCAAGTTTGAACAGTCAATATACCGTTCGCAGCACAAATGGAATTAAGGTCAGATTGTCTTTTCAGCAAGCAGTTGTTAGAGAAAAGTCCATAGAAAAATTACAGATTCTCAGTCAAGAGAACGTTGTTGCCGTCACCAAGTACCTTCGCGTCTCACGATGCGTAATATGGGGCCGCTCTCTCTCTTTGTTTAGCCGCTTTGTTTGACTGACGAATGCGAAGGGAATAACTTCTAGACGGACGAAGGCAGTCTGCCTCTTCCCTTAGATCTTTTGTTATTGAGTTATGTTTTGTGTTTCTGTGTGTTATTTGTGTACAATAAAGAGTTAATCTATCTATCTATCTATCTATCTTGCGAGTATAATTACGGATTTTATTGTACTTACCCCTCTCAGCGGTTCTGGTTTATTTCCCCCGTTTGTAAATATTGAGCCGAGGATAATTGCGTTAAACCCTCAAAAAACCGCTCTAGAACTAACCCACGGCGAACATATCGAAATTAGAAAATGGTTGTAAGTTAGCTCCTTTGAACGCCAAATTATGTCACGTTGCCTCAAATTACACTAAAAGGTCCTTCCTCCCAGATATATGATGAGGCGTCAACTCGCGGAAATGATCCATTGTGGTGCTGTCCATCGATCAAGTCTCCACATGGGGGTCTGACGCTATTTACGTTATATGAAGTGATGATTAAGTGCCTCTTTATTGGGGGGGTCTTAAATTGCCACTGAACGGAGCAAGGTTCTCGGTCTATGTGGGACAAACAGTCGATAAATTACGTTTTAATGACGTCGCGTCGTAAAGAGGAAATCCTGATGGCGTAGTTGGATTTCAGAATACGAAGGAGGAATTAGTTTGGATCTCGATTCAAACGAAGATTTTCACTGCACAAATAAGTTTCACTATATGTACCAACATGCTGTGTGCCGTGGTGTGTCCGGTCTAAGAATATACCCTTCCGTCTCCTCCCGTGGATATCGCTGACGACCTCTATAGCGCGTCGGGCGAGTCAGAATTTGCGGGTTCCAGTACCGCTGCGGGATAAATGTATGGTCTGCAAGTATTTGTTCCGGGTCTGGGTATACCATACCATGGTACCATGCTACTCGTAGTTCCTGTTACCCACGACAGAGAGGATCCCAGTGCGGGATCAGGACTCTATGTATGTGACGTTGGACTGTTATGTTATGATGTCGTAAAAGCCGACTAAGGGGTTACACCAGAAGATAGACAGCAGTATCCCCTACACCAATACTGCGATCCCCAAGCCGCCTGCCGAGCATAGTGAGTGATTATGGCAAATGTCCCCTTGCATTTCTATGGGGGAAGCCTCGTCCAGCAGTGGACGTCTAAAGGCTGCTGAACATCTACTTTGAGGAGATGATAATCATGCAAAGAATTCTCAATTTTATTTATAGAATCATTATTTCGAACACTATACTTAACTAAACATCTTCTTTTGATATAATTGATACTAAGAACTGGAATGCTCATCAAAGCCTTATTTAGATAAAGCGAATAAAATTCCACAAAAAGTTGAACAGGTGCATTGCACCGTTCAAGCTCAATACCCTTTTAAATGAGCAGCTGGTTTATCTCATTATTTACCTTTATCAACAAGTACATGATACCTACAATAGATACACGTTTAAGTAAATTCAGATGGCGGTCACAGTACCTGCTTCGAATAATTAATACTCTCAAGATGAGCTATATTTGTCTCGATAAAAACACACTTTCGTACTCAAATCACTTAAGTTTTAAGTTTTAGAGCTGAATTCAGCTCTGCAGATGTAAAGCTGTAATACCTGCCTACAACAACTGCTAGGTCACGTCTAGGTCCTAGTTCTAGCCCTACATGGCTTTCTATGCCCGTCACTCTGAGACAGGTTGAAAAGTCTCGTAAACTAATTTCTAGTCTATGTCTATTGGAGGAATAACAGTATTTGCTTCTATTTCGTTCAGCGTCAGACCCACTTTATACATTTTTTGTTTTTTAAGGATTAGTAAGGTAGAGACACAAAATCTTTCAACAACACTGTTCAGGATGGTGATGAAGTGGACTGTAGATAGGATGGGGTGTTCAGGATGGATACTCAGCGACGATGCTGCTAGGAAGTAGGTATGGGTAGGTATGAGTAGGTATGATGGCGCCGTGCTGTTGCTGGTCGTGCTGCGGTCGCTGATGGTGCTACGGGCTGGGACGTGGTGGGGCGCGGCTTGCTGGCCTGGCTGCTCGGGGGCACGCGCTGCTGCCTGCTGCTGGTTGCTCCGATGTCTTGACGTGCTGCGGCGCGGGGTGCTGAGCGGGGCGCGGTGCGGAGCGCGGGGAGCGTTGCGGGGCGCGGGGAGGGGTGTCGGGAGGGGTGCTTGCCTACCACTGGGAATTACTGGGAAGAGGAAAACACCATTTCTTGCAGACTTCTTCTGTTTATTCTTTCTTGACTTACACGAAGGAACTTGCTGACTGACTGAATGCGCAGATTCGCCAAATATATATACTAAAATTGCTAGGATTAAAAACCGCTTGTCATTGGTCAACCAATGGCAAGGCCGGACTTTTAACCAATCACAGGGCCTCAATTTCTCTATACATTTTCTTAACTATGTGGCAGCGTTACCGTTGGGACAGCGGCTCTTATCTGTTATACTACCTATAGTTCTATTTATTTTTGCTGCTTATTTTTAAGACGCTCCTATCTAGGCTTGTTGTGTTTAGGTAAAATAATGCACGCCCTAACTACCTACTACAATTTTTCTTGTTATTCTAACTTATGCTAATGCTTATGTCTTTATTTGTCTCATTAACTAACACTATTAGCTGCGTGGTTGGTCTGCGGGGTTCGCCGTCGTGCACAAACACTTTTTGCTGTTGGATAACTTAATAATATTGGAGGTAAACTTTCACAAAATAATTCATCTTGTAAAATTAGATTATAAAACGACGCGAAGTGTGCAACTTGTGTGAGGAACACGGACCGCCTCTTATCGTAAAACTTTGTATATTCAGAGTATTCAGGCTCAAACAAGGTAAGGAGATAAGTGGCTGCTAGAATTCGTTAATATTTGATTATGTGCGTTAAGGACGAATATCTGACGAAGTTTGGCAACGGAGAATACATTAAATTTTAATAATTTTGTGTAAGTTATGCTGTCGAGAATTTGACGAGGGGTACTCATAAAAGTTAACCTAAGTTGTAACGCTTATGCGAATATGTAAAGGACTCGCTAGTTAGAGCCTTCATATTCGGCTCCTATCAAATTGCCGTATTTTGTCTGTCTAATATTCTGCTCTGATTGTGGAAACGCAATTGTTCAGTGTCACCATTGTTGGAGTCAATGACCGTTTGACTGTCCGGTTGACCGGTTTGGTCGCGATCTGATTGTCGCGCCAATAAACGATTTGCATGTGTTTGCGCTGCGTTTGCGCACCCGTGATTCTGTTAATGAATCAGTGCTATGGCCGTCCACGGGGATCTATTTGAAAACGCTGTTGTAAGTGCGTTTATTTTAGGATGCAACTCTTTGCAGGGCTGTCTTCTTTCGTGTTGATGCCAAGCATTTCGAAGTCTTTGCATGGCTAGTAACGAAATGTTATCTGTCCGAATTGAGGTTCATAATAATACATTTATTTAAACGAGCCCCATCTCCTCTGAACCTTGTTGCCTTGCGGTCTTGTGGCGATATGTTAATAATTCAGTTTGGAGTTCTCCCTTGTGTCGGAGGTGAATCTAATGGATTGGACGAGTGTATAAGGCATTCAATTTCCCGTCGCTCACTAGTTCCTTCCGTTTCACAATCCTATCACTATGATGAACTGTGGCGCAGATGTTCGACGGACCGTTAAGTGTTCATACAATAGATCTGTTTTCAGGTTGTTTTGATTTACTGCTGTAAATTTTTGGCTGGCACTAAAAGTTTTCGTGCATAATTGATACCGGATATTTATTGCAAAATCACAGCGGTTTCTCGTGCATAGTACAATTTAATTTGTAGATTTATTTATTTATTTACAAAAGAACTCAGTGGCTGAGGACAATCATGGAGACTACATTGGAATTTTTGTTTGACGTTTCCTTTGTAGTCTCTATACTACTTACAGTGGTCATATCACAACAATGTAGGTACCCCAAATAAATGCTGAATTGGAATGCTTTCACCAATTTAGACTAAAACGAAAAAGACCCTCTACCAATAATTTAATTAAACCAATCAATTAAACTGATTTGTTCGTGTAATGCGTTTCAGATAGCTCTATTACAGACAAGATAAACAATAGAGTAATTTGGATGAAATTCGATATACCTACCATTAAGTTTAACTATTTATCTACCATCGACACGTTATTATTTGTTTTAAAGCATATTTACATATAGTTTTTTCGATATTCTCTTATTAACCCCCGACGCAAAAACGACAGGGTGTTATAAGTTTGACGTGTCTGTCTGTCTGTGTGTGTCTGTCTGTGGCATCGTAGCTCCCGAACGGATGAACCGTTTTTTTCGTTTGAATTGTTTATTAGTCGGGAGTGTACTTAGCTATGTTTGATCAAAATCGGTTCAGCCGTTTCATAGCGTTGAGGGTTTTTTTAATTTATACAAAATTTATTACTTGTTTTCCAGAATTCGTTTCCAAGGATCAGACAGACCTTAAAAAGGTTTTCTTTTACGAAGCAATTATTCATCGGTTAAGTACGCAAATAGGTACTATACCCACGTCATAATTCAATCCCTGTTGCGTCAGCGTTTTTGCGGGCGCGTTAATTGCTAGGCATTTGGTTTTTAGGCTAATTTGACACTGGATTTTGGACGCGAGCATAATGATTACGAAACAGGACAATTCATACAGTTTCTGCTTTCATAATTCCAACCATAATAAACACCCGAATAAACACGCTGAGACTTTATGTGAGTAATACAAAACAATTTAATTATCAACGCCGTGAATCACTGGCTATTGTTTACGCCAACGTGTCTCCCAAAGACTTATTTGGAAAAGCGCGTGAGTTCAAATGGTGATGAGAAATTTATCATAGGACAAAATTATTGTAACGATCTAAATAGAAAGCGCCTTTGCATGTTTCGACAGCATAAAATGCTTTTGCGTTTTGTTTTGTATGGATAAAAATAATGTTTTATTGATGCGTGACAGTAATCGAACCTGTACATCTACGATACTTGATAAGTTTGTTGCCCGCATCATCGGTTGACAAGCTTGTTTCGCCCAAATTCGCCGCGGGTGGGCACATGATGACTGGTATACTGCACTATGTTATTATGTCTAGAAAATTCATGCATCATCTGGTTTTGCAGCATCGGCGCCGATGGGTACCTATACATAATTATATTTAATTTTAAATTACTAAGCTGGCGCTCGGCTTCGCGCAAAATAAGAGAGCACTAAAACAATAACTTATGCTTGTCAGAATGTTCAGCTCTTTTCTGTATTTTCACCCAGAGACCCCTCAATCCAGTTTGTTATACTTAAAGTCATATTACCTTAATTTTGTTTTTTGTGCTCTAACAACAGTGCTCTCTTTCATTGCTAAATTTGCTCCCTTACGTCTGCATAATACTGGATTCAATCCAATAGTCTGAGATGCAATATCCTATCCTTCGCGATGTCTTTGTGTGGCCTTTAAACAATGCCACCTTTCTGTACCCCGGCATAACGGTGTACATACCTGATAGCTCCTCGATCGATGAGGATGACGCATCCATACGCCTGTCTATCAGTATCACTAATGTTTCCTACTTTATCGTTATCAGCCCACTCTCGACGGAAAGTTAAGTGCCTCAATGATTTAATGTCAGTCCACAGAACTACGTTTTCAATGGAACTATCGATTTTATAAGTTTGCTGCTCTAACCTAGTTTGCACTTTGAAAAAAATTGCATAGCATAGTTATGCTGTAAAATGTCTTTTAGGGTTCCGTTCTTAAGGGGTGCAACGGGATCCTATTACTCCTTAGACTCGCACTTGACCGGTTTTTTTACCTACATTTCCATAGCGTATAATATTCGTATTTAATTATAAGTAGGTCTGGCACCAACAGTGTTCGAATAAATTTATTATTGTTTGAAATATTATTGAATGCCACCCGCAAGTAATGAACCACTGCAGGGGCTGGGAACCTCATTTAGGTACCTGTCGCTTTAATGGGTACAACACCATTTTATATCCGACGCTTAATGGATCCTATTAGGAATTATATTCTCAAAGAAAAAAGTACGAAACAACATTCAGGAAATGAGTAGGCGGAACCATGAAGGGTATTTTCAAGGTACAATGGTGATGGAGATAAATGGGGCGTCCTAGAAGAATGGTTTATGGGGCAGATTAGGGTTGTTATAAAAAGTCAGCTCGGCCGTCCTTGCAACTGTTTTATGTAGGTACCTATGTGTTGTGTTTAACACGGTGTGGTTATACAGCGATGTGGTGGGTACGTTCCTTATCCCTAAGGCAGTTTGTCCACCACCGCCGTCACCGTCACGTCAACGAGAACGAGATGACGGCGCCGAAGTAGCGATACATATATACATTTACTAAAGCCGCGTGTCCACCGCACGTCCGTCACCGTAAAGGCGGTGGTGGATACGCGGCTATAGTAAATGTATGTATCGCTACTTCCGGCGCCGTCATCTCATTCTCATTGACGTGACGGTGACGGCGGTGGTGGACAAACGGCCTTTAGCTTCACAGTAAAACCAATTGTTTAGTTTTATATTCCGTCTAGAAAGTTTGCTGCATGTTATGACTGGTAATTCAGCGTATAGTATGACAAGCACAACCATAAATCACTATTAATCATAGCCCACAACGAAACAGTTTATTTAAACCGTTAATTACGTCAGCAAAACCGACTGCCATTAAATAGTGCTTTGCGGTATTGTTCTTAAAATCGTAGCTGTGATTGTATTGTATCTGTAGAGTCGAATATTGAGAACAACGACGGGGCTTTTAAATCTGAAGTAAGGAGGCGAGGCGCGTGAAGTCAGATTATGAGCAAATTGCTCATACTCTTTCACTCACGGTCTAGTGTGTTTGTTGTTAAGTAATTACGACGTTAAATCATTAAACAAAAAATAGAATTTGATGATAAAAAGTCAAAGATACGTGGTGACTTTTCAGGAGAAAGCAGCTAAACGGGTAAAAACAGCTTGGCACCGCGATGTCTCAGTTTAGCGGCTTAATGCCGTCTCTGTCTTGTGCCATGATACCATTCAAAAATCGAAGTTAAATGGTAAAATACAGACACATTGAATTACTTTATGCACGTAAATAAAATAATTCAAGTGTTTATGTGTAAAATTATTGTGGCCAAAAACGGCGACATCTGTTTCAATACAAAACAGCCCGGATAACACTTCTCCTTACTTCAGATCTCTGTGGACTGAGCCGTGGTTACGTCCCCTGACAGGGTCGCAGACTCCACAATTAATCATAATGACACGTCCACGCGCGCACGACAACATGATGTGCATTGCTCTCCGATAATAACCCACATCCTGAACATCTTCATTGCCAGCAGTAATAATAGTCCCCTCTGTCGAATTACACAGAAACCAAGTGACTACGAACCACTAAGGGCCACAAAGTTATTGGGTCAAACATTTATAGGCATGAGTCTGCGGCAAATTGCCAACATTCAATAAACTCAATTTGCCTCTGTTTTCTGCTGTTTATATTGTAAATCTCGTTAGATTTTCCTTTGTTTTTTCAATGAGATGTTTGATTTGTTAAAAATACAATGTCTGGATTCGGGCCCGGCCTTGTCGCTATGATTGTTACATCAATGTTTCGTTTTTACGTCGGTGTGCCGGCGCGTGTCAGGCAATCTAGGCAAATCCTATCTATTGTGCCCGTTGACAATAGTTCCGGTGCTAATTCAAGGACGGCGTGCCTTTGTCCTGTCGATGGATGGCTGACTGTGCCTAGCTTCGTACCTAGCTACCTACCACTCCCGGAATATTTGTTTTGATACCATACCAATCATATTAAATAAATTGTTACAGTTGAAATGAAAACAGGTGGCGGGCATAATTTAACAAATTTGAAATATCGATGTTCGAAAATAAAAACAGTGCTGTATTGGCTGTTCCACGGAATAAATAATGAGACTGATATGCGGGCCATACGAACGTACTCGCAGAATACCGAAAGTAGACGAAAAATCTGTCAGAACCGGGACAAATTTCACCGCGTCTTTGTGAACCGAGCTTGATTTATGGCTGCTAATAATTTCCGTGTTGAGGTAGGGCCCGTCTCGACCTGGCTTTATATTCTAATGGGCGCTATTTACACTGGGGGTATTTATGGTGTCCGGAGTAATCGGGTGGGTCAGGTCACGAGGGATGACGCACACGTTATTCTATTATACCAAGCTATTTCTGTTTTTTATTGATGTATTGCTTTCTTATCTTGACTAAAATATTTTGTACTTTTGTGCAATAAATAATTAAATTAATAAATAAAATAACCGTGTTACGGAACTTTATGAAGCGCTATCTTCAAAACCATTTGATCAATTTAGATAACGTTTATAATGGTAGTAAATTATTTTAAATGCTAAAGCGAAGTGGTAATGGACATCGCAATGTCTGATTAGGAAAGGCGACAAAATCCTGCTAAAAATAACATTAGGTACCTATAAGTTTGTCGACTCACGTATAAATAAATAAATAAATAATGCTGGACATTTCACACAACATTATCTAGCCCCAAGCTAAGCAGAGCTTGTGTGTTATTTGTACTAGATAACTGATATACTTCATACAATGCATTACATAGGTAGATATTTTTTATTATACATAGAAAATACCTAGAACCACCCTGAACAAATATCTACAGATCGCACAAATATTTGTTCCAAGGCGGGAATCGAACCCGCAACCTCCTGCGTCGCAGGCGAACCGTCGCCCGCCGCGCCACAGAGTTCGTCGTATAATCTAACTAAGCAGTGGAGCTGCAATTCCAGTTTTCAAGTAATCTAAAACATCCCAATAGTACGTCGTAGGGTGTAAGTTTAATTGCGGGGGTGTCATCTTCGCCGTCTACAGTGGAATCGTAGCCATTAGGAGTTAGCAGTAATTGTGCAGCAGTGGCCCGCTGTACGTGATTGGCTGGATTACTGTTCGGCGCGTACCCCGAATGGCCCGAATCCGTTTCATGAGTCTTGTTCAGAAGTTGTAAAAGCCCTAGCTAAGCCACTCTCCTTTGTTGAGGAATCAAAGTTATTGCTTGGCTGGTTGATTCATTTTTGTTTGTATTGAGAACGCTTTTGTGGTGTTTTCCGAAATCTATAAAGAATTACATCGCTTTGTGATAACAGATAGTAATTTAAATTAAACTCAATTTAATAACCTGTATTACAATGAAACGGTGTTTTTATTTAAAAATAGGAATAAACAATGTTTTACACATAAACATAACCAAAGCCAGGTTCATATTGCTGTGTCGGGGTGTGTCGTGGCCCGCCAGAACGCAATCGGTGACGTTTATTACCTACTAGCGACTCGTCCCGGCTTCGCACGGGTAGTTTTAGGATGAAAAACAGCCCCCCCCCCTCCTACCCCCTTGGTAGCCTATGTCACTCAGGGTGAATGTAGCTTTCCAATGGTGAAAGAATTTTTGAAATCGGCACAGTCGTTTTTGAGTTTATTCATTACAATGTATACACACACAAAAATAAAAATAAACCTCTTTATAAAATTAGTGTAAAGTGTAATAATGACTAGATTCACATTAGTAGGTTCACGCGCCACAACACAACACAACCTACTAAATGTGAATCTAGCCATAGGTAATTAACGCCTGGGTAAGACGTAAGCAGGCTCTCGTGCTCAATAAACAAAAATCCGGTCAGTTTCGGTGCTCCTGCTATGCCCTTCATTTTATTAGCAAACAGATCTTGAAACCGTTTGTCTATGAATACCAAAACTCCATGCCAAGTCATATGTTTTCCCGATTATCTTTATGATAATATAATACATATTAATTTACTTGCGTTGCTTGCGTCAGATTAATAGTTGCATTTGTGTTCCTAATGTTATATTTTTACATGTTGTACATAATAATGCTCTTTGTTTCAGGTAATTTCCGACTCGGACTCGCTTTGCCGGTATGGAACATATCAGTATTCAAGGTTCGCCATACATTTATGATTTCACCTGAATACATTTTGTATGTTGGTTTAATCGCTTTCAACATTGTCATACATTTGCGTCACATTTAACCTAAATGTAACATTTTAACTAAAAGGTAAACAGTGAGACTATAATGCTTCGAAAAGGTTTGACAAAAATTATAAAATACGAAGGCCAGACAAATCAGATTCAGATTTTTGATAAAAAAAATTATCAGAATTCGTACTCGTTATCAGAATTTATAATAAAACCGCATTCGCGCAGTTTTGTGTTGTCTGCATATGACCTAAGTAGTTTTTTTAAATACTATTTAGAATGACTGAACGAACAGATGGCCCACCTGATGATAAGCGGTACCCTCTGCCTATGAACAGTGCATTATCATCATCTATGGTTGCCTGTTAAAAATGTGTTAATTTTCTGCTTATTCCATACCCTGACGAATTAACGAAAAAATTGCAAACGTGACTGACAATCGAACAAGGGAATTGAGATTTCCACGACAATAAAAAGTTCTTATAGGATACTAGTGGAATATCCGAAACTTCGTCCTAGTTTAACAACTAGTTTTTAGAATTTCAGGAATTCCTTTCTTAGTACACCCCTAGAATATTAAAGAAACATACCCTCCAAATTTCAGGTTTCCAGGGTCTTACGGTTTATGCTGTGCGTTGATAGTCAGTGGTCAGCCACACAACGATTTTATATTTATTGATTATCATACATCACAATCTATGCATAAACTTACCACATTACTGACCACTTATTTCTACACAAAGGTCCATCATTCATCTGCATAAAAAATCCGGGTCATATTATCCCATAAATCCTATGTTGTTTTGTGGCTGATGATGAAAACGTAGAAGAATCAGAACCAGATGTCAAACTTTACAGTAAACTCCATAAAGAAACATACAAAAGAAAAAGATTTCAGGAGAGAAGGTTATTAAAAGTGAAACAAACCAGTTTTCCGGATTCCCTACGGCTAGACCTGCCATTGAACAATAAAATAAACGAACTTATATTCAATTATCTCGCTAACCTTATTAATTCGAGTGGTCCTTAGAGCGTTGCATTCCTTTAAAAGAAGCCTCGTTAAGATAAATGTTTATAGCGAAGGTTGCCTCCACGGGAAGTTTGTTTAGCTTCTAATTTAAGGTGAAGGTCCTGAGACACGTTCAGGGATGTGATGGCGCTTCGAATTCCAAGTCTCTGAACATCTGATTGAGACTAGTACTCATAATTATGGGAGAATTTTTCGCGGCATTTTAGAGAAGCAAGGTCGGTTATCGCTACTCACGTTACCCAAATCTCGCTAAGTTCGCTTGAATGCTGATCTTATCAGAGATGGAAATGGTGCTGAGCAGAGAAGTCAAGATATTAAAAATTATCTACATCCGGAATGTCTTAATCATTGCGACTTAGGCTCTTCTATCGCGTCCGGTTATTTAATTAGTAACTGTGGGTCTGGGGTTAGATGTATTTGGCTCTGAAGGTTGATTGAGGCTTGAAAGGAGCTTCCTCGTGGCATACTTCGAAGCAGCTATAGGCATGTTTGTAGGGTCCTTCTGGAGTGTTTTTCACTTAACCTGGGCCTCTAATCTAGTAAGACTCTTAAATCCGGCTCCGACAAACCACTACATCCCTGGACTCTCGTGTTTACCGGTTTAGTGCGTCGTGTTTATTCGCTCCGTTGCTTCGCCTGAAGTGCACCAGGCAGAAATCTTCATGCAAAAAAACACCTCGCACCGCACGAAAAGTTTTTATTAAATATCTCGTGAAATATAGATAATTTTACAAACCCCTACAATTTAAGGTGGAGTTTAACGCAAAAATACCAATCTTAGATTTGATTTTTAATTGACGAAATCAAGTAAAATATTCAGATTATAAATATGCATGGATACTACATTATAATTCCGAGGGAGATCACCAGAAACACGATAGGACAATATTTTCTGGATAGAAAAAGAAAGCCGAGGGTTTACTGCTTAACATAATAATAATAATAATTAATACAATTAATTAATAATTATGAATTAATTAATACAATACACAACACAATGAAAACGTCATGCGCGCATTTTATAGGGCCACACAGGCAGGAACCTACCTGACCGCGTATCGAGTCCGGGTGCTTCCTTTGTTTCAGGACCTTGAACCAACTGTGTCCGTCACTGCACAGCGACTGTCGGATCAGGTACGTGCCATCCAACGGTTGAAACTGTTGGATGACACTGCGCTTGATCGGTTACGCTCCGAAACGCTGAGTGCTCTTGTGGTTGACCACTCGCAACGAGGCCCGACTGTCTTGCCGTCGGTTGCAACACCGTCAGCATCGGCGATTACACAGGCGGACCCCGTAGCTGATGACGTCGATTGTGAGATTACCAGTGTGAGTACCCAGGAGAATGAGCAACTGAGGAGGGCTTTGGGAGATGCGATTTCGTCGTATCGGTCCGCACCTCTCGAGGAGAAGCCGCGTCTACCTCGCTTGCCCACGTATAGACGGAATTTGGTGTTAATTGGGGCCCTGAACCCTTTGCTAGTCCCATACTTATTGACTAGCAAAGACCTAGCTGATACCCATTCGATCCTG
Source organism: Operophtera brumata (assembly GCA_932527175.1). Lineage (NCBI taxonomy): Eukaryota > Metazoa > Arthropoda > Insecta > Lepidoptera > Geometridae > Operophtera > Operophtera brumata. The sequence goes on along the minus strand of OW052235.1, from coordinate 6,469,006 downwards.
TACTGTGGGGCCATTGCGGCGTGCCGCGTTGCTCGCGTCAAGTTCCCGGACACTGACCGAGTGCCGCGACCTGCCGCTAGCACACCCCCCTGGCAAGTACGGATCGAGAGACGTATCAGTACGTTCAGGACCCTCATTGCAAAACTAATTTGCTTCAGAGGGGGTAACCATCGCCCCCGAGTGATGCGCTTCGTGACTCAGGCTTATGCAGGGACTGAAACACGGCCCCAGGACTACATGGCCTGTGTCACTGAGCGCATCGACTTTCTGAAGCAGAAAGTCTCTGCGTGGGCAAGCCGTATCCGCCGCTATAGAGAGCGTGTGGATAGATACTGGCAGAATCGCAACTTCCAAAGTGACCAAAGGAAGGTGTACCGAAGTTGGGAGAAACCGGACCAAAGTGTGCACGACGGGGGTATGCCGGACGCTGAAGTCGCGAATAACTTCTGGCGAGGCATCTGGTCTGCGCCCGTCGAACACACGGAGGGTGACTGGATGAGTGTGGTGAGGGCCGAGTGTGAACCGATTGAAACCATGGAGGCTGTTACCATCTGCCCCTTGGACGTAAGTTGTGCAATCCGTTCAGCTCAGAACTGGAAAAGTCCTGGGCCGGATGGATTACACAACTTTTGGCTAAAGTGGTTTCGGTGTTCACACTCGGTGCTCGCCAAGCAATTCCAGGAAGCCCTCGAGCTGGGATCTCTTCCAAGTTTCCTAACTACAGGTGTCACCTTCCTGCTCCATAAGTCCGGTAGTACCGCGGAAGCTAAGAACTATAGACCCATCACATGCTTGCCTACCATCTACAAGCTCCTTACATCCATTCTGACCGTAAAAATTAACTCGCATATTGTTGCGAATAATATTTTGGCTCCTGCTCAGAATGGATGTAGGGTTGGGTCCCGCGGTACTAAGGAGCTCCTCCTCATTGACATGGCCATTAGCCAGCAGGTCAGGAGGAGCAGGGGGAATCTCTCGGCTGCCTGGATTGACTATAAGAAGGCCTACGATTCGGTGCCTCATACATGGCTGGAGAGGGTCTTGGAATTGTATAAAGTGGATGCAACTCTAAGATTCTTCCTAGGATCGTGTATGAGGCAGTGGAAAACAGTCCTTCAACATCCAGGTAGCCGATTGGATCCCTCTGCTCCGCAAGACCTAATAAGGATTGAGCGGGGTATATTTCAGGGCGATAGTCTGAGTCCTTTGTGGTTTTGCCTAGCACTGAATCCTCTCAGCACTCTACTGAAGGATTCAGGTCTAGGCTATCGACTTCGAAGAGAGGGTGAGCTCATTTCTCACCTTCTGTACATGGATGACCTCAAGCTTTTTGCACCAAAAAAACCGGAGCTGGTAGCGTTGTTGAATATCACACAGGTATTCAGCAACGCTATCAGTATGGAGTTTGGTGTAGATAAGTGTGCGGTCATGCAGGTACAGCGGGGGAAAGTTGTAAATTCCACGAACTTGCAGCTTTCTGAGACAATGTCACTCAGATCTCTCTCCGAAGTCGAAACCTACAAATACCTTGGTATGTCGGAGTCGTTAGGCATGGTAGATAGGGACATAAAGCAGTCGGTGAAGGAGCGTTTCTTTTGCCGCTTGACAAAAGTACTTAACAGTCTTTTGTCGGGTGGCAACAAGGTTCGCGCGTTTAACGGCTGGGTTATGCCTCTGCTCATATACACCTTCGGCATATTAAGGTGGACACAGACAGAGTTAGATGCCCTGGATTGTAGAGTTCGTCAACTATTAACGACCCATCGCATGCGACACCCTCGTTCGTCGGTTATGAGAATGTACATCCCGCGGAAGGATGGAGGTCGAGGCTTTTTAAATGCCAAGACTCTCCACAACCGCGAGGTGTGCAATCTCAGGGAGTACTTCCTCCATGCCGAGTACGGGATGCATCACGATGTCGTTGCAGTTGATAAGAACTTTACCCCGCTCTCCTTAGCAAAAGAGAACTGGCGTAAACTATCAGCCCTGAGCACTCAGGAACGCAAGACCGTATGGGAGAGCAAGGAACTGCACGGGCGGTTTTACAAGGCCCTCACAGGGCCCGATGTAGATCTGCTCGCTTCAGTAAACTGGTTACGTTTCGGTGACCTCTTTGGGGAAACCGAGGGTTTTGTCTGTGCGATTATGGATGAGGTCATCAAGACGAACAACTATCGAAAGTACATCATGAAGGATGGGACGGTTGATATCTGTAGAGCATGTCACCGTCCCGGAGAATCCCTCAGGCATGTGCTTTCGGGTTGTTCGCATCTTGCTAACTCTGAGTATCTGCACAGACACAACCAAGTAGCCAGGATCATTCACCAGCAACTTGCCCTCCGATACGACCTTGTGGGACCTGAGGTGCCGTACTATAAGTACGTGCCTCAGCCGGTTCTTGAAAATGGCCGTGCCACGCTCTACTGGGACCGGTCTATCATCACGGATAGGACTATTGTTGCCAATAAGCCTGATATCGTGCTGGTGGACCGGTCGGAACGCCGGGCGATACTTGTTGATGTCACTATCCCGCATGATGCTAATCTCGTGAAGGCCGAGAAAGACAAGTTAAGCAAGTACCTTGACTTGGCTCACGAGATTACCGCCATGTGGGATGTGGATTCAACGATTATCGTCCCGATAGTCGTTTCAGTGAATGGACTGATTGCGAAGAGCTTCGACCAGTACCTTAAGAAGCTCTCGCTAAATAGTTGGATCAAGGGTCAGATTCAGAAGGCGGTACTCCTGGACTCGGCACGTATAGTCAGGAGGTTCCTCTCTCTGCAGCCCTAGCCCCCGACCGTTTGGGCCTCGCTCCGCGGTCGGTGGTTCCCCGTTTTGATTTATATTTTTTACTATAATGTTTTTTACTATTTATTTTTTGTAGATAGTATTCCTTTATAGTGAAAAATATATTTTTTTTACGAGATTTTTAATAAATGAGTGTTATAATAATAATAATAAATAATGCTGGACAGTTCACACAACATGGGCAGTAACCCAGTAAACAAACCCTAGGCTTTATTTTATTGATTTTATTTATCGAAGTTTTTACCCAATAATATGCTCCATTTTGATAAACAATCGAATCTAGCCAAAAGTTAAAGGTAACTTTGGGTTTTTTTTTTCTATCCAGAAAATATTGTCATCTCATGTTTCTGGTGATCCCTTTGAAATATAATGTATTATCCATGCATATTTATAATTTGAATATTTTACTTGATTTAGTCAGTTAAAAATCAAATCTAAGATTGGTAATTTTGCGTTTTACCCTATCTTACATTGTTAAAGACTCCCTGCCTGACTTCTCCCTCGAAAGCGGTTCCGCTGTTGAAAGCCTGTCAAGGGAAAATATCCCACTTTGTACGAGTATTTTAGTTTACATCCCATCGAGCAAGGCTGAGTTAATAAATTGCAGTAAACTTCATAAACGTCTAAACTCCTCTCACTTTGTACTTATACCACTTTGCTTGCCTGTACAAGGTACATGTTGGTAACGCTGTTCAGAGCAAATCAAATTGGATTACACCGGCCCTTGGTCGCCTCAGGCAGCTCTACCCACTCTACCCAGTCTGTTAGTACGTTGAATGTTCGCTTATGAAGTAAGATAACAAAGCTATGCTAAAACATAACTGACATTTATTTAGCAAAAGGAAAACATACTAAGTATAATGGCATGTCCATAGAGTTCGCAAGTAAGGAGAATTAAGAGAAACGTAAGACTTGGTAAGACTAAATGGGTACTTGGGATTTGGTAAGGACGTGCCACGTGTCGCTTTTAGTATGAGCAATATATTCTGTGGTATGAGCAAATTGCTTCATTCTTGGTCATACATACTTACATAAACTCACGCTTGTTTCCCGAAGGGGTATGCAGAGATCACGGATTTCCACTTGCTACGATCGTGACACACCTCTTCTGCTTCATTCACTCTCATCACATTCTTCATACAGGCTCGTCGGTTAAGGGTACTCTTGACCTGGCCTTTCTCCAGAACGTCTCCGATCTGGTTTGAATACGTTCGCCGAGGTCTTATTTCTGCCGCAAAGCAGTAGTGCCCGCATTGCTGTGTTCCGGTTTGAAGGGTATGGGTGCCGCTGAAATTACAGGCACATGACACTTTTCATCTTTATGTCTCGGGGTGGCAGGCGTACCCCTTCCCACTGTCCTATTCACGGTCGTCTTATGTACCCGTTTTGTCAATTCGTGGGCAAGTGGGTGGTTTATTGTCAAGTATTTACGACGTTAAATCATTACACATAATTTAGTATTAAAATGTCAAAGATGCGTGGTTTCTATAATTATTTTACTATTGTGTGCTATGTGTAACCCGGAGATAAAAGGCAGCGGCGGCATTGTTTGAAAAATCAATATGGCTATTTTTATGGAAATTAGTTAAACTGTATCGTAAAGCTTTTTATTTTCTTTTTTTTTATACTACTTGAATGACGGAACAAGCATGTGGCCCACCTGATGTTAAGCGGTAACCTCTGCCTATGAACAGTGCATTACCTCATAGGTCACGTCCACCTAGGACGCGCCCTATGTTGCATTACACTGCGCCTGCCACCCTGAGACATAAAGATGAAAAGTCTCAACACAGCAATGCTTTACCTACTGCTTTGCGGCAGAAATATGTATGGTGGTAGTACTTCCCCGGACGAACTCTTTCACAAAAAAGCTCTACTACTTCCATAGCTTGCTTTAACCACTTTAAATTAATGAATGGGTAAGTAGACAAAAAGTTTATCGTTTAATTAAAATATCGCTTTCATAAACAAAACTTTGAAAGAACCCCTTAGAAGGTGTTTGTTTCGTCCTCTATATTATTCCACCCTAAACAAGTGGTAATCCTAAAAGAACTTCCCCTTTCCTTTCCGGGTTATCGTACACTTTTAAACTCATTTTAATTTCCTGATGTATTTACCTATGGCCCACGATATCGTCGGTTCAAGCGAAATTCTGACGAGATCATGAATTAAATTTCACTCTTCATACACTCTTATCCAATTTTAATTATAAATGATGGGTTTATTTAATTTGCCGCAAATTAGAATAAAATTGGATTTACAATGGCGCGCATGGGTAACTAAGCTTGCAAGCTTTCCTTTTTCCATGATCTGTTTAGCTTTGTCTTCTTTGCGTTCTCTGTGGTCTTCTGAATAAACAGAGTCCATTGAGTAGTTACAGGTATTTGTCCGTAAAATGCCATCATCTGTTCGTTTTGTGCTTGGAAGTAAAAACATGTTTTGTATGAGTGAGTATGTTTACCCACAAACTTCTTGTACATTTTATATTTTTTACGTATAATACAAACGTTTTCGACATATAATCGGTCCTTTATACCATGAAGCTGTCGGAAAAATCTATAAAAAAACCGGCCAAGCGCGAGTCGGACTCGCGCACGAAGGGTTCCGTATATTGAAAACATTATATATAAAAACCCCTTAAATATTTATTTTATTTTGTTTTTTAGTATTTGTTGTTATAGCGGCAACAAAAATACATCATCTATGAAAATTTCAACTGTCTTCACGGTTCATGAGATACAGCCAGCTGACAGACGGACAGACAGCGGAGTCTTAGTAATAGGGTCCCGTTTTACCCTTTGGGTAACCCTAAAAAAAACAAAGATGGATACATCTGGGTCCGATCGTCCAATGAATGAATCATTCGTCCCAATGTTACAGGCCGATTCGCTGGGATTTATGACGAGGGCCAATATCGCTGTATAGTTATTATGGGTAGATCTTTATTATGAGGAATTATATTAGTACCTTCTGTGCTGTGTACAGTTCTAAATACAAGAATTACTGAGGTCTTCGTGGTAACCATTGTTCCACGAAAGCTAATCAGCACACATCAAATGCGTATGCGATACAAGTACCAGGGTCCGTTAGGTCACGAGCACACGCTACACCGCGCGAGTCAACAACGGGATTTGATGGAACTTTCCAAACACCTATGCTGTGTATATGAGGCTTAAGGTTGCACTTCACGGTACCGCGTGACCACAAACTAGCGAAGGAGTATACTAGCTTGAGGGAGTCACACCCATCTGTACCGCTTTATGGTCGTAGCTTTAAAAAATAACTATCACATGGGTCAAGCTATCTTTATTTTGAAATATTCCCAACGACCCCCATAAACTCCCCATGACTATACTAACCTGAGGGAGTCACACCCATCTGCACCGCTTTATGGTCGTAGCTTTAAAATATAACTGTCACATGGGTCAAGCTATCTTTATTTTGAATTATTCCCAACGACCCCCATCAAACTCCCCATGACTATACTAACTTGAGGGAGTCACACCCATCTGCACCGCTTTATGGTCGTAGCTTTAAAATATAACTATCACATGGGTCAAGCTATCTTTATTTTGAAATATTCCCAACGACCCCCATCAAACTCCCCATGACTATACTAACTTGAGGGAGTCACACCCATCTGCACCGCTTTATGGTCGTAGCTTTAAAATATAACTATGGGTCCAGCTCTCTTTATTTTGAAATATTCCCAACGACCTCCATCAACCTCCCCATCAATGGGGCCTTTAAATTCCCACCTGCCCCATTGACACGATTAATGGGGCTGATGGGAAATTAAATTCCCAACGGCCCCACTGACACATTTGCGTAAAAGAACCAATCCAAATCACAATTTAAGATATTGTGACTATTGTAAGTCCCTCATGCGGGAAAGTAGCTTAAATGTCAAACATTGACATTGACATTGACGGCGCGGCGGGTGAAGGTTCGCTTGCTACCCAGGCGGTTGCGGGTTCGATTCCCGCTTTGGAACAAACATTTGTACGATCTGCAGATATTTGTTCACGGTGTTCTGAGTATTTTCTATGTATAATAAAAAATATGTATCTATGTATTGGTATTATGCATATCAGTTATCTACTACCCATAACACAAGCTCTGCTTAGCTTGGGGCTGGAAAATATTGCGTGAACTGTCCAGCATTATTTAGTTATTTATTGTGTTTTACTTTGAGGTTTTCTATCGTCTGACCAAAATAATGAAAACCGTTTTTCCTCTTTTCTCGCGTATATACAGGCTGTAACATAATATCCCTATAAGCCCGGGGAGGGGATATTCTACACATCATGACTAATAACTTTAGTTCTACGACTTTTTAAATTTCGCAGTTTTTAATTCATGAAACGTCACGTAAACATCCTGAAATTCCTCAAGAAATGTTCCTAACATAGCATGAGAATGTTACGGTACGTTATGGTACCTTACGTAGGGCTGCCTCACTTTGCGTAAGGTACATTTCTGGAGGAGTTTCAGGAATTTATCGCGGAATTTCAGGATTTTTACAAGGCATTTCATGAATTAAAAACTTCGAATTTTAAAAAGTCCTAGAACTAAAGTTATTCGCCATGATGTGTAGAATACCCCTTCCCCGGGGTTATAGGGATATTATGTTACACCCTGTATAGTTTTAAAGACAAACAAGTTTATGGTAATGGACAAGAAAAACAAGTTATTGAATTACTCTTTGTGAAACGTTGTCACTTAATCTACTTGAACGTAACCTTACGAACCCGTGAGAAGTGTGAGGAGGCATGTGTAATTGTACATATTATGTTACACACGCATTCTTAAACACAATACAATGAAAATTAGACAACAATGACAAACATAAAAACCTCTACGGCTTGCCACTTCGATCAGTCATTAAGTTTTAAGGGGAACATTCTCAATCAAAAGTGTCAGGCCTTATTATTCATGAAGTTGTAGTAATTGAAGAATGGGGATGATTATAGTGAAGGATATTTACAAATATATGACGAAGAAAAAAAAAAAAAACCTTTGATAAAGTCTATAGATTATCTAAGAAGGTACCTAGCGAATCCTTATTTTGCAAAAAAAGGTACCCTTTGATAAAGTCTATATATTATCTAAGAAGGTACCTAGCGAATCATTATTTTGCAAAAAAGGTACCCTTTGATAAAGCCTATAGATTATCTAAGATGGTACCTAGCGAATCCTTATGTTGCAAAAAAGGTACCCTTTGATAAAGTTTATAGATTATCTAAGAAGGTACCTAGCGAATCATTATTTTGCAAAAAAAGGTACCCTTTGATAAAGTCTATAGATTATCTAAGGAGGTACCTAGCGAATCCTTATTTTGCAAAAAAGGTACCCTTTAATAAAGTCTATAGATTATCTAAGAATGTACCTAGCGAATCCTTATTTTGCAAAAAAAAAACAATAAGTGGATAACGTAATTTATGAAGTTGTAGTAATTTAAGAATGGGGATGATTATAGTGAAGGATATTTACATATCTATGACGAAGAAGGGTACCCTTTGATAAAGTCTATAGATTATCTAAGAAGGTACCTAGCGAATCCTTATTTTGCAAAAAAGGTACCCTTTGATAAAGTTTATAGATTATCTAAGAAGGTACGTAGCGAATCCTTATTTTGCAAAAAAAAAACAATAAGTGGATAACGTAATTTATGAAGTTGTAGTAATTTAAGAATGTGGATGATTATAGTAAAGGATATTTACATATGACGAAGAATGTACCCTTTGATAAAGTCTATAGATTATCTAAGAAGGTACCTAGCGAATCCTTATTTTGCAAAAAAATTACCCTTTGATAAAGTTTATAGATTATCTAAGAAGGTACCTAGCGAATCCTTATTTTGCAAAAAAAACAATAAGTGGATAACGTTATATAAGTACTACCTTAAAAAAAACAATAAGTGGATAACGTAATATAAGTACTAGTTTAAAAAAAATGGTACCCTTTGATAAAGTCTATAGATTATCTAAGAAGGTACCTAGCGAATCCTTATTTTGCAAAAAAAACAATAAGTGGATAACGTTATATAAGTACTACCTTAAAAAAAACAATAAGTGGATAACGTAATATAAGTACTAGTTTAAAAAAAATGGTACCCTTTGATAAAGTCTATAGATTATCTAAGGAGGTACCTAGCGAATACTTATTTTGCAAAAAAAACAATAAGTGGATAACGTTATATAAGTACTACCTTAAAAAAAACAATAAGTGGATAACGTAATATAAGTACTAGTTTAAAAAAAATGGTACCCTTTGATAAAGTCTATAGATTATCTAAGGAGGTACCTAGCGAATACTTATTTTGCAAAAAAAAAAAACAATAAGTGGATAACGTAACATAAGATTGAACAAATAAAAACAAAATAGTAGTAGCATTCCATTTTGTAATATTGTTGTGTATTCGACTGTTATGTGGAATTATTCAAATTCTCATCTGAGTCTGAGCGAGGGTCGCGGTCTTCGTAATTCCGAATTCGTGTCGGATTGGGGCCACGTAAATAATTATGTAAGCGATACAGTTTTTATTGATTTATATATATTTAATGGCGCCTATGCATCATCGAATTGTCTAATTAATTATGTATCGGGGCAAACTAGTTTGACAGGTAACGTTATAAGTTTGAAAACATTAATAAAATATTATATAGAAGAAAATGATTGTTGTACAACATACATACATACATACATACATAGACACACGCCTTTTCCCCCAAAAGGCTAGGCAGAGCCTCAATGGGCCTCTTAGCACAGTGGGTTGCACCATCGTGGAATATAGACGTGACATGTGGTGAGCTCATTGCCGCCATTGCCTCCCACGACTGACTCGGCTAACGCTTTCTTCCAGTTAACACACACGATTTTTGTGTCTAAAATTTATCTGTTTTACGATTTTTCAAGTAAATAAAGCGAAGCCTCTTTATGTGAGATGAAAAACCAAACGTATTATTAGGTTAACGTGTTATTCATAATCAAATAATAATTACTCCTTTTAATTTGTAACAAAGAAGAACAGAGAGAGAAGTAACAAAGTTGGGGTAACGCAGAGAATGCCTGTGAAAAGACAAAGATATTATCATCATCATCATCATCAGCTGTCTGACATCCACTGTTGGACGAGGCCTCCCCCATAGAACGCAATGGGTTATTTGCCATAATCACCACGCTTGGCAGGCGGATTGGTGATTGCAGTATTGGTGTTGAGTGTTCAGGTGGATGCTGCTGCTCAACACTTGATGCTAATACTTTAGTCAACTTTTACGACATCCACGGGAGGAGACGCAGGGGTCTATTCTTAAAACGGACACCACCACGTTATCTTTTTAACATTTAAACAAAAGCTGAAAATAATTAATTATGAATAATGCTGGACAGTTCACACAACATTATCTAGCCCCAAGCTAAGCAGAGCTTCTGTTATGGGTACTAGATAACTGATATACTTTAGACAATACATTACATAGATAGATATTTTTTTATTATACATTGAAAATACCCAGAACACTGAACAAATATCTGCAGATCGTACAAATATTTGTTCCGAGGCGGGAATCAAACCAGCAACCTCCTGCGTCGCACGTTTATAAATGTAATAAACTACACGTCTAGCTTGTACACAATTAAAACGAGCATTATCTGTATGAAAACACGGCGAATAAAATAACGCGGCATTGCAACAACATTAGAAAGTATGAAGTTTCGTCATGCAAGTAGCTATTCATCGGTATAATGGGTTGTAAAGCGACATGCAGTGCCACTCTGCGCGCAATAACGAACTGCTAACACCGTACGCACAATACGCTTGTTGACGCGTGGGAGTCGTTCCATTGTGTTCGTTGTGATACGTCGTACCGTTGCCGTAATAAGCTGATGATTCGCGGAGATTGTCTCTGGACCGGGATAGCTGCTGCACTTACACGCAACCTTGGCGATGAGGAAGTTGTTGTAAAAGATGATTGTGATAAAACCATGGACATGGAATTTGTATTTCTTGTCCAAGTAACGAGTACCAACCAGTCAAATAAAGTCAAAGTCAAATAGTAGATTATGCACTATGGGAATAAAGCAGTGTCTTACGTCGCGGGCGGCATATTGAACCCTGAGCGTAACGAGGAACTCTACAGTTAACTCTCCCGCTACGCTCGGGAGTAATATAGAGTTCTGAGTGAAGCGAGGGAGTTTATATAACATATATTATAGAGTTCTGACTAAAGCGAGGGGTTGAAGCTGCCCAAGACGAAGACAGGCTTTATTCCAGAGGAGCATACTCTACTTTTCACACATTCTGCGAGATAATAAAAATTCACTGAACATCACAGCACCGTCTTTTGTTTCACATTCTTTGTAGTGAACTCTTGGTCTGTGTTCTTTTTTTTGAGTTCTGATTATGGTGGCCAGTTCGATTTTCGAGCAAACCTCTTTACAATGCCATATGGGCTTCTTTTCACTTAGAGTTTTCCACGAGTTTTCACTCGAATTTGACGTTCCAAATTCAAATCACTTTATTCTCTAGGGAGTTTCATACAACTTTATATCCCTAAAGAGATAATGCTTTACTTTACGTTGAGGTTCCATGATTATTAATAATTAATAGAAATAGGACATTGTCGAGCAGGTGGTATGAAAAATATTTTATTCTTTGAAATCACAAGGTTCATTTTGAATCGTCGTAATAACTAAATTTACTCTTGTTCCAACTCGACCAAACCTAAAAGAATCAGCAACGAACACGGCTTGATTTTATTTGATGATTCTTCTTACTACTAGGTGGGAAGCGCCTGTGTGGTGCCAGGAGAGAACCAACTTAGTAGAGCTTTTTTGTGAAAGAGTTCGTCCGGGGAAGTACTACCACCATACCTATTTCTGCTGCAAAACAGTAGTGCTCGCATTGCTGTGTTCCGGTTTCAAGGGTAAGGGTGCCGGTGAAATTACAGGCACATGAGACTTTTCATCTTTATGTCTCAGGGTTGCGGGCGCAGTGCAATGCCACATAGGGTGCGTCCTAGGTGGACGTGATCTATGAGGTAATGCACTGTTCATAGGCAGAGGTTACCGCTTAACATCAGGTGGGCCTCTTGCTTGATCCGCCATCAAAGTAGTATAAAAAAAAAAAGAACTTACCAATAAGACCAAGAAGGTAGTCAAAAGTAAGATGTAAGTAATGAGATTGATTCGGATGTGATAGAATATGGAAAGAAGAAGAGCATGACAGTGTAAGGATTTAGGAGTTACATCGAAGTTATGCGCGAACTATGAGGTCAGCTTTCAAGATGTTATTGCCCGCCGAAGAAAAAAAAGGTTTAGCCCTAGAATACAGAATTAATACTTATGAGTGGCAGGCGCAGTGCCATGCCGGTCGACATGACCTTTGGTGTAATGTTTTTATAGGCAGAGGTTGCCGCTGTGGGCCATCTGCTTGTTCCGTCATTCAAATCAAATATTCAATAGAGAAAAAAGACTAATAGACATTCAATAGAGAAAAAAGACTAATAGACAATGGCTTAGTTTTAAAAACATTTCCATATCCATTGTCTAGTTAGAAACCTAATAAAACAACAGCTCTAGCTCTGCTCTAGGAATAGTGAATGAAACAGGCTTTGTAATAGTAAAAGCATGTTGGACTGCCGGTTGCGTTGTTGGTCAAGGACCATTGGCTTTGTTCTCTTGTTGGGACACGATCTCTTTGTCATTTGAATACGGCTTTTACTAGTGCTTGTTCGTTATTTGTATCTTGAATGTCAGGTCATGGGCCTTTGTTCCGCTAATACTTAACCCTAGGGAGTGAAATGTGTACGTTTATTGTACCTGCCATCAGAATTCCTTTCAGGCTAGAAATAAGATACTCTAACACAGATCGTTCATTTATATTACATATTATGAACGACAAAACTGCATTGGTATTATAAGGTCGACATTTTGATCGTACGTGACGGGCGGACAAAATCAGTTCGGTTTTAACTTACATATTTTGTTTATTTTAGCATCTGCTTAGCTAGAATCTAGCTGTATTTAACTTAGCTGTTAGCTGTGTATTATATTAATATTTGTTATGTGTGTGTCTCTGTTCCATGTTTTGTGAGTTGTGTAGTTGCACTGTTCATAGGCAGAGGTTACCGCTTAACATCAGGTGGGCCAACTGCTTGTTCCATCATTCCAGTAGTATAAAAAAAAAAAACCTTCAACATACCTATCTGCAATTGTCGTAAATAAACGATTGTTTGTTTGTTTCTTTCTGGCCAGGCTAAGTGGCAGACCACCCGCCTGATGATGGTCGAATGACCAGAACCCAGTGGATGAGATGTGATTCCCATTGTAAGAAAGGCTTAGGTAGGGCGCTTACGCCCTTTTGCACGCGAACGAAGTTTGCTTCTATTTTCTCCATGAAATGTTGTATACATTGATCAGTACAATAATATCTAGACCCGGATGCGTCAGTTTCTTATAAATTAGTTATTTATTTTTATGATTTGTTTACCATATAATTTGGGTGCATCCGTAAATTTTATAAGAAGCTAACGCACCTTGGATCTGGCTAATTAATGTACTGATCTGTACAATGTTTATGGAGTTTGAAGAGATAATAGCTAAAGTAGAAGCTACTATTATTTATTCTGTGGTAGAAGCAAACTTCGTTCGTGTGCTAAAAGGCGTACCTAACCGCCCTACACTAGTGTGTGATAGACGGGCTTGATGATGATGAGTACATGTATCAGTATGTACTATTATTTATTCTGTGGTATCAGGTCTTTTTTTTTTTTTTTTTTTTTTTTTTTTAACTTTGATAGGCCTTTGTTTGACCACGATCTCACCTGTTGGAAAGTGACGATGTGGCCGAAGATGGAGCACAAAGGTCTAGAAGGCACCTATTCACTCTAGCCTTGAAGAGACCCAGATTATAGTTTTCAGGAAAGACAGACGACTGTAGTGTATTCCACTCCTTAGCAGTTCGCATTATAAAGGTGGAACTGAAACGTTTAGTACGAATAGCGGGTATACTAATCAGGTAAGGGTGGTACCGAGCCGTGCGCCTGCTCTAGTTTATGTCCAATATAAAATCAAACTAGACCGAGTTTGGAGCAAACTGAATAATACGACCTTAGTTTGTCCTATGCTATGTCCTATTGCACGTGTCCCGACTCTCGACTGCTCGAGAGCATTGTGTCGCCGTAGCCGCAGAATAAATAATAGTACAAGTACGTCGCTGTGACTCAGCTTCGGTCCTATACAATGCACGGCTATCTACGAAAATCCATTATGAGCACAGTTTGAGAGAGTACCACGCTTCCTATTGTCTTACCGTCCGCAGACCGTGCCAAATCTACACCAAAACTAATAGAACCGTAGAATGTACTCACGCGTCGGAAGGCATTCGACGTCAAAGACCGATTGGACACATTTTAATTAGAACCGTGTGTTATTTGGTACTATGGGTTTGTTTGTATAATTTTGCTTCTATTGCTAACATTCCTTCGAACGGGATTTGAATGAGATTACTGTAACGTTTTCATTTCGTCAATATCCGAAACCCTAAGCTTGGGAGTTGTGGCTTGGGGAGCGCGGCTACCGTTCCGTTAGAACGCGATTAGTGCTGCGTGGCTGTTGCCTCTGGGAAATATCTTGGGCTTATCAAATGTCTTATAACAACTTGATTGTGAGTGACTTCGTGTTGTGTAATTTCCCGTAGGCACCTCGTATGTATAATCCAGCACGAATTGGCTACCCCCTGCGTGTTTGATTATTGAACTACACATACGTAAAGACATAATTTCCAATTTTTAGGGTTCCGTAACACAAAAGGTAAAACGGAACCATTATACGATCACTTTATTGTCCGTCGTGGAGTTATCAAACTGAAATTCATATCAAATACTCGGATCCAGGTCTATACTGTCCCTTGGAGCTGGGAAAAAAACAAACTTCTAAGCCAACGCAATCAAAAGATACAGCTGTTTACGCTGCAAATTTTCGACACTCGCAAGGGAATCAAAACCAACAGGATTACTTCCCGTGAACTCAGAATCTTGAAATTTGCTACGAAGCAACGTCTTATAGCACAGATAAAGGAAAAATTGCGAAAAGCATAAATTTTTAGATGTTTTTCATAATTTTAAACTTACTACCCCTTTCCTCATGATGATTTAATTTAGCAATAAAAATACCATAACTTTTACTTATTACCTACAGGTTTGTACGGAACCCTCGGTGCGAGAGTCCGACCAACACATGGCTGCTTTTTTAAATTAAATTAAAATATTTAAAATAAAATAAATAATTAAATAAATAATGCTGGACAGTTCACACAGCATTATCTAGCCCCAAGCTAAGCAGAGCTTGAGTTATGGGTACTAGATAACTGATATACTTAATACAATATATTACATAGATAGATATTTTTTATTATACATAGAAAATACCCAGAACACCCTGAACAAATATCTGCGATCGCACAAATATTTGTTCTGAGGCGGGAATCGAACCCGCAACCTCCTGCGTCGCAGGCGAACCTTCGCCCGACGCACCACAGAGGTCGTCAATTTGTTTCGAGTTTGTGTTTAAAGTCACGTGTGTCGAGAATAATCGATTAATTACTATTCCACTCGTTTTCTTTGTTCAAACACACACCTAAACAATTCGTAATGCTGATCGTACAATTCTTTATACACTTATATTTTTATTTGACCCTTTGGCAAAGTGGTTGATGGTGCTCCGTAATCCCTACAAATATATAAATGTGCAAGATTGTTTGTTTCGATGTTTGTCGTGCTTTCACGACAAACCGTATGAGCCAAGCTTGATGAGGTGCACAGATGGATTCAAACTATAACATGTAGTATAGTTTTTCCCGAAATTTTGGAAGAAGAACGTGTGTGAAACCGCGGGCCACCTCTAGTAGTACATAATTCAAAAGATTGTCTCATTGATAAATTAGCAGACCGTGCAGGATGTGATGATTAAGATCATCTAAATGTCATGAGTTCACAGGAGCGGATGATTTTGTTTACATCTGGCTTCCTGTTGACGATCGGTTCAGTTTTATATTGCAGCGAAATCCGGCGAGTAAATTCTGGACTGGTGTTTATCACATTTGAAACCACGAAACTGCCGCTGGATTTGAGTTCTCTCTCTTTTAGTCAACGTCGGCGTAAGCTATACAAATCCTCGGTGATTGCCCATTGCCCCGTAATAACGGAATATTGCAATAATATCGCTGAGTAAACGGCATTCTATAGTCCCGCGGGCGATGCGCACGCGCCTTCCCAGGGTTTTTCCACATAGCGTCTCGATAAATTGGGAGCTGTTATTACTGAAGCCGTAAAACGAAAGTTATCGTCGAGGGAGGGACGCTTTACGATGTAAAATATTTGATTCTCCACGTAATTTTGCTTTGACTTGATGGGCTGTTTTACACGAGACTCGGCACGGGTTTGAATTAGATTAATGGTAATGGATTGGCTTAATATCGATGTAAAAGGCATATTGTTGATGTAAAGGCAGAATGTGATAGAACCGAAAACGATGATCGTTTTGTCACCTTAGTTGTACAAGTAGACGTACTATTTGCGGCTGTATTTCATAATGGATGTTTTGAGCCTAATTTTTTTAGGTTGATTCGGACTTTATATTCAATAAGCTTATGCATGAGGGATGCAGAATGTAAGATGAAATATGTCAAAGTAACGTCTGAGGAAAACTAGAGTTTATAGGAATGTTTTATTACTGGAAGAAAGCGTTAGCAGAGTCAGTCGTGGGAAGCGATGGCGGCGATGATCACCACTTGTCACGTCTATATCCCACGATGGTGCAACCCACTGTGCAAAGAGGCCCATTTGAGGCTCTGCCTACCCTTTCGGGGAAAAAAGCTTGTGTCTATGTATCTATGCATGTCTGTATTTAAATGCTGCTCAAGATCAAGCTGCTGTACAAACGATACAGTTGTGCCTTTTTAAATTATGAACTGTATTCATAGCACTAATACCGGTAAGGTAATTTCCATTACTAAAAGTTTATGTTAAAAATACGGTTCTCCCCGTCATAAAACTTTAATCTAAATGAAAATGCTTTGTTGAGAATGTAATATATCATAAAAGCTTCCAGACACATTAATTTCTGACTTTTACGGGACCCTCGCGACGTTAGTTATTGCAACTACTCATAATAAAATGAAGTATTAATAATATATTTTTTATTTATTAATATTTAATATATTTTTAATTTTAACTACTTATAAGACTGAAACATTATTTGCATTGGCGTCACATAAAGCTCTATCCTTATCTGAGTTTCAGGCTCCAGTTGTTCCAGTAGAAAGTTGTGCGTTCGGCGTTTCCAAATCCACGATCTTTATGGCTAATTTTATTTGGGTTGCTCTCTCGTAAAACTGAGTATCTTGTGGAAATCAAACCACGCACGTTGACTTTTTAATACGTACTCCTACATCCATAAGAAAATTTTACGCTCGATACTCAACAATTCCACCTTAGTTTTCTTACGACACGAGACACGGCGGAATCTTCAAGGGGAATTTTATGGTGTGGTGGTACTGAAGGTTTTATAGCCGGTGGGACGATGCCGAATGAGGGTCCTTGAAACGTTACAGCGAAACCATTCCCGGCACCCGCCACTTTATATTACCTGTCCGTTTCCTTTCGGAAATGGAACGCGATTTCCAAAAACAGATATCTATTTCGGGGAGCGTGCCACAAAACAATCCCGCAGATTCTATTTACGGCGACATCAAATCTTTCGGCACGAGACTGATGCGCACGGACGTACTATGAATAACTTATTTTCTTATTACAGCGACTTTGTATTGTAATTTTGTTTATCCGAAGAAAATATAGATGTTGTTTATACAAGCCTCCGGCGCGGCGCGGCCGACAGAGATATGCCTCTGTTGAAATGTTTGCTAGGCGACGCGACACAGTACTATCTCAACAGCTTTTATCTCTTGGCAGGAAAACCTTCGCGGCGAGCTTCTTAATCATTTCAAAACTCGGCACTAAGTAATGTCGAAACATTTTATTTGCTCTCTCTAGAGTGCAAACTCTGGCTATTTGTTCAGAGTACGTTTATACCATCTCGAGAAGTTTGGCGCGGTGCTTTGCCCTTCTCTAGAGATAATTCCCTGTAATGTTGGGGATTATGTCGTCTCGGGATTTGTCTCGGGACCCGTCTCACTCCAATGACAAATGGGAAGAAGTCCACTCGGGTAACTTTTGCCCGTAACATGTAAAAACTTTTTGGTTAT
Organism: Operophtera brumata; assembly: GCA_932527175.1. Lineage (NCBI taxonomy): Eukaryota > Metazoa > Arthropoda > Insecta > Lepidoptera > Geometridae > Operophtera > Operophtera brumata. The sequence goes on along the minus strand of OW052235.1, from coordinate 6,450,930 downwards.
GGTGAAACTTCTGTGAAGAGTAAAGATGAGCAGACGCAAAGCGTCATAATCCTCTATAGCTTCGGCGTCGTTGGGTTGGCGTTGCTCGTTTTAGTTTGAACTCAAATTAATGATTCTCTTCTTCGGGAATCCATTTTTAGGGTTTCGTAGTCAAGACAAGGAATCCTTTTAGTTTCGACATGTCCGTCCGTCTGTCTGTCCGTGTCTTAGCTCATAGACTCTTAGTACTAGAAAGCTGTAATCTGGCATGGGTCATTAATCACGCTGACAAAGTGGTAGTAAAATAAAATGTTGTTTTTTTTAAAGTGGGTTTTTTTTTCTCGTTTATCCCTTGCTGTGGAGTGTCGTTGGATAGGTCGTTCAATAATATTGCGGGTGCGTGAAAACCTTTTTTGATTCAGGGATGCTTAAGCTTTAAAGTGCAATTTTTTTATAGAGCGATTTGTTTTTTTTTTTGTTTCGGCCAATCCAGCTAAACGGATGTTTTCTGATATGTGATAAAATCCACGGCATATATCGAATTCAAAAGGAAAAGTGTCACAGCTAAGTAGGCTTTACAAGTTAACGAGTAATAGTCGAACAACTTGTAAAATGCACTTGGATAAGTTAACAGGAAAAATTATATTGAAAATTATTTAGATGAAGTTGTTAGTTGTGTAAAACAGAAAAGCCCCCTTCAAGTCCGCATATTGAGACGGGCAGTTACTTTCTACAGAACCCTACAATGCCCGTGTCCCGCCACGCACTTCTATATCGGCTGCTTTATATAAAAGTCTGAAGGTCCTTCGTACGCTATATTGCACCACATGCTAAACATATCCCAGAATCGTCGTAATGAATGAACTTCTCCGAATCTGTCCCATATCGCAACGCTTATAAAATCCTGGAAAGCGTTTCTGTCCCTCGCTGTTCGGGAATTTCTTATCACTCTGATAAAAGGGGCAGCGGGAATGTGACTTTGGCTAATACTGTCTTAGTGTGATCTTTTGCTTCCATTCGGACCACACGGCTTATCTCTCCTATTCCCGCTGTTACGAAGATAATTCTAACTGATTCTACCTCATCCAGCTCCGCGTTTTTAGTAAAATTGATTACAAAACCGGAGCGCGATTTAAACTGAAGTGCATTAAATTTATTCTGACATTGATTGAAAAGTTCTCGAGTTCCTCGCTGTGTGGAGTCGGAGCGAATATTTAGTTAGTTACAATTTGCATAAGGTGGATCGATAACACCTTATTCCGCTCCAGGAATACACAATTAAGGCGATAACAGACCCAAAACTGCAATGTAGACCTATCTTAGAAAGCCTACATCTCCTAAACAGATAGTCCAAACAATTAAAAAAAAAACAAATAATAGGTCTAGAATAGAAAAATAAGTTTACTTTTTGAATTTACTGTTGCTTTTTACAGGAAGAAAAACCAAAGTTTCCTATGGTTTACACAAAAAAACCTACTGCTTCCAAACGCCTGAAGCGATTTTAATGATTCTTTCACATTAAAAGCAATTTATAGGTTTATAAAAAACTAAGTTTAATTTTTTGAAATACTTGAGACAATTGCGGTTTTTCGTGTTTTCGCAGTATTTGTTCCGCGTGCTCCGTTATGCACCGTTCTTACTTACTTTACTGAGTAAGATAATGACAGAATTTGTGTTGACTGAAAAACCACGATGTAACAATCTATTTTGCAAGCATTTTTATTTGCCACGAGTTGGGACTAATTGGGAATGTTCAACTTCACAGCGTGAGCGTGCAACCGCTGCAGTTTAAACTATCTCCTGGCTTCCAGTTATCTTAGAGTTGAAAAACTAAGACGCCAGGAAACTTAAATTGGCCGCACAGCAGTTGTTTACAGGCAGTTGAGGAATCCAATCGTCCGGGAAATTATGAAGGCGGATGCGGGTGTAAGGCGCGTTGCCATGGCTACGGAAGCCTTGAATTAGTTAAACGAATGTCGAACTCCACCCTTGCCACCATTCCCAATTGTTGTCGTGTGAGCCTCCGTTGGTTCTCTACTTCAATTTGCTTTATTATCTATCATGTCGTACAAAAGGTTTATTCAATTGAATGCTCTGTTTTTCAGCTCGGGTTTATCTTAACTTTCAATTGATACTGTGTTATTTAGCTTGAAGTAGTAGTAGTAGAGCTTTTTTGTAAAAGAGTTCGTCCGGGGAAGTACTACCACCATACCTATTTCTGCCGCAAAGCAGTAGTGCTCGCATTGCTGTGTTCCGGTTTGAAGGGTAAGGGTGCCGGTGAAATTACAGGCACATGAGACGTTTCACCTTTATGTCTCGGGGTGGCGGGCGCAGTGCAATGCCACATAGGGCGCGTCCTAGGTGGACGTGACCTATGAGGTAATGCACTGTTTATAGGCAGAGGTTACCGCTTAACATCAGGTCGGCCATCTGCTTGTTCCGTCATTCTAGAAGTATAAAAAAAAAAAAAAAAAAATTTGTAAATGTAAATGCTGATATTGTGAGCAATGAGTCATGTATTGAATTTAAAGTCAAATCTCAAACGGACAAGGTCACACAGTTGATAAATGATAATAAAACAGTTTGGTGTATCTAAAGTTTGCGAAACACATACCTGCTATGAGTAAATATTTAGTTACCGCCACATGACGGCCAAAACAAACACAGGAGGCACATAGAAACAGAAATAGCTATGGAATTAATTTGTGGAGTTTGTTAGAAAACGATGCCACATGTAAATAGCGTATTATGATTATTTTTGATTGGTATTGGTAGTCGTATCTGTTATAAATAGGCTATACGAGTATTTGTCCTCAATCTATTGTATTTTTAAGGAATTTGGAACGTTAAACGTAGGTCACAATCTGTAGAAGGAGACGCGCTATCTGCTAGCTTAGCTGAAGGAAATCGGCACAAACTAGTAGTTCTGCGAACAGTAGAGCTCGCGAGCACAATCTTGAGTAAAGCTATATATATCATGTCGATCCATACAAAGAACCCGCTCGCGAGTCCATCTGTCCTTCGCACGCGGGTCAATAAAACAGCCTTCCTCCACTCATGACAAAAATCTTTCTCAGCGGGCTTTCAAATACAAAGAGCCGCGTTTACGAATATTGCGAAGAGACGTGGTTCTTTAAAAATAACACGATAAATTATACAAAAACTTTTCCTATTTTGAGAACAGCTCCGCTATTGATCCCACTAAAAGTTCCTTAAACTTGGTACGTCCTTTGTGCATGCCTTATTTTGAAGAGACTCCTGTTCCCGCATCCCGGCCAGACTCGAGTCGAGTCACAGAATATATAATAGTGTTGAGCGTTAATTTTTCCTTCTAATATTCGTTTTGCGTATTTGTTGAGTAATAATTTGACGTGCACGTTTAAAAAGTAATTAGCCGCCCGAACGCCTGCCTACTCGTCTTCATAATGAAGCAAGAATCATAACGAATGAAGTTACAAGTTTAAATTCGGGGTTAACTTGTTGCGTTTTAATCTAATCTTGCTTAATTATGTGTATTGGCATCTTGCTTCGTTGGATGCCCTTATTTACCCTCCCTAAAATAAATAGTGTAGGTACCTCTCTTGTTTTACTTAGGTGTACGTCGCCATCGTGACGCTGCGAGGTCTTTGACCTACGCCTTCGTGTATCCATGGCAACGAATACCTACTTAATGCCAGCATGCAACGTGCCTTCGGGTACTGACTTGAAAAGCTTATTATGAAAGGAGCCTTTGATTTTGTATTCCCCGTAAAAAATCCTACGTGAGGCAATGTAAGCTCAGCGCTGAAAAGTGTGCCGTTTCTTTTTATTCTTTCATGCTTCACCAATCTCCTCGCTGTGCATTTATTTGCAGAACTTATGCTAAAGCAACAGTAAAATCTTTATCATCGAATCTAAACAGACCAGTTTGAGTAGATGGGTTTCCTATTCTCATATCGTTCTCTAATATGTTTGCCGAACGAAATAACCTGTTACTTTTCGAGCCAAGAAAAATCATGGGATAATACACACATAAATCATAGTTGTTAGAATACAATATCTGCTGGTTATTGTAGGCTCTGTAGGTTCTCGTTCTACATAATATTATTCTATACCGAACGTGGATTTTCCGCGGATGTATAGCCTACGCAAATAACTCCAAATGGAATGGAATTGTTTATCTTTCCATTTCCAAATGTGCTGTTCATCCTCCACTATTGTTTTTTGAATGCCTACTTGTCTTCTGGTAGCGTTCCTTCGTTGTCACTTATCACATCAGTCACCACTGTTGTTTGAAGATACACTGATGCTTTTTTAAATGGACAAACAAGCGACAAGAGAAAGCGTCATTCAAGTTTATTGTTAACTTATGTGGCGCGGTGGGTGAATTGCAGGTTCAATTCCCGCTGCGGAACAACTGTTTGCTGATCTGCAAATATTTGTTCCGGGTCTGGGTGTTGTGGTACCATGATTCCCGTAGGTCCTGGTATCCATGACACAGGGGATCTTAGTGTGGGATCAAGACTATTTATGTTATGCTATGGTTAACTATGTCCTAAAATCTAAACTAAACTAAATTTTAGTCCGAATGTTCGCTTTATATTTTTTGTTTAGAAATACCTTCGCACCGGTAGTTTCGGGTTTCACAAATATTTCTCCTTTCCGTTAGGAATTATTGATTTAGGATTTTCGTTTTGGTTTTCCTGTGTGGGAAAGGACCTTAAATTAGCCCCAAAATCAGAATTCATTTATTTACGCTCTACGTCCGAGATTGGGTCACCTATCTCTGTATAATTATGTACCAAAGTTCAATTTCGTCCACTTGATTCAGAGAAAATAGGCTGTGAAACAAACAGACAGACACGAGAGTGATCCTATAATGGTTCCGTTGGTACCTTAAGTTATTAAGTACGGAACCCTAAAAAAAGACAAAAGTATATCATTTATTGAGCTACTTGTGCATAAATACAATTATCAATATTGAACTAAATCCTTTCAGTGGAATATTCATATCTATTTACAATTAAAAAATACGTTCCTGAAATATGTCAAAGGCATTCAGTTTCGTGTATATTTCCGTTTCAGCCACGTTACAAAATGTCTGTAGGCAAAACGGCCGCGACAGACGAACTCCACCGAACTTTTTGAAAAGGGTCACTATTATAATGTTGTCCTGTCCCTTTTTTACTATGGAAATATACAGAGATGAATGTACTCGACGTCTATTTATTTCGTATAAGATACGCTTTTGGCAAAAAATATTGTGTTCTCGGAATCCTCGCTACTAGTATTGGTTTCCTTTTATCCATTTTCTTTGACGTCTCCTACGAGTAATAATAATGTTGTCAAAGTTTTTGTATGGCGACGCGTGGGACGTAGAATAAAGCTTCTGTGATAATCAACTGACAGGCTGGCTTTTGTCGTCTCATTCTCAAGAAAATGCTTTGTGTTGAATTTCGTAAACAGTGAAGATCACTTTCTATCTTCTACCAATATAATAAAAATGAAGTGTATATTTGTGATTTCAAAATAAATCACAAATTTAAGTCAAAATTATTAAACTTATTATATTTGAGTTGAAGTGAGTTTGAATACTTTAGATTTATACATATGACGTCACGAAGCTTAAATGACTGGTCCCCCCTCTTGTCACACGATATCACACTTTGTTGACCACCTCCCTCTCTCTTTTTGTACATGTGACGTCATGAAGCTTAATGTGACTCGTCTCCCCCTTTGTCACACGATATCACACGATATCACACTTTGTTGACCCCCCTCCCACCCCCTTATAATGTGACTTATTTAATGGATGGCCCCTATTAGCGGATTGATCTGTAATTTATGGATTAGCGGACTGATCTGAAAAATATCACCATGGAAGGTGCAAAGGAGATTGCCGGTGTACAAGGATGCTGAAGTGAAGTTAGACCTAGATGCTCGTTAATGGAGCGTGAATGAGCCGACGGAACCCCGCTCCGGTGCGCCCATTGTCGCTTCCGCGTGCATGTACCGCGATATGTGACGACACTGTCGGGCGCACATGAGTTATCGTCATATTGTTCCTGTTATGAAACAATGTGACGCTCACCTTCTAGTTAGAATAGCTCTTGCTCTACACGAGTAGATAATTCAATATTAGCTCGAATAATTTAATTTTAGATCTTACGCCGCGGCTTAAACAACAGCCAAATTTCGTCACTTTCTAACTCATTCAAGTTCAGGTAAGTGCGAAAGAAAGTAAGTCAAAATCACGAAAAACAATTATTTGCCACTTAAAAAACCGTAGAATCACAGAATCATACGATCAACTTGAAGATAAAGTCTGCCGACATTTAGGTGAAGGAAAAAGTACAAAAAGTCGTTTAGAAGTTGAATCAAATTTTCAGTTGAAAACAGCTACACTTTGTTATATTTTTCACATGGTTAATTAACAGGTGGAACATTTTTGTACGTTCTCTTTACAGGTACAAGGAATTACATATAGTTTTTTCATCACAAAACATTGACTCCCGCTGCGGGACAAACGTTTGTATGATCTGAAATTGTTGTTCCGGGTCTGGGTGTTGTGGTACCATGGTACTCATATACTCACGACACGGGGAATCATGTGTAATAAATAACACAGAATAACTGATAGTACTCAAGCAACACGCACCCACACAGGCAATACATCAAACCATGCTCATAACTCGTTAGTATGTGACTATTGGGTGTTATGTTATGTTATGTAGTCTGTGTGGTAAGGTGTGTTTTGTGTTATCTGTGTGATAACTTAGCTTCAGTTCAGTTCATCAAAGTTTTGTATGGGAAACGGTTTTGGACCATCCACCATCCATCTTCTTTAGGTGTGGTTGACGATTATACCAGCTAGCACATCAACTTGGAATGGTGGGCAAATTGCGTCACTGATTTATGAGCTGGTAATTTGTTTAATGCTTACCTACGTCATTGTAATGTTGCAATCCTGCTCCTATGACTAACCTTATCACATAATTTATTATTATTATCGTACAAAGTCTCAGCTGTACCGCTACTTTGTACCAAGTTATGGGAGTTTCCCTGTAATCACTGAATTTTAGACTTATCAATTTTAACAACTTGGCAAAGTATTCTTGCTGGTTGTATAACTTCACCAATAAATCGTCTCGTGGCATTTAACAACGCAGAGTTTGTGCGAAAACGTAAGAATTGCCTATTCACCTTTCTTAGCTTCATTCACTAGGGAATTAAATGATGTTTTAGGGTGCAATTTTTAGCACGAGGCGTGCAATTTAATTGCATTAATTTGTGTCATCACAGCTCATCAACACTTCTTGAGACAGCGATTACAGATTTTGAGACCTAACACATATGTTTTCATTGTTATTGACTCATAAATATAATTAGTTTAGCTACGAATATCCTTCAATGTTTTTTTACACTGTTTTTTACTAATGATATTTATGAGACAGTTAGTGTCTCATATGTGTTAGGTCTCCTAGTTTCCGAAAAATCATTTACCGCTACCTCAGGTAGTGTTGATGAACTGTGTTGAGCAAAAACATTATAAAATTTGAATTTCACTTGCGAAATGTTGGACTTTAAGTTGTGTATTTTTGCTCTAGTTATTGGCGACATTAAAACTTTTCAATTAGATATGAAAGCAATTTGGGCAGATGCAATGTCTGTGAAGATTTCTTACGTTCTCCGTTTCTTTCTATGAATTTTGCTGCCGTAATAATAATTACTGCAATGTGGGCTTCAAAAACCCTTTTGAATGATAATGGTATATCACATCTCTATTAGCGCATATGGTTTTAGCTGCGCCCCTTATAACCCTTGGCTAGGCGTAAGATTTTAAACTGATTCTTTCCAACTGAGTAAAATTAACAAACCTACGTCTACCTAAAAGTTATTTATTGACCAGATTTCTCTTTCTCCTACACAACAAAATGGTACATATGCAAATTGAACACCCACATTACCATTTTTCACCGAGAATGTTTGTTAGTAAGATTTTGAGTAATCTGGGTGGGCGACTAAAGAGTTATTATTATTACTTGATTCCTTACTCTGTGTTATTACATTCTAACAGTTCCGCCTTAATCTGTGAATTTGTTTATAATGATGATGATCTTAATCCCTTGATTTAGGGCCTCTTTCACCGTCGGCAAATAAAAACTTCCGCTTAAGTTGACCTTTGCGAGATAATGGTCAAAATAATAAAAAACGTAGTGGAAAAAGACAGGAAAAGTGGCTCGGCACTTTATCTGTCCGTGTTGGACGTGGAAAGTCTAAGCGTCGGATCCAGTAAAAGAGAAAAACCAGTCTTTTACTGTTGACGCTGATTCGTTTTTTACAAGCTTTTCTTTACTTGCAATATTTTTTAAGTTCGGGTCAAATCTTGCTACTGAAATTTCACCCTGTTAACTTCGACTGATTGAGCTGAAATGTTGCATAGGTACCTGTCAAGTTCCGATGATAATACAGTATTATGGTGACAGCGAGCTTATCTGATGATGGACGACAGAATTCTCAATAATAGTAGACTGGCCGTTTTTAGGCTCATTTTGATCAGCACACGGTTCTTGAGCTTGTATTGAAAAAAATATTTTATCAATAGACGGGGCGGGGGCGTTGTCAATTTAATACAAACTAATTCCACTATTTTGTTCCTGGATAATGAGACTAGAGCAAATATTTTTTACCATACAATCTGTATCTACTGCATTGCTCTTATGTTTTATTATTTCCATAAAAAAAAAACATAACAAGTAACAGGAAAACACACAGGCATAGATAAATTCCTTCACACATCAATTCTTTAAAAAAAGTTAAAATCGGTCCAGCTTTAGAGGAGAAAACAGCGGAATACGATCATGAAAAATTTATGGAGAATATATAAATATGTTTAATAACCTGCGTTTCCTTATAATAGATAACGAACGCATCTCGTAATAAGAACCGAGGCTTATAATAATGCTCCTGTTCATATCTTTGAAAGAGCCTAACTCACTTTGTTATCTGTTTGTTCCAGGGAACAAAACTATGGATTATAATGGAGTACCTCGGGGGCGGTTCCGCCCTCGACCTGATGAAGGCGGGCAGCTTCGAGGAGATGCACATAGCCGTGATACTGCGGGAGGTGTTGCGAGGCCTCGACTACCTGCATTCCGAGAGGAAACTCCATAGGGACATCAAGGCCGCCAATGTGCTGCTCAGCGAAATGGGAGACGTCAAATTAGCTGATTTCGGTGAGTATCGTCTTCCTTTTCAGCGGTTATCATCAGTCAGTAGGCCCTTTCAACTCTTTCATTTATTTCGGGTTTATACAGTGAGGGTCCGAAAGATTGTTGCGACATACTTGAAGCATGTCTTTACACCACATTTGAGGACGCCCTGATGCTAGTATTTTCTTATCCGAAGGTCTCTTCCAGTGCACTAATAGAGAGGGTTGGAAAACATCATGATTTACATACAAACCTTTTTCTCTGAAGGTGTAGGCAGAGCCTCAAAGGTATATTTAAACGTGGGTTGATTTTTTAAATTTTTAAATCAAATGACTGATTATTTTTATTAGGAAATATAGTTTTTTTTTGCATATATCATAGTTTGCAAGCTGGCAAAATCATAATGCGTAGTAGGATGTGAATTATGATATTGGCAACACTAAAATGCATTAAAAAAAACCTTAAGTATTTGTAATTTTTTATCTATTTTTACTTTACTCTGGTTGATGGTGTAAATTGTTCACAATTCAATATTTTTGGAATTTTTCATATATAACGATTTTCAAAAGTTTGATTAAAATAATTTCGGTTCTTACCCACTGTCCACCTCGCTGAGACTACCTGGGTGAACCGTAGAAAGTATGTTTTACAACGGCTCACCTCTCACATAAAAGTAAATAAATGACAGAATCAGAAGATTTGATTCTATACTCTGCTTAAATAACTTGAATGTTTAATATCAATTGATCAAAGTTAAGGGATCTATTAGTAACTACTCCTCTTTTAGGTTCTATGTGAGTCAGCAGATTGATTGTGATTTAATAGGCCCTTAATAATTATTGTAGTTGTAAAGAGGGTCTTTTTTCACTCAATTGATTTGTGTACTATTAAATTTGATTCGCCAAGATTAAAAAAATAAGCATAGTTTGATATCTCTCAACCCTGAATAGAGACTGGGAGTACACCACTCTGACTCGTGCTCAGCCCTATTTATTGCTCGTTGTAAACGACACGCTTGCAATACAAATAGATTTTGATGTAACGTTGTCAGAAATGAAATATGAGAAAGAACTGACACGAAATTACTCTGTGTTGGCACAAATACACTAGCACTTTATCACTCTTGATGAAATGTAGGATATTTGTTTCGTGACTAACTCTTGTGTCAGTGTTATCGAAGCTCAAAAACATATTTGATTTATCGTGAATACTTTTTTTTTTTTCTTAACCTATATTGTCCCACTGCTGGGCAAAGGGAATACTAATGGCATAAAAATAAATTACATAGCAATGCAATTTTCAAACGTTTTATTTTTTTCTCAAAATCTTACGATTTGGGGAAAAAGGCGTGTATGCCATGGCTTGGTATGTTGGTAAAGTATTCTTGATAAGAAATAAAGTATTTGAAACCATCTTGTTTTTTAGGGTTCCGTAACCAAACTACGGAACCCTTATAGATTCGTCATGTCTGTCTGTCTGTCTGTCCGTCCGTGTATGTCACAGCCACTTTTTTCCGAAACTATAAGAGCTATGCTGTTGAAACTTGGTAAGTAGATGTATTCTGTGAACCGCATTAAGATTTTCACACGAAAATAGAAAAACAAGAAGTTTTTGGGGTTCCCCTTAGAACTGAAACTCATTTTTTTTTTTATCAAACCCATAAGTGTGGGTTATGTATGGATAGGTCTTCAAAAATGATATTGAGGTATCTAGTATCATTTTTTCCTAAACTGAATAGTTTGCGCGAGAGACACTTCCAAAGTGGTAAAATGAGTGTCCCCCCCACGTTTTCTAAAATAAGGGACTGATAAAACTAAAAAAAATATATGATGTACATTACCATGTAAACTTCCAACGAAAATTGGTTTGAACGAGATCTAGTAAGTAGTTTTTTATAATACGTCATAAATCGCAATCCATCCAAGAACTTTTATATTATGTTACTTGCTGCTACGGAACCCTTCATGGGCGAGTCCGACTCGCACTTGGCCGCTTTTTTTGGGAAATTACACCATTACAGGTGAGCGTAAAAACATTCAAAAATAGTTAAATGCAGTTTTTGTTAAATATAGCACGAGTCCTTTGACAGGTGTTATTTTGATCATTTTAACACTTGATAAGAGGAAACTACTTAAGGTGAATGCTCACGTATGCGGCGCGAGATTCAAATTTTTTGGTGTTTTTTGCCCTTTACAGGTCATCAACACTTCTTCAGATGACGAAAGTTGAGTTCGCGACAGCTAGGAGACCTAACACACATGTTTTAATTGATTGTATCTCATAAATATCATCAGTTTAGCTACGATACCCCTAAACAAACAAAAACACTGTAAAAATGTGTTTAGGGGTATCATAGCTAAACTGATGATATTTATGAGATACTATCAATAAAAACATGTGTGTTAAGTGTCCTAGTTGTCGCGAACTCAACTTTCGTTATCTGAAGAAGTGTTGATGAGCTGTAATGGGCAAAAAACACCAAAAAAATCGAATTTCGCGCCGCAAGCGTGCGCATCCACCTTAACCTAAAATTTTCCATTTTAAAGTTTCAAAACTTTTGGGCAGCGTTAATACTGTCAAAATGAGCAAAATAACACCTGTCACAAGACTCATGGCTATACTTTACAAACTATAACTACAACAGAAAAGGTACTTGGGTGGGTACCTTGAGAGCCTATTATCTTGCCACTCCTCTGTAACATGCCAGTGAGAGAGAGTTTAGAACCGATAAATCTATGAATCGTGCGTTTTTCATCGTATGCTTTATTATGCCATCACTATACGTGATGCAAAAATCCATAGCATCTCGAGTTTCTCTGGTACATCGTGTGTAGTCAAGTTTTTATCGATGTGCAGCGGCGATACAGCGCCGAGTAGAGTCGTAACGGATGGCTGGTCGGTCCATATGCCGATGTGGAGCGAACGATGCGTGAAGATCGAGCACGAAATTATTTACTGTTACATCCTTATCACGGGGCTGATCGAAATGCCGAACGTTTTAGATGAATTGGCTTACGATTTACGAATCAATCCCAAACCTATGTATACATATCGATTTTGTAGGAAGGAAGTATGACATCATCTCAAGTCTTACGTATCGGCCGGCAGTTAGAGACAACAGTAACTCCATTAATCTTAGATGAAAATTGTCTCAACTTCTGAGTAAAGTTTTATTATTAAACTTCTGGAACCCTCTGAACAAATACATTTCTAAATCATCTCGTGCCACGTCGTTCTTTCAATTTATCGGAATCGATATAATGAATTTCCTGGCGACCACTGGCGCTCCCAAGGGTACCCTATATTCTTTTCTCCTGTAATATTTCCAGTAAAGTCGCAAACACAGAAAGGCCAGATGAAATATGTATGATTTGGTCGCAGTTGGATAAAACGGGCGTATTTTTCTTTGATCATATGAAGAATAACATTCGCTAAGCCGATCAGATACAAGAGTTGCATTATACGTACCCGCGCATTAGAGCCGCTGGAACCTTGGCGTTCGGCCAATGTTCAAACATTTGCGAGGCGGCTTTTGTTCCGCGCCAAAGCAAACGCTGAACGCCTTTTTGCATTCAGAGGAGTACTGTAAAATTTTACTGGCGCATCTTACTGAACGTTTTGATGCAAATGTATTGACAATTATTGTTGGCAATTTGAATACTTACTTTGCTGTAAATGTTGGAAGGTCTGCCGCAGCTCTTTTGTTACGTTTTTAAGGCCCTGGGTTCATTGGCTTTCAGGCAGAGGTATATTTTTATTGGAATACTAGCCACGCTGTCACTAGACATGCTGTCGGAATAAAAACCTGCCCAAGCATCCATCCACACTACAAATTCCAAACGATTAAAACCTAGAAATTTAAATTACTTCATTAGTATTCTCCCTAAGCCCATGCGTTTAGTCTAAGCCCTGGTGATTATTAGTATTCAATAAATAGGTATAAAAACCACACCAATGCCATTCTCTTTTTATATTAATTCCAGTCTATCCAAAGGCAGAGATCGCCGAGTTTTTTTTGTATATTTCCGTGTGGTGGTCGGTTAAGAATTATCTAGGTAGAACCGAATCCTTTACATTTATTGCTAATTAGTACTAAACCAGAAATCGAAATTAATTCTTGGGTTATCGTTATCTCTATTGTGAATAATATTGCATGTTTCAGTATTTATTTTAATTAACATTATTTTGCTGGAAATATTTTCCTTCCGCTATGTTGCTATAGGGATAAGCGATATCTACTGCTAATAGGTAAAACTAGTAGTTTATAGCAATTTCATAAATTTATCGAATAACATTTGTGGCATGTGCCGTTGAACAAGAATTTTAATTTTCTTTACTTTTTTAAATTTTAATTAATCTTTTATATCTGGTCTGGTTTTATCTAGATTCAAGAATGTATTTACATACATACATATACACATGCCTTTTTCCCCGAAGGTCCGAAGGGGGGTAGGCAGAGCCTCAATAGGCCTCTTTTCACAGTAGGCTGCACCATCGTGGTGTACAATATAGACGTGACAAGTGGTGAGCTCATCGCCGCCATTGCTTCCCATGACTGACTCGGCTAACGCTTTCTTCCAGTAATAACACATTCCATAATAAGCGACCAGCCAGGACAAATCTTACACCAAAAATATATTAAGTTAGCAAGCATTCAAATTAATTAAGATTTCGTTAAGCTAACATCATGTTTCTTTATAATTCGAATCGATTTTAGAATCGTTTAACTTTTTGTATTCGTGGTCAAAATACCGACAAGTAATTTACTGATTTGCACCACACCATGGAGCATAGACATTATTGAGGTCGCCGGAAGGCGGTGGATAGGGCCTATGTCCGGCAGTGGACTTCTGTAGGCTGATAATGATGAAAAGTCCTGATCAGTCTTTTCCTATCTACGTAATAATAGAACCGCTTACGTAGATGACGTGCGACCACGAATTGTTTTGGTAGACTTGGAGTGCCCACGACTTCGTCAGGGTTCATTTCGGAATTCCTTTCTTTGGTTATACGTTTATCGGATTAGGCCGTGCGTTGATAGTTAATTTTACACATCTTTCAGCTCATCTTAAGGGTCTGTTCTACCTCTTATTGCTTAGAATGATCGTATTGTTTCATCAAAAATACTACAGCATTCACTTTGTAATAAACATATGATAAAGTTTAAGATTAAATGCTAAGCATTTTAAGGCGAAAACACTATTTAAAAAAAAGGAGAAAAATTAGCAAAGTTGCCTTCAAACTGTACAATAAACAGCTGATATTCAATGAACACTTTAAATAGGATCTTGAGACTGCTTTATGAAAGAATTATGTTTCTAATTTAACTGAACAAATCTTTATTTTCACCAAAAGACATAAACGTTTTCGTGCACGACGCCTGCTAGCGAGATGGCGCGCGGGCAACCGCGTGCGTTGAAGAGGGAGCCGGGAAATCCTGCAAAAACGCAAAACCTGTTCAGTAATCGTTGTTCCTCCTAAATTTGCAGGTGTCGCGGGCCAGCTAACGAATACAACCAGCAAGCGCAACACATTCGTCGGCACTCCGTTCTGGATGGCGCCCGAGGTCATCAAGCAGTCCTGCTACGACAGCAAAGCAGATATCTGGTCGCTGGGCATCACCGCCATAGAACTAGCCAAAGGAGAGCCGCCCAATTCCGAGCTACATCCAATGAGGGTGCTGTTTCTTATACCCAAGAACAACCCCCCGCAGCTCACAGGCAGCTACTCGAAACCGTTCAAAGAGTTCGTGGAGGCGTGCTTGAATAAGGACCCTGATAATGTAAGTTCACACCTCGGTCTCTCTATACAACTCGTTAAACCTAAATAAACTGTGCACAAGCAAAAGACTGCTGGTATGAGGAACCCACCATTCGTCCCGCTGAAATGAGCAGGGCAGAGAGTGGTCGTTCTGTATGTATGTACTTTATATTTTAGTAGAGCTTTTTTGTCAAAGAGTTCGTCCAGGGAAGTACTACCACCGTACCTAATTCTGCCGCAATGTAGTGGTGATCCGGTTTGAAGGGTATGGTTTCCGGTGAAATTACAGGCACATGAGACTTTTCATATTTACGTCTCAGGGTGGCTGGCGCAGTGCAATGCCACATAGGGTGCCTCCCAGGTGGACGTGACCTTATAGGTGATGCATTGTTAAAGGCAGGGGTTACCGCTTAACATCAGGTGGGCCATCTGCTTGTTCCGTCATTCAAGCAGTTAAAAATATAAACTGTTTCATCAAACACTCAGTCTTTTAATAAGGGAATCAATCCCTAATCACAGAATTTCAACCCTTGCAACAGAAAAGAAACCAACAGAAAAGACGAAACTCGAGAACCTACGTACTGCAACACAGGCCGTAGGCGCCGTCTTAGAACTCGGCAAAGTGAACTCCGAACTCAAAGCTTTATCCAATAAGATTATCGATTTTAGGAAGTTGTTTTTTGTGGGCGAACTTGTTTCGGCTGCACGCGAGGTCTACGATTAGTATAAACACAGGTCACGATTCGGACCAAAACGCCGTCTCGTGTCTTCGCAACCAGATTCTGGTTACCTATATTTGTGAAAAATGTAGGTAAGTTAGTAACTTGAAATGTTTTCTCTTTCCAGAGACCAACCGCTAAGGAATTATTAAAGTTTCAATTCATCAGAAAGGCTAAGAAGAATTCATATCTAATGGATCTTATAGATAGGTATAAGAAATGGAAGGCGCAGCGGAGCGAGGAGAGCGAGACGGAATCAGAGAATTCGGATTCGTAAGTATTCCCACCCTAGTATCCGCCGGCGGCTTCGCCCGCATGTTACATATAAAGTATAGATTGTGTCTATAAATGTAGCCCATATGTCTGTAAATGTAGCATATATGTCTATAAATGTAGCGCAAGTGTCTATAGTAGCCTATTTGTCTATAAATGTAGCCTATGTGTCTATAAATGTAGCCTATGTATCTATAAATATACCTTATGTGTTTTACGCCAGAACGGCTGAACCAATTTTGATGAAAAACAGAGTAATAGCTTATGACCTAGATCATAATATATGGGCAACGACCGGCCCGCGGGCCGGATCTGGCTTTTGACCCGGCCCACATACTTGAAGTCAAAATTTGAAGACGAGGACCTGTACGAGTTTTACAAAACATACCTACGTTGAGGAAGAGAAATAGAAACATCTGAGAGCGTTTGCGAGGAGAATTGTTTGCGTTTTTGGAAGTACATACAAATGCGAACAATTGTAGTTTTTATCGTGGGTCCCCGTTCAGTTACAACTAGATGTGACAGTGTGGGTGACTCAACTGGTACTCAATATAAAAAGTAGCCTAAGTTTAAATGTAGGTCATAAGCTATCTTTACCTTCATCGAAATAGGTTCAGTCGTTACCGCGTGATATACATTATACATAGACTACATACGCGAAAGAAGCTTATTCAAATAGCCTTTCTATATAAAAAAAATTGTAGGTCCTCAAAAAATAATAATCGTATCACTGTTATTTAGTTGCTGACCGAGTCATTCAGAGGACAGTATCGTTTCGTAGAGGAGGATAATGCTATTAATTAGAAGTATTGTTAGGACGATATGTTAAAATTTTGAAGTCGTTGCGATACATGCTCACTCAGTAACAGTAAAGGTTACAAACTTGATGTTAAAGGTCTCTACCCATTACACCGTATCATACCATGACCGTGCTATGAACGTGTCAGACAAAAAAGTATTCTTTGTATTGAAAAGTATGGGACTATGCTCACTAGACCGTTCCGTCACCAACCAACAACGTCGCGTGTCATGCACGGAGCGGCAACTATTCTCGATGAGAATATTTTTCCGGTGCTGATACGCTCCGTGCATGACACGCGACGGTGCCCAACCGCTGCGCGCAGGCATCACAACGGTGAGTATAGAGAATTATCTGTTAGAGAATAGTGAATCCAGAAGCGTCGTGTGTTTTTTGGTTTGGCATCATACAGGTTGTATACGGGCATCATACGGGCTGGATACGGGAACAGAACGCCGTCGATCCGTTTCAGTGGGCAAAGTGAAGCGTTTCGTGTTGTTTTCCGTGTCTGACACGTTCCTACTACGGTCATGATATGATACGGGATAGTGGGTAAAAACCTTACAGTAATTACTAGAGGATGTAATCTAAATAAATCATACACTAGAAACACGATAACAGAATCTTTTCACGACACCTTTATTTTTAAAATGGCCCTCCTAAAACCCGTGTTAGGTCCCACCTTCGACATTTTTATACTATTCAATAGGTAATCACATTACTTAGATTAATATAAGATAATTTATTTTATAAATTCCTACTTTAGAAGCAAAACGTAGTTTTTTCATTTGTCGCTTATGTCAGTTACTTCCGAGCTGAATAAATCTATATGTCATCTCTTCCCGGGTTCAAGTGAGCAATAGCGCTGTCACTTTCTTGCAAGACTCCGCCCATTCGGTATTTTAACAAATCACCTTAATTAGTACCTAAACTTATCGTGGTTGTTGCTATGTTTCCAGCGAGGACGGTAGCCGCGGGGACGGCGACGCGGACGAGCCGTGGATCATGACGGTGCGCGGCGGCGCCGGCGCGCGCGCCCTGCTGTCTGCGCACGCGCCGCACGCGCCGCACCCGCCGCACCCCGCGCACCCCCCTCCAGAACTAGACAATAAACGACGTAGCATCGTCGAGGATGCAGGTAACATTTTCGACCATACTTTTTACTTTGGTCGAAGGGTAACATAGCCTACAAGATAAAAATATTTAATTTGTTAAAAATATTAATTTCAATACAAGCTTTTAAAAAATTAGTGATCGTAAGCATGTACTAATCAAAATGAGCCTAAACTGAGGATAATTGCTTTATAAATCAGTTGCAAGATTCCACCCGGACAAACATACATACATCGCAAGTTAAATAGAAGCTTGTAAAAAAATAGGGTGCATCCGTATTAATCCCAGGAATTCATCCCACAAGCTAAAAGTAATAATAATGATTCCAGATTCGGACCACGTTATTTTTGGAGTCCGAATTCTTCCTATCTAGAGTACCTATTATCTAAAAAAGTACTTAGTTAACGTCAGTTTTTTTAAATTGTGTGAAACATCTGTTTATTTCACAAATTAATCAACAAAGTTATAAAATATAAACTGGAAAATCACATACTCGTTTCAGAATTTCAGACTTATTTACGGACCATTTTTTGTCTCATAAATGTATAGTTTGTGTTAGTTCCGACGCGCGATTGGATTTTACTCGAGGCACTTACACTAGCTCGCTTCTGGCGCGAAATTCATTTTTTTTGGTCTTTTTTGCCCGCTTACAGCTCATCAACACTTCTTCGGATAGCGAAAGTTGAGTTCGCGAGAACTAAGAGACTTAACACACATGTTTTAATTGATAGTATCTCATAAATAAATCAGTTTAGCTACGATACCCCTATGCTATGAAACACATTTTTACAGTGTTTTTCTTTGTTTAGGTAGCTAAACTGATGATATGTATAAGATACTTTCAATTAAAACATGTGTGTTAAGGCTCCTAGTTCTCGCGAACTTAAGATTCGCTATCTGAAGAAGTGTTGATGAGCTGTAATGGGCAAAAAACACAAAAAAAAAAAGAATGTCGCGTCGCAAGCGTGAGCATCCACCTTAATCGATAATAATTAGTCAAGTACTGAACTGACGTCAGTATGTCTGTATAACACAACAGATGTAGATTAGATTTAGATAATTGTAGATTGTTGCATTTCGTACTGCATTGAGTCATAACCCAGTACTTCAAGCCTTACTTTATACAGAACTAGCGACTCGCCCCGGCTTCGCACGGGTAGCCCCCGGTGAAAAACAACCCCCCCCCCCCCCCCCTATGTGCTTTTCCTGGTTCTAAGCTACCCCTTCGCCAATTTTCAGCCAAATCGGTTCAGCCGTTCTTGAGTTTTAAGTGGTGTAACCAACACGACTTTGTTTTATATATATAGATATCTAATACAGAAGATATTACAACGGAACGACATAACCAACCGACCAACCAACGATGACAAACTCTACTTCGAGGATTCGTGGACGGTGTTCCGTGTTCCGAATCGGGGGTTTATTTTCTAACAGACTGAAGTTCCATTTTGTTTACCATTTTGCTGTTTATTGCGCTGCGTGTTCCAAATATTTTTGCTCTTGTAAAAAAGCTAAAACACGCAGCGCAATGAACAGCAAAATGGTAATCTACATCGATGAGACAATAGCTGTGCCGGTCATTTATTTATAACGGTTATCATTTGTGCGAGCTATGGACTGTCCATTGCCTCTTTTTTTCAACTACATGAATGACGGAATAAGCAGATGGCCCACCTGATGTTAAGCGGTAATCTCTGCCTATGAACAGTGCATTACCTCATAGGTCACGTCGCCCTAGGACGCGCCCTATGTGGCATTGCACTGCGCCCGCCACCCTGAGACATAAAGATGAAAAGTCTCATGTGCCTGTGATTTCACCGGCACCCATACCCTTCAAATCGGAACACAGCAATGCGAGCATTACTGCTTTGCGGCAGAAGTAAGTATGGAGGTAGTACTTCCCCGGAAGAACTCTTTCACAAAAATTCGCTTCTACTACTAAACGGTAGTAGTACTAAACGGTAGTAGTACTAAACTACTACTACTACTCTAGGTTCTGTGGATCTCCTCATTTCGGATTATATCACGTAGTGAAACTCCCGAGCATAGCTCTCTCCATAGCCTGCTGCGCTACTTGGAGCTTGTGTATGCGGTCAATAGTTAGCGGCCACCTCTCAGTGCCGTAAGTCATCACGGCAACACACATTGCTTATAGACTTTCGTCTTTAGTCAAGTACCGAACCGACGACAGTATGTCTGTATATCGACACTTGTAGATTAGATTAAGATAATTGTAGATTATTGCACTTTGTACAGCGTTGAGTCATGGCTCAAGTATTTCAAGGCTCTGCGGTATCCGGGACGAGTAGATATGCTTATGAACACAAATTAATAAAATATACTTGAGTCAGCGCCATCTATCGAGCCAAATCTTTTTTTTTTATTCGTTAATGAAAAGCCCTCATCATCGGGGAATTAGCAACTGTCTATGCCGCCACAGATAACAAATTTGACGATTTAATGGCGGGAAACCTAAGACTGAAAATATAATATAGAGCACGAAATTTTGCATTGTATTGCCTTAATCAAGCATAGGCACTATATATTTAATTCTCTATGTTTGCACTATACTATGTGTACACAAGGTCATTTAATTAATAAAATAATATTCATAAACACTTCAGTGATCCCGTCCCCCGCGTCCCCGGCGGTGCCCAAACAGAACGGCTCTCTGACGCGCAGCGAGGAGCCGGCGCCGCCCGACGCCGTCGCGCTCAGCAAGCCGCCGCCGTTCAACAACAACACCACGGACAAACAAACTGTAAGTACCAGCCATCTACTCACCATCGTCATCATTATCATCATCGTCTTCATCATCGTCATCACACAACTCATCAGCATCAACACCACCCATCTACTTATTAGTTTCTCTCATCTTCTGAACGAGTTTAACCGTCTCACTAAAACTCAAAAGGGATCCTTGCTATAATTGCCCTGAAATTTTCACATTGAAGAATGATAATTTAATAAAACATCTATAAAAATAAAATTTTAAATATCTCAAAAAAGGTATTTTTAACGATTTTTTCAACGTAAATTCTGAGGCCAATTCAAGCAAGTATTCCTCAATCTAAACGTAGGTAAAGTTCGATCGACCGGTATACCAACGTATCTTCCAAAACTTAACTAAACCGTTACGTTACGTTCAAGTGATTAGCGCGATACGAAACTTGCTTAACGTAAAGGTTTTGGTTGCAGCTTTGCTTTTTGGTGTAAAGTTCAAAATTGTGAATTATTTTATGTGCGAGATCAAAAATCAAAATAAACCTACATAGTACCTATAGAATTTGTTTTAAATATTTCAGTCGCGACAGTCACCAATCGTACCAGCGCCCGTCGAGCAGAGGAGCTCGAAGGAGCGAGAGAGAGATAGGAGCGACAGAGAAGACAGGAAGGAGAGACAAGACCACCAGCCATCCAATCGGGACAGCGTAGTTTATAACAAAGCCGTAAGTTACATTATTAACACTATTAAAAACAGGTCGTTACGGAATTTGCTTTTGAAAATCCGCTCAACCGTTAAGGAGTTGAGTGGACATAGACATAAAGCGAGCGTGGCCGCACACAGCGATAATGTATCTTCCTGTAACTGGAATATTTTTTGGAATCGGTTCAGTAGTTCCGGACCCCTCAGATAACACCGCCTATCCCACAGGAACCCTATCGTTTTCCGGGATAACTCTGAGTTCCGGGAATCATAGTATATTGTATAACTAGAGCAAGTTACATTAAAATGCGGCAAGTAAGTAGTGAAGAATTTTCAAAATTGAAAGAATTAATATGCTGTTTTGGCCTTTAATCGGTTTAGAAGTTTACCAGAGATTTTATGTGAAAAAGTTCGTCCGGGGAAGTACTCCATACAGGCACATGAGACTTCCATCTGTCTGTCTCAGGGTATCGGGCGTAGTGCAATGCCACATAGGGCGCGTCCTAGACGGGCTTGACCTATAAGGTAATGCATTGTTAAATGCAGAGGTTACCGCTTGACATCAGGTGGTCCGGGTCAATCTTCTGTTTCGTCAATCAAGTAGTTAAAAAAAAAAACGCATTTTCAAAAAACATTCTGCCCAGTAACTGTTTTACCATAGTAGACAATGGTAGAATGATAAATTGTTTGATGATGAGTGAGAATACGCACGTATAATTGCGAGTTCGCAGTAAACCAGAAAAAATATTTTTTTCCAAATTTAGTTTTTCATCAGATGTGAATGAAGTGATCAGTATCATAAAAATATTATGTAAATAAAATCAACAATGCTAAAACACAATTCTGATTGCTGAAACGTTGATATTTGTATTCCAGGCATCACCTCTCGACCACAGAGGGCCGGCTGGCGAGGAGAAGGTTCGGAAGCATCCGTATTTGCAGCAGCTCATCTACCCGCTACTCAATGAAGTAAGTACATCACCTCTCGACCACAGAGGGCCGGCTGGCGAGGAGAAGGTCAGGAAGCATCCGTATTTGCAGCAGCTCATCTACCCGTTACTCAATGAAGTGAGTGCTTTCACTGGTATAGGGCGTGTCACCTTAAAATAACATGGAATCGAGCTAATTTACCAAAACAAAACCACAACCAAAACCCGTTACGTTGTGCACATTGTGTATTGCACTAATCACTTGAACGTTGGGGGGAGTGCAGGGTATAGTACAGTACAGATTGTGGGTACAGTTGCGACGGCACAGACATGAGGAAACAACAGCCATGCGGTGAGATATCTCCGCATCGCGCTTCATCTCATTCAACCAAAAAGCCCATAAATCGTCTACTGCGCAACGTTCTCTTTACTTGACGCTATGTGGTAAGCTGTAAACCATATTTTATTAAAGAGAAAATCTTAACTTATGATTTATGGGGTTTGTCTGCTAAGCCCAGTAAACCCGATAAGCTCTGTCTTCTGGTGATAATTTTAAATTTACGCAACGTAATTATTTAACTTGTGTTTTTCAGTTATCTCGCAAGCACGGATCGGGCAGCGTGGCCGCCATCGAGGAGCTGCGACGCGCCTTCGAGCACGCTGAGCGCAGCGCGCCGCATCTCACGCGCGCGTTCGTGCAGCAGGTACCTTCCAGATACCAGCCGCTACACACTACAGCCCGTACCCATGACATTTAATACAACTTATACAACATCGGGCATCCACTACGATCTATTACTACTATCGGAGGTTTGCACGTAGCTCAGAGGGGGTGAAACTAACAGTGTTTCGAGCATACTGTACCTCTCTGTATACGTGCAGCTTGTGGGCGAAGTATACGCTCGCGACGTACGGCACCATCCGCGTCCAGTACAACAATGCATTTAGGGCGGTGTTGGGGCTGCCCCGCTACTGCAGCGCATCGGGGATGTTTGTTTCCACGCCACCATGCACAAGCGCGCCACGTCCCTGGTGCGCAGGTTGCGGGCCAGCTCCAACACCGTGCTGGCAATGATTGCTGCTAGGGTGGATTGCCCTTATACAAGGCACTGCTGCGAGCGACACCTGCCCAGCAATCCAATTAGTTTTTAAGGTTTTTATTGTGTAACCATGTGTACCTTATTTTATGAGCTTGGCTTGAAATAAATGTATTTTTTTTGATTTGACTAACGTGGCACCAACTACAGTTGGGGTAAGCGAGTTGAGACCGCGTCTTGGCAAACGTAGCGTGGGGCGCCCTCTGGCTAGGTGGAGCGATGACCTACGAAAGGCAGCAGCTGACAGTGGATGAGAAGAGCCGAACACAGTGTCCAGCAGTGGACTTGTGTGGTCTGGATGATAATGATAATGACTACAGCTGGTACACACTACAGAAAGCTGATACTCATCACAGCTGGGTACAGATTATCCACGCGGCTTCTGGTGTGTTATATTTATATCACATCCAACCTTTCATACCAAACATGCTATTAAGGCGATATGTTAAAATACCGAATGGGCGGAGTCTAGCAAGAAAACAATAGCTGCAAGAAAGTGACAGCACTATTGCTTACTTGAACCCGGGAAGAGATGAGGTATAGATTTCTTCAGCTTGGAAGTAACTGACGTAAGCTACAAATGATAAAACTTGGTTTGCTTTCTAAAGTAGCAAATATTAAAGAATTAATCTAAGTGACCTACTGACTAGTATAAAAAATTACGCTTAATATTTTCTCTAATCGAAGGAGAGAAAAGGATTGAGGGAGGCCAATATAAAAAAAATATATAGAGAAAAGTTTCACCAATCCAAGTTGCCTCAAGTAATTACTGTATTGTAACCTTTACCACCTTTACCTGAGTGAGCATGTAACGCAACCACTCCAAATTTTTATCATTTCGTAGCATTCGCGTCCGCTTACTGCCGACTTTAAACAAGAGGACGTTGACTGACTTCGAGTCGACACCGGAAAATGGGCATGCATTATGGTTAAAAAAATTAAAGTGTTAATATATTTGTGTGTTTGTTGTGTCAGGTGGTGCAGAGGGTTGCCACACAGTCGCACCAGCCGGCGACGCCCTCTCATAACAGCTCGTCGCCGTGGATGAGGTAGGTACGGATCATTTGATAATTATAAGCATGGCATACATTACACGGTGGCGGGAGCGCCTCGGGCGAACTGTAACTCGCTTACCACTAAACATATACAAAGAAGAGTGGTGGACGGCACAAAATGCACTTCTGTTGTCTAGAAGGATGGTGGCACTCGCACCCTTCAAACAGGAATGCAGCAATCGAGCACTACTACTTTGCGGCAGAAATAGGTATGGTGGTAGAACTTCCCCGGACCTAGTTTAGTATTATTTTATCTGTGCCCGGACGAACTCGTTCACAACGAAATACGATTACCACAGATAAAATAATACTATATATAATAGAATATATAATGCTATAACTAACAAAGAATAAATATATATCCCAAATATAATACAACTACCTATTCCTTCTATCCCCTCCCTCCGAGCTTGCCCACCATAGGAGGGATAAACGGGATTTATTTTGATAATACAATTTTAATTTCTAATTTCCATTCTTATTATTAAAAAACTAGCTATTTTAGGTATGGTGACTAGCTAGAATAAATAGATATGTGGTAGTGGTAAAAATAATCGTGTAATTATGGGTTTCCCGGTAGATGGAGGGGCGGCACAAAATAGCTCGTCTTCGACATTTTATGGAGGGGGCTTATGTCCAGCTGTGGACTTCTACAGGCTGATGTTGATCTTCCTGTGTACATATGTACTGATAAAGAAGAGATTGTTAACAGCGCCATCTAGTGGCGAGTAGTTTAATCAAATGAGTTATTTAATAAACTATGGTCTCGCATCAACTATGAAGACAAAGACTTGAAATGAATTTAACGTTGCAAATAATTTATATATTAATTTGAAATTTCTGTATTTTCAAATATAGACATTTAAAATTTATAATAACTTGAAAATGGCAAATGCACAAGCCGTGCGGCGCCAATTATAAAGAAGGAAAAAAAAACATTTTGCTTTAAACTAAATGGTTCACCATACATAGTCCTGATCCCACACTGGGATCCCTGTGTCGTGAGTATGAGGAACTATGAGTAGCATGGTACTAATAACACCCAGACCAGGAACAAATATTTGCAGAATTTACAAACATTTATTCCGCAGCGGGAATCGAACAACATCATAGCCGGCTACTCACTCGCTGCGCCACAGAGGTTGTCGAGTCAATCACAGCTGCGTATTTTTTTTCTTCTTATCTTATTTGTTTTTGACTGCAAATTTGCGGTTTTTTGTGTTCTTTTCTATGAAGGTATCGCCACATAAAACTGCATAGAGTGCAATGAATGCGATCGTGGATTTTCGGTTTAAAGAATTTATTCTCATAAGAACAAATACAGTTCACTTAAATGAGATTATACAAAATTAAATCTAGGTATTAAATCTAGGTATGTAATTTACTTAATTTGATGAGTAAGAACTAGTGATGAAGCTATGCATTACAATTAGAATAGGTATGTAAGTAGGTATTAATTACAAAATAAAAACTATTTAAAAACTAGGGACGATGTTTTTTGTAATTTAATTTATATTTGCTTCGCAGGGATACATAACGCGAGCGGCCAACTACGGCCGCGTGGCGCCGCGCCGCTGTGTTCTCGCTCCCTTCTGTGGCTACATCATTACACACCGCACCTGACTTCACTCGGCATGAAACGAGACTTAGTTAAACAGTACTGCAGGGATAATCTTAGAGGATTCTTTGAACAAATAGCGAAATACTGCTAAAACTGCACGCTGATTGTTTAACTATACAACTATACCGTAGTGTCTTACGGCTTTTTTGCAGTTTGAAACGGAAATTTGACGCCATTATATTGTGTGTTCCAAAACCGTTTACGTGATAGAATAGATATAATTTCATAGTGTTTTATTTTAAGTAACAACTAATTACAAAATGGTAAATTCCCAGTTTTACTAAATAGTATAAATTTTATAAGTACTAATATATATAGGTACTAATAATATATAGGTACTAAAATGTTTTGTCTATACAAACATATTTTATTTTTTAATATAACTGGGATATTGACATTTTGTAATCAGTTTTTCCTAATTAATTGTAATTACAGGTCTAGCGCTTAACTGAGTCAGTCCCTGAGGTATGGGAGCGGTACGGGAGGGGTGTTTTCGTCTCTCAAATTATCAGATGACATGTGACATAGTGAACAAAACACCCCTCCCGTACCGCTCCCATACCTCAGGGACTGACTCAGTTAAGCGCCAGACCTGTAGTTTAACATTGCAATTTGCCAGTGTTATTACAAAAATATTAATTGTAGTACTCATAATATTAAAATTTATTTTGTTAAACAAATAAATATTAACATTAATAGTATTTAATTGTATTTTTTTTAATAAGACTGAAAATGGTAATTATGTAATTAGGTTATCCTTGAAATAAAATACTAAAGATAAAATTATATTTATTCTATCACTGACATTGGTTCCTCAGAGATATGTATGGGAAACGGTTGTGGACTATCCACCTAGATCGCAAATACTTAACGATCAAGCGATAGTATGCACGTTCTGTCATTACATAATAAACTAAATAAAATACTTTATCCACACTCAAATCGAAAAATTCGAATTACGAATTCAAAGACGGTTCTATACAGACGCACTTTATAGACGCATATACATAAAATGAAGAATAAAACTCATTATAGTACCGCCAACTGTATCATTAAACTCATTATAGTACCACTATCTTTTTTTTTATTAATTCATTAAACTAGTCTATGGTATAGCCTGAATATGAAAAAAAGGCGCACGCATGCGCAGTTCGAACTGAAAAAATGGCGCACGCATGCGTAGTTTGAACCTAATTTCCCGCGCTTCCCATACATTTTTTTGCCGATCGTGTTTTTCTTTGTTTAATTTCAATTTTTCCTATGAGTGAAGATAAAGTAGTGTATGAAACTGCATACAACTTAGGTATTAAAACACCCGAGTCAACCTATTATCGCATTCGGCTTAGCCTCATGCGATAAACAGACTCTCGTGTTTTAATACCTCTTCTTATATGACAGTTGCATAAACTACTATTATGTATCTTATTACAGTACACATATTCGTTCACTTCTTAATTTCTCTTTAAATCAATATCACGCTTGTATGACTGTAGCCGCAACCGAGTCACAAAGTTGCAATGCCATAGTGTAGTTAAAAGGTATGACGTAATAAAAACATAGATTGGTTATGTCCTATAATATTTTATTGTTATGTGCTTTAGTTATGTAAATATGACATTAGTTCACCCTTTCACCCGTTTTATTGTGTTGTGCTAACGTGTGACGATCTAGGAGTTACATTATAATCTGTTATAGTTACAATTAATGTTTGACACGGCGTGTGTTTCAGTTGGGTCACGTGACCCGTTTAAGTTAGCACCGTGAGTTAATTAAACCATTTTAGAATTTACTTAGGCTTTGTTTCACAATCAATAAGTAAAGGTGAGACAACTACTTAGAGGTTACACATTTGTACATTATGGTACAAGTGTGTAATGTTGGTGATTACCGCTGAGGCGCCTCTTAAGAGAGCCGAGGACGGTAATCATCTATACACACGTGTATCTTACGACGTTTTTCAACACACTAGTGAAGAAAATAATAATAAAACAGAAATACACACTTTGTGTAAATGTTCAACTGTCTCTATAACTCACTAGTGAATAATATCAATGAAAAAGTCACAGTTTGATTACAGGTGTAAAACAGAAATACACACTCTGTGTAAATGTGCAACTGTCTCTATAACTCACTTGTGAATAATAGCAATAAAAAGTCACAGTTTGATTACAGGTGTCATTATGTGCCTAATTGCGGTGAAATTAGAGCAACTTTAAAATATTTCTTTGTCATTTAACTTTCTGATGATGTCTGATTACCTCTACTGATGGATTTTGAAACGCTAATACTTGTTTACTGACAAGTTATATTTAGAAGTAGCTTACATCTAATTATAATTCTAATTCTAAATGGGGCAGATAAGATCTGCACTGACGTCCCGCAGTTGTTATAAAATAGTTGCTTATAAAGGAACCACTAGGAAATTTCAAGAGGAT
Source organism: Operophtera brumata (assembly GCA_932527175.1). Taxonomy (NCBI): domain Eukaryota; kingdom Metazoa; phylum Arthropoda; class Insecta; order Lepidoptera; family Geometridae; genus Operophtera; species Operophtera brumata. The sequence continues at coordinate 6,422,532 of OW052235.1, read as the reverse complement.
TCTTGTAGTGGTATTAGTTTTATGACCCCTCCATTCTTTAGGCAACAATTAACGATTTAGTGATGAGTCCTCCTTCCCCAATTTTTTATAGTGACTGCCTCGCGACCAAGGGTTAGGATACAAGCGACATCGCGCGACTTGATCGGTTAAAAAGATATTATATTTCTAATGTTGGGTTCAATGTAATCTACCCTTTAAGGGCGTGCAATTTTGATGATGACGTATGTGTGAGTAGCTTAGCACTTTTCTTATTGATTGTGAAGTAAAGCATCAGTGAAGTTATCGGATCTTTTAAGGAAATATTACATTCGCGACACTTCGCCAATATTTTGCCATAAATTTTCTAAAAAAAGTATTTTCTTTTATCTGTTTTTTATCGGTCGTCGAAATTTTAACTTGTTTGTGCTTTAGAAGATTTGTTTGAAACTTGGTTTAGCAAAAGATAAGTGTCATTCCAGACAAAAGACATTATTGTCAGCATTTATAGTTTAAACTTATTTTGGTTGTTTTTTGAATTTAAACATCTGTGAATGTTTTATTGAAAATTGTTATAAACTTTAGCGGTCTTGTTACGAAATATGGTTTAAACCGAGCTTAGACCAGGGACCTATTTCTAAAGAAATACAAGCTACGTATGGTGAGCCATGGCTACGTGGGATTAACCTTGAAAAAATAACAACAGCAATGTTACCATAGCAACAGTTTGTAGCTTGTAACTTTGAGAAATAGGCCCCAGGCCTGCAAGTCTAGGGCTATCTCTGGTTTTAGGCTCCTAGTTTATTTCTTTGCGGTCATTCGGGATAGCCCCTTAGTTCAGGAATGGGCTACAAATTGACATTCGATTATTGTTGGTGGTTACAATTTTTTTTATCTAGATTGAGTTACAATGTGTCATTTTCAGAAAAGTTCAGTTTGAATCGTTGGAATGAGTATCGCGGGAATTGATTTTGGAAAGCAAACCATCTGCTTTTGTATTAAAGTCTTATTTCAGTTATTTAAACCGTGTTTAGGCTCATTTTGATCAGCAAACGGTTACGATCACTAATTTAGAAAAGCTTGTATTGAAAAATATATTTTTCACAAAAAACTTATTTTTAACCTCCGACGCAAAAACGACAGTTTGACCTGTCTGTGTGTGTGTGTCGTGTCTGTGGCATCGTAACTCACGAACGGATGAACCGATTTATTTATTTTTTTGTTTGAAATGTATGTTAGGTGGGAGTCTTCTTGGCTATGTTTGATCAAAATCGGTTCAGCCGTTTCATTGCATTGAGGGTTATTTTATTTTTTACAAAATTAATTCCTTGTATTAAATTAATATCACTTGACACTGGCGAAATTGTTTGGGAGCACTCCTCAAAAGCCATTATATGAAGAAGAAGAAGAACGGATCCTCTCGTCTAACCCATAATTCGTAATGAGACCGGTGTAGTTTAGTTTTTGAAACTTAGTTTTTAGTTGTGTATTTGAGCTACTTACCGGATCGGTGTTTTAGTGACTAACACAGATACAATGTCGAACTACTTTCAGTAGAATTGTTCCACAAGCGGGAGATATGCGTTCGAAGATGGTTTAAATGTATTCTGATGAGAATATTACGCTGACGTATATGACGATTTAAAGAAATGCTTAGTATGCGACAATATTTAGCAATTGGAATTATGTAGAGTATCTATGAAGACTTCAAAACAATTACTATTGCTGTGTAAAAATGTAAACCTAATATAATGTGTAAATTGTGTAGTATATAAAGCTGTTTTATGAAGTGTTCTTATAAGCATATGGAGAGTAGGTAGTCTTGCGCAGACCTGCGCGCGCAGCCGGCAGCGGAACCCACGGACCCCTAGTTTTCCTCACTTTAGGAAGGCCCGATTTTTGAATCTGGGGGGTCAAATTCAAAATATTAATGTAATTAGTTATACTCCTTACCTCTCCTTATGTTCTTCCTTATTTTTTTTTGGGGTTGAACTATCTGAACCCGTCCCAGCTCCCCCGTGGGATGATCGCGGGTTCCGCCCCCGGCTGGCGCCGCTTCGCCTTGTATTTCTCTTTGTTTCGCCATGTGTTAATAAACATGGGAGATGTTCATTTAATTTCGATGGAAGATCAAAAATTATTTTTCCACTTGATCGTAATTAAAGCGTGTAGTGTTAGAGGACGATAATTGTTGATTATTGATTAAATTAGGTGTTTGTGGCATTGGATTGTAGTTGACGCGATGTCGCGGGACGCGGGGCGAGTGCGGTGCGATGTCGCGGGACGCGGGGCGAGTGCGGTGCGATATCGCGAGACGCGGGGCGAGTGCGGTGCGATATCGCGGGACGCGGGGCGAGTGCGGTGCGATTATTGTAATAGAGCTCAGGTCCGTATTCCTAAATAAAACCATACCATTTTAATCGAGACTCCCTCATACAAATAAAGAAAGTTAAGACGGAACATAGCGCACGATGAAGCCGAATTACTACAATACACGCACTCACGCAGACAAAGTGTCAAAACGATGCTCATCAATCATTAGTCTTTGTCGATGTGTTGTTGAGCGCGTGTGTTATCTGTGTGACGCACACACACATAAATTAACTGGCTTCAGTTTGCTAGAGGGAAATGTTCCGTCTTGACTTTCCTTATTTGTCTGAGGTAAAAGTCTGTACAGCTTTCAATAAAAATCTATGCTAGTTTCTCGAGTTTCGTGCTTGTAATACGGGCCGTAAGCCTGCGCGCCCGCACCACGCAACTTGGCCGTCGCGGCGCACTAGTTGTTATCTCGGGATCGCGGATTGTTGAGACGCGTTGGTTCATGGGTATTTGTGATCATACTTGCATAGTTAATATAAAAAATCTATATTATTATTAATATTTAAAAAGTCTGTATTGAACTGGTAGTGAGTCTGTGTAGGTTGGTCCGCGCGTCGTACATTCGCGTGATGAGGTCGAGGATTGAGCGCACGCTATAAATAGTTGACGAGTCATATCGGGAGCTAATTAGGGGAGACGTTTGTGATGGGCGCAGAGGGGCATGCAACCAATGGACGCAAAATGTCCCGAGCTAAGGCTCGACCACAGATGAAGTAGTACATGGATAGAGTGCTAAAATAGCCACTAATTTTATAGAGTGTTCCTTCTTACTCCTATCCTAGAAGATAGCTTGCTATCCTATGTTACAGAGAAACAAATATATTGTCACACGACAGTCGTTTTTCCGTTCCGTACCCTGAATATTGGGTAACATGAATGTACATCTTCCTAGATTGGCACCATGAATGTAGTAGTAATTGTGACATTTGGCCTGGTACGAGTTACACAAATAAGAACAGATAGATATATGCTTGTCTCATTCCAACACATGAATACATTCATATAAAAGAATTAGTCTGGTATAATCGAATCCGGTTTTTTTATAGCCTTAGTTCCATGTTGTACATCTTTCTAGGGCTCGATTGAAGTGTCGACAGAGTCGCCTAACGTCAACTGACATACAGCACTACGAAAGTAAAGCGCCTCGAAAATCTTCGCCTGTGACTGTCTGTCGCATTTTCACTCACTTGCAATCGTTTATGTTTCGAAAAGACGAAAATTGCCGAGGGTTATTAGTTTCGTAGCAGAACTGCTGAGACTGCTCTGCCATTAAATATTTGAGCCAAATGTGAACATAGCAAGCGCAAACAAGCTTTCGTTAACTAGCGAAAAAGCTTCGGAAATCGCGAAAGATATAGATGGCATTTAGCGTTTATCGATTGCCTGTGTGATGGATTTAGTTAGCGAATTTACTTCACTAGTTAGTCACTTTATCTACAGGCGTTGATATTTCGCGTCCATTGGTTAGATATTCCTTGTGTGCCTGTGCGGGGAATGCAACGTTTGCACACGAATTCCCCGAAGCGCGACGCGCGGACTAACATTTTATAATAAATATAAATTCACCGACCATCCACTAGCACCAAGTATCGGCTAACGGCGCGCCATTAGTGTAAATGGTCAATTAATGTAACGCTGTCTGTCATTCTAACACGTATGTAGGAAACAAATTTGACTCTGAATAAAAGAAGTTATTTAATTTTGGAAAAGTTTGTTTTATTTTCTAGTTGTCCTCCTTACAAGACTGGTTTCCTGATTTAGGTTATACTTATTTTAGGGATCATGGCTTAATCCCCATGGAAAATATCCTTGTATCTCCTTCAGATGGTTGACAACCTCTGTGGCGCGGCGTGCGACGCAGGAAGTTGCGGGTTCGATTCCCGCCTCAGAACAATAGTAGATAAATAAATAAATAATGCTGGACAGTTCACACAACATAACTGATAAAACAAAGTCGTGTTAGTTACACCACTTATATCGGATCTTACTCAAGATGGGCTGGACCGATGTTAGTTATCTCTTTTTTGGTGGATTCTTCTCCGCTCCGAATAGCAGAACAAGTAATACAATACCGGGCGCTACCCGTGCGAAGCCGGGGCGAGTCGCTAGTACTTAATACAATACATTACTTAAATAGATATTTTTTATTATACACAGAAAATACCCAGATCAAATATCTGCAGATCGTACAAATATTTTTTCCGCGGCGGGAATCGAACCCACAACCTCCTGCGTCACAGGCGAACTGTCGCCCGCCGCGCCACAGAGGTCGTCAATGTACAAAGGAAAATGTACGTCAATGACAATGGTACCAGTATGGTTCCTGATACCCAGGACACGGGATTCTTGGGATCAGGACTACGTGTGTGACTGTTGCGTATTATGGGTATATTATAGAGAAAAACAGCTATTGTTTTTTTAATCTTTTTATTAACTAATTTATCTAATAAACAAAATTGTATCAAAACGAGGATAATCAATATTTTAGGCACAGTTGAATTCAATTTAAATATACCACAATGAACATTATAATTATCTTGCGATTACATATCGCCTATGAGTATGGCCGAATTGGTTACAGATTGTTATTTATTTATTATAAGTAATGAGTAAATATATCCAAATTCTAAATTAAGTATTTGAGAATAATGTGATGTTAATAAATTACTACTAATTCTCCTTCCGAATAAGCACGGTTAAGTAAGCAATATGTACAAAATTAAAACAAATAAAAATATTTACAAGGTTAAAAAATAATATTCGAAGTACGCTGCTCGTATTTATAAATCATAGCCTACTCAAATCTGTACAATCTGTACAAATGAAATGAATATAAAAACTAAAAATACAAACTAAAATAGCGAAAACCAAATTATTATTCTCATCCTGAAGTATCTACTTAACTAAAACAAAAAACTGCGCTAAGTGGATGAAGAGTTATTTCAACTCCCAGTCGATAGGTATTTTTGTCTTTCAAATTATGTAGGCAGTTTGTGTGTTTTCTTTTTATTCCTCATTACTTAACAATTTAAAAATCCTTATTCATTTGTTACAATAAATATTTAAAATATTAGAAAATAAAAGGGCTTGTAGAACGAATATTGAAAAAAACAACTGTTATAAATCTTGCTTTGGTAAGTAACCAAACATCAATTGTACAATAAGTACATCATATTTTAATAACAACGAAATTACCTTTAATATATTTATCAGAATAACAAAGTTTGTAGGAACTTAAACGTTTAATAAATCAATTTTGAACTACTAATACAATCTTGGTATAGGTAGCGTAAATGAGGGCATAAACTATGTTCTCAATATCCTGTGTAGGTATTCGGGCTAAAACCCGTTACTCATCGTCCATCGACCACAAAACACGAACAACAATGTTAACACACCCACATAATATACCTACGCCACTTCCCACTTCGCAGGCTTTCTCTTCAAACTAAATCATTCAACGCTACAACTCTACACTCTACACAGCAAAAAGTTCTATAAAAATCTCTAAGACGCAGTATATTTTAACAAGCGACTCTATAGCCTATTTGTCTGTTTAATCTATTTGCTTTAAGAGATGTGTATATTACTGGTGCGATGTTCAAACCTCGTTCAAAGACAACTAGGATCTTTTACCTACAAATAGTTTGCTTATAGCAAACATACACACATATATAAACATACACGCTTATTGCACATGATATACCTAATAAAGACGCATCAGTAGTATTTACAGAGATGACTGATGACTCAAACAGGACAAGATAGCGAATAATTGGCTAACAATATTTATTGTATTCGAATGCTACGAGTAGATGTTTTTTTTATATGATTCGACAAACGTTCAATTAAAGTGTTGTTAGAGACAATAATACCTACTATACTCAAGCTAGAGTATTTACGATAATGTGCTCAGGCATGTGATTTATTTGCCTATTCGGGTTGTAAAATATTACACTTAATTATCAAAATCACATATGTATAGGTAATTTGGATCCCTTTAGGCAGGACCTAGGACAAATCTAAGAAACCCGACTCTACCAATAAAGTAGGTTGGTATCTTCACAAAATCTTTACAAGAATGTTATATTTCTGTAGAAAAGTGGTACCTATAACATTGATATCGTCATTACAACATACGTCAGAGCACTTACAACCAACGTTTACAGATTACAAATCAAACAACGGCAGCGATGAGTCACCTATCCAACTTGGTTTTACATCTTAAATATCACAGTAATTACATAATATACTAATGAGAGTATCTACGATGATTAATCCTTGTTTAGACAGTACGTAAACACTATATTATGTACACTATTATCTACATCAGTTCCACGACACAATTAAGCAAGTTTCTGACGGACACTTGCCGCTCTACATTTACTGGTATTGTCTAAACAAGGCTTATTCAATATAAACCTACACGTAATCTAGTTACAGTTTGCGACGCAAACACCGGACGAGTGCAATTTCTTCATTCGTGGCGTTGATCACAGGCAGTGGAATGGGTAACGAGACAGGACCAATTTGAACCTACAATTTTGGAGAATGTGGTCCAATTGATCCGGGACCCCATCGTGTCAGGCAGCTCGATGAATCAGTGGCAGGTCACACCTATGGGGAAATAAAGTTTAATATGAGAGAAGAACGCATACCGATGAGTCAGGGTGACTCAATCTTGTTAGCTTTAGCGGTCACAATCGAATGTCAACATATATTTGTATGCCTTCAGTATGACGAATGTTAGTGCGATAGTACCTATGATCTCAATATAAAACCCTTAGTATGGTTTTTAATTTAATTCATAAACAAAATATATATTACCTCGTATTTACAGTCTAATCACGTCATTGCAAATTACTTGATTGGTACCAACAATAAGGTACCTTACGTGCAAATCGGGAATGTTGCAAACTGTGAGGCAAGTGCTGCGTAAAATATGATAGGTTGCAAATAAACACAATCTCACGTAGCAAGAACGTTTATTACGGACTGGGAGATACTATAAGCCTACGATAAAACCGGGTAGTAGTTACCTACTCATCTCGAGAACCGCCCACGGCCGTCGAGACCGGTCGGGCTATTATACATTCTCGCAAGAGCTGGTTCAACAAGCGTAATGAGTACCAACACTTTTTTACAAGAGAAAATAAGAAACATCATGTTTGTCGAAGGAGCTATCATATTCATAGCGATGATTTGATCTGGCAGCGTATTTGCTGTGTTTCTCGTGTAGAGTGTGTATAGTCCATCATACATAGACCTCCCCATAGAATGCCGTCTCGATCCACCGCCTTCTTGCGACCTCTATGTGTTTTTGGTCCATCGAAAGGGGCATTCGTCTTTGAAGGGTGAACTTCTGAGAAGGGTGTACTTCCAGATTGGTCCCGTTTTTGGCAAAACTAGTTCTGATGATGAGATCCATGAGGAATTTAGGGATCTCCTCAGTTATTATAGGCATACCTATAGCGATTTTGGTATTTTCAGCCGATTGTTTTCAGCAACAAGTCAAGCATTGCATTGAGAAAGTAAAATACCGTAGTAGTTTACCGTGCAGTCGATTTTGTTTGTAAAAAAATATTTTAACTATTTTCAAAAGCACGTTTTTATGGGTTAATGTCTGGGTTGGTACCAATTAATTATTAATATCTTGTTGTAGAGGCGGTAGCGCTAACCTCTTACAAGTATACCAGGGCAAATAAACATTTACTAGAATATAAAAGTATTTGTCATAGATATCGACAAACAAACAAGGAAATTTTCCCAACATATTGCATACCTAGTCACTTGCCAGCGGTGTAGCTGGTCCCTGTTTTTGTCAGCAAAATAATAGCGAATTGATTTGCTGAGGACAAAACATTGATCGAACAAAGTACTCATAATAGACAATAGGCGGTTTTATTATGAATTATTCGCCAACAATAGAATATTACGTCTACTACTCGTATAATATTGTACTATCGTTAGTAAACGAGCTGGTTCAAGTTAGTGATTACGTAATTAAATCAAAGTATAGGCATCTTTCTACACCTAAGTAGGTTAACAGTTATAGGAATATAGAATCTAAATATGACGTACTAGCATTATTAGTGTAACACTGGTGTTCAAGACACATTCACTTATAGCTATAAGTTGTATACTAATACCTAGTTATAGTAACTACACTTTGTTCTTTTGGAAATCCTGAATGTTTTTTATTTTTTATTTATCTTGTATTGGCTTGCGTTTGGCTACATCTCATCTGATGGGCAAGCTCGCCTAGAAGATGCTTCACTCTTCGTTTGAAGATACCCAAGTTATATTCGCCTACGACGCAGGAGGTTGCGGGTTCGATTCCCGCCTCGGAACAAATATTTGTGCTATCGCAGATATTTGCTCAGGGTGTTCTGGGTATTTTAATAAAAAATATCTATTTATGTAATATATAGTTTTAAGTATATCAGTTATCTAGTACCCATAACACAAGCTCTGCTTAGCTTGGGGGTAGATAATGTTGTGTGAACTGTCCAGCATTATTTATTTTATTTATTTATATGATAAAGGGAATAAAGAAGCCGAAAGAGAGTTCCAGGCTTTTGCTGTCCGCATGATGAAAGAGCTCAAGAAACCGTTTATTTGATACTGGTGTCCACCCGCGGTTTCGCTCGTGATTCACCAAGACAAATTAATCTATAGCTCAATCCAGGTCATGCTCTATCTGTGTACCAAACTTCATCGAAATCGGTTCAGCCGTTTTGGCATGATTGAATAACAAACATACAAGCATCCAAACGTTGACATTTATGATTTTAGTGGGATCGCTCTAGCTTGTCTGGAAGATGCATCTCTGCGTTATGGACCTAAACTAAAAGTCACCACACGCATCTTACAAATTTACTTTTATGACTGAAGAAAACAGAACACATTGGACATCATAGCAACTCCATTAATATCATCTGGCTAGATATAGTAACACCATACACCTTTGTTCAACTTGAATTTCAACTAGATGCATTTATCCATTTTACGATCTACAAGTCAATAAAGTTCCCAATAAAACCTAAAGAAAAGAATCATAAATTAATATACGGAGAAAGCATCCTTATTGGCCCATCCGCATCGTCATGGCCCGGCGGGGGACAAGCGAGTCCTTATACGTCCAGCCGGGGTCCTGAACCCCTTATCTCTGGAGTGGTATCATGTGGCCACAGCACGCGTAAAATGACCGGCATTCATACTTGGCCGTGATCGGAACTCGGTTCTATGTAGGCTCGATTTGAGGTAGGTAGGTAACTACTTACTTTGTAACAGCCTGGTCAATATGAGTGACAGTCTGTCTAATATGGCATTTTTAAAAACTTTTGTTTATGGTGGATGGTCCAACACCGTTTCCCATACAAACTGTGGGGAATCAAAAACTATGAAACTGCATATCAAGTTTCGTCAAGATGCATTGATAAATAAGACCTGTACGCGAGTCATCCTGATACATCCGGGCAGATGAAAGCAAATGTTGCCAGTTGTTGCAAATACTTTGCTCGCTCGGTCAAAAATGGCAATTTCCCAGTTCAATTAATAAATAGTAGCCTGGCAATGTTTTGATCAGATCACGAGGTTCCGAACACTAAATTAAAAAACAAGACAAAAAAAGAAGGTTAGGCAAGTTTTTTTTTTGTATGCTACTTGAATGACGGAACAAGCAGATGGCCCACCTGATGTTAAGCGGTAACCTCTGCCTATGAACAGTGCATTACCTCATAGGTCACGTCCACCTAGGACGCGCCCTATGTGGCATTGCACTGCGCACGCCACCCTGAGACATAAAGATGATAAGTCTCATGTGCCTGTAATTTCACCGGCATGGCACCCTTACCCTTCAAACCGGAACACAGCAATGCGAGCACTTCTGCTTTGCGGCAGAAATAGGTATGGTGGTAGTACTTCCCCGGACGAACTCTTTCACAAAAAAGCTCTACTACTACTAAAACTGGCTCTACTACTAGTTCTAGTGGAGCATCACTAATTACTAGGGCATAAACGGAACTGACTTCGGGTAGGTAGGACTTTTTGAAGACGGAGAGAGCCGGCCGGGGAGAGCGCTAGGTAGGTAGCACCACGTGACCTGTGGGGTAATTGCGCAATTCCATTGAACTTCACTGAACATCGGTAAAACTTCAAATTTGTCATTTATAGCCCAGTCTGGACATTTTTCTGTCTGTTTCGTATTGTGTAACTACTTGACAGCGGCAAATTTGTGACGTCCCACTATGAGCCAGTTTCAAGCCCAGTGATTAGTGTCATTCGTACCAAAACCAAAGCTCAGTCTGACGTCACTGTACATCGAAAAAATCCTTCGGCAATTCCTCGAGATGGTAGTCTGGCATGAACACTGGTGTTCGATCTGAGTACTCTGACAGTAGGTTTGGAATTACGCAATGAAGGGGCAGAACACTAATAACATAAATAAGGATGATCATCAAGACTTCACCAGGGGCAATTCCAATGAGCGAGAAACGTGGTCAGTAAAATTAAAGAATTATACGATAGTATGTACCGAGATGTACCGTGCCGTAGGAAAAAAACATACCTATCTATCTACATTGTTATTGGTTGCTTTGATTTGATTACTAGTACTTCTATCGACCAGCCGAGACTATTAACCAAATGCAATAAAATCAAAATAAAGTGAAGAAACCTACCAGTCATTACAACATTTAATTTATGGTTATTAAAGCATTATATTTGATCAGAATTTTATCAAACTTGAACTTATTTAAATGTATGCAACTGGTTTGGAAAGGAATCTCTTATCGAAAGAACCGGAAAGGAAAAAAGACAAAATGGTATGCTACGGTTTTAACATTATTAATATTCTGTGGACTCTTTATTTTTACGGTGTGGTATATTCTTCATGGTTATTCTACGGATTCTATCACGTAGTTAAACTCCGAGCATAGCTCTCTCCGTAGCCCGCTGCGCTTTTTCGAGCTTGTGTATAATGCGCGTCATGTAAAAAGAACGCTGGCGGTCATACTTCTTCATACGTTCCAGCGTTCTTTTTACATGACGCGTACTATACCTAATATGCCAATCAATATCGGCAAACCACTGTGGTGAAACCACGTCTCAGTGCCGTAAGTTATCACTACCAACACGCACTTTCGTCTTGAGGCTGTGCGGTATCTATGAAGAGGAGATATGGCGTAATCTCCCAAACGCTGCCCACCTGAGTTAGATTCGTCGGCTGACCTCACCTGACCTGAGGAATGCCCTATTTAGCTGCGTGGTATTGTAACGAAGTCTTTCAAGTCATACCGAACAGCTCACAACGCGCGACCATTCTCAACCAAACAAACTGCTCCACCCCTATTGGCTATAAACTGGTAATCGGATTATCAGTTTACAGTACATTGCGTGGTATGTTTGGAATATTTCTGTTCTGTGGAAACGAAGCTAAGCACGCGGCACAATGTACTGCAAACTGGTACAGTTGTTCTATCTCACGAAGTCTACTCTTTTTTTCCTCATAGAGAATTTAACAAAAAAGATGAAAAAAGTACTCCCGTGCTCCAGGAAGGCTAAAAATTATTATACCGATTTCTAAGAATAAAACTCACAAAGTAAAGTAACCTAGATTCAGAATGACGATTCTGATTCCACGAACGATCGCATAGAACCTACACATCGTACTGTTAATTTTGCGGTTATTCGGTCGAATATCATGACTTATTTTCGAACCCATTACTGATAATACAACGCTAATAAGGGTAGGTAAAATTACCAATCTTAGATGTTAGGTTAGTTGGACGTGGTTGCAGTATATATTCTGTGGTTGCAGTTAGGTTTTTAACAGACTAAATCAAATACAATATCCAAATAAAAAATATGCATGTAGTACATTATAATTCCGAGGGATCACTGTACCAGAACGCAGAGCTTTCAGGCTTATAGGTGAGCAACTAAGATCCAGAGTCTCGAGCACCGCCGTAAGGTCGCGTGCGTTTCGATCTTCTATAGGTTACATTTCGGGGAATGCTCCCAGGAACTTCATGATCTGATCCCACCATCTCCTTTTCATCATAGGACGAGCAGGCGCGCGGCTCGGTACCACCCTTACCTCATTAGTATACCCTCTATTCTTACTAAACGTTTCAGTTCTACCTTTATAATGAGAACTGCTAAGGAGTGGAATACACTACCGTCGTCTGTCTTTCCTGAAAACTATAATCTGGGTCTCTTCAAGGCTAGAGTGAATAGGTGCCTTCTAGACCTTTGTGCTCCATCTTCGGCCGCATCGTCACTTACCAACAGGTGAGATCGTGGTCAAACAAAGGTCTATCATAGTTAAAAAAAAACAGAAACATGAAAGGAAAATATTTTTTCAATAGAAAAAAAAACTTTGTTTTTTTTTTCGCCTAGATTCTATTGTTTACATGACATGGTGCATATTACTGGGTAAAAAATTAGATAATTAAAATCAATACAACAAAGCCGGGGGTTTACTGTAGGGGTTTTGTAAAATTCCACGCCACGGAGGTCATCATGCTTGAGAAAACGGTATCATGATAGCGATGATTACATTTAGTGGTTCTATTGTAATCGTATGTTTATCTTGCAGGTAGCACATAATGGCATGTTTAAATCACACACCACGATGTTTTCAAAATGAAATCAGGAGTTTGGTTATCGAATGTAAAAACGTTGATAATCGTTACATACCATTCATAATTTTAATAGCCCAAGTTTATTTGTTTTTACTGACGCTAAAAATATATAACGTAGCTCAATTATAAAATCTACCGCTTGCTTCGTTATTTAAAGGTTTTTTTTTATCTGAATATATTTGAGTAAGGTACCTGAGTGAGGTATTTGACATTGAATTTGTACAAGAGTCACGTTTGTAAATGACTTTCGTATAACATTAACATGGATGTGCTATGTACGAAGTAGCGTCACTGTATGACTCATGTAACAAAGCATTTGTGCAAGTAGTAACTACTTAGTTATATTAATTTGATTTGTATATATCTACAGCCATTTCTGTCCCGGAAAAGTGTCTCAGGCACAAGAGAGAGTAGTTTCTGATTGATCTCTTGGCTATGATCCTGTGGACTTTGATTGTCCTGTTAGATCCCTTTAAATTTTTAGGCAACTTTCTAATTCCTGATAGATCCCTTGTTGATTTTGTTAGTGAAGTACAGTCGGCGTAAAAATAATGAATCTCTGTAGGTATTTGCCTATAAAAACATTGAGATTAATTTATTTCAAAGAATATTTCGAAAAAAAATCTCGAATGAAATATCTCGATTGAAAAATCTCGAACGAAAAATCTCGAATAAAAAATCTCGAATGAAAAATCTAACGAAAAATCTCAACTATTCATATCTTAGTATTCTTTGATTATTTTGTAATTTCAAATTGGTATTAGACCAATCATAGTCACGTACGACACTATCACATTAACTAGTCACACTATTATGACTATTATTACTATTATGACTATTACTATTATCATCTCATCGCACTAATATCATAAATGTCAAGTTAAGACACTAGTATTTATAAATATAAGTAAGAAAAAAACTGCTTGGTATTCCAGAAAACCAATATACAAATGTATAAACCCATTTTTATTAAATGGCATTTTGTAATATTTCCTACACTAAATGCCAATGTTAAGTAATGATAAATTCAAGTAAGTCAAGTCGTCAAGAATCTCCGTCAAGTCATAACCCAGCTTAAAACGTTGGCAGAAAAACCATGGTTTTGGATGACAAAATCTACCATCCCGAAAAGACACGTAACACACTTCAATCTATCTACGCCACACATATGCTCTATAAATATGGTACACCGGTTCAAATGCAACCACAATAACATGAAAAACTTTAAAAAATACAATAAAACATAAAATTAAAATTAAGACGTTTCTTTCAAAAATGGTGGATTGTGGTTCTTAAACCCATTAAAATACTCAGGAAGAGATTGAAAGTAATGTGTCATTGTTTCGTCACGTTTTTAAAGGAAGTGGTTTATACCAACCCTTACTAAAGTTATGTAAATTTACATATTATTCTTCATTGTTATTTTGTCATCCCACGTTACAGTGAGGATATTATGGAACAAATGTCTGTGATGACCTCGACATCCCCATTTTGTGGCCTTTATGATATGTTATTGAGATTATGAAGTTCCCGTGTTTTAATTCACCCTGACCTGTTTGTACATTATATTAGAGCACAGTTCAGTTATCACTTCATGGTCATATTACCATAGAGTAACTAAACACAATTAGTCTATGATATTACATACATACCTATATATTTACATATACGCGGATATGAAAAGAGAGATCCGAAATTTTTAACACCGAATTTTATCTTGCTCAAAACGGTTGGCGTTTTACTTGTTATTGTTTAATTTTCTTTAGTTTGCCCGCAATCACATTTCCTTCCTTTCAAAATCAAAGATGATTTTAAATAAAACAAAATGTTATTTTTTGAACAATTTGTTGTCAATTAAATTAGAAGCGCCTTTAAAAACTTCGAACGAAAATTATTGTCGTCAAAAGAAAAAGAAAAATCTGAATTGAATTGAATGAATCTCTGGGAATTACGGAATAACAAAATTATTTAGAGAAAAATCTATAATTTGAAAGTTCTAATTGTATGATAAACAACTACTTTTGAGAATATAAAATACTCATTGAGAACCTCCTCCTTTTTTTTTAAGTCGGTTAAAAATGTGGCTAATTGAAATCGAAAGGCTACCAAATAATTTGACTGGAATGTGACTTTGTCGGTCCATGTGTTTTAAATTTCAGCCCGAATAATGATCTACTGGATTTTAGTATTAGTCATTCGCTTAAATCAGTTAAGTACCTACATACACGCAGCCGTGGCTCTTAGGTTATTTTTTGTGCTCCAAGCCTCCAACCGATGATGGAGATTACGGGCTCATTTTGAACAGCGATAAATCAGAGGCATACCAAATAGTTTCAAAACTAGATTATAAGTACCGTTCGAGAGTTCGATAAGAAATCATTAATGCAACGACCTCTACACTCAGTCGATTTGAATAGACATTTGTCAAATTGAAGCACTTAGCGAAATTAGGATACGGAATTCGATATTTGTCTTTAGGTACCGTTCATGACATTGCGGTCATGCGGCTCTTGAACTAATTTATACTAGCCTGGATATGTGAATATTTTATGGACCAGCATATGATGAACAGGATCTAGGTTACTACTGAAGATTCAAGTTTGAGTTCAAACTTCAAATTAAGATGAAATGAGATCGCAGACTCCAGGACATATGATCCAGGGTCTGATAATGCACAGCATAAGATGAATTGAAAAATATGTGATTTAATTTGTTTTCAATCTGGCTAGGTGGAGCGATGACCTACAATACGCGGCGGGCAGAAAGTGGATGAGAAGAGCCGAACACCGGGGACAGTGGCGCGTATTAGGCGTATATTATATACAGCAGTGGACTAGTGTGGGCTGATGATGATGATGAATTTGGTTATTTTAATTTGGTTTAGTGTGGGAACAGTGAAAATAGTCGGGTTTTTTTTTTAATTTACTGTTGTGTAATTTATTCCTGTCACCCGATACTGCAAAGCAGAAGATAATTATACAGTGTTACTTAAGTAGAGCACATGTTTACCTTCGTAAACAAAAGTTAAAAGTTGGAACTAAAGAGTTTTTTTTTTTTTTTTTTTTTATCTACTAGAGTGTCGGATCTAGCAGATGCCCACCTGATGTTAAGCGGTAACCTCTGCCTATGAACAGTGCATTACCTCATAGGTCACGTCCACCTAGGACGCGCCCTATGTGGCATTGCACTGCGCCCACCACCCTGAGACATAAAGGTGAAAAGCCTCATGTGCCTCTAATTTCATGCAGTGTTTCAGTGTTATGTAAATGCTTTTTATATGTCTTTTTTATAAGTGTTTCTATGTCTACAAAGACTTGCTAATAACTGATGGAATTAAAGTTCCATACACTATAAACGTCAAAATATGGCACCTTTGAAAATACGAACGATGACAAATGAGTTCGATACACTACCGCTTCACACTCTAATCCTTCAAATGTGTCCAATAATCAAGCAGCAATGGAAGGATAAGACTCGACATAATTGTTTCTTTATATGCGTTTTGTTTCTCTTTTGGTTCGGACACTTTTCTTGCGCTACTTTGAGGTTAATGCATAAATATCAAATTGCAAGTTCGGATGTTTTGTATGCTTGTCACTCAATCACACCAAATCGGCCCGATTTCGATGAAATTTGGTACACGCGTAGATTAAGACCTGGATTGAGCTATAGGCTTCTTTTAATCCTAATAAAACGCGAGCGAAGCCACGGGCGGACACTTAAGGAATAAAGTAAGTTTTAAAAGGAGAATAACTACGCTTTTGTTGTGTCACACTGACGACGTGGCAATTAGTCCGTGTCATGTGTCTGCCACATTTCGATGCCCTTGTGCGAACTAGAAGCCCTGCCTTGACATGCCGCCTGTTAGGGCATTCGCACTACCAATACGTACCCCCACACCAGTGTACTAAATTGAAGTAGAAACGAAATAATTAATAATCATCTATTTTATATTACCAAAAGTTTTGTGTTTAGCACTAAGGTATATTTATGATAGAGATAAAAAAAAACAACGCGATAATCCGGGCTTTTCAGTTAAGTATTTTTTAAATTAATCCGAGCGTGCGTCCGGGCGGATCTGTAGTGAGCCGGGCCACAGCAAAAAAATAATTGTTACGCGAGATACAGTAACTATTACATAATCTGGACGGGGGGGTAAACAATAAGCTTTACTGTCTGTACCTTCTTTTTGGCGTTAATAACCTAACCCTAATTAAACTGTTGTCTGTATGTATGTTGACATTTTGCTCATTTAGACAAGTTTTTGTAGTTCTGTGTGAGGAATTTCAGTTATTTTGATTAATGAAAAATACGCAACAAATCACAATTATCTTACTTTAGTTAAGTATGTACCGAGAGTAGGTATTTGTTAGTGAGCGTAATGAGTATAATCAGCTCTCAATGTTTCGACAGCTGGCCCGGGCCGCAGATGGTCTCCACAGAGTAAATAATAGGAAAAATAATGAATATAATGTTTCTGCATTATAAAAAACTAGCTGAACCAATCCCGTAAGAACAGCGGGATAAAAGTTTGCCTATGTGTTATTCCCGGGGTCCAGCTATCTCCTTATAAAATAAAAATAAAATGTCTCCAGTCTCCATGAAAATACAGAGTGAAATAGTTTGTTATTGTAGATACGTCCTCAATATCGGGATATCGTTGAATAGGTGTTGTAAAGTCAATAGTGAAGTTTCAGTGAAATTTCACAAAACTAGGTTATGTTTAAGAAATGTTTGGCCCAAAAGTGTCATTTTTGCGTAAGTTAAATGATCCTCAACAAACGGGTACGTATCAAAATTCATAAATTCAAAATACATACGTTTAGAATACATAAGTTCAAAATCCATAACTTTAAAAAACCTAATTGTGAAAATCAATAAGTTTTATAATCGATAAAGTTCTACATGCATAATGGTCGAAATGCCTAAAGCCATAATCTCAAACAAATCTGCAGCCAAATTTCAAGTTTGTAGCTGGAGCCATCAGAATTGACACTTTTGACGTATTTCAAACATTATAAAAACCGTACAATAGGGATATTGGATTTATTTATTTGAACCATACGGTAATTTGATTTTCGGTATTTTAATCGTATACAGTTAGGGTACGTTTCAAAAAATATAAATTCAAAACACATACATTTAAAAAACCTAATAGTAAAAATAAATAAATTTAAAGCCCTTAAAGTTTTTTATTTATAAAGGTCGAAATGCCTGAACTCAAAATACATAATGATTACAATGTATACGTTTAAAATACCGAAAATAAATTCAATATCTTTATTGCATGGTTTTTGAAAGTGGGTGAGAAAAATTGGAGGGTGGATATTTTATTTATATCAGAAGTAGGTGAACTATGCAGGTTCTATTCAAGCTGTGTCAGAGGTGAGGTTCCAAAATCAACCTTTCGATAGATCAAAGACAAGGAACGCGGTGGATAGATGCGGCTAGAGACGCCAATGAACGCGAATGACGTGGAATGAACGCGTCGTGGCAACTATTATGCTATTAAGCTATTATTAATGACAGCTGTTATGTGTTGTTGACATTATGTTTTTTAAACTTCGGTATTTCGAACTTCGTTATTCTAAACTTATATCAAATGAAATTATAAATTTGAAACCAGTAGGTTTTTTAAATTTATGTGTTTTGAACTTATGAATTCTAAACGTATCTATTTTGAATTTATACATTTTGATACGTACCCTCAACAAACAGCCTGAAAAATCTTAAAACCAAGGCTTGGTTTGAAAATTGTATTTTTCAACAGAAAACCTTGCTGTAATGTAGGTAGGTACCTACTGCCCCAGAGCGGGGTTTATGTTGCGGACAATTTTATTATAAGACTTTAAATACCAATATGAAACAGTAGGTAAATAAAAACATTCGTGAATCAAATAAATTATTTTATAAAAACGGGAAATAACGATTAAACGGTACCTGAAAATTTCCCGTTTTTATAAAATAATAGTAGGTAAATATATGACTATAAACATGACAAAAATCCAACGCAAAAACAACTTTGTTTCTCCATGGACGGAATTCTATATTTTGCTTGCCCTGACGTAGTATTATTTTATCTCTGCCCTGACACACGTGACCTATTTATTTTATCCTTGTTAGACCAAGCAAGTGGACCTTTAAATGAGTAGGTACCTACTTAAAATTATTCACTTTTAATGTTGTATAACATTATACAACATTATTACATTATTACAAATTATATATAACACATGTTATATATAATTTGTTCATCAAAAAAGATAGTAGGTATACACAAAAACTTAAACCAACGACAACATCGAAGGTCTGCTTACTGCATACTGCTGTTTGGTTGCTGTGGGCTTTATACGTTAATGATAGGTACAATATTAGCTAGGTATATGTAATCCCTAGAACCTAAACTAGGTACTACTATAGACGTTGGTAGTTCCGAACTTCCAATTTTCGAGATCTAACGCTAGTATAGTAGTAGTAGTGTTGACGAATACAGTTCAAATATGTGTTTTTTTTTGATGAAACTAATAGGCATACTAGCTGACGGCCCGCCTGATGTAAAGTGGTCACCGTCGCTTATAGACACCGGCAACACCGGGGGTATTGTCGATGCGCTGCCTACCCTGAAGGAATTTATGAACATTTTTCTTGAAGCGACACATGTCGTAACCAAGCGGGAAAACCTCAGATGGAAGCTCATTCCATAGTTTATAGGTATGGGGAAGAAAAGATCACATTACATAACATTCATGTTCATTCATTCATATTTTTCATGTACATTTCTATTAAGAAATTTTAAAAGGTATAAATATAAATCTCTTTTATGCTATTTTATGACAAAACTCCACTTCCTTTTCATAATGCAATGATTTAGCTGGGATCGCACTCGGCAGGTCGAGTTTTGGCGGTCAGCGAACTCGGAGGAAGGTCAATAAATATTTTGTGCTCCTTTCACAATACGAAACCAAATAAACCGCGATGAGGCATAATGCCTTTGAGAATGTGCACGGAGATGGTATTAATATTAACAAAATACAAAAGGGTCTGCAAGTCTGCACATTGTCAACTTTATGGTATTTTTAAAGATTGGAATTTCAAGTATTTTTCCTTATAAACATGAACTTTTCCTTATATCTACGATACTAATTAGGCAACGAATTGATAGTATTTTTTGTTGTTTTCAATTTCGTGTTAAGGTGTAGGTACCTACGTTTTTTTCCTCTAAATTAAAAACGAGGATTAATTAAAAAAAAACAACTACCATATTGAAATGTGTGTTTGGACGAATCTACATAGAAAATTATATCAGTCCCGTTTGCCTGTAAAATGTAAATATCTGTTTTAAAACATGTTTCTTTGATAATTTTGTCTCTGTTATAAAAGTAAACCAATCATGTAATGTTACTTCAAAAAATAAGTAAGTGATAGAATCTCCTCCTCCTCTGTGACGACCTCTGTGGTGCGTCGGGCGAAGGTTCGCCTGCGACGCAGGAGGTTGCGGGTTCGATTCCCGCCTCGGAACAAATGCTTGTGCGATCTGCAGATATTTGTTCAGGGTGTTCTGGGTATTTTCTATATATAATTAAAAATATCTATCTATTTTATGTACCATTAAGTATATCAGTTATCTAGTACCTACCCATAACACAAGCTCTGCTTAGCTTGGGACTAGATAATGTTGTGTGAACTGTCCAGCATTATTTATTTATTTATTTTAATCTTGTCACCAAATACCACTTCCTTAAGTTTTGTAATGGCTGAGAAAAATCTAGAATCCTGCCACCAAAATTTCCAATAAAATTGAATCATATTGTCATGTCTCACTCATCTTGGAAACACACGAATGAGATGGGTCCCATCCTTTGCATTATTCATACATGGCGTCAATTCATTGTATCACTTTGGGTGCTATAGACATAGCTGTATTGAGTAGGTACGTTATTATCACAACAATATTGAACGTGCCTACTAAATTGCAAACTAGACAGTGAAGCTTATCAAATACACAGCAGTTCGTGACATCGGAGCGTATTGTGAGCGCAATAGATTTATAATATGGAATAAATCAATTATCAATTACTGAGTGATATTGTGTACGGAAATGTTTATTGGCAAATGGATTCATCATTACACATTTGTATTCAAAAATTTATCTACGAAGAATTTGATGACAAAGATCGTATGATCTTAAAAGCTTATAGTTGAGACCTCAAAGTATCCTAAATAAAAAATTTAGATTTCGCTGACCTTTTCGTAGACCAAATACCTATAGGCCAATATTTTTGTAGACCAAATACAGGCCAATATTTTTGTAGACCAAATACAGGCCAATATTTTTGTGGATCAAATACAGGCCAATATTTTTGTGGATCAAATACAGGCCAATATTTTTGTAGATCAAATACAGGCCAATATTTTTGTAGATCAAATACAGACCAATATTTTTGTAGACCAAATACAGGCCAATACTTTTGTAGATCAAATACAGGCCAATATTTTTGTAGACCAAATACAGGCCAATATTTTTGTAGATCAAATACATGCCAATATTTTTGTAGATCAAATACAGGCCAATATTTTTGCAAAACATTGTGCAGCGCACGCCGATAACGCAGCCAATCAACTAATATTTCTTCGACTTGATTTACAAATAGTGATTAGGTTAAATACGTTCTAAAACCTATATTTGACCTAACTCTAAAAATAGCTGCACTTGGGAATAGTGTCGCTTTCTACAGATGAAAGTATTTCCAAAACATGATCAGTAGTTCCAGAGATTATTACCTCTTACATACATACAAACTTTATCTCTGCGTATAGCGTTGTTCATTGAACCACAATGCTACGATTGGATAAATAACTACGTGAGATTTCGCACGTAGCCAGTACATAGGTACGACAGATTACAAACTGTACCCATACGACACACCGGCGGGTAGCAACTCGCGATTCTAGAACTGCTCGTATAATAAGATAACCGTTACAGCCGAGAAACAAAAATAACAATAACTCTTAGATCAAAAACCCTACTGTACCGATCAAGCTCATTTTCACATAACCTACCTACACAGACACACGCCTCTTTCCCCGAAGGGGTAGGCAGAGCCTCAATGGGCCTCTTTTCAAAGTGGGTTGCACATTGTGGAATATAGACATGACAAGTGGTGAGCTCATCGCTGCTATTGCTTCCCACGACTGACTCAGCTAACGCTTTCCTTTTGTAATAACACATTATATCAGGACAAATCTTATAGCAACGAATCTTATCAACAAGTCCGGGTAATCTCTTAGATGGCTTTTACGACATCCATGGGAGGATACGGAAGGGTTTATTCTTAGGCCGGACACAAATTGGTATAGATGAAAAAATATAGCCTATTAATGAAAATGCAAAATTTCCATATAACTATCAATTATGAAGAGAACCAAATTATGGAGATCAGTTACACACAAAACTATAGTTGTTTACAAAATAATAACGGTGTGTCGAGCTGAAATCTCGATCAGAGAACCGGTCAAGCACGCGCTTAACACGTCAATAGTGTTCCGTGGTTGGAATACAACAGATTAGTAGGGTTTTATGATAAGAAGTTTTGTATCGACAATGTACAATGGGCCTGTGAAGAGCCATAAATGGTGTAAGGTTTTTTAAATAATAAATGACTCGATGACTGGAAGCTGTATATGGAAAACTCTTTTATAGCCGGATGGGTGTTTAATTAAAACATTGTATGTACTACACATATACCTACGAAGCTTTCTTAGTGAAAGTGTTCGTCCGGTGAAATACTTCCACCGTACACTACTTCTCTCGAAAAGCTCGCACTGTGGTTTGTAAGGGCACATGAGACTTTTTATCTGTATGTCTCAGGGTGGCAGGCGCATTGGTAAAGGCAGAAGTTACAGATTCAGGTTCATATGCTCGTTCCGGCATTCAAACTAAATAAAAATAAATAAATAAAATATACAATGATATGTACATTGCTCCTTCGCAAGTTATCTACAATGAACAACATCACAGCTACCAGGGCGTTTACCGGTACCACAGATAAAATAATACGAACCCGCGCCAAATACGAGTATTATATAAACATTATATAACATTTTATCCCCTAATATAATAATTCGATTTTTACAATGGTGAGTCCGGCCTAAGAATAGACCCTTTTGTCTCCTCCCGTGGATGTTGTAAAAGCCGACTAAGGGATTATACCCGGACTTGTTAGAAAGATTCGTTGGTATACGATTTGTCCTGGCTGCTAGCTTATAAGGAGTATGTTATTACTGAAAGAAAGTGATAGCAGTCAGTCGTGGGAAGCAATGACGGCAATGAGATCACCATTTGTCACGTCTATATTCCGACGATGGTGCAACCCACGGTGAAAAGAGGCCCATAGAGGCTCTTCCTACTCGAGGAAAAAGGCGTGTGTCTATGTATGAATGTATGTAGTATGATTATTGAGTTGAGTTTTTTTATTTTTTCCCACCTGATAATAAGCGGTGCCCTCTGCCTATGAACAGTGCATTATCACATAGGTCACGTCCACCTAGGACGCGCCCTATGGGGCATTGCACCGCGCACGCCACCCTGAGACATAAATATGAAAAGTCTCATGTGCCTGTAATTTCACCGGCAACCATACCCTTTAAACCAGAACACAGCAATGCGAGCACTACTGCTTTGCGGCAGGAATATGTATGGTGGTAGAAATTCTCCGGGCGAACTCTTTCACAAAAAAGCTCTACTACTACTTTGCCAGGTTTACTAGGTTGCCTTTGACTGAGCATTTTGTGTTGTCATAAACAATACTTCTGGACAACATTTAGCTAACTTTTTCTTGGTTTGGTTGCCGAGAATGAAACCGAGGTTGAAAGTAGTTTTGAAGGGCTTCGTCACCATAAATCATGAAGGAAAGTAGAGCGGTCAAAACAATTTAAAACTAATAAACATGGTACATAGCTGTTAATTTATGGTTGATTTAAATTTTCATAGGCCGTAAAATTTTATTGTTTCGTCGTTAAAGTGCCGGGGTTTGTATGTACCTACGTGGTTGCCAATTATTTCTCGCACCTAGGTTGTTAACTAGAAGTTATTAAGAGGTTACTATTAATTCGCAAAATAATTACTTTGCTCTGTCCATAGTACTAAAGTGGATTGGTTGCGAACGCTGTCTACCAGCGCAACCGTATATAGCCGAACG
Organism: Operophtera brumata; assembly: GCA_932527175.1. Taxonomy (NCBI): domain Eukaryota; kingdom Metazoa; phylum Arthropoda; class Insecta; order Lepidoptera; family Geometridae; genus Operophtera; species Operophtera brumata. The sequence goes on along the minus strand of OW052235.1, from coordinate 6,398,333 downwards.
CGGTACATAGTTACTTGTGCTAATATTTATTCTGTGACATAGTCTTGCGCACGACATCACAACTACCGGCGCTTACCAGTACGAATAGACGCACAATTATCTTCTTTTTTTTTAAAATTAAATCTAACTGTTTGTGTGTCCAGTGTTGTATTGTCAAATTATTTTTATTGCATTTGTAAAATATTTTAGGTATAAGATACGATTTCTGCACTCAATGTTTATTTTTTGTTTTTTTATGTTTTTTGTTTTGTTTGTTTGTTTGTTTATTGTCATTAATTCTTTGTGTTTATTGTGTAGGTATTTAATTGGATGAAGTATTATTTTAGTTTTAAGACCTGATTTACGCACATAACTAATATATTTAGTTTCTGGAATAAATAACAATGAACTAACTATGAACAATATTACAGCTACCGGCGCTTCCCGGTACGAACCCGCGCCAAACATTTGCTTACCTATAAGTGCGTAAGCGCACCGAAAATTGCCAATCTCCTAATATGATAAATCTCAAAGTTTGGATGTTTTTATAATTGTGATACAATCACGCCTAAATGGTTGAACTGATTTCGGTGCAATTTGGTAGATTACAACCTGGATTTAGCTATAGGCTTTTTATCCCCGTATAACAAATTACCGAAGCACAAGCACCATCGTGGAGTATAAGACGTGACAAGTGGTGAGCTCATCGCCGCCATTGCTTCCACGACTGACTCGGCTAACGCTTTCTACCAGTAATAACAATAACGAGAGAGAAGCCGCGGGTGGACACCAGTAGACAATAATAATTTTGGTTTCTACATGAATGTTATGTTATATTATTAAATAATAGATCTATGCAGCGAGCAGAACTTTTGCAAGTGAACGGTTCGCAATATCACAAGGTTGTAGATAGTAAAAGCATTGCGCCGTCGAGGCATGCTCACTTGAATTATGACACAAGATACTGAGCAGACAAGAGATTCGATTGAAACTACATATCTTATGTTGTACATACACTTGAAGAAGATAGCTTGGATTTATCGAGAAAGCAATTAAATGACAAATGTTATCTATCCGTGGTGTGTCCAGCCTAAATAGACCTATCTCCTCCCGTGGATGTCGTAAAAGCTGACAAAGGGATTACCCAGACTTGTTAGTAAGATTAGTTGGTTTAAGATTTGTCCTGACTGCTAGTTTATTAGAGAATATATTACTGGAAGAAAGTTTTAGCAGAGTCATTCGTGTGAAGCAATGGCGGCAATGAGCTTACCACTTGTTACGACTATATAATATTCCCACGATGGTGCAACCCACGGTAAATAGAGGCCCATTGAGGCTCTGCCTACCATTTCGGGGAAAAAGGCGTATGTATAAAATACCTACTTATTCGTATCTGGGCTAAATTAACCAAAGTGTTAGAAGAGTCAGAACATGGTTAAGTGTTTTATCCATTAGTGGTTAGAACCTCGTTCGTGGGAGCCGGAAGCTAACCAATTAAAGATTTATTGAGAAGCCTGGTTCATAGCGCGGTTTTTGGTTAACGTGCTGAGGTTTGATGAAATAGGCCATTTGCCTTACGAGCGTGTGATGGACCCGTGTCCCAAAACATCTGTTTAATATTTTTTTTTTATATCACAGTAAGATTTCGTTTCTTACTGTCCGAAGTGAAACAAAGGGAGTTGATTGCTTCCTGTATATTCAATAGAATTTAAAGTTCCCAGGATATTAAAATTCTATGTGTCCAATATAGAAAGCTGTTATTTTAGGATTCTTGGATGAGCGACAATGGTTTTAGGATTTCTTCACAGTCACAGATGGGGCAAGCAGATGTCCTGACAATGGGTGATGGAGAAAAAAACCTTTCTTGCATAAAATGCGTGTGCTTGGGGAATTTTGGTACCTTGGTTATAACTGATCTGTAGAAATCTCGAGTAATTAGTTGAGATAAGTTATTTCGTCATGAAAGGAGACGTCTAGACATGACTAGATCACTTATCGTATAACACCTTACGAACCTAGGAAATAACTAGATTCTGCATTTCAGTTATAACTAGATATGAGTCTAATTTGTGTAGCGTTTCAACGAATGGACACTGAAATCTGCGGATACACATACACTGTACTTTGTTTTTCATGTTGGGAGACCGGGATTGAAACAATGGACTATATCTCAACCTGAAATGCGCGCGAACGCGACAGTTGGCGCCAAAAAGCGGAGCGACATCATGCGAGGCTTGCAAGCCCGCACGCTGAGTTTGAATTTGGCGCGAAAAGTTGCGTCTCTTACGCAATGGTGACGACAAGATGTACCAATCACGTGTCACCCAGAAGATGTACAATGGACCAATGGCGTAACAGCAGTGGGGCGTGTTACGCTACGAAGAGGAAATGCGGTTAGAATGAAGGAATAGGGTTGCGACGGGGAGCGCATTCATTGAGTTTTGAACTGCGGAAGGAGGAAGTTTAGTTTCGCTAAGCACGAGAGAGTGTATTAGAAATCAGTGTCGTCTGACGGGGTCGTAACTAAAGAAGTGTTTAAGTCTCAGAGAAGACAGTGTTTATAATAATAGAATCAAGTGGCTAGCCTTCAAGAACATTAAAAAGCTAAGTTTTACTGTCCAAATCTGAAATCCAAATGACCTAATGACCTATTAAATCTCAGTAAAAATTGGCATCATGTATGTGCCTTGATTAACCTCCATATAAAAATGTGATTAGAACATTTGGATTAGTAATATATCTCAATTTGTGCGTGTATTTCAGACATATATATACCTCTATATTGCAGATTTCGTCTATAAAGACGTGTCCTTTTGTTCGGAGCCTAATTTATTGAGGGCCGTAGCAAAAATAGCTACTTAACGCTAAAGATTCTCCCACCAGTAAAATCCGGTTGGTAGTGGTAGGGTAATTAATGGCATATTGGTGTCCTTAGTTACCTGAGGCGAGTAATCTGTTTTCAGTTGAGGGAAAGCTGGATATGTTAGCTATTTCGTGTAATGCTAGGTATTATGAAAGATAACTAACATATCGCACCAGTGGTGGTATTATTAACCGCATTTTAATAATGCAATATAGAGGCTTGTCTTAGATTTAATTTCCTACAAGCCAAACCTGTATGCGGGATTGACTCGTCTTACTGTATTTCATTGATTTGTGTGTGTGTGCTTGAATGATTAAAATATTCCAATACTGAATTTAATATCACACGGTTTGATTTTGCTCAGATAAAACCCTAAATACTTAGGCAGGCTTATCAAATACATTTAGCACTCAGATAGTGCATACAACAGCTAAGAATAAGTAATTTTAGCCTGGATCCCGAGAGAGCAGATGCTGAACGTAAGTCATGATTATGCTAATTAATTAACAATATATTTAATCCTTAAATAGGCTCTGATTGTTTGCACAACGAATTCCCGCTATAAGCGAAGGTGGTTACAAGCGCTATATAAATATCTAAGCGATCTAATATCGGAGGCCTCCGTTTTACAACAACATCAAGATCAGCTACTGCAGACACGAGTTGTCTTAACCACGCATAGGACCAGGAACAAGCTTGTCCTGAAGAATCCACAGATGCTGACTTAGGACCTGGTGCCATGTCGAACCGTTCACCATAGAGGTCATTAGGCGGAGGAGTCGATCACACAGAACTGATAGCGGTCCATAGAAACCTGGCTGAGGTACAGCTCGATAATCACCAGCAAGTATCCATAAAAGTCAAGTCTAGAACCCTGGGGGCCCGATATTGATCGATCTAGCTCTCAAAGGTTCATAGACTTTCGTTAGAGTGCATATACAGCAGAAGTCCGGTTCTAATCTCTAGAAGGATGGGTTTTTTATAAAGATCAACAATTCACAAAACCAATTACGGACTCAAAAGACTCAATCCGGACAGAATTGAACCTTGTTACTAAACACATGACTAGCGGGACACACACTGCCTTAAACATATCAATTTCAAGTAATACCAGACTGGTCCAAATACAGAGAAATATATATATCCGTTTCTATTCTAAGCTAAAAAGCAAGTTGTAAGTAAACCGTTCTGTTCAGGCCAATTCATGACCAGCTCTGTTCTGGTGAGCTAAGGTCAGCAGTCTACTGAGGGAGAGAGAGGGGAGGAACGTTCAATTGCTCCACTAGGGTCTAGATGGTATCTAGACCGATACTAGGTAAGGAGAGGGAAACGTCACATTTGGCGCCGAGTGACCAAGGATTTAGTGATAAGGTTATTGCATAAGGCTTTAACCACTAAAAAAATTATCTGAGTTATTTGAATTTAATTCATTTTATTAAAATACACAACGTAGGATCAATCAATTAATTATTTGCAAACATATTAAAGAAGACAGAACGTAACTTCAATTAGTTTTACAACCATAGAAACACGAATTTCAAAATTTCAGAGACCATTGCTATCTATAAATGAAACAAAAGATAAGTCATTATAACTGTGTTACACGAGTTGCTAACGTGTTAGAGGGTTTATTCTGAGTGAAATAAGTTTTAGTTATTTATAAATAACTAAGTATAAGAAATTCAGTATTTGATTATACTTGTGCATGATAATTATAACTGCTTGTTATCATGTCTGCCAACGCTCCAAGGAAAAGTAGCAGGAGAGGTACCACCAGAGACACGTCCGTAACATCAAGGGCAAAGAAGAGTCGTACTGTGGAAACCGCACAGATGAACCAAAGCGATTTAGGTTTTCAGATTTTGGGAAATAAATTGGACGCGATTTTTAAGCGTTTAGATACACTAGAACGAGAGCGCGAAAATGTAAGCATTGCAACTAGTTCCGTGGCGAGTACAGGTTCAATTCCATCGGGGATACAGGGCGATCAAATGATTATACCGCAGACAATAGAAATAGTGCAAAGTTCTGTGCCAGTGACACAGCCCATTATTTCCAGTTCGGAAAACGGAAACACTTATATAATGAGACCGGCTGTTGATAAGCCCGTCTTCAGTGGAAAAAATGACACGAATCCAATGAAATTTTTAAAAAAATTAAAACGATACATAAATTCCAGTAATGGTATGCATCGCGCGGTAGATATTGCGACCGAGTGTTTAACGGGGTCAGCATTAAAATTATTAGAGATATATAGTGACGGATGGACATCCTTAGCTGACTTTGAAAGGGATTTTCAGAAAGTGTTTTGGGGAGAAACACAACAAGAGAGGGCCAAATATAAGCTAGTTAATTCTACTTGGGATTCAAAGTCTCAGACGACCATGAGCGAACATTTCGCAGGGCAAATCGATACAGTGCGATTTTTAACATCACCGTTGACGGAAAGCCATATGGTCAACTCCGTGATTAAGCATTTCCCCGTAGACATACAACGGTTATGGTCAATTCAGAAGGGTAATAAGACTATTTTAGTAGCGGCAGAATTCCTTCGCGATATGGAACAAGATATAACGATTAAAACAAGCGAATCAGATAATTACTCGAATCGAGGTAATGAGCGCGTTGGAAGGGGTAATTACAGGCGCGTAAATTCTATGAACACTTCGTTGGCGTGGAGAGGTCAGAACTCAAATCGTGGACGCGGTCAACGTCGTGGTAGGAATTATTATAGAGGAAATCGAGCCACGTCTTGGCCAGCTATTAAATGGGAAAGGGCCAACAATACCGAATCGAACGGAACAATTAAACCAGTGCCTAAGCCCACGGAATCCAATACAACACAGGCGGCAACTTCAAATCAGGGAAACGCATGAGTGTCGGACACGACAGCCTCTGTGATCCGACAATGAATATAGATGCAAGAGGTTTAAATAGTACCGTTAATATGATTTTAGGACCGGAAATTAGGACGAGATCGGGCGCAAATGTTGTAGCGTATAACTGTATGATAAAGACCGGTTGGAGGCCAGGAAAGGCGTTAGGAAAAACAGAAAACGGGTGCAAAGTTCCAGTAGGTAATGCTATTTGTTCGAACAGTTACAGCATCGAAGCGAGCTTAGGGTTGTTATTAGGAAAAGATAACGACGAAATTCTTTTGTGCCAAGAGGTAGGCAGGCCGTGTAACATCTGCGATAAGCGCGAGGCAAGGTTGTATACAATTTTTAGTGATTCATCCTTTTATGACGACGAAAATACAGCTCACAGCTTATCTCGATTACCCGAAGTAACAATAAAAATAAACGGAAAAGAGATTAAAAGTTTGCTAGATACAGGAAGTCAGGTTACAGCGATTACATCGGAGCTGTATGATTCAATTAGAAGCGAAGTAGGTGTTTTACCGGAAGTTCCGACACCGTGCATGCAAATTCAAGGTGCGTTCGGGTCGAAGAGTGAAAAGGTTAATAAACTCAATGTGGTTACGATAGAGTTAGGCTCAGTTCAAATCGATACACCCGTAGTTGTTTTAAAAAAGCTTCCGTATCCGATGATATTAGGACATGATTGGTTAGAACGTATGAGGGCGGTCATCACATGTGGTCCTGAAAAGATCTTAAGTATAGAACATCTTGGGATTAGAACTCAAGTTAGAATCGGGTCGGATCACGAATGTTTAGATTGGGAACGAAGATTAAATTGTTTAGAGAGAACAATTACTTCAAACACGACTGATAACGATAAGCGGTTATCCGTAGAACAATACGTCCAGGGGCTAGATAAATCAGTTGAACAAAAGGATTTATTGTTATCTGTTTTGCGGCAATATAAAACGGTGTTTTCACATAAGCCTGGCAGGACCAATAAATACACTCACAAGATTGAAATGACAGATCAAACACCTTTCATGAAACGATCTTATCCGATACCATTCAAACATAGAGATATCGTAGGACAAAAGATAATGGAATTAGAAGCTTTGGGTATCATAAAGCGTGAGTCAACAGCCTTTTGTAGTCCGATGACTTATGTCATAAAGAAAGATGGCAGTGTTCGATTATTGTTAGACGCACGCGAATTAAATAAACGAATGATGGGGGACGTCGAAGCGCCACCCCTCACGTCAGAGATTTTACAGTCTTTTCATAATGTCAAATTCATAAGCGTATTAGATTGCAGTGATGCCTATTTTCACATACCGTTAGATAGTGATTCAACGAAATACACAGGTTTCACGTTTATGGGAAAGTCATACACGTATAATGTATTGCCTCAGGGATTAAAAACATCAGTATCGAGTTTTAGTAGAGCAATGGATATTATCTTGGGGCCTGAAGTCAGAGATTTTTGTGTGAATTATCTAGATGATTTAGTGGTATACACATCGGGGACCCTAGACATGCATTTGGAACATTTGGGACAGGTATTAGAAAGATTGCGGCAGGCCAATATGACATGTAATTTGATGAAATGTAGTTTTTTTCAAACAGAGGTTAAATTTCTCGGCCATATTGTATCGGTAAATGGAGTGAGAATGGACCCTGATAAGACAGTGGCCATAAAGCAATTCCCGGCGCCCAAAAACGTAAAACAATTAAGGGCTTTCTTGGGGCTCATAAACTATTTCCGGAGGTTTATTCACAAATACGGGGAGCAGACGAAACCGTTATGTAAGCTATTGCAAAAAAGCGAGGCTTTCATATGGACCGAACAGTTAAACGAGGTTTTTGAGCGTGTGAAAATTTTATTTTTAGATACCGTAATGCTAGTTCACCCTGATATCAATAAAACATACTATTTGCAAACGGATAGCAGTGCCGTAGGTATCGCAGGATGTGTCTATCAATTATCAGAAGAAGGTGATCGTATGATCGTAGGTTTTTGTAGTAAAGGGTTGACAGACGCCGAGATTCGTTGGACGGTATCGGAGCAGGAGTTATTTGCTATCATTTTCAGCCTGACAAAATTTGAAACCTACTTACGCGGAGCTAAAATGATCATTCGAACTGATCATAAGAGTAACGTTTTTACATTCGTGGAAATTACTAGGTGCACGTATGATAAGATGGGTACATTACATGGGACGTTTTGACTATCGTATCGAGTACATAAAGGGGACCGATAATTGTATAGCAGATGTTTTGTCTAGACACATACCAAACGTGGAGTTAGGTCGAGGAACTAGAATAGTCAGTCCACAACTAAACATGTTTAAAACAGCTAATTATAGACAGGTAACGGGACAATTAGAAGACATAGTACAATTGCAGAAAGCTGACCCCAAGTTACAAGCAATAATTACGAGGTTGTTGATAAATGACAGTGCGTCACCCTCTATGGAGATGAGGTTTTACGAGATGAAAGACGATATGTTGTTTTATAAGCGCACTGGGTCGGGTGAAAAGGTTATTGTCATACCGGAAGTAATGAGAGACGAATTGATAAAGAATGTTCACGAGGAAATTGGGCATTTTGGTAGGTATAAAGTACATGCTATAATGAGGAAAAGATTCTACTTTACACGTATGTCACGTGAGATTGGTAGAGTAGTGAGAGAATGTGACTTATGTCAGAAAACAAAACATGAGTTACAGGCAACGGTGGGTCCGAGTCAGCCAGTATTAGCTTTGGAAATAGGGGAAATTGTCTTTGCTGATTTGTATGGGCCATTGCCGGCAGGTCAATTCGGGATATGTTATGTTTTTGTAATGCAGGATGCGTTTAGTAAGTTGATAAAATTGTATGCGTTGCGGAAGGCTACGGGAAAGAGTGTCGTATCATGCGTAAGGAAATTTCATTTAGAAGTAACGATAAAGCGAGTTGTAACGGATAACGGAGCACAGTTTGTGTCACGAGCATGGGAAAATGGACTAGCTAAAATGGGTATCGTGTTATCACACACATCAGTACGAAATCCGCGGCCCAACTCTACCGAAAGAGTGAATCGCGAGTTGGGGAGACTGTTCAGAGCCTATTGTAATAAATCACATAAGAGTTGGGTAAGTGTGTTACCAATTATCGAAGAATGCTACAACAATGTAATACACTCTAGTACAAAATATACTCCGTTAGAGCTCATTGAAGGGAATTCAATTAAATTGACAACTGACACTTATATTAATAGATTTGATGGGGAAAGTCGCGAATCGAAAGAGTTTATGCGCGAGCGAGCGAGAGAAAATATAGTCAAGGCCGCAGCTACACGAGAGGTTACATATAATAAAGGTCATAAACTCATACAATTCAACATCGGAGATAAGGTCAAGTTGAGGACGTTACCAAAATCAGACAAAAGTCAGAAGATAATCAAAAAGTTTGCGTTGCTATACGAGGGACCATACGTCGTGGGTGCGATACCGTATGCCAACGTGTATACGTTGATTAATAATGAAAATCATATCCGAGGGAATTATAATGCTATACACTTGTCAAGGTATTATGAAAACACGAGCGTTATGAATAAATTAAAATAAATTAAAATAAATTAGAATAAATTAAAATAAATTAAAATAAATAAAAATAAATAAAAATAAATACAAATAAATAAAAATAATAAAAATAAATAAAAATAAATAAAAATAAATAAAAAAAAAAAAAAAAAAAAAAAATAGATTAAAATAAATTTAAATATATTAAAAAAAAAAAAAAAAAAAAATGGGATTATCTTAGGTTTGAGGGTGGTCAAACACCACAAACATATCTTGTAGATGGGTATCTTAAGGTTAAGCTTAGTTTGAGGGTGGCCACTTTGCGAAGGGAGATCGATAGGTCGAAGTTTTTTTTCTCACGTGTGCTCTTATGAGGAACCGTGTTCTGAGTTGGGAGATTAAGTATTGATGAAAAGTTAAGCACTAGATGTTTCTGCGTGTTCAATTTTCAGAGGGTGGAATGTGATGGACCCGTGTCCCAAAACATCTGTTTAATATTTTTTTTTTATATCACAGTAAGATTTCGTTTCTTACTGTCCGAAGTGAAACAAAGGGAGTTGATTGCTTCCTGTATATTCAATAGAATTTAAAGTTCCCAGGATATTAAAATTCTATGTGTCCAATATAGAAAGCTGTTATTTTAGGATTCTTGGATGAGCGACAATGGTTTTAGGATTTCTTCACAGTCACAGATGGGGCAAGCAGATGTCCTGACAATGGGTGATGGAGAAAAAAACCTTTCTTGCATAAAATGCGTGTGCTTGGGGAATTTTGGTACCTTGGTTATAACTGATCTGTAGAAATCTCGAGTAATTAGTTGAGATAAGTTATTTCGTCATGAAAGGAGACGTCTAGACATGACTAGATCACTTATCGTATAACACCTTACGAACCTAGGAAATAACTAGATTCTGCATTTCAGTTATAACTAGATATGAGTCTAATTTGTGTAGCGTTTCAACGAATGGACACTGAAATCTGCGGATACACATACACTGTACTTTGTTTTTCATGTTGGGAGACCGGGATTGAAACAATGGACTATATCTCAACCTGAAATGCGCGCGAACGCGACAGTTGGCGCCAAAAAGCGGAGCGACATCATGCGAGGCTTGCAAGCCCGCACGCTGAGTTTGAATTTGGCGCGAAAAGTTGCGTCTCTTACGCAATGGTGACGACAAGATGTACCAATCACGTGTCACCCAGAAGATGTACAATGGACCAATGGCGTAACAGCAGTGGGGCGTGTTACGCTACGAAGAGGAAATGCGGTTAGAATGAAGGAATAGGGTTGCGACGGGGAGCGCATTCATTGAGTTTTGAACTGCGGAAGGAGGAAGTTTAGTTTCGCTAAGCACGAGAGAGTGTATTAGAAATCAGTGTCGTCTGACGGGGTCGTAACTAAAGAAGTGTTTAAGTCTCAGAGAAGACAGTGTTTATAATAATAGAATCAAGTGGCTAGCCTTCAAGAACATTAAAAAGCTAAGTTTTACTGTCCAAATCTGAAATCCAAATGACCTAATGACCTATTAAATCTCAGTAAAAATTGGCATCATGTATGTGCCT